>CP099839.1:19548073-20156823 GCA_030062745.1 Capitulum mitella
AAACAGGAAGTACTGCATCCAGTCCGCAATCCACTTTGCAATCCTTTTTCGAATGGTTAATTTTCTCCGTAAAACCACGGCAGTAGATACGTACGATACGATATTATTCCTGTTACCGGTAGTGACGGGGGTTGAGCGTCAGCTATTTTAACCCTTACATGCAGTTGTACTGTGCTACGGAGTCGTTAAGCGGCCAACGTCGGGAAGGAGTTTCCATAGCTTTTAATATCTGCAATTCGATTGTAAGTATTTCAACCGTTTTATTGGAAAATAAAACTGACAATGTCACTTATCTACGGAACAGGGACGACCAATTGCCATTTTGAATAAGGAAGGACCAGTCTGGTGAATGGACTTCTCAGGGTAGTTGCTTTACACTGGTGCTTTTTAACATCATGATGAACGATATCTTTAATTAAGTTTCATCAAACATTGACATCCGATATATGTAGGTGATACCGCTCTCTGGCGCACAAACGGTGACCTGGACGTGTACATAACCATGATCCAAGGGGCTCTGCAAGAAGCTGAATTTTGGTCCAAAAACAACGGCTTACTTGTATTTTTCCCACCCCAAAAACTGACCCTCATAATCTTTTCCAGGGACAAAAGTCGCACGGATTTTGGCCGTGAACTGCAGCTGGACGGCCATATTATTCCACTGGTTAACTTTTTAAACTGTTGGGAGCTGTATTCGACCCATTGCTCTCGATGCGATGACACCTTGAGAATGGGCAGGTCAAATGCAAGAAAAGATTCATCCTTTTTAAATCCATTGTAAGCACTGGTTTTGACGCTGAATGCACTACACTTTTACACAGAGCTATTGTTTTCCTGCATATGCGGGAGCCAGCGAAGCTACACTTAACAAGTTTGACAGTGCAAAACAGTTCCATACGACCGGCAGTAGGAGCAATGAAAACATCACCTATAATTGCCCTGCAAGTATACACCTTCATATTACCATCACACATACGCACAGCTGAGCTCAATTTGAAATACGGCTGTAAGATGACTTTTGACTTTTACCCATCATTCCGTTAATACCTGTTTTCGGATGCTACCCAACATGCATCACAACCATGTCACAACATTACAGATAAGCAGAACTGAGGTCACGTTGAGATATTGCTGAAAGATGAATTTTACCGATCATCCCGTCAATATCCGTTTTAAGGTGTTATCCAGCATACATCACAATTATGGCGGGCCAATAGAGAGACGAGTTGGTCTTTCCATAACACCAGACATCAAACTTCTCTATCATTTAACCCTATTCCCGGAGGGCTAGACGGTATGGCCAATTCCCGGCAGGGGGCGATTCGGCCCCCCTGAGATCTCGAGAACTACGCATCTGATTTCATCGCAGCAAACAGCAATCGATTTGTCATAATGTTACGTACATTTTAAAAAAGAGGTCTTCAAAATTTTGCAAGGGGTGGATGCAAGTGGGCAAAAAGGTCAAAATGGGGGATATTTTTGAACTTATTATAACTCTGTTGTTTATGGATCGATTTTGATGAAACTGACATGAATCGAGAGATTATGGATGAGGCTTTTGCCGTCGGCACACGCATTTGAAATTTTGAGAAACTCCTTAGGCGTTCACAGGATTTTAAAATAAGAGGATTAGTTTTCATCGACTGAATTAACAAGAAAGTGAAAAACTCTTGTTTAGCTTCTATTAGTCATGTTTTGCTGAAGAAGTACAAATCGTATTACACATATTGTATAATGTTAGCATAGGCGATGCCAGGGACATGGAAAAGGGGATCTGTCATGGTTACATGTCCTTCAGGTCAACTTACGACCTTTGATCTTAAATGATCTCCAGTGACCTTAGAGTCACTTGGAATGATCTTTTGTGTATTTGATATTATTTGAAAACTTTTCCAATCATTGGAATTCATTCTATTTCTAAAATTCCATTTTACAGCTGTTGTCATATAGGTCAGGCGCACTGACATTTTAGGTCATAACTCTCTGACCCAACCTGATATCAAGCTGAAACTTGCCACAGAAGTATAGGGCATTTTTCGTCGTAATATATATTCCGGGCTTAACGTTTGAAAAAATGGCGCCAAAATTATTGCTATGAAAACACAGTTTAAATTTTGGCCTTGACCTGACCTTGTAAAGTGACCCAAGACTAGTAAAATTGTACCTGTATGTTGCCCAACTATTTAGCTATACATCCATGCAAAGTTCTAAGTTCTATCTTAAAAACACTATTTTGGCAGCCATTTCCATTTTACCCTCAACAGAGCCAAAAATGGCCTGAGTTGCCTCGCAAAAACGTTGCCTGGCTCCGTCCCTCAGCAAATTAACATGACAAAATTTTATTACAATACGTAGAAAGAATGGGTAAGAAAAGTCACCAGGTTTCGCAAAGCTGCGTCAAAAACCCTGGAATTGGCAAGCAAAAAAACCTAAGGGGGCCGATTCAGCTCCCCTGCCAGGAATAGGGTCAGTCAAACCGCATATGACTCGTTACCTGGTTATGACAATGACAGCATTTGGTACTTTCTATTTATCATTTATTTTTGTTATTTGCCTTGATTTTGGTTTTATCGTTTTTTATTAAATTTATTTGTATTCATTTGTGTTCGTTATATTCTTTATTTACTATTTTCATTTATTTATTCCATACCCCATAAACGATAAAAATTGCCTTCCTTCAATATAAAGGGGGTTTAACCCGTTGAGAAACCTATAAGAGTGGGCGGCTATGTTATTGTGCCCTGGCACCCCCCCCCATCATTTACAAAAAACGACACCTCTGCGAGGGGGCCTCCTGAAGTCGGAATCCCCGCGGCCGAAGGCACCTTAGGAAGCTTGAAGGCCCCTCCTCCCTTGCGAAAATCGTGGTTGTGCCGCTGGCGAAGTTCCACGTCTGGGTCGAAACCTAGGGATTGCGTGATCCGGCCTGAAACTGTTTCCGAACGGAGTAAACGGAGATCACGATGTTTTTGGACGGAATGGTTATCAGGCGAAATTCTGCTGAACAGCTGCAAAATTTTTCAAGGTATTGAACATTGAACATATAAACACATGGGTCTGACTTCTAGTGGCGGTTCAGAGCAATTAAGAACATGCGCTCGTACGGAGATTAAAGAATGCTGATTCCCTGGTCTGCTTCATTGACGATGACAATGCAACTACTCATGAGAAGATGATGCAGCAAGGGACCTTTGCTTCAAGGGAAGAAAAACGGATTATAATGGATTAATGAGTTAATGAATTTAAGGGTAAAGGAGGACGTCACAAGTCACTTGGTTCCCTCTATTACTTTCTGCATATATTTTGTCTACTTACATCATCATCGGGTGCTACGGCTCGGCGGACTGATTGCGGTGCAGGTTTCGGGACGATTCGTGGTGCGTGGCACGTGCCACGTGGCGCGAGCCGGACCTCTGTTGAGTTAATCACGGATACAGGTCAAACGACCGGAGCTGTTGACTCAAGAGTTGGAGACAACATGGGCGCTCCCTGTGGGTGCGTAGGGGCGTTGGATCCGCGGTAAGGGGGGGGGGCAGCTATCCCCAACTTTGAGCAACATTTAACATTAACCCTATGGAGTTGCATGGAAAGAAACGAGGTGAAAATCGCGTTTGCCCTCCCCCAGTCTCCACGGAGGTTCCACTGCTCCTGTGGGTGCGTGTTTTTGTGGTCATCAGGGTGCAACGGGTACGTGCAGGGTGTAACGGGTCACGTGCAACGCCATTATTCCAAAATTACTTTGTGCCTGGGTGTCAGAGTGGAATATTCCAGTTCGAAAAGACCCTGGGAGTGGAGAGTTATATCACCAGGACTGGTTCAAAGCCAATATCTGTGGTAAATATTGAAAAGTTCAAAAAGGCAGTTGGTCAGTCAGCCAGATTCAGCATTTATGTATGGAAAATTAAGGCTAAAAATGGGGGTGGGAGTGTAGAACGGTGCCTGATTGGGTGTCTACCCAAAATGGGAAATTTCGGCGCATTGTGCAGCGCGCTTGCGCCTCTTTTACACCCCTCTGTTTCTAATGGGCCAATTTCCGGGACGCAGACGGTACAGTTGCGATGATGGTTTGGAAACGCGGACGGGCAGCCGGACCACCAATTTCAATTGATTCAGGCCGAAATGGGGTTGCAGTTTGCACGTGAAGCGCGAGGTGAACAAGATTAACACCCGTCTTTATTGCCGGAAAACCACTACCGCTGGGATGCTGAAAAAAGCAAGCAGGAACACGTGATACGTGCTGTTTGATACATGTGGCTGCTTTTCAGCCTGGTGTGTGCGGGACGCACGTGCTGAGGTGTGCTCCTTTTCCATTCAGGCCGTTGGTTTCGGAACCGTTGATGTTGGAGGCGCGAAATTTTGTGGTGGGCTGCAAAGTCACAAACGCAGTCCAGAGTAAGCAAGATTTAGAGCATCAGTGGCAAGATGCCATCAACGTGGGCGTGCAACTTGTTGAACTTGAGTTCCACGTTTTGCGGGAAGGTGCACGATTCATTTCTACCTGCATGACGAGGACGGCAGGTGTCGTTTCATAAGCGTAATGCTTGTATTAGGCGGGTGCACAGATCTGCGTGCGATACAGAGCTTCGATTTTAACCCCAAGCCAACCATGTAACTCGTCGGTTTGCATCTAGTTTTTATCAACTAGCCATACTATGAAGCTGCAACCTATCTTCGCACTGCATGTCATGAAGAAATAGAAGGTCGCGTGCAAGTGACGAAAGACAGGTCACATAAAGTGCTGTAAACGGGAAAAATCAACAGACCTTTCTTTCTCTTTGACCACCAATAATTGCGCTCATCAGCAATTTTGCATATAAAACAGGGATTGACCCCAAAGGATCACCCTTCGCCTTGGTCTTGGCCTGACATTTCAGTTGCGACCACCCCTGTGTAAACCACTGCTGATAAGATGTAAGTGTTGCGGTGAGGCCAGGTGTTGGCCACCTGACGCGCCACCCAGGAGCCCCTCGGCTGTTTTTGGAAGGTCTAAGTACAATGCATGATCCGACAAGGCAGGACAAATACGGTTTCGAATGTACGGTTGTTATGGCCGGCTGTAGAGCGTTGTCCGTGCGTCAGCTGCGGTGACGGGTTATGTGGATTACATCAAAGGTCATTATTTATTTAAGGCTATCCTCAGTTATTGGAATTTTAACATTTTATGGCGTAGAAATCCTGTCTTTATGTATTAAGGCGACAGTAATGATGAAAACACACCGATGCTGACGTTTGAATGCCAGTTTACTTCTAGAGGCTTGGCCTGTTATTCTTAGTGCTACCTGACCCTCGGCCATTAAGTTTAAGGTCACAGGCTAGATTCTATGTGACGTTCGTGCTAACGTCATGCTATGCATGTTTCCTGGTTCATCTGACACGGAAATTATAGAAAATCAGAGTTTTAACTTTAACTTTCAGAGCTTCGAGCTTGGGTAAGGGTTTGAAATGACTGCCATTGCCGTGAACGTGCAATATTGCAACATTTTGTACTCTGAAACTTTGAGTAACGCGAGCACGCTAATGGCCGTAATCGGGAACCTCTGGACGATACGACAAGTCAGTCTGGCTATATTGCACGTTTTACTTACGGAGGTCAAACTGCAAAGAGATGTTGCGTTGTTGTAAGAACTTGCTGCGTAAGTGATCCATGCAATTTTCTCCTACTGAATGGGGTATTTCGCCGTCTTCGACCGACTGTGCCTGGCGTCACCTTGGACTGAATGGGACATTTCGCCTAACTGAGTTATTCAATGCATATTTACGGCCCACTTTAGCTATATATATATATATATGCATATATATATATATATATATATATATATATATATATATATATGTATGTAGCTGTTCATTGGGAACGACAGCTTGATTGGCGTTGATGACCTTCCTGGACAAGTTTTCGACATTTCGTGTAGCTTTTTTTTTGCTGGGTCGTGCTCGTTTCACGCCGTATCAATATTCATAACACAATAAACGAAAGTTAGCACATATTTAATACTTTTCAACGTTTCCTCCTACACTACAATATTTCCAAGAATTTAGCGATACAGCCCAAACACCCGATACGATAAAAACATTGGCCAAACACATGCATAAAATACAAACATGAAACACAGATCTTATTTTTGGCCCGTGAGCACCTAAATCCTACGTACCAGCGGAGCACCGTCAAAAAGATGCGGAGTGCCACGGGCATTGACTTGTCTGTTGATCGTCGGGTTTGTTATACGGCCTTGGTCGGGTCCAAGTCGCTTATGAGATGGCTTCCAGTATTTGGAGTCGTCTTCTGTTGTTATTAGTTGCGATGATTTTCAGAGTATTATGATGTCTTGTCTAGTTAGCGTGTCTTAGTGGAACTGCTCGGCGTTAGCGGGCCGCCGTTCTGCATTGCATCGAAACTCGTCTGCTGAGGGTTATCGAGGTTTGTCCAACTTAGCCACCATATTCAAGGGGTGCGCAGTCTCTTTTGACATTTCAGAGAGTAGATGACATTGGACTGCTTCAGCATGGCAAGATCTTTGGACATGTTTTTCAGGATGATGGAGGATGCCGTAGGGTTTTTGTAGTAAGTGGTCAGTTTTTGTCCATCTCCTCGGTTTCTTGTCTTGGTGTTTCGGTTTTTGATGTCTTAGAGCACCTTTCCGTCGACTTTGTGGCTGAAAGACATGGTATTCTTGTAGAAGAACTTACGTTTAGTCGTATGATCCGAGGGTGCAGCATGATGGTTAACGTGCTCAGACACAGTTTTGTTAATAACATCGATGAGTTGCAATGAGCAGCAGGAATACCTAATGGTGATCACATATCTGTTGCAAAAGCATACATTATCTGTCCTCCTTGGCATTAAATATGGTGTATATTACATAAAAGCTTTACTTTTTCCCATAAATTTTGTCACATCCCAGTGGCATACGACAAAATTTGGTATTGTCCACCCTCAAGGCAGCGACGGCGGAAAAGGGGGGGGGGGGCAGGAGAGGTGGCCGCCCCCCAGCCTGACGGCTGAGGGGCAAAACTATTTTTTTCCCCCCCAGAAATTTCGGTCACTGCACCAAGCAAAATTGTGAAAAATCAGTCTTACGCTATTAAAAAAAGAAAAAATCGATGTACGAACCAAAAGAAAACGTACTCCGAATATACAAGAAGACTTTGTGCTATGAAGAGAGGCCTGTGGTCTGAATGAGAGTTTAGAGGCCCCTGCAAGCTTGTAGGGGAATTCACAGCTTGTTTCAGGAGGGCCCCCTGTAGACCCATAAAGGACCCTGCCAGCCTCTGAAGGGACCTCCTTTCGGTCTGGAAATAGGGCCCTTCCCCTGCCTCCAGAGGTCGACATGGGCCCTTAACAGACAGATAGAATGCCCTCTACAGATAGGCAGTGGCCCCCTGGCCAACAGGTGCCCCTGAACGATCGTTCAGGAGCCCCTGCTTTCCTGTACAGATGCCCCTGCCCACCTGTAACAGGCACCCGCCAGATCGCCAGGAACGTCTTTACAGGTGAGCAGGGGCCCGTTTACACATCAGCGAGATACCTTTACAAACCGACAGTAATTTTAACCACATGGGGTCCCACTCATTACGAAGGCCAGGCGCGGATCCAAAGGGGGAGCAAGTAGGGTGGCCGCCCCATCCTCCCTGAGGACTGAGAAGGGGCCCCTGTCAGACTTAAAAGGAGGCCCGAAGGGGCCCCGTATGAGCTTCACGGGGTCTCTATAAACACCTGACATGCTCTTGATGCAGTCAGAGAGGCCTCCTGGAGGGCTAGGTGACCTCTGAGACACATAGCGGGTCCCTGAAGCTCCCAAAGGGCCTCTGAGACCACAACAGGGTCCCAGTACGGCAGACTGGTCCCGAGACCGCCAGATGGCTCATAGGGCCCCTGAGACGGCCAAGATGAGGGCTGAGTCCCTAAGCGGCCCTTGAGTGAAAAGCTGAAGGTTCTTGATGTAGTCAGAGGGCCTCCGGGAAGGTTAATGAGACCCTGACACGGTAAGATGGCCCCTAAGATGGAAAGAAGGGTCCTTGAAACTCTTCAAGGGCCCCTGGGACTGCAAGGGGCCCCAACACGGCAAAGGGTCCATGAGACCGCTAACATTGCCAGAGAGGCACCTGAGACGGAAAGAATTTTGGATGGTGCCTGGCACGGCATAAGGAGGCCCTGGCCAGCCAGAGGGGCCCACTGAACGGGGATTCGTCGATAACCTACTCAGTCTCGAGAGGAGCCACAAATGGGCTACATTGGCCTTTTTGAAACCTTTGGGGCTCTTGATGCTGTCAGGGGTCCCCGGGAAGGTCAGGTGGTTTCTGGGACGGCAAGATGGGCCTGGACACCGCAGATGACCCCTGAGAACGCCAAAAAGGTCGCAGGACCCTGCGAGACAATGACGATAAGAGTGCCCCTGAGACGGTATTTGGGCTTTATGGGGGCGCTGGGCGGACAGAGGGTCCCCGAATGTAATAAGTGGGCTCCTGGCACGGGCAAGATCCCCCTGAGACTGCCAGCGAGGCCCATGAAGCGCCAACAAAACGGCTAGGGTTGTCACGGCTAGAGGGGTCCTAAAAGACTGCCAGATATACCTCATGTAACAGAGGAAGACCCTTGATACAGCCATGGGGACCATCGGACACGTTCAGAGGGTCTATAACACTGCACAGGGGCCTTAAAATTGCCAAAAGGTGTTTTGTAACTGCCAGAGGGCCCCCGAGATGGCAAACATGCTTCCCAGAGACGATAAGAGGGGTATCCAGGACCGCAGGAGGTCCACTGAGACTGCTACAGAGGGACCTTTGAGACTGCTAACTTAAAGTCTCTAGCAATAGGGGCCACTGAGACGACCAGAGGGGCCCCTGAAACTACTAGACCTTGAGACGTCCAGACTGCTCGTGAAACGGCCAAAGGACTTAGATTGCAAGAGGCGCCCCTGTCACAGCAGAGAGAGGCTTACACAGGGCCCTTTTTGGTGCCTGAGGGGCTCCTTAGACGGCAAAAACGTCTCAGGGACAACAGGAAAGAATCTGAGATGGTTTAAGCGTCCCTGAAACTGCTAGATGGGAAACTTCCAAAGGAGTACCTGAGACGTCCCGCGGGACACATGAATTGGTAAAAGGAACCTGAGACCACTAGAGGATCCTGACACGGCAGACGCCCCTGAGAGACCACCAAAAGTGCCCCTGTAATTGCAAGAGGGAACCTAAACTAAGCTGGCCTAAACTGAACTAAACCAGACTAAGTTAACCTAAACTAAAAAAATCCAGAAGTTACGGGATTGGGGGGGGGGACAGACGGACTCCTGAACCAGATACAGACACGACATTTCAAATGAAGGGAGGGACGGAGCCGCCTAAAATCTCGCCGTTTTTGTCATATTTTGGGCACTGTGTTCGGAAATAAACGCAGAATGTTCTCAAATAAGATGACGCGTTTGAATTTTTTGGTCACCTTATATCGTAAAAAGCAGAATTACATCATTTTCCATATCTGGAGGGCAAAAAATGGGGGCCCCGCGCTGACCATTTGCCTCCACCCCCTCCTCCGCCTTAACGAAATCTTGGATCCGCCCTTGGCGAAGACCCCCATTGATTTCGAGGGTCCCCTTGATCCGATTTGCCCTCTCCCCTGAGCGGAATCCTGGCTACGCCCCTGATCTATTATGTGAGAGATTTGGCGCTGGCATTGTTACGTAATGTGTGTGGGGGGGACAGGCAAAGCTGCTTTGGCAAGTGTTTGAGATAATGATTTCGTTCTCGTATGATAGTCTGTAAGAGCTTTGTTACTAAGCGTCGAGTTATAATTTAATGTTGTGGTAGGAAACTGCCTTTCAACCGTTTACAAATGTATTTCATAATAATGTTTAATTCGTGATATAAACGCAAACATAACAACAAGCAGAAGGTTGCATCATTCGCCATTTTGAAGATGGATGCCCGAAGTCAAAGACCTGAAAAATGGTAATGGTCACAGATCTGAACAGAAAAATCAACGCATGTTGGAGAACACAAGCATGCTCTAGCGTCAAAACCTGGAAAAAAGTTTGCGTATGTAAAGAGAAATTGGGCGATAGCAAAAAGAACGAAGCTCAGTTGTTTTTTTTTCGGGATGGGGGAAGAAGGTAACCCAAATGAGGTCGGCTGTTGATCCGACAGAGCTTGCCCCCCCCCCCAGCCGAAAATGCAATCCGCCGTCCCTGCCCCAAGGAAAGTCCTGACTACGTGCCTGCAAAGCGATCTACCTCCGTTATATGGAAAAATTTTAACCATAACGACGAAACGAAGTGGAACTGCGCGTTAAATCGGAAAACGAGCTGGTCCTTGTAACTTCATACCATGGATTATACTAGATGTAGTAGGTAATCCATGGTCATACTAACATGACCCAGGACAACCTTGATCACCAAGTTTTCTCGGCATGTGCCAAATTGGTGTAAAAAAGGCACTGAAAGTTTCAACGCCCTGCTGTCTTTCGTTTCGGAGGTATATAACCGCCACGATGAAATGAAGTGAAATTTTGGATAAAACCGTAAAACATTGTTGTCTTTATGACGTCATACTAACATGCCCAGGACGACCTTGATCCCCAAATTTTGTTGGCATGTGCTGAACTGATGTAACGAGAGGTACGAAAAGTTTCACCTGTCTGCCATCATTCGTTTCAGAGATATTTAAAAAATGCGCCAGGTGGGGTGTTGAACGTTCCGCCCCAATCAATGGCGGGTTAGCCTGGGCCGGACTTCTAAGAGCCTTGCTGGGGTCACAGGATCCTGAGGGGCCACATAAATCGCCCACAGTGATTTTATTGCTACTGTTTCCTTTCAGTTGTAGCAGTGAAAGTTGGTTTTTGGCCATCGCAGCGGAATTCTAGAACTATTTCAAGCGCCTAGTACTTGACTCAAGGTCACAAGCCTTTTGCATCACGTCCATTGAAGCAGCTTCGTATTTCCCCGTGCCTTGTTTCCGTTCAAACTCCCGTTTGCTGTTCTACGACCTTGGCGTTTGACTCGGCTGCAAAACCAAGGCCGTATGACGGTGAAACAAAGAGAAGCGTTTGGGGTGCCGTAAGTGTAACTGTCTAGTTCGATGCTGGTTAAGAAAGTATGATTACAATTATTCTACTTTTAACGGTTTGATGGGTTGTGATATTGTGCTGTGACAACCACTACCATCTTCATGGCCTGTTTTGGCTGCCCCAGGCCGTTTTTCATGCTTTCAACAGGGATAAGGTCCGTGTGAGTCTCTTCCGCATTCCCTGTTGTGCAAAGTGGTGCCCATAGCACTCGAGAAGTACGAGTCTGCCAAGTATTGTTGCAAGGTTCTGTTGTGTTGCCTATGCATTATGCAACATCAGTATTGTAAATGTAAGCATATGTCCAGTATAAAGTGCATAAGAGGCATTGGAGGGGCCTGTGACCAGTGTTATTTTAGTAGGCAAATGGTTATACTTATCGCACTGGATCCACACTATACCTGACATAATATAGCTAAGATGTATTTGATGAGCTGTTAAGGACATGGGGGAAATGTGTAACATGATATGTGGAAGATTTCCATGAATCTGCAGTACAGATATCATAAGATGGGCAAATGTTGAGTCAGCCTGAAAGCATGTTTTTTATAAGTAGTTAGATTTTAATTTTTGCAGTGTGCTATTTATGCAGAGCTGAAATTGTATGTCTGTAAGCTTGACTGATACTCCCAAATACCATTATATTAGTTGCCTGAATCATATTGAAATGACGCCATTGTTAAAAGTCACTATGGTATTACAATATCATTGTACGATTGGTGTTCAGCAGTGATCACATGACCTGATGGCACATAAAACAACTACTGTGTGGTATTTATCTTGTGTGTAGGAGTAAGTGTATATGGGCAAACCTTTAGAAGCGCACACCATAAACCAAGCACACTGGATGACACATATACGGCGCGCGTGGCAAAAGGAGACGTCAGCTGTTGCGAGGAACAACAACATTATGCACTGGAGCTCCAGGTCGTAGATCACCTACTATTCGCTCTTGTTTTACACAGTAGGTTAGGTTAGGTTAGGTTAGGTTAGGTTAGGTTAGGTTAGGTTAGGTTAGGTTAGGTTAGGTTAGGTAAGGTTAGGTTAGGTTAGGTTAGCGAATAGTAGGTGATCCACGACCCTGGAGCTCCAGTGCATAATGTTGTTGTTTCTCGCAACAGCTGACGTTTCCTTTTGCCACGTGCGCCGTATATGTGTCATCCAGTGTGCTTGGTTTATGGCGCACGCTTCTAAAGGATTACCGTGTATATGTATATATAAGAGCAAGCATAGGAGTAAATATGAACATAAAGTGCATCACACATTTCCCTTCTTTTTTTGCCCTCTCACTCATTACTGTCATCATCAGTTATGTTTCCTTAAGGTGAAGTGCCAAGCTCATAAAGGTATGCCATCTACCTAGAATAATAACACAAGTCATGAGTCCATCCAATGCCTGTTGTGTAATTTATGGTAAGTATAGCCTGTTTATCCACATTTATATTATGTTTTGTAGCAAAACAGTTGACAGGAAAGCTCAGTAGGATTCACTCCTCCCTTAACTCTAATTGTAACAAAATCTAAGTGCAGCAGAGGATTGCTTTAAGCAAAATTCATCATTGTGTATGAAACCTTTTTTATTGCAGTAAAAATGACTTTTCTAAGAACAGTTCAGATGCAGTAATGATGTTTTCTAGACCAGTGTTGACCCAGAATTATATGCATTCTCTGATCAGAAATGTTCCACTGAATACCAGAAAGTCAAGTCATATGTCAGGACCTGTTATTATAAGAAGGTGTCCATTTTTTGTTACTGGTATAGGTTGATTGTGCTTTCGTTTGTTTCTGTGCATAGCATTTCAGTCCCAGCTATACTTAATTACCCCACAAGTAAACTTCAGAAGAAGTGAATCCTATGTATGTGTCAGAGTGGTTTGTTTTCTGAGGAATGGGTAAAGGAATTTCCCAGGACATATGACACATACTTAAGAAATATCCTGTGGAATGTCCCATAGCTTTAGGAACTGCCTGCTGCCCTGTACTATATTGGGCTGATTTGTTCCAGGTATTATATAGCAGGGATTGACCAGAGTAATGCCAGTGCCAGGAGGATCCGTGCCAGGTCCTGACGGACCCCACCGTGCTGCCGCTCTGCCGCTGTACGCACCTCCTCAGCGGCGGCCTGCACAGCCGGAGCCGGACCCGGGCCGAGAGCGACGCCCGCCGCAGCAGCTCTACGTGCCACCCCGGCGGCGGCAGGGCGGCGCCAGCTACGGCTTCAACCGGGCCTCGTCGCCCGGCTTTTCCACGTGTTCGGAGATCGTCACCTCGTGGCGGGTGGCGGCCACGCCGTCGCCGCGCCACTCGCCGGGCCCGCACAGTCCCCTGCTGGGCCGACCTCCGGCCGGGCCACGGCGGCGTCTTTCGCAGCAGGCGGCCGAGGCGGCCGGCGGCTGGTGGCCGGGCGCCGACAGCGCCGGCCCGCCGCTGCAAGCCGGCCGTCAGGCCGGGTCGGCCGCCGCCGCCGGGGCCGCCCAGAAGGGCTCCGGCCGGAGGCGGCGGCGTAGCGGGCGGCGCTCGCGCTCTCAGTCGGAGGACCGGCCGCCGGACGGGCGCGAGGGGGCCGGCCAACCGCCGGTGACGCCGCCGCCGGCGCCCTGGCGGCGGCTCCAGCACGACTCGTGGGACGGCCGCCAGCCGTGCCGCTCGCCGTCGCCGTGCGGGCCGGCGCGGCCCCGCTTCCAGCAGCCGTACCAGCCGCCGCCGCTGCGCGACCCGGAGCCGGCCAGCCCGGCCAGGGAGCGCGGCCGACGACGGCGCGGCCAGGCCCGTCAGCCGCGCGGTCAGACTCCGCCGCCGCCGGCGGCCGGACCGACCGCCGCTCGGCCAGCTCGAGCTGGCCAGCCGCAGCCGGAGCGGCACCACACCGGGCCGCAGAGCCCTGGCCGTCGTCAGGGGTCGCACGGTCCGGCCGCCGGCCTCCACGATAGCGGCCAGTGCCAGGCGGTAACTCAGCATCAGCACGCTGGCGGCCGCGCTGGGCCCCAGCCCTCCGGCGGCGAAGGCGGCTCGGGAGCCCGGCGGGCTTCTCCGTCGATTTCGCCGGGCCGATCGCGGGCGACCGGCCGGCCCGAGCCGCCGGACGGCGCAGACGAGCGCGCCAAGTCGGCCTCGCTGGGCCGGCCGGGCAGGCGCAGCTCGCGGCGGTCCCGGCGGCGGCGGGGCGCGCCGGCCGGCTCCCAGGAAAGGCCGTCCGACTCGGCGACGCCGGCTGCAGGTCGCCGCTCCGTCTCGCCGACCAGCCTGATCGCCAGTCTGCAGCTGGAGACGGCGCCGCTGCCGGAGCCGGCGTGTCCCCAGTCGCCGACGGACATCATCGCCAGTCTGCGGGCGTCCCAACCGGCGCGGCCGACGTTGCCCCGTCTGCAGGTAGGCCCTCAGCCGGAGAGGCAGCCACAGATGGAGCCGCAGACGGGGCCGGTCTTCCCCCAGTCGCCGACGGACATGCTTCGCCAGCTGGCGCTGCAGCCGGAGCCCGCGCTGCCTCGCACCGACAGTCACGGCCAGCTGATCAACACCACGGACGACGAGAAGGCCACGCTGGGCGTCGGCCGGGGCCGCGGCGGCGGTCGGCGCGGGCACGCCGCCGTCCAGGCTTCTGGCATCGGCGGCGTGTGGTCGACGCCGGGCTGGCCGCAGTCGGACGAGGACAAGGCGCAGCTGTGGCGGTCGGACGGGGAGCGCGGCGGCGGGCGGCCCGGCTGCGAACCGGTCCTGGCCCCGGCCCGGGCCTCCGGGCCGCCTGCCGCGCAGGACACCGGGGAAAAGTCGACGCCGTCGGACTCCGCCGGAGCGGTGCGCCCGCCGGTACCGGGGCCGGAGATATCAGCGCCTGCTGGCAGCCCTTCAGCGTCGCGTGTCGAGCAGTGCATCGGCACTAAAGCGCAATCATCTCCCTCGCAGAATACGGGCAGCATTGAGGCAAAAGGAAAGGAAGGAACGTCGTCGTCGGAGCAGGTGGATTTAGCGGTCGGGTCTGAAACCACGGACAAAGTAGTACTGCAAGGTAGTGGGGCGATAACCTCAGTGGGCGACGCGCCTGCGACACCACTGCCAGCAGAGGAGCAGACTGACACGTCCGGGTCAGCGCTGCCAGTAGAGAAGCAGGCTCACCCGGCCGGGCCGCTGGCGCCTGCAGGGGACGTCGGTGACGCACGCGGGACTCCGTCCCCGGCGGAGAGGGCTCGTCGCCGTTCGTCGGCCTCGTCGGGCTGCGGAGGCCTGTTCAGCGGCGGCAGCGACGAACCGTTCGACTGGGCCGACGAGGTGGAGGAGTGGGAGCGACGCTTCAACGACGAGGGTGACGTCACTGATCGCGCCCTTCAGGTAGGCACCAGTGGCCGCGGCGTGACTATGTAGACCATCTAGATCTTAGAGCGCCGACCAGCGGAGAAATTCGGGAGCATGGGAACAGACCAGGAGCCTTTTGGAGATGCAGGAAACGGTGCCTCATGGTGATGTGTGTTATTCTGTCGCAGCGCGTGCTTCACCTGTGTTCGTATAATTTTAGTGTGGCTTTTGCCGTCAACATACACGTTTGCATTGTGGCTGGCCGGGATTGTGTGTTGGATCATGTGTGTGACGGGATGTTCCGACGAAGTCTGGATGGTATGTTGTGTTCCGACAAAGCCTGGATGGATCGGGCGTGTGACCAAAATGTTGTGACGAGGCCCGGCTCGTGTGTGTGACTGGAGTGTTGTGACAGGAGCCGCTGTGTGACCGTAGTGTTGTGATGACAGGAGCCGCTGCGTTACCGGAGTGTTGTGACCACAGGAGCCGCCGTGTGACCGGAATGTTATGATGACAGGAGCCGCTGTGTGACCGGAGTGTTGTGATGACAGGAACCGCTGTGTGACCGTAGTGTTGTGACGACAGGAGCCGCTGTGTGACCGGAGTGTTGTGATGACAGGAGCCGCTGTGTGACCGGAGTGTTGTGATGACAGGAGCCGCTTTGTGACCGTAGTGTTGTGATGACAGGAGCCGCTGTGTGACCATAGCGTTGTGATGTAAGGAGCCGCTTTGTGACCGTAGTGTAGTGGTGACAGGAGCCGCTGTGTGACCGTGGTGTTGTGATGACAGGAGCCGCTTTGTGACCGTAGTGTAGTGGTGACAGGAGCCGCTGTGTGACCGTGGTGTTGTCATGACAGGAGCCGCTGCGTTACCGGAGTGTTCTGACGACAGGAACCGCGTCGGACCTCGCAGCAGCCGGTGGCCGGCCGGAGCAGCCCCCACCGGGCTGACGGCGGCCTGGACGACGTCGTCACGGATCCATCCATGCCGGCGCACGTCATCGAGGTCTACAACTTCCCGTCCAGCTTCACCACGGGCGACTTCAACGTGGTGTTCCAAGATTTTGTCGTTCGGGGCTTTGACTTGCGACGGGTGGACGAAACTCATGCGCTGGCCATCTTCTCCAACGCTGCTTGTGGTATGTTATACGGGTTGGTCGAATCGGCCTTTTGGTGGCGTCTGTTGATTGCTTTTATTTGCCTTTATTGTTTGATCTATTTGATTTGGATTGTATTTATTTGCCTTTATTGTTTGATCTGTTTGATTTGGATCGTAGTTGTTGGAGGTATCGCATTGGGTAGAACGATTGCTGAAGCAAGGATTATTATTCATCCTCTTTAATCTTTTTTCTTTCCTCTGCAGTCTTTTTGATCATCATTCATCGTTGAGGTCTTTTTACCAATGTACGCAGAATTCGTTTCTTAGACGTCATTGTGTGGTTTTCGTCCACTTACATTCAGTAATCAATCTCTGCCAACCTTCTCCAGATCAGATAATACGTCATTTACCGTTGACGATGTCGATGTTTTTTTTTGCTGTGGTCAGCTATTGTGTAGGCTTTTGCGCATTGTTTCACACGATTGTTTGCGTGGTATTTGTGTGCGCTGGCGTACGGCGTTGCTGGCCGGGCGCGGGTGTTTCCGGTTTTGTTCAGCTCGGCGATCCGCTGCTGATCTGCCTCCCTCGCGTTGCAGCGTCAGAGGCGCTGCGCCTGCGGCACCCGATGGTGCTGTGCCGGCCGCTGTCGCAGGCGACGGCCCCCTCCCGGCGGGCGGCGGCGCGGCCGGCCGACGTGCGGCCGCCGTACCGGGCGCGGCCCGAGACGTGCGCCCTGCACGCCGGACGCATGGTGGCCTCGGCGCTCGGCGTGCGGGAGGGCGGAGCCGGCCGGCAGCGGCGCGACCGGGACAGACGCAAACTGCGTGAAGCCAAGGGTCAGTCCCATGCTGGGGGCGGTACAGCGGCAGTGGTCAGTTCCATGCTGGGGACCGGTACAGCGGCAGTGGTCAGGACGGTGCTGGGGACCGGTACAGCGGCAGTGGTCAGTACGGTGCTGGGGACCGGTACAGCGGCAGTTGTCAGTACGGTGCTGGGGACCGATACAGCGGCAGTATTCGGGACGGTGCTGGGGACCGGTACAGCGGCAGTGGTCAGGACGGTGCTGGGGACCGGTACAGCGGCAGTGGTCAGTACAGTGCTGGATACCAGGGACTGGCGACAAGAGTCAGTACAGTGTAAGGCCTCAGTATGGTGTCATAGGGACAGTGTGGTGTCGGGTCAAACGCAAGGACAGCGTCAGAGGTCAGTACGCTGTCTGGGGGTGAGCCAGTATGGTGTGGGTCAGTTGAGTTCCGGGGGGGGGATGGTATGTTGCCAGGGGTCAGTACGATATCGGAGGGAGGAGGAGTGGTAAAGTGTTGAGGTCGCAGTGGTGTCGGGTCAGTAAAATTTCGGTAGGGGGGGGATAGTATGTTGTCAGGTTCAGTACGGTCTCCGAGTGTGTGGTGGGGATTTAGTATGTTGTCAGGGGTCTGTACTGTGTCTGAGTGTGGGTGGTGAGGGGGGACAGTAAGGTGCTGAGGTCAGTTTAGTGTCTGATTAGTGCGGTCTCGGGGGGTCTACCATGTTGTCAGGGGCCTGCACGGTGTCGGGGCTTGTGTGTGTGGAGGGGTGGGCCTCAAGGTGTCGAGGTCAGTATGGTGGTATGTCAGCGGCCATTGCGGTGTCAGGAGTCAATACGGGTTTACGGGTCGGTACGTTATAAGGGTATAGGGGTCTGAACTGTGCCAGCGACGTGTGCGGTGTCTGCTCAGTATGGTGAGTATGGTGGCGTTGGCAGGGGTCAGTATGGTATAGCGGCAGTATGTTGCCCGGGGCCAACATAGTTTCAGGGGCCAGTGCGGTGTCCGGAGTTAGTTCGATGTAGGGATCAGTACGATATAAGGTTCAGTACGGTTTCAGGGTTTGTGGTTTTAGTAGGTGACAGATAAAAGTTGCGATGTTCAGGCTGTTCGTTTTGCCGGAGTCTTCAGTGTGTGATAATTTCCTTGACAGAACTTAGCAAATCACGTATTTCGCCTGACGTAATCAGAAGCCTCCCTGTCATCGTTGTCGTTCTTCCGGGGATGTGGTTAATTGCCAAATAACCGTTCTCTCGGGATTTAATGTGAATTGCTGGGAGGAACATGCGAGGAAACTTCCTCCCGCTGCTTACGAAACGATAAGAATGGTCAGTAACACTGATCTTTATACGATGTGACGTGGATCGTGTTTTGAAAAAGGTCTCTTTTTCCCGCAGAAAGGAAGGTGCAGGCGACGAAGCAGAAAGAAGATGCCTGGCATGGTCGCTTCTGATATCCGATCGGTGGTAGCGTCATGACAGGTCAAGATGGATTTGTGTGTTTTTCCGAGAGTACTTTTTATGCTATAAACTTTTATGCTGTAAACAATCATGTGGTCCTGAGCCATGACGGTATTTTTGGACACAGGAAAAGGAAGATGACATGAAACACTGTGTCTGTTTTGCGTGTTTTTACACCAATTGCGGTAATGATCATAGAAAGGGATTTATAACCCTGTGAATACCACTATTACATTTTCGGTGATGTGGCCGGTTTTCGTCTGTCAACTAGATTAAGGACGCTGTGATGGCGTCGCGAGGCAAAATATGCTGTTTGCGACGTCGCAGAAGGTAGGGCATGTAGTGTCCAAAACAACACCTCAGATTTAGGGCATTCTGGCTGCTGTTTCCTTGCATTGGAATCGAAATGAGGCCATGCGTTTTGTGGCGTGACGTGCTGCCGAATGGCGTATGTTCCAGTCCCAGCTGGAACGATTGGTGGTGTGGACTTTTGTTGATGCGGGTGTCTTTCAGCGTGATGGTGTTGGGAGACTCCGACGATCATCATGGTTCGTAGTACGTGTGGTCCGCAAGTCAGCCCTTTGAAGGGATTTGGCGGTTTGGCCGCCTTATGTGGTTTGAATCTCCCTGGACATTATCGTTAAATTCCGCGAGCTATATCATTGTCAGCAAAGCCTCGCTCATCCAAGTGCCACGGTTTCAAAGTACCTGCAAATGTTTCTTAATTGTGTGTGCATGATTGCGTGTGCTTGCCAATATTGAATTGTTCGGGTTGCAGAAATACTACACATTACACGAGAGATCTCACTGGAAGGTTTCTGCCAGCTCTTTTCGGGGCAGTTTAGTCGCTAATCCTATTCGTGATGTGAACCAACTGAAGTGAATGGGTGCTCAAGGCATCTAGCTTTCCTCTGCGTCATTCAAAACGGCAGACAGCTGTAACCGAAATTGTGGGTTGTAGTTTGAAGTCATTGAAGATTTGAAGACATGAAGTCATGAAGATTGGCCAGTGTTTGAGATACACAGTGCCTTAAAGTTCTATCCTATACGTCCAAGTCGCCATCTGTTTAGCTTAACTCATACTAATGATTCAACTTCTTGAATTTTAGTCACTGATTCGCTTTTTTGAGAATTAGCATTTATATAACTTCTTGGTTGACTTTAATGGTTGTTGGAAAACGGGCCAAAGAAGACATCTTGGTGGCGGGTTTTACGACTTTGGGCCATGGTAAGACCTCTCCGAATCTACCTCCAGCGCATTATGTGAATATATATAACGCCTGATGCGAGGCCGTTTCCTTAAAAGGCATGACACCCATCATTGGCATCCACAACAAACTGACGTCTGCTTTCACCCTTTATGATGCAGGTCTTGATACGTAGGTAGCGTAGAGCATAAGTCATTTTAAGCCTGATGGCTTTCATT
The DNA here is from genome assembly GCA_030062745.1 of Capitulum mitella. Taxonomy (NCBI): domain Eukaryota; kingdom Metazoa; phylum Arthropoda; class Thecostraca; order Pollicipedomorpha; family Pollicipedidae; genus Capitulum; species Capitulum mitella. Next base: position 19,568,204 of record CP099839.1, read on the forward strand.
CCCAGACATTTCCGTTGGAAATGCCCGTATAATACATACAGTTTGTTTCTCAAAGCCAAATTTCGTGTAATTTTTGTGTACGTCGTGGAATGCCTATGCTCTATCACATAACCCATTTTCTGAAGACCAAGAAATACAAGAGTATATGACAGTAATGTGCCGTCCCGAAGACTACACATCGCTGTCTTTATTGTACCGACGCCAGCTTACTAACCATGGATGGTTTAAAAGCTGACAAAATGGGCCGGGCAGATAATTTCTTCTAGCGAGTCCTGATCGTATGGCCAACTAAGCTTCTGGAACTCGTTTCCCTGATTCGAAAACCCGAAAATGTAAGCAGACCTCTGCCATTTCGGCCAATGCACTGACAGAATCCTGGGAGAAATCAATATTAGGAGGCAATTGAGGTAGGTTACACGGCTGGACATTAACCTCCCAGTCTCCTGGGAGATAATTAATATGGCTCCCGAGTAAGCACATGTATGGCTGGGTATTTCCGGAGATTTCGGGGGGGCACAGGATTTCAGAGTTTGTTTCCAATGACTGCCATAGGCCCAACGTTAAAAGTCCTGAATATGGATGGGGGGGGATTCCGAACCCCCCATTCCTCGGGATCGGCAGCCATGAGCACATGGTTGACGTTTACGTCCGCCTGACTACATGCGGAAAACCTCACGGGTGCAGTAATTCCCTAGGTGATCAAGGTTAACGTTTCGTCTCTTTTTCGTTTCCGAATATTGTTAAAAACATGATGCCCAATACGAACATAATAATTAGGTACAGAACAAGTCGCAGAGCCAAAAGCCGTATAAATAACGCTGAGGATCGGCTGAGTGAGCACTACCGCCGCCGCGGAGATTGCACTGAGTGCTGACCAAAACCAACAAAACTGGCGTAAACCAACACCCGTTCAGAAATATTTTTATCCGTGAATTTCTGACGATCAAGAAATGATATCATTTGTCCTGTTTAGAAATTTGGCAGAAAATGGATAATAACTGCGACAAAGCTACAGTTTTATTCTGGCAGTCCTGCGGGTTGTTTTTTCCGGTTTCTCGCTGTCGAGGTTCGATTGAAACCTCTGGTTACCTGTTGATGAGTACTGCTGAAAATTAGAAGACAAACTTGAATTTTAATGGACCAACAAATATGAATTTTAATGTGATTTATCAGATTCTTTCAAAAAGGCAAACAAATTAATTTTAATAAACATCCGGCGACTGTCGCACCTGTGTCGAACTAGTCTAGAGGGCTGCGAATCTCGCCGTGGTCGTGTGTTTCAGCGCTGGTAAGGGCGGCGGTGCATAACAATAATAAGTTGCGGTTTGTTTTAGTTCCAGCATAGCCTTTCCCTAGCGATGTATACTTCGGGACCATTGGGATTATGACAAGGATAATTGCAGCGATGCTTGTCTGTACACAAATTTTCGAAGCCGGCAAGTTCGGGCCCGGTGCGGCGCAGGCCGCACTCCATGCTCGGTGTATCGTTTGTTTGTTATGATGCACATATTTGATTCGGCACCACTCTTCACGTGTGGCAGGAAACTTATAATGTGATGTGGTGAGCAGAATGGGTATGGCTGGTTAGCTTAAAACCTTTTGTACTTAGAAGGTTTTCCTGAAAGTTGTCTATTTTACTAACCATGTGGCAATGAGTTCTATATCGGTGTGTTTTGATACTTGTTCTGGTTTGTATTCCATGAATTCTGTTAGAGAGACATTTTGCGACAAAAAAGCATGTGGAGTAACTGGAGGATTGAATGAAATATCATCATTTTGTTGCATTATGGAACATTGGTCTTTTTGTAGTTATGTAGGAAAGGCTGTCTCTTTGAAAGCCTGCCAGTTTTGACATTCCGGTGCAAGATTACTGTCATTTGGAATCAGTACTGGTCCATATGCATGCAAGCCAAAATATACAAATTTTCAAAAAATATTCCTTTCAATGTCACTCTTCATATGCCACTCTTAGTTTAACATATTGTGGTGTGCCAGATCAGCATGGCTGGTAAGTTTGTTAACCACATATATGGAAAAATGCTTCTGGCTTAAAAGTGTACTTTGAAAATATGCATGCCTTAAACCTTTATACCTTGTATGCCCTACATCTGCCTTTTGTAGGCTTTTGTAATAGATGGAAAAGAATGTTGTTTCTCTAAAGTCATTGATCAAGAAAAAGTTAGTCATCATTCCAAAGAAAATAATCCACACCTACAGAATGGTATGATGCTATTCTCACTTGAGTATCTGTGGTGCACTGGTAAGCAATGCATGCACTGTTTTCCATTGCCTGGCACTGGTGCCAATGCTGGCAAGGCTTAATAGGCAGGAACCAGTCTTGGTGTGCTGGGTCATCAGAGCAGGAACAGGAATGGGCAACAGGGCAACAGGAATGTGCTGATGATAACTGTGAACATGCTTTTGACTTTGGTAAACATTACCTCAAAACCAAAACCATGGCCTGTGTTAACTCCAGTTCACTGTTGTCTGTAACTCAGTTCTCAGTGATCTTCTCTATCCCAATATTTGCGTAGGAAATTGTATTTTATGCTCCTAATGACCGATTTACTGGAACATAATATCTAAAACCTAATTGCTGTTAGTATTTTGACATATAGTCAACAGTCTGAGGTCAGAATTATCTTACCTTACCTTTGGTTATCAGGAATGTTAAAGGCCACTAGGCCTGTTGGCCCCACTTGTCAAGTTCAAAATGATTTTTTTGGGTGCTGAGTATCCATAGTTTTTATCATTTGACATATAGGAACTCCAGAAATACCTCATTTTCCATGAAAATGGAAAAATATAGGGCATTGACTCAGCCTTTGGTCAATGACATAGTGAGTCTCAAAAAAGCTGAAATAGATATGTGCACCTGGCAAGATGTTAAGTCCAGAAGGCTTGGCTGTGATGTCTTGTTTTCCCAAAAACTTAGTCCTGCTGCTTAGTCCTGGTGGGCTGCCCCAGTAGTCTGACTATGATAAGTGGGGGCCTCTGAGTGTTCCCATCCTCAGGAAATAAGTAGCTAATATTTTGTGTATGCTAACACTGAACATTAGTGTGTAGCAATGGTTTAGCAGACAGAGGGATCTTGGCTGAGACTACTTTCTCTCATGCTGATGAACACAATAATATGGGTGATGTTTTGTATATGAGTATTGTTTTTTGTCTTCCTTTCTTAGGAGGGAGTGCCATGACTTGTACTATTTTCTTTGGTTTTCAACTTTGGTTTCCCTGGGAGTTAACATAATGTGATTTACATTGTGGGGGGTTGGGGCAGGAGCACTCCTGGCCACCCGATAGTAGGTTGTGGGTAGAAAATAAAAAAAAAGTTCTGTGATTTTAAACATTTATGGGCAAGGGATCACTTGGCCTAATCTAGGTCAGAGATCTGATCTGAGCTGAGGTGGAAAACTGTACACAGGAGACAAAAAGTACCAAGAAGATACTCAGAATTTTGTGATGTAGTGTTTGTTTATTCCCTTACAGTGTTTGAAAAACCTTTGGGGCTGCCAACAACCCATCCAACCAGGTGTGGGTTAAGAAATAAGCCAGGATTGTGTCTCCACTCTCCAACACTATATGAAGCCAAGTTCTCTACATAAGTTGTGATTAAGTGCAAGACTGCACTGCACTCATTTGGGGTAATGATGAACTGTCTTGGGAAATTGACTCAGAGATGTTTCATAAAGGTAGGCAACTGCATTTGCATCATTTTGTCTTTATGTGATAATACCTGAGGTATTCCACCACCTGCAACTGCTGTGGGGAGGAATTAAATCAATCTCCCCTATATCTCAGTTTGTCTAAATTTGTCAAAATTACAACAATGACATTTGATAGAGCTAGTCTTTTTCAGCTTTGGATGAGAAAGCTTATGTCATATGTTGACTTGTGATATCACAGGGCAAGAAAATGTCAGAATTTATGGCCAAAAATGTGTGATGCTTTTGATACAATATAGGAAGTGTATTACATGAATAGCAACCATGAAGTTGATAGCAAATGACAGATCACAGTTTGTTGTATTTGGCATGATTTCACATGTGCAATAGAAACTATCCTAGAGTAACCTAGGAGTTTATGTGATATGTGTGATATGTGACAGTGATGACCAGACACGAACAGTGCAGTCATACTGCTAGCTGCTCTTTTCTGTTCAAAGTTGGCCTTCTCCCTCTCTTTGTACTGTTTCAGAGTTATAATCACATCCTGCTGCACAAGCCTTAGGCATCAAACTGTTGGAAGTAGCCTGGTGAACAGTAGCAATGCTGGACTGGCACCGCCGACCAGCATCTGGCAGCAGCAGACCCACCCAACAACATTCAGTGTGATGATGTTTTGTTATCTTTACATGCAGAATCAAATGCCATTGTCTTAGCTGGAATATAGTCATAATCTAAATCTGCTGGATTTCAGTGGTAAGATAACTTTTGAAATTCATTACACAGTTAGGTGGTCAAGTTATTGAGCATGCATTGCTAAATCTGTTCATAGGCATAGTCAAGTATTTACACCATTCATATGACTGTTAAATCCTGTGCAAGATGCAGTCCATTTTGGAGGTTTATCATGTAGGCTATGTGCATTTGCAGTATTTTTTAAACAACTTTGTATTTTATTTATATAGCAGGGTATTGGGGCTTAGGGATGCACCAACTTCAGTGCCCATATCTTATTTATATCAAAATTGTATATATATGTATATGCATATGTAATATGTAATGTATACATACACATATATTATGGCAGTCCTTAGAAATGAATTGTGCTGTATTACTGGCCCCAGACATTTTGCCTGTTGTGTGTTCCAATAAAATGTCACCACAAAATTTTGGGAGCAATAGCTCTTCATTTAGGGGCTGCACACAGCATGTCTAATAAGCTGCGTTTACGACGCTCGGCGTTGCAGTCTTCGTACACCGCGCGGCGTCGGCCGCCACAGCAACACCAGGCGGCGGCCGTTGGGCGGTCGAAAACGACCGCTTACTGGAAATTGGTACTATCAAATGCTTTATAAAATCAATTCATACTGCTTTTGAATAGTCGGGGCCGAAGATGTTACCTGTGCAGTTTTCAGATTGATACTCAGAGCAGATAAACAGAAGTGTGGTCCTTATCAGACCTGTTTTTTAAGACATTGTTTCGATCCCAGCCGTTTATTGTGTTCACAAGAACAACATGAAACCAGTTTGCTCTGCAAGGCGAACATGTTCTTACGCCTTCTTAGTTCGATTGATGGTCGTCTTCTTCGAATCAGGAAATTGCGAGCGATATTCAGCAAATAACTTGCATCAGGAACTGGAGCTCTTCCTGGCCATGCGTGATCTTGCCATTGTACTCCTTAATGAGAGCTACAGCGCACTCTGGATTGTGGTTCTTCACTTACATTCCCGCAGCGATTTCCTAGGCGTTCATATATCACCTGCACCCACACATATATCACCTGTGCAGTTTTCAGGTTGATCCATGGGATAGATTGACAGTTACACCAAACGATGTCCACCACTACGTCGGTAATGCCGAACAAATCGTCGTGGTGCTATAACCCCTAATCTGTTCGAAGTACCAATCTGAATATTGCGCAGCTAAAATCTATGACCCAGACTGCTTCAGACCCGTACTCATTGCTTTCATAAGGGGTTCGAAAGTACTACTTTCCTATAAGTGGTTATTTTCTCCCGCCCGCCCGCCGGCCGCCGCCTAGTGTTAGCTGCGGCGGCTTGTGGAGACTGCAACACCGGACTTAGGTGCCAAGGCACATCTTTGGGTCCATTGCGCGACCAGTTAAGGTTGTTTATTCAAAGTAAAACTGGAGCTGTTTTATCTTCAGGTGTTCAAGAACAGAATGAAAGCTTCGGAGCAAAACCATGATTTCCCCGAAAATTCCGGGCATATATATATATATATATATATATATATATATATATGTGTATATATTTATAATTTGACGCACTTTGGCATCAGAAATATTTATATTTGTTTGCTTTGCCAGAATTAGAAGCTGGGTGACTTCCGGCCACACGTGTCGGCCGGCGTGTTGTACCTCATTGAGAATAGTACAAGTATATTGTATGATAATTATTGAGACATGTTTATGCTGTTTTTCTTGAAGGTAGAATACGCTGGCCGAAAGTCGTCCGACTTTATTTCGGCAGAAGTGAACGCACAGGAATATTTTGGACACTAGGGTGTCAAATTTGTCATCTGTCCAGTGCTGAAAGTTTGGTGTTCTCGCTGTGTACTGTACTGATGCAGTTGGCGAAAAAGTGTCAGGTTTGTAACCTACAAATGGTCGGGAAGTAATTCACATTATTTCCTTTGATAAGCGTTCCAAGAAGTGATATTCTTAATGACCATGATGCCATAATATGCACATTGGCCCTAGGGCATGGGGATGCTTCTGCCAGCTTTGTATAAGTTTACCATAAGTTACATAAGTTTACTAGAAGTTGGATGGCATTGCATGGAAAGATGCGGCCCCAAAAATTTTCTGGAAGTACCTTGTTTGAAAAGTTTTGGTACTAATGCAAGTTATTTGTCCAGCGATCCTATGCTATGCTCATATCCCTTTTCAAAATTCGCCATCACCTGAGCCCATACGTTCTAAAAATCTATGTCCAGACCCATGTCTTCCCCCACCTCCAGTACTGCTCGTCAGTCTGGGTGAAGCTGCCACCTGCCGCCTTAACCGCGTACGGCAGACCATCTACTATGCGGCCAGATTGGTCGCCGGTCTGCGCCGCTACGACCACGTCGCTCTTACCCTCACCGCTCTTGGCTGGCCCAGCATAAGGCAGCTGATGGGACATAGCGATGCAGTAAAGATGTACCGCGCGCTGCATGTCTCCGCCGTCCCTGCCTCACAGCGGTGCATGTTTCGCCCTTGTAGCACTGTGTCTCAGCGCCAAATACGCACTGCTGCCGCTGGCACCACCGTCCTTCACCTGTCGCGCGTCCGTCTCACTGCCACGCAACGGCTCTTCTCATACAGAGCCGTTGCCGCCTGGAGCAGGCTGCCGCGGCACGTGACAGGGGCCACCTCGCGGCTGCAGTTATTGGAGCGCTCAGATCTGAGCCCACCCGAATCGGCGCTGTTGACTATGGGGTCGGGGTGGGGGCACGGTGAGAGTGCTTGGTGGGACGGGAGCAATTCGAGATGTGTTTTTCAATGTCAATTCGTGCGTTATAATTCGAGATGTGTTTTATGTCCATATATTGTATTGACTGGGCCCTAAGAGCCACTGGATGGAGAAGCCCTTATGAACGAATGCAGAACTTGCACAGGTCAAGTATGTAAACATGGACTCCAGAAAAAGAAAAGCATTTCTTTATCGTCAAATATGCGCCTTATTCATGGGTTATTGTTCATGTTGTTCAGGTCATTTTTATTTCAAATAGGAAAGAAGGCTGCCATAGCCCTGCACGCACAAAAAAAACGTGGGTACCCTTAAATTTAACACAGATTCCTAACAGTTGTCATTCGATACTGTAAGTAGACGCTAGTGTGAAATTACATATGCACTCAGCGATAGCTTTGTATCTTAGCTACTACGTCACCGCTGCTGGTGTCACGGAAATATTGTCGCACGCACTGAAAGGTCTCGCGCATAATATTTATATCTACCTCCTCGACTCTCCCGCCGATCTTGTTTCCCACCGACTTCTTATATGATGCTGACCAGTTTTCCTTGTACACCTTTTGCTCCAGATGGCTCCAAACCGATGCGATCCATCTAATGCTGTCATGTTCGGAGGGTCGTCAGCGTTCGTATCCCTATTTCCGTACGGGGAGGAGGGCTTCAGAAGCCCCCCTGGTTGTTTTGTTCCCATTGTCAGAGTTTTGAGCAGCTTTACAAAGCTTGTCAACTTTTCCTAGCTATTCTTCCTACATATTATGTGAAATTTTTGTAATTTTATCTTGCCATTGGGTGGAACCTGTCAATTTTGCTTGGATACACCTCATCATTTTTTGGTATTGTTGAAGTCTAAAAGCCAATGGCTGCCAATGCCATTGACGGCACCATACCTGCAGGTAGACGTATGCCATTGTTGGCATGTAGTTGGTTGATCAATCAGTCCGAATTGATTGCTTAAAGCATACCGCAGTGGCTATGAAGGTTGCTTGCAGGTCACGTAGCAATTTGAAATGTCACAGTTCAGCTGCAGAGCCAGGAAAGCTGACAGAGTCATTTTCCCATAGGCACCCGGCTCATGACGACGCAGGATGGAAACGTAGGCAGTTTGTTAGCCGAGACCGTGACCCAAAATTGCTTCCAACTGTTTTGGGACATAACATTAAGGAAAATTGTTACTTAAAAACATTACTGCATTATAGCTTGACACGCAACCTGCCATTTCTGCTAAATCAGTCAACTCCTGCCCTGTTTTTTTTTTTTCATTGAGAACTCAAATAAGATAAATACTAGAAAGTCGATGTTTTGGAAGCATGTGTGGCCTGTTTTAGGGAAAGTTTTCCATTTTTAAAATACATTGTAGTGAATTCAAATGTTTTGTGGAAATGTATCAAAGTTCACAGGGCAGATCAGAAAAATAGGGGCATTTTACTTCATTGCGCGATGTTCATTTTCCGTAGCATTACGACAAGCATATGCATGACAATGCAAAAGAAGTTATTTAAAAATTGATTATCCGGTCTTTGTATGTATCCCTGCATTTTCAAATACATCATGTATTTATTTCTTCCAGATTTTAAGTGATCACCCATAGCACTATGCCAAAGACATGCTGACTGAAAAAGAAACTGTGTCACTCTTTTCGCCATGGTCCTCTTGTACTGGACTCAAACCCAGCACTGACTTCTTGGGGGTAAGTTTGATGGAATCATTGAGATAACATAAAAATGTACCATTCACTGAAGGCTTCACATTGCTTTTGATGTAAAAATGCCTATTTGAAATGTTGTAAAAGATTAAATGTACTTGATTTCTTTAGGTCTTGTTTTTTTTGTTCAGTGACGCTTTTTTGTTGTTGTTGCCTGTGCTGATGCAGTCAGTATTGTAGCGAAAATTTTCTTAAGGGGGTCGAAACTTGGATAGTAAAGGTAATTGTTGCTACTTGATCACAGACATTGGAAAATTCATGCTGTCAAATAGCACGTCCGGAAAATTTGGGAATAAAAGTACTGTAATTGTAAAATATCGTTGTCTTTAAAACAAATCATGTGTGATGGAAGCTAATTTTTGGAAACCTGATCATAACGGGGTGGGAGCAAATGACCCGTCGGCTCCCCTGTGGTTATGCGACCGCATGTTGTCGTACGTGGCCCCTAAGGATGTCATGTTAGATATTGCACACCACGGGAAACCACCCAAAAGTGTTGTGATCAGTCCGGCAGCCGAGGTCTGGAGGACGGTGTGGGCGCAAACATCCCGGTCGGAGATGCCGTTGGCGAGGTCCGACTCTGGAACCTGACGGATGACAACCAGTTCAGCGACCGCCTGTCTCAAGACGATGGCAGGTTAGGGCACGTGCCAGTTCAGTGGGGGGGGGGAGCACGTGTTCACGTGCACATGATGGCCAGTTCCTGGTCATCATTTAAAAGTATTGCTGTCGTTGTCATGCTGTGTTTAATATGTTCATCATTATGTATGTTTTGCAGTGATGCAGATATGGATGTTTTTTTCAAAACATTGACACCCTCGCATGTCTAATTACCCATAGTTTGACGAGACATAGTCCCAAACATCAGCTTTTTGCACATCATGATATGCTTGTCTTGCAGTTGTAGTATTTTACGACACATGAAGCTGTGTTCTGTAACACTCATGTACATCATGGCAAGGTTGTCCTGGCGCACGTCGGCTGTGGCTCTGCAGTCACGTGTGAGTAACTCCTGCCGACTGCGCACAGGTCGTGGTGTTCGGGCTGGGAGCGGCTGAGTTCGGGCTCGTCGTCCGGCGGCGGACCGTCTACCGACGCCGACTTCCTCTCGGCGCTCAGTACAAACGGCGACGAGCTGTCCGAGGTAGGTCGGCCCTGGCCCGGGTGTAGGCTGCAAGCTGCGCTCCTCTGGTGCTGTCTGTGGCCTGTGGCCGTCCCTTGACTGTTGGCAGCCCTGAATGTCGTATGCGGCCCGTGACTGCGCCTTAACTTAAATGCAGTCCCCATCCCAGGTTACCCTTTGGCCCGTGGCTCTTCTTTGGTTATTGACTGCGTTCCTCTATCGTCGTCTGTGGCCCGTGGCTGTGCCTTGACTGAAATGCACCTCTTTGGTGCTCCTATGGCTCGTGGCCTTTCCACGACTGTTGACTGCTCCTCTGCCGCCGTCTGTGGCCGGTGGCCGCGCCCTAATGCAGTGTCCCAGACAAAAATATTTTTGCCATGCTTAATGTTTAATTTCGTTTCAAACAGTTTTCATACTAGTGTCCTTTCTAACAAGTGCGATCTGTCCTGACGCGGTACAGCTCGGCCTGGAAAACCTGAATCAGCAGCTGGGCTTGTCTCGTGTGGACCTTGGAGCTGGCGGTGATAATGGAGTATTCGAATCTGATCCTCTAGGCATTCTCAACACCATAAAACCGTACAACCAGGTGAGACGTGTAAAAATGCTGCACAGACACGCACACACATACGCATACGCATACGCATACGCTCACGCACATGCACACACACACGCACACCCACACGCACATGGGTCAATGCTGCCACAGTCTTTGTATTTACAAGTTGTTTTGCACATTTTCGAAGCTGTCTAGCTGCCATTTCTACTGAATTGTTCAGAAAAGAAATCACTTTTGTAAAGCGGTTCATGTGTTACATGCCAAATTAACTTTTGGCTCACATTGCTGATCTCCAGAATAGGACTCCCAGTGATGTTTGTGGTAGTTTATGCAAAATCTTGTCTGTAAATGGACACTGGTGTCCTGGTAGATGACAGGCTTATTGAAGCATTGGGTGCAGTAAAACATTTGAGGGGCCAAAAGCACATTATTTTTGTCATCCATTGAATTGCCACCAATATGTAAAAGTAGCATCCAGATGGAAAAAAATAGATATGATGCTGATTGATTTTGTTTCTTTTTTCTTTGGGTTGGGAAGATTTGCAGAAAAAAACGAGGGGAAGTGGGCAAGAATTTTTCCCGGCATTGGGATTTTGTGGGCTAAAAGTGTGGAGCGCTCGTGACGTTTTTTCTCGAAAAATCAGAGATCTCTTGGGAAAGGTAATGCCAGTTTTGTTGAAGGTTAATCATTTAGGAGGGATATCCGCGCACAGTGACACATGAACACGTTTGTCGGAGCTTTCAGCAACGGGCCGTCATCGCGCTGCACACGTTATAAGCTTTTGGGGTCGTGTTCAGTCTTATGTATGGATATCACACATGGTGTTTGTGATCTCCACACTTTGGTCATCTTGGATCCAGTCCTGGATTACGTCCCTGACGTTATGTACGTTTTTCTGACTGCAGAGCCGTCATGATGTAATTGGGAGCGCTGCATTCCTAATAAAAGTAGTTTCAGCCCTTAGTCATTATCATTTGCCAGTCTGGTGACCGTCAGAACTGTTCTGCACGGTACGTCCCATGCTGCCGATTGAAAACCAGAATCCACTGACATGGCATGCTGTGGGATCACCTGGGCAACTAGGAATGATCACATTGGCTGTAATCATGCAGCCAAAGACCAAGCTCTGTGCTGGCCTTGGTTGCGTCGCTCTGTCACATCATGTGTAGGAATGGCTGGAGAACATCGCACCATGTTACCCCAGTTACAGTAACCTGGGTGTTGTCAGAGGTGCCCAAATAGCGAATACTGGCGAGGATTAAGCTTGTTTTGTCTAATGCACTGTAGTTATCTGGTGCATTATCTTTACAGTCTGGACTTGGATTATGTAAGCAGTTAGAATAATGCTGTGGCGGACATTCCTTTTGTCATGGCAGACTTCAGATATTCAGCAGTGATTGGGGTGGCCTGTTTTTTGACGGCCGTACTTCTGGTGCCGTGACCTGGTACCGAGCGTTGGCATGTGACTGGCCGGTGGGGCTGTTGCCAGCCGGGCCTGGAGCCGCGTCCGTCCGTCTACCAGAGCTACCCGGCGCCGGCGCGACGCGACCCCGCTCTGGCCGGTCTGGCGCCCAGCAAGGACAGGACTGGCCCCGGCGCCGGCTTCAGCGCCGGCTCCTACAACCTCATCGACAACTTCAGACGTGAGCCGCAAGGTGAGGACCGGCTCACCTTGCGCCCGGTCGGCCAGCTCCCGTGTGTTGCCGTCACTGCCCGCCGTGTGCTGGCGATGGCGGATGTGTTTCGAATTGGCGTTGCCTGGCATGAATGGGAATGACTGCCGTGAAGTTCGGTCGCCGGTCAGCCCTGACCTAGATGGTCGCCGGTCTCCGGTGCACGCGGCGTCTGACCAGGACGGTCCCCGGTCCCCAGTGTCCACGGCGTACATACCGACATGCTCGGGCACGAGCAGCACCCTGCTGCCGGGCGTCTCCGACAACGAGCTGCAGCTGGCCGCCCTGCTGGAGGCCTGCTCGGCCGACCAGCTCAACCACAACTTCTACGGCCTGTCGCCGCTGGAGGAGCGCCAGCCGCCGCCGTCCGCAGCCGGCCCCTCCCAAGCGTGAGTACCCGCCAGCCACGGGCATAGGCACGGTGCAAGCAGGATGTACACTGGGATATTGGGTGTTTTGAAGTGCTTTTTTCGTCTGTTCATCAGTTTATTTTGTGTAGTAAGTAAAGTCCCATTGGCTTTGTCTTGATGTTTTCGGTAATAAAAGATGTTAGATGTTGTGGTCGTTCCTTGTTTACCAGCAGAAAACTGGCACTAGTAACTAACCAGTAGTGTCCGTTTAAAGTGCACCATCCGCACCAGTCTCCATGTCTGTCATGGTGTCGCGTCTGCTCGGAGTATTTTCTTTGCCTGACGACAAGGAATCTGCGACGACTGTGGCTGTGTTCGTCCGTAACAGCCTGTATACGGCCGGTGACCAGTTCGGTGGGTGGTTTCGGTCGGCCGACGCGTGACGGTGTGGCGGTGCCGTGTTTCAGCGGGAAGTACCTGCCGGAGCCGCTGGCGGCGCGCCGCTGCTCGGCCGCCGAGCTGGAGCTGCGTCGGCCGGGCTCCAGGGCCGGGCCGGCGCCCTTCCCGGGCGTGCCGGAGCGAGCCCGTCCGCCGGCGCTGGACGGTAGGTCTCGTCGGCACCCTCCGGCGGCCGGCATTGGTCCGGTCTGGTCCGCCGCTGTGTCGCTTTGACTGTGACGTCACGACTGGCACGCTTCAGAAGCCAGCAGTTGGGTCGGCCGGCGTGTTGCCGCTGTGATTGGACTGTGGCGTCGGACGTGGGTCGTCTGCTGCGGCCTGGTGGCCTGCCGGTGGCGCCGGCCTGGTGCGTCTGTGGCGTGCACACGTACTGGCGCTGCCGCACCCTCGAGGCTGAGCCGCGCCCTGACGTCGTGCTGTTCTCTGTGTGACGAGTGGGCGCCCTCCGGCAGACATGTTCGGCCCGCTGTGCGGCCAGCCGTCTGCGCTGCCACCGCCGGCGCCGCCACCGCCTCCGCCGCCGCCGCCTCCGTTCGGTGGCGCGGCCGGCCCGGGTGCCGGTGAAATGCCGCCGCTGCACGAGATGCCTCCGCACGCCGGTTTCTTCCCCGCCATGCCGCACTCCTTCTTTGGCTTTAGACCGATTCGGTAAGGCCAGGCGTTTTTGCAAATTATTATTGGTTTTCGTTGCTTCGGGCAGGTCAGGTGTTAGTTTTCCTTTACCTAGCGCCATTCGCCAGACGTAATTACCGTCGTCAGTTACCCTTTTACCGTTTGCGATTTCGCGTTCAGTTACCTCTGTAGGCATAAGGAGAAGTGTGGGTCGATCTGTACCAGGTTATGCCTCTATGCCTGAAACAAAACCAAGAACTTGGTTGCAATATCTGCCAAGTGATACTCAGGTGTTCAGTAATTTTTAAAATTAGTATGAATATAAATCAGCCGTTTTTGTTGTTTTTGTGGTTTGGATTTGACCCGACTTTGGTCTCAAGTAGTTATGTTTCCATTTCCTCGAGTTTTGATAGCAGAGTCTGGGATTTAGTGTCCGTGCTAATTGTCGGCGCTAAGCGTTTGCACTTCCCTGCCCGGCTGGGGTATGCAGACACAACTGCCGTAACCAGGGCTTTCGTGGAATAGGTGAGCACTGGCTGGTTCAGGTTGGCGTATGGGCGTCAGGCCGTTCCATTCGTTGCCTTCAGTTCAGAAGAACTGAGGCTAGCGCCACCTCGGCCGCGGCTTTGATACAGAAAAAAGGATAACCGGTGACGCTTGCTTCTGCCGCTGTAATGCAGTGTGACGTACGGAGTCAGATTACGACTGAGCCTCTCATTAAATGGGACAACTGGGAGCCAAAACACGTCCACAGTCGGCTGTGCGAGGGCGCCCGGGACTTGCTGAGCTGCGCACCCGTGAAAAGCGGTCGCCCTGTTAGGGCGCGGAATGGGAGTAAGATTGACACGGGCCATGGTTGTAGGAACGGAGGGGGCCATGGCCACCCGCTTTTTAGGAGAATTAACATTAACCCTGTGAGGAATCTGCCCCCTCCTGACTTTTTCGGGAATATTCCTACGCTCTTGACACGGACGTCGGCACTGCATCGACGAAGTGGCGCAGTTTTTGTAAATCAGTGCGTAGGCAGTTGGAATCGTGTTGGGCTGGCGCTGGAATGGGTGGATTTTGCGTGTCAGGTGTCTATGGTATGGGCGGTGTCCATATTTGGATGGTTCGAAATGGTAGTTCAGTGGCGAGGCAGCAGCAGGGGATATGACAGGTGTCGCCGGTTTTCAGGCGCAGCGGACCCTCCAACGAGCTGCACATCCGCCTTGAAGAGTGCTACGACCAGTTCAAGCAGCTGGAGAAGGAGCGCAAGAAGATGGAGGCGGAGCTGGCGCGTCAGTTTCCCGGCAAGAAGGTGTCGTCGGCCAACAATATCCCGATCCCGCGCCTGCCGACGAATCCGTCCCGCGTCGACCGGCTCATTGTCGACCACCGCCGGGAGCACGCTCGGGTAGGCGGGCCGGTCTGGGCACGGGCCAGGTCACGGACCTCGGCAATACGCTGGAGCCCGGCTGTCTGCGGTGTATACTCATGTCTGTGGTGTGGGGCGGCTGTCTTTGTGTGGGCCGGCTGTCTGTGGTGTGGGTCGGCCGTCTACGGTGTGGGTTGGCCGTCTGTGTTGTGGGGCGGCCGAGTGTGGTGCGGAACGGCCCTCTGTAGTGTGGGTCAGCTGTCTGGTGTGGAGCGGCCGTCTTTAGTGTGGGGCGGCTCTCTGTGGGGTGGGGCGGTCGTCTGGTGTGCGTCGCCTGTCTGGTGGTGTCGGTCGACTGGCAGCGTCTTCTCTTCGTAGGTGATCACCCTGGTGGCCAAGACGGAACGGCTGCGCAACTGCCGCATGCACCGCAACATCCACACCACGCTGGAGCAGATGCTGGAGGTCATCAAAAAAGTTCAGGCCAGCCGCGGCGAGGAGATCGTTAACGCCCAGAGCCGCGCTCGCGCTGGCAACCCGGCCAACACACGCATCCAAGAAGACAAAGGTAATATATGTAATATATTTCATATATATATATATATATATATATATATATATATATATATATATATATATATATATATAAACGTAGTGTCCGGTTTGCCTAGCTTTGTACACCGGCAACACGGCTGCGCGATGTGCTCTGTCGGGGAAGACGCAGACGTCGTGTGAAAATATGCTGAACTTATGCCATCAGCCCCTGAACTTGACAATGGGGGTTGGGTTCCCGCCATATTGCCAATTTGGACGCGGATAGCTCGTTCTCGACTCAGTTTGAGACGGGCTGACTTGATCCTGGTGCGGCTTCAGATGTGGGACTGACGCCGCTGACATTGTTTTCCTGGTTACGAGTGGGCATCTCAGACGGTTTGAGCTCTGTTTCAACAATCAAAAAGAATCATGCTGCTCGGCCCGCCTCGGCCTGGAAGGATCGGTTTCATTGGCTTCCACATGGCAGCTACGTAGTCTAGAAGAACATGCGTTCATCAAAGTATGGTTGACTTCTGTCTCAGTTTCGCGTAACGTTTGCGAACTGCTGTGGATGTGTGTTTTACCGGTACAGCCTGTTCTTGAATCATCTCTTGCCTTCGAACGGCAAAGTTCGTGTGGACTGTTGAAACGCCATTTTTACTGTTTTTTAGCTTTTGCGTACGGATCTTAGTGTGAGCATCTCAGCAGCGTGTGATTCGAAACGCGAATGGTCCATCTTGGTCGACTTCGGGTAAATTGACACGGGTAGTCTGAAAAATGTTGATCACGTTTTCGGCACCTATTTATATGAAAAATGTTGTGATAAGCATCACCAGTATAGTCGATGAAGAATTGTGTTCGGAAGTCATCCGCTGGTGTGACGTAATATTCCGCATTCGTGAATTGGTTTGCGCTTGTTCGTGACGTCAGGCAGCAGGTGGAAATGAGACACGGCGGGATAGGACACGGATGTTCACGGGAAATCGGCTGAAATTTCGTTAAGATGCACTTTTGAGACTGTGTTATGTTGGAAATTGGCTTGCAAGACAAGAAGTTGCATTTTTGCTATCTCAGGTCAAAAATATGCTAATTGTGGAGTATGTGCCTCAAATAGTCGGTCGCCAGTAGCCACTCCACAGAAGCTACGTATTATTCTTATCCAAACTTGTGATTTCATCTTTGAGCATCCGACTGCGTGAGTAGCGGCATCAAGGCTGTAAGGCTGTAATAGTCTCGAAAGTTTTGAGTTGGATTCCACTTCCTTTAGGTAAGAGAGACCGTAACGGGCGTGAGTTGAGGACGAGCGAACGGGAGCGGCCAGTCTGAAGTGTTAAAACTGATCGGGGACGTGATCGGCGAGACTTAGAGTCCCACGGTCCTGCCACAGTAGTCCTAGAGGGGACGCCGTGTTCCAGCAGCCTGTGTCGGAGGCGAAGCCGTCCGGGACCGGCAGGTATGTCCGTGCCAGAGAGTGACCGCCGCCGGCTCTGTTCACAGACATTCTGAAGCTGGCGGCCGCCATCCAGGAGCTGACCCGCTGCTCGCGCCGGACGCGCACCGCCATCTGGTGCTCGCTGGTGCTGACCACCCACTTCGCGCTGAACCCGGAGCTGGCGGCGGCCGAGGACGTGGCGCCGGACGCGCTGCTGCTGCCGCCCCCTCCGCCCGGCGACGAGCCGGCGGCCGGCACCGGCATCGGCACTGGCACCGGTACTGGCACCGGCACCGGCACCGGTACCGGCACCGGCACCGGCACCGGCACCGGCACCGGCACTGGCGCCGGCGCCGAGACGCCGCAGCCGGCCAGCTCCGCCGCCCGCCCGCTCTAAAACGCCCAGCCGCAGTCTATCTCACCGGTGGACCAACGTAACTAGCCCTCTGGTGTGCTTGTGTGTGCGTGTGTGTGGATGTGACGCGCCCGTCGCAGGCTGTGACGGGCGCGGCTGTGCCAGTGCTGGGCGGTCGGCGAGCTTGTCACATGCCGATGGTGACGGCGGGGCCGGCTGCCTCGCACCGTCGGTCCGTCTAACGCAGCGTGGTCTGGTCGCTCTCCGTGATCGATGGCTGTTTTCCTGTCCGAAGACGCCTCAGGGCGCCAGTCGGCGCCGCCAAAGTCGGCCAGTGGAGCGGCGCCGGGCCGCCGCGCGATCTGGCCCAGGGCGCCGGCGACAGCAGACCGCCGGCCGCCGGCCGCTGCTTCCTCTCAATCTATGCACCTCAGGTTCATTGGTCGGTCCAAGCTTAGTGTCGGTTCTCTTGTGAATAGCTAGCCTAGGATCGAACGATCTGCGCGGAGGTATTAATGTTTGATACACTACGGAGCTTAGAAGTTGTACTTACGCCTTTCATGATAGGTCATGCCAATTCGCCGTCTGCCACCAGTTAGTGAGAATTTCTCTCCCGTATAGCTAGCTGTTTTGAAGATATTGGCGTGACAATCAGCTAGTGGCTCTAGGCGCTCGTCTCGGCGGTGTAAAGTTTGAGGTACGTAGTTGACGTTTTGCTGCCAAAGTTTGTGCAATTAGTGACGTACCACCGGCTTTGGGCCTGTTTGTCGGGGTGTCCTAACCTCGCTTTCATCCTATTTGTGTGATATAGAAAACCATAACCTTGAGGATCCAGGGTTGATGCAACTAGATATTAAAAACGGTGAGTAGAGGTATGTCCTAATACTTGCCTTTCTGTAGCATGTGCAATGGAATCTCTTGTGCCACCACCTCAACCCAGCCTTGAACCCACCCTTTTGTAGAGTTGCTCGAGGAAGCGGAGTGTGGACTGACATGCTGGCTTGGTCGGTGTACGCCGCTCTCAGAGCGCTGGCATTGACCGGTTGGTGTGGAACCGCCCCGCCGCCGCCGCCGCCGCCGCCGCCTCCGCCGCCACCGCTGCCGCCCACCGCCACGATCGGGCACAATATTGAAAGACGCGCACTCAGGGTTTGTACGGCACGGCGGCCCGGGCGGCGGGACGGCGGCCGATGCCAGTTGGCGCGCCTGTTTTGTACACAGATTTGGTGTGTTGGGTGTAGGGCGGACGGTAGGTGACCGTTGGCCTGTGTGGGCTGGGCCACTGGCCGCCGGGTTGGCGCGCCGTCGCCGTCAGGGGCACTCCCGGGGCTCGGTAGTTACGTAGCTAGATCCTTAACGGAGTTTCTCACGTGAGCTTAGTCAAAATAGCCGGAGGGGCGCCACGGCGTCCGTCTCTTCAGCCTCGCATGCGTCGACGATGGTGGGTTACCGATTGGTGTGGGATGTGTGTGTGTGTGTGTGTGTGTGTAGGAGCGTGTTAGTGGACGCACGTTTGTGGGGGAGGAGAAAGGTTGCCTCGACCTTCCCGTGGCTGTGCCTTGACTGGAGACTGGTGGAGGGCTCCAGCGGGGCTCCAGAGGCCGCTCGAGGGAAGCTGGCTCGGCGCGGCAGCCATCGGTCAGCTTGCTGCCCTGTTTGGTTCCCCCGAACGGGAATTTGTGCAACATTTCCAGGGATTGCGGTAGTTGTCCGGCTAGGAGGCGGCGCAGTAGGCGGTGCTGAGGTAGATTGCCCCTGCTGGATAGAAGTCTAAATTGACTGCATGTGCTTTTCGGAGCCACCGCGCCGGATGGTCGGGCGTTGCCGTGCTGTTGCCGTAGGCGCGTGGGCCGTGGCTTGAGGCTCGAGCCGACAGAACTGAGCCGCTCGTGGCGATGGATGCCGGACACGGTGCCTGTCAGCAGGGTTTACGGTAAGCCCGCTCACGCCAAAAGGTACCGTCTGCTAGATCTACCTGTGAAACCGTCCTCGTTGACTCTTGTGATCTTAAGACAGCTCAAATTTCACATGGTGACACGTTTTAGTCGGGGGAAGCCGTTTCCGCCCTGGTCGGTCCGCGCTGCCGCTCTGAACTAATGGCCGTGCATGGCCGTCGGTCGCCCCTCCTTTTTCTGCAGTCAGCTTTAACGAGGGTCCGTGGTGCGGGTCGGGGCCGGAGCTGCCCGCCGCCCGGCGCCTGACGCGCGCAGGCAGGCTGGTTTGTGATAATCGCGGCGGACGGGCCGGCCGGCGGCGGCGGCGGCTCCTCCGCTCCGCTCCGCCTGTCCCGGCCAGCCGCCCGGCTCGCCGCCGTCTCCTCACGTGTTCTCAGCTCTTGGCTACGCGCAATAAGGAACATTAGTAGCGTTGGCGCCTCGCGGCCGAACTTCGGTAGTTGCGCTCGGGTAATCGTTCGCTATTCTCATATCATTTGCCTTTCCACTCTGTGGAGCTGTGAAATAGTCATTGTATACCCTGTAGTGTGGCCGTCCTGGTTGGCGTGCTGTGGCCGAGGCCGACGTGTGGCGCTCACGCTGACGCAGGTTGTGACACCAATGGAGAAATCGTAATCTCTGTGCGCTGTGACCTCCGGGATGTTGTGACCGCGCCTCTAGTGTTCCCCCGACGGCCGGGCGGATAGGACTGCCAAACGCTGGCCGCCTGTTTAACCGAGACCCGGCCGCCTGGTTCGCCTTCTCCGTGGTCGTAGTGGTCGTTAATCAGGTTCACTGGGTGGCATCGAGAATTTTAACAGTGTCTGTCATAATGTGGAAATCAATGCATAAAAACAGGTCATAATGGCGTTTGTATTCGAGTGTTGAACACTGACCAATGAGCTGCTTCTGGTTAATTTTTGCGTTGTAAGAACTAGGTTTCGTCACGCGTCACCTATCGTCGTCGCCGTGTTGGAAATTTCTGGTGATTTGTAGCTGTCTGTTTGGTTTGGCTATGGGCTGTAGCGCTGCGTCGGTGTTCGGTGTGGGATGGCATTATACGGCAGCAGCGCGGCGGGGGCGGCGCCGGCCGGCCGACCGCCGTCGGCGCGCTCTCAGTCGGTCCGCGAGTGTTGTGTTCCGAGTTCCTCTGTCAGCCTCTGTCGTTCGATCGGGATCGGCGCTCCCTGCTAGAGCCGTTTTAGCCATTTTGTACGTACTGGCAGTTTGCTGTACTAATTGCGCAATGTTAAAGTTTTCTTTAAATGTAATAAACGAGTATTCGTCGGTTGTTGTTTCGTGGTCTCAGAACAGACGGAAAGAACGGCGACGATAATCGGATTTTTATATTCTGACAGTCGTCACCCGTCGGCAGCGACTATGAAGACATTGCATCATGACATCACATCCCTTGTTCGACGGTCCACATAGCGTGTACCCGCGATAAAAACACGTAGATTTTACGAAGACGTGTGCTCAGCATGGCGCAAACACACCTCCATAACATGCTCAACTACACCTACATAACAATCTGCAGGCGCCAGGTGAGCGGAGCGCGTTGCGACAGCCGGCCGGTGCTCGCGTCCCCTGCTTGGCTGCCGGGCCGGGCGGTCACGACTCGGGGAAGAGGAGGCGGCCGGAGCGAGCCGGCCGGCCGGCCGGCGGCGGCCACACCCAGCGGTCCGGCTCACCGCCCCGCGGCCGGCGCTGGGCGTCCGCGAACGGCGGACGGTTCGGCCGCCACGCGGCGTCGGCGTACAGCGGGCTGCTCGGCGGCGGCGCGGCGGCCGCTGGCCGGCCGGCGCCGTCGGCCGGCTCGGCCGGTTCGCTGTCGGCGCCGACGGCGCGACGGTCAGGCCGGGTCTGAACTGCCGGTCCCGCGGACGCCGTCTCCTGGGGGCCGGCATCAGACGGCGAGCTGTCGGTTTGAAGGACGGCGACCGGCGTCGACCTGAGCGCTGTTGCCGCGATGCGTGTCTTCTCTGTCGGCCGCGGCGGGTCCAGTTTCTGTTCATCATCGCTTGACACGTCGCCAGGAGGAAATGTGTCAACCTTATCAACCAACGACAAGTTTGGGATGCCGTCAAAATAATTCCCCGTCTGGATGATGTCGTCGAGCTTTGGTGGTGTGTGTCCGTCGCTGCGGCCGACCTCATTTTGACGAGTCGCCGTCTCTGGGGCTCGGCCGACGTTCTTGGGAGCCAGGGCGGCGGTCTCCCTCGGCAGAATCGTCGGCGATCTCAGGCGCCGGCTGTCCTCCAGCTGCAGCACGTCCTCAGTCTTCGGCGGCCTGTACTCCGGCCGCGCCGGCGGCGTGTCGGCGTGCTCGCGGGGCGCGGCAGTGTCGGTCTGCGGCCGCGCGGCCCGGAGGCCGGACGACCGGAGGACCTCCTCCTGTTTGGGCCGGCCGTACTGGACGGCCGCAGCCGGCCCGGCCGCGGACACGACGTCGGAAGGCTTGGGCGCGCCGTACTGGCCCAGCTGCGCGTCCCGCCCGACGGCGGCCGGCTGCGCCTCCCCGTACCGGATCGAGTCCACCAGCCGGATCACGTCGTCCGGCTTGGGGGCCGCGAACTGGCCGGGACGGTCCGGCCCGGCGACGGGCTGGCCGGTCGGCAGCTGGTACACCGACTCCCCGGCAGCCACGAGCTCGTCACCTGCGACAATGTGCACTATGTCCCGCAGTTTCGGGGACGAATAGCCGGCTGGGGGTGCAGGCCGCTGTTGCTCCCCCGCGGTTACTGCCGGAACACCGGGCGAATCGCTGAGCCTGATATCGTGAATCGTCTGCGGGGGTAGTTCATGGGATGCTGTCGCAGCGGGGCCTGGTGACTTTCGCGGGGGTTCCCTGTTTGAGGCAGGGTTTACTGTGTCGATGGAGACGATATCCTCCGGTTTGGGTGCCGAGTAGCCGTTCCCGAAGTCGAGGGCACGGGGAGGCAGCCCGGTGGCCGTCTCACCGTCAGCTCCGTACCGACCATCTGAGCCACTGGGCTTGTCCAGAGGCCCTGCTGGCCGCGAAGACCCTCTGTGGGCCTCGGGAAGGCCGCCGTGTGCCGCCTGATTCGGCCGCGGAGACCCGCTGTGGGCCTCAGAAGGGCCGCCGTATGCCGCCTGATCCGGCCTCGGGGACCCAGCGCCGCCTGCCGCGGCCCGGAGAAGGGCGCCGTGCGGACCGGCCGGAGCCGGTCTGCCCGAGAGGACCGGCGGTCCGGCAAGGTAGACGGGGTCGTCAGAGACCACGTCACCTCCCGGCGGACGGTGTGGACCCCAGGGGACCGGCTCGTCGACGACGACGCCAATGTCGCCGCCGACCGGCACCTCTTGGACTGCGTAGGCGTCCACGGCCACCTCGTTTTCGGACGACAGATCTGCCTGGGAGGGAGTGCGAGTGCACTGTTTCCACAGGCATCGGCAGCGAGCGCAGCTTGGCGTCGTGGATGGTCCTGAGAACTTGTTCCGGGTACCTGGAGGGGGGCACCAGCACCATGTCGTTGATCCTGACCTGGCGCAGCACGGGGACGGGCTCCTCCAGGTTCTGCAGCTCCGCCTGCAACGGCACCGGGTTCTGCGGATAGAAGAAGGGCGCGTACCGCTGCAGCCACGGGTTCGTCTTGCCGTGCAGCGTCGCGATGAACGCGCCATCCCGGAAGTCGGGCGACTCGAGAGACAGAGTCTTGGGGCGGTGCAAGTCCTGCAGCAGCCGCGTGCGCCGGCCTGGCGCCGCGGGCGATCTGTCGGAGATGGCGCGCCGCTGGCCGTGGTTCGGATCTCCAGTCTCGGCGTGGTGGGCGGAAACCAGCCCCTCGAGCGCGCCAGTCTTCCCAGGAGGCGCGCCTCGCGTGGCCGGAGAACCGGCGGAGGACGAGTATTTGCTCTCGTCGGCGTCCAGGTCCGCCTCGTTTTCCGGGTCTGCCGACTCAGTTTCGTTAAGACTCGTACTTTCTGCGGGTTCATCGGCGCTATGCAGACCGGTTGGCGACGTAACTTTGTCTTGGCGAGTAGTCCGTTCAGGAAGAGTGGCCGTTCACCTCCTCTCGGGTGGGATAGGCCTGCAGCTCAGAGGAGTGGTCATGCTCTTTTTCCAGGGTCACATGGGTCTGCAGCTCAGAAGACTGATGGTTCCTTGGTCTGGCAGAATGATTCCTCGTTTGTGGATGCGAATCTTTCCCCACAACGGGTACCTGTTTTGTAGCCGACGCCGAGGGATGGCGGCTCATCGGCTCCTGTGACGGATGATTCTGAGTCTCGGAACTCTGTTTGCCCCGCTCCAGAGGCAACTGTGTCTGTTCCAGAGGCCCCTGGCCCCTCTCCAGAGACGGCTGTGTTTGGTCCAGGGGCCCCTGCTCGCTCTCCAGAGACGGCTGTGTCTGGTCCAGAGGCCCATGCTTCATTTCCAGAGACGGCTGTGTCTGGCCCAGAGGCCCCTGGTCCCTCTCCAGAGACGGCTGTGTTTGATCCAGGGGCCCCTGCTCCCTCTCCAGAGACGGCTGTGTCTGGTCCAGAGGCCCCTGCTCCCTCTCCAGAGACAGCTGTGTCTGGTCCAGAGGTCCCTGGTCCCTCTTTAGGGATAGCTGTGTCTGGTCTAGGGGCCCCCCGTCCCTCTCCAGAGCCCGTTGTGTCTGGTGCAGAGGCCCCTGGTCCCCCTCCAGAGACAGCTGTGTCTGGCCCAGAGGCCCCTGGTCCCTCCCCAGGGACAGCTGTGTCTGGTCCAGAGGCTCCTGGTCCCTCCCCAGGGACAGCTGTGTCTGGTCCAGTGGCCCTTGGCTCTGC
This sequence comes from Capitulum mitella, assembly GCA_030062745.1. Taxonomy (NCBI): domain Eukaryota; kingdom Metazoa; phylum Arthropoda; class Thecostraca; order Pollicipedomorpha; family Pollicipedidae; genus Capitulum; species Capitulum mitella. Next base: position 19,592,207 of record CP099839.1, read on the forward strand.
CTTGACTCTCGTTTATCGTGGCTCTGAGACTGGTGGTTCTGTTCAGACAGCCGTGCCTCCCGGTCTCTGTCGGCGCGTGCAGTGATGTCCCACGCGTAACCGGCCGGCGCGAACGGGGGCGTGAACGGCAACCAGCGCAGATTCTCTGTAAAAACAGACCACGCCCGTAGGTCAACAGCGGATCCACTCTCCACCGGAGGTGAACGGCTCCATGCGGAAAGCTTCGTTTAGTTTATTAAACTGGGAACACAACTTTATTGCAAACATGTCAAATATGGGTTCAGTGGCGTTGCCCTGTGTAAATGATTAGTGGGGTCGAGCCGAGGGCCCAACATGAGGGCTCAGCACTTCCCCCAAATGTGAGTTTCTCAACGGGTTTAGCCCACTTCATTTTTACCGATGGCAAGTTTTAAAATTTTGTTATCAGTTATGACACAACACACACACACACACACATATATATATATATATATATATATATATATATATATACATGTACTATCATTCTCTTTTGTGTAATTCCTGACTCCTGGTTCTACCTTTTATTCCATCTGCCTTTCTCATAAATTTGTAAGTTAATATTTTGCATAGAAAAAATTAGTAAGCCTCAGAGGAATACTGATAGGGCTCAGATCAATGCTGGGATGGCCTGAGCACTACCAAGGCTATAAAGAACGACATCCCTGTATGGGTTGTGTGAATTAAATGGGCAGCCTTCGCATGACCGGTTGCCTTCCAGTAGCCTTCCAGCATGTTAACGCGTGCTGGTCATCAAATGTAACGTGTCCATGCGCATGTGACTCCGTTCCGAGATGTGGACGCACCAGCGGCCAGAGTGGCAGTGAAGAGCGTGTCGTCCTGGTGCCAGCGCGGGGGCTGCATACATCTGCCAGACGCCGTCAGAGTCAGGATCACTGCTGCCAACCACCGTCTCTGGAGACAGAGTGGGTCGTGTGAGTCGTCTGTTGCCATCTCGTCTGGGTACAGAGCGGGCCGTGTAAGTTGTCTGTGTCACCTTGTCTCTGGACAGAGACTGTCCGTGCGGACCGCCTGTCATTTCGCTGCCGTCTCGACACGTCTGGCCATTTAACGTTTTTCCCGGTAGCGCGCAGCTCATTAACGATCTTTGCTCGCTTCACTTGAACGGCTTGAAGTAGGAGCATTAAACCTGGTAACTTTTCCTGCCCCTTTTTTTACACACTGTGGCGAGTTGTAACTTAACCGGAGCAGGGTTCACGAGAGGTTTTCGGAGACATGCAACTTTCCGAACTTCAGATTCTGCGGTCTTTCTTCGGGTTTACGATAATCAGATATCACCTTTTGAAATGTACCTGTTCACTTCATGTCTAAGCCACATTACTTTAATTTTAAGACCACGATGCTGGCTCCAGGGGAAAAAGGGCACTAAAAATATTATTTTCATGAAACTAACACTTCAAGGGCAGATCCAACAGAAGTTTTTGTGCTTTACTCCTCTATGTTATTTATTTTCCCACTTAAAGATGGCATTATGCTAACAGCGCAGTTCCAGGGGACCAAAAACAGGCACTCAGTAGACCAAGTCTTGAAACTAACTGGCTTACCGTGGGCACGGCATGACAGCGTTTGGTGATGGCGGCCGGGTGGTGGGAAGGGTATTACCGGCCCTACGACCGATTATTTTGGAACGCTTTTTTGCATTCCGTATTCTTGTATCGTATTGAACGCCTAATAATAAAAAAGTTATGTGGTGCAGCAAGCAGTCGAAATCTCCCGAAAGTCCAGTCAGTCACGACTCAGAAAGGTCGTGGCTATCGCATACAGTCAGTCATACACAACACTGGGTGAAATATGAGATAACATATGAGATGAGATAGACGAGATAGTAGTTGAACTGAATACCGGAAGCATGTTCCAAACACAGAGTTTTCGCCGAACTTGTAAGAACAGAATACCAGAGGTCCAGAAAGCTCCGGCTTTCCGGCTCCGGTTGGGGCCGGTGTTTGGACCATTATGCCAACATGGTTTTCTACGGACATAGTCGCTGATGGATATTTAGAGTACTGGAAGTAATCTAAAGAGTACTTCCTCTTTGAGTACTAAAAGTACTCTAAGAGAAAGTACTTCCAGTACTCTCTCTCTCTCTCTCTCTCTCTCTCTCTCTCTCTCTCTCTCTCTCTCTCTCTCTCTCTCTCTCTCTCTCTCTCTCTAGTATGTATAATATTTAGTAATGAGGGGAACATTAAACTTGTTTTGCAGTGTTGTCTCCGTCATACGTACGTCTATCCGGAAACGTTGTCCACGGAAGTCAAATTTACTGGCTGACTTCGCAAGTAGTAGTCGGGGCCAGTCACAATACGTCGGCAGCAACCGTTCAGCACGTATTGTGTTTAAGGTGGACCTCCGGTCTTTTGCGTTCAGTGCAGCAACCTTTGCCGACCGTTTACCAGCCGTTAGAAAAAACGAGTCCTGAACCTGGAGTCGCATGCGCCATTAACTTGATTTGTGCCAAAATTATTTGTCGGCGAGGGCCTTGGGGGCTGGGACCCTTGATGTCCGAAGCTGTGACGCCTTTGACGGCTTCAAGCGCTTCAAGTGATAACTGAGGGTTAGAGACGTCACATGGCATAGCGCACTGAGTTGACGAAAATGCCGAGAGTGTACTCATACCCACACTAAAACCACAAGTGGTATAAACATACTTTTTAACATAGGGTATTCAAAATTATTGTCAAACGACCTTTGTTCACTGTCAAAGATAACCTCAAGAGATTTTTTGTTTGTTATTTTGTCTTGATCAGGAAGCCTAAAGCACTCGTATGTACACCCGACCTGCGGGATGGGGCACCATTTAGGCTGGGAGACAGTCAAGGCTCCATTGACGTTGGTCGGAGAATGTGCCGACGTTTTGTGGACCTCTGCGGAGTACTATGATGACTATAAATCTAGCAAGGTCATCAAGGATTTTGCGGATCAAGGCGGTGACACTATCTACAGGAAGACGTCGGCGGACGAGATCTCGACGAGCTGAAGCACACGGGCGCCGGCGTCAACGGTCGAACGTCACCTCGGGTCCAGCACCAGCGTCAGCCAGCCTGGTACCACCCCCGCTCCCTGCCGGCGGCCGGACGGAGACGCACCTTCTCACGGCGGCGCTGCAGTCCGGGACGGAGGGCGTCAAGCCGGGATGGACGTGGTGGACACTGGACCCGACGATTGGCCCGCTGACGAGCTGACGCTAACGAGCACCCGCACTGACGCCGCCGCCGCGCCAGCCGGCCTCAAAGCAGGTCCGATTGAACTCTTTCAAACAATGTTCTACACTCCGCGAATGAAATCGATCGCGAAGATCCAATCGGCTAAAATGGTGTTAGGTTTGCTGTAACCGTATCTGATGACAACATGCCTTTTTTGGGTCGTCAGTGATAAACTGACTCGAACTGAAAATCTGGAACAGTCGACGTTAGGTACGGCTTCGGTCTTCATGTTTCGGGATCGGTCTCGCTTGTTTCCGCGTCTACCTACGTCACGCATGTTTACGTTCTTCCTTTCGACAAAACTGCCAGTGGCACAGTGGTTCTTGCGTTCAGAATTGCCAGCATAAGACAATGTGACTGCTATATGTATTGTGTAACCGTTTCATATTGCCTCATTTCGATTAGCAAACAGAGATCGACATGCTTGGCACAAACTGCGATTGTGTTTGTGTTTACGTAAAAGCGTTGTGCAATTATGAAGTTCGTTACCAGCGGCAGTCGTGATCTATAAAAGCATTGTATATGTTTTTGTTATTGTCAGTAAATTAGCCCTTAGGTGGGAACAACAAGGAAAATCCGAAAGAAGGGGGGTCTCGTCTTACTAATTATGGTACAAGACAGGTTTGACAGAAGGAACTAATTAACGATGTTTAACATCGGATGGGCCATGAAACGGGACGTGAAAGTCAATTATCGTTTCTCAGAATGAGAAGTGTTTCGCATTGTTGTGCGGCACCTGGGTCAAAATGCGTTTCTGCGCATCAGAAGAAACATTTATACTGGGTATATTCGTGTTGGCGAGAGATTTCAAGACCTCTTGTCTCCGTAACGATTCAGATAACTTTCCTAGTCTAAAAACGTCCCTCTTGGATAATCTGCCCAGTTGCATTACATGCGGTTCTTGACGTTCGGAAACAAGCATTGACCGCTCTGAGACCTGAGCCGCTGCCTGCCGTCTTTCACGCGCAGTGTGTTGTAACTGGACTCGGAGCCGGGTTTACGCGTCATTACTCGGCCTGAGGGCTTGATGACCACTCGACAGAGCAATTCTGTTGAGCCTCGTTACCTGGGACGGACGTAAACAAACCAGCCATCGGATGCATTACGTCATGTGATGGTGACGCCACCTGAAATCAAATACAACTGAAAACGGTGCTTATTCTGGTATTGTAAGGCACGTACATCGTTGCATGATGTAAAAGACGGGCCCATTGGACACGGCGACAGAGGGCTCTACGATCGTGGCCCACTACACAACAATAGGACTGAGAGGACCTTTGTGTCCAGGCTGGGGAATGGGGTGTTCACACCTGTTTTACCGTGACTGGTAGTGTAGTTCGTAGAATTCTGACGCCTCAGTCCAGACAAAGAGCGTTTGATTCACTTTGACGCTCGAACCGACCACCACATCGCCGTGTCGGTATCTTTGACGGTAGATTGACATATGGCATAGCAATAAAATCATATATAACCTGGAATCACACGATCAGGCGTGGAGTTGTTAAGAGTTCGTGCATCTGCTTAGCACGAGATCCGGTCCGAAACATGGCCCTAACAAATCATTCGGATAAAAAAATGACATGGCAGAAGTTATAGGTAATCATGTAGCTGGTAAAACGGGCTCTCTCATGTGGGCTGAGCAATATGGTCCATTAACGGCATGCAGTTCCATCATACGAACTAAGGTTCCACAATATTCGGTTGCGGTCGGTTCAACGGATCTCGAGAGTGGCAATGATTCAGGGTGCGACCTCGTTTGACTGCGATACACTTGGCCGAGGCATCCAGCTTCTGGACGATGTGCGACCATTTCATCGACTTCCTTCACAAAAACTCGTCACACTCAGTTTAGCAGACGAGAACAGAGGGGGAAAATATGTCTCCCTGCCCGCCAGTGTCACCAGTTCTCAGAGGCGAACCAAATTCGTGTTAAGGCAAAAGACCACGAAAACGTCACCAGAGCCAATTCAAGATGTAAGATAAATTGGCCCTGGCTTTCACGCGGGAACGCTTTCGGTGATGTCCACCGCTGAGTTTGTCCGCATTAGGGTTTTTTCACCTCGATTTTCACCTCGAACGTAAAGCCATGGGTGCAGCATGGGGCAGGTGTGGCAGCCGACACACCAATTCTGAACACTTTTAACATTATCCCTAGACGTTAGATGGAAAGGAACAGGCTAAAAGTGGCTCTTGCCATACCAACTTTGAAAACGATTCGAAACCGATGCTTCACCCCTAAGGTCAAAGTTAAAGGGCTCAAGTTGATACTGCCTTTCATACGATACTACTTTAGGTTGCGTCTGCGGCTGAAGCCGGCACTTGTAGGCATTTCGCCCCCGTGCGCTTGCTGGGGTGGGGCGTCCGACGCTGCCACTCAATGACTCGCAGCTAATCGACCGATTCATCTGCTTGAAACGAGAATCGATTGCTCTCGATAATGTGACCCCGGGCATGTGACATTTGTAGGCCTCAAAATTACATGTCAGCTCACTACCATCCATTTGAAACATTTTGTTTTCCGCCTACACATCTGAAATTACAGATATCCCAAGATCAAAATATGAAAGGTATGCCAATTACGTAAAAAGCGTTTACGAGTCTGTACATAAGAAAGAACATACTGTCAATGAACACCATCTGAGCCACGCTGGACGTTAAGCGATTAATTTTATGATAAATGAGAGGGTACCAAAGATTTTGAGGTTACGTTTGACTTTGACCGATGACTTTAACAGGTCTGCCCTTGAACATCCACAAACTGCTCGTCAGTGCACGCCATTTGAGCCATGTGCAACGCTTCAGAAGCAATTTCCACAGAAATGAGAAAGTCCCGAGGTCTTTAAGGTTACCTTTGACCTTAATCTATAAATCTGACAGATCTATCAATGAAAATAAACAAATGCTCGTATATGCACATCATTTGAGCAATGTGCGACGATTGAAAAGCAGTTTTCGCAGAAATGACATGGTATTGAAGATTGCAAGATCACATTTCCCCTCGAGCTATTACTTTAACAGAGATGCTCACTAGAACGAAAACAGTTATTTCTTGTATGCATCTTACATACAACTTACTTACACACTAGTATGCATCTTACATACATCTTACTTACATGACATCTTACAAGTCAATAATAATCACTACGCATGAGACTTTGAAAATGAGAGTGCCGGACATTAAAATAGACGCTGGAACTTGACTGATGACGGAAGATAAAAGTAACCCATACCATTCGCCAGGGTATCATAAGCAGTGTCAGTTGAACAGTTTTTATCGTATCTGAGCCCGTAATGGCGGTGTTATATGTCGTGGCAGATGTCGTCGCTGAAATCGTCGCAGATGTCGCTCTACACATATACAAGCTCTCCCCCGCCCCAATCGTGAGCCATCGTTATCTTGGTCATCATATAAAGCAGCCCCTATTTCTACCTTTACGCATCAAAAGAACGATCTCGGGTAAGATGAAATCAGCTAAATACGGTGGTGGCTAATTGCGGCTGTATGGCTATTTGGCTCGTATGGCTTTAACCGCCCATATGGCTGGTAGATCCACCTAATAGTGGAAAACTTTCACACAGCACGCCGGCACTACATGAGAAGGAACTGACTCAAAATGGAATCCATACCTTAACAGCATTATACCACCAGAATTTTTAACGTTGTCAAAGACGTCATCGGCTAATTCTGTGGTCTGATTTCGCAACTTTTTGTTCAGTAATAGCCAATGGTAACGTCTGTCATGTCAAGTACTCGGAATCAGAGGCGAAAATCATACGAAAAACCAACGCTGTGGCTGGCACGTTTTCTCTACATTTGTTTTTACGTCCACTACTAATTTCATATACCTATCCATAACCCTGTTCATCTATGTGACGCTCAAAAAGTTCATGCCATTCGTTTGTCTTGAGCAAAAAAGGAAAGCAGTGTAAACCACGGTCGCTGTCTTTAACCTTCATCGGTATCATCATGTGACAAAGCTGTGAACGACAGAAGTGCACCGCATTGTTGGTATGATGCAGGCACGAGCCAGGTCCACGCTGTTAGATTTCCTGAAGTCTATGCTGCTGGAGACAGAACACTGTTCATATATACGACTTATGTTTCCATATATTTGCAAAATGGAGACAACATGAGTTTTTTAAGAGGATTTTTCAATAGCAGAATACCCGGTATATGTTTTGTGTTCTGTATGGGAACCGATGGCATCCACCCAACCATCTGGACCGAAACGGTCCGCTCCTCCTCTGCGTCGCACAGCTGGAACTGCCTACCGACTATATGGTGTTGACTGGTCGTAAGTATACGGTATCTTACCATCAAAACCTGTAAAAACGCCTATGTTACCCATCTGATGTAGGTGATCGCAACGTCTCCCAGATGTCACACGATGAATGAAAGGAAAAACGAAATCTGGTTGGCCAGTGTTCGTATCAGCCATGTTGCTTAGTTCGGTCCAGAATGAACAGTGTCTCGCGGCTCTGTCAAGCTACAGATCGCTAGTGGTTTCAGAGGGTCTCGCGGCTCTGTCAGGTTATAACTCGCCAGTGATCTCGGCAGGTCTCGCGGCTCTGCCAGGTAGCTCGTCCATGATTCCAGCGTTTCTCGCAGTTCCGCCGGGTTTTACCGGTCACGTGACCACGCCGCGCGACGGGCCATCTGGTCAGGCCAAATCACGTGTTGGCGTCGGCGGCCGGCCATCTGGCAGAGCCCGGGCCGCCGCCGAATCGCCGACGAACGACGCCCCTCAGAGATCGGCGTCTTTGTCGGCACCACGTGTTGTCCGGACGGTCTGCCAGCGAGCAGGACGGCGCGGTGACCCAAACGCCAACTGCCCAGCCAAACTCAGCGCCATGAGCGGAGGACAGCAAACACCGGGACGGCCAAGTCCCGTCCAACACCAGAGACCGGCTGGTACTCTCTCTCCGTCCAGCCAGGAGCCTGCTGACAGCTACACAAAATTAACAGTCCTCCTCTCCTTCAAACGTCTGCGATCGGCAATGGGGTTGTATGGATTCCGAGCACGACCTGATGAACCAAAATAGCTTTCTCTTTGGTGCTGGGTCTAGTGGTATAATGGCTGAGAACAAAGAAACTTATTTTCAGCGATGTGAACTGAAGCCCACTCGCGCATCTCAAGGTAGCTCCAACCAAGCAACAGTACGTTTCCGCGGTGCTACAATGGTGCGATCCACGCTGCGATCAGTAACGGCCGACCAAAAGCTAACGTTACGCAGCAGGGTTTACCTGGGGAAAGGGGCGTCAAACGTTCCGATGTTTTTCTCCGTCACATAACTCTGCAACCAAGCAGTACAACGTTCTAAAACTGTTGATATGCCGTGGTACACTGATAGCGCATATTTTGGTCGAAAAAAATTGCCACGGTTATCCAAGGCCATGCCGAAAATGGTGCCACGAAGACGATGATGTGTTATGGTTTTGCCGTTTTCCGAATTGGCTTTATCTTCATCGATTAACTGGGTGCTGGAAAACAGCCAATAGTGCGCAAAATGTGTTCTGGTGCCATTGGAGGTGAATGCCGACCACCAATCGCCTCACACAAGGCCATCAGAGGTCGGACTTATACAACCACATTATGTTTATTATACTGTGAACTTACGCCATGAAACCAGACGGAAAAGCCATTTGAAGGTTTTCTGCAACAATCACAAGTATTTAGAAACTTTTTGTGGCGTTTTACGGTGTTTATGGAGATGTATGGGCGATCTTAGGCATGCTTAAAAGCAGCATATCTCGGACGTCTCAGTAGCTCTTGTTCTAGTTTGAATTGTGTCATCTTGTGCCTCAGACCAATACTGATATCTTATAAAATAGCTTTACACGTGTTTGGGCATCAGGATATCTGTAATAGCCGGCTGGTGCATAAACATCGGTATTCCCGAATCGGTCAAATATTGATGTTTGACATAAACTGTACCCTGGGACATTATCTTGGAAACCCAAAAACGAAGCTTGCAGTGGACTATATCACTGAGAGCTATCGGTTACCGTTTGATCAGTCACATCGGCCCATTAGCTGCTAAGTTTTTGGGTGAAGATGTCTGACGTCCCACTCCCAACAAGTGAAGGTGGTGACATACCCCAGCAACCGCCGAGTTAAATCGTCCTTGAACAGTACATAGTAGTTCTCGGACTTCTGTTTGGGAAGTGAATCCTGACAGAGGATTGACTACAGTCGAAAGCGTACGGACTCTGCGTGATCATCAAGCCATATGATTGCTGTAGTCGTTTACCAAAGAACCACTAACGATGGTAAAGAAACCCCCAGCGCCGTTTTTGTCGCACTGGCGCACTCAGTTATTACGTGTTCGTCCCGATCGTATCCGTTTACAGCCTTACATGGTCAGAAAGCAATCCGTAATCCATGGAACGGAAAGGGGAGGAGGAGTTGAAAATTGGTATGTACGATGTGCGTATACGGGACGTTGTGAAAGACCCTCAGGCGACCAAAATAGGTAACAGGAGACGAAAGCGACAGACCGGCCTAAGCATGATCAGCTGCCGCTAGACCGCGACGAACCGGCCAAGGACGATTCGACCGCCGTTTGAGCTCAACGAAATCCGTTCCAGCCCGTGTCTCCGGTGGGAGAGTCGCGTGGGAGCTGCGCCAGCCGAGCGGCGCGTGCCACGGCACCAACACGTGTGACGGCTGCGCGCGCCGTCCGCGAAATCGTCCCCGTGCAGTGGCGCGGCGCTGCCGTCCAGTCCTGAGAGCACCCGAGAAAACGCTGCCCTGGCCGAGCTCGCCGCCGACAAACGTCTAGTGGTTAGGGCAGAAACGGCCACGAAGATCAGCGTCCCGGCGGGGATTTCTGGAATAGCTTGTGGCGGCTGCTCTTGCACTTGCTTTGAGTCAAATGAAGACCGAGATAACCAGAAGTGTTCACGTTTAGGGCCAAAGCAGAATTAGGCAAAAAAGACCGGCTGTATAAATGGGCTGAAGTACCGAGAAGCACTCAGAAGAAGGCAGAGAGAAATCGGACCGGCTACTCTGACGACGTCCGTTCCCGGAGTTAGCGATGCGCGAAACCACCGTCCTTAGTGTTTTGTTTTTGTCATTTGCGACGTGAGTGAACGGCAAATATCGACCGTGCATTACCGTTTCGTCACACTAAAACTGTGGAATGTACCGCCTTGACATGCCATCGATGGGATGGCAGAACCTAAGATGACACCATGCCAAAGCTGTGAAACATGGCACCCTGACATGTCGTCCGCTGGCTGGCAGGAAAGAAAGAAGAACCCAAGACCGTGCACACACCGGATACCCTCTCTTCCGACGACTGCGTTTGTTTCAGTGGCCAACAATTCAGACCCCTACACCAAGACCCGCAATTGTAGCCCAACAATGGCTCTCGGCTGATCGTTATTGTCCTAATGCGGCGACAGGAGGCTGCGCGATGCCCGGGGCGACACAACAATGCGCGCGCCGCGCGGCGGTCGGCGCGCCGTTCCAGCCGGCGGCGGCCGCAGATTTTCACCGGCACCAATTACGGCTCGTCCGGCCGGCGCTGGCTCGCGCGGTGTCCGGCCGGCCGGCCGGCGGGAGCCAGCCGTGTCCAGTGGCCGGGCGCGGCCGCGCCACGCTGGAAAGCGTGACTCCGATACGATCCGGGCGGCACGGCCCCAGTCCCCGGCCCGTTCTTCTGATAGTTCCCGGCCCAGCACCGTCCCACTCTTCTCACAGCACCACCCCACTCTTCTCACAGTCCCCAGCCCGCTCTCCTCACAGTCCCCGGCCCGCTCTTCTCACAGTCTGCGGCCCATCACCGGCCAGCTCTTCTCGTAGCACTGGCCCGACACGGACTGAAGTCACTGGCCTGTTTGTGATCCCAGTCCTTGGTGTTTATGGTGATCAAAAATCCGAGGTAACTGACTGGTGCGTCCCAAGGGAGGGATGCAAATTTCTCTCCCGAAGTTTTCAATTGCCAAAATAAAATTTAGGTTTCTAAGTAGTTCAGACATGCATGACATGGCACAAACATCGGAACTAGTGAGAAACACGTGGCATACGACTGTGCATCTATCTATGGTGTAGTAATGTAATAGAAACGTATATGGCATAGCTGACATATTATAAGCATGTAACAGAAATGTGGTAGACATATCACGCGTATTAACATGGCTCGGGGATCAGAGGGTCTGGCAAAAGTCGGCTAGATGCACTTAACGGACTCAGAGCACTTTTTGTAATGATTTCCTCGTTTTTAGGGCACTGGAAATTGTGATCCCAGCCAGGTGTTATGCATGCATCTGATCCGCCTTTGATTTCTAATTTGACATGAACCCGTGAGTTCCTGAAGATTTTTTTTGTCGCCCTTTGGTTTCTCCCGCATGACTTCCAAGCTGCAAACACCAGCGGGTCCAAATTTTCATTACTCTTACCCAAGGGCGTTAATTTCTGTAAATGACTGGGGGGAGCCAGGCCGAGGGCCTAACGGCCTGACCTCTCCCCAACTGCGGGTTTCTCATCGGATTTAGCCCAGTTTATTTTGACTAACGGAAATTTAGAAGTTCCTTTGTTACCATTTATGAAATAAAAAATGTATTTATTTCCGTTTATATAAATAAATAAATATATATATACACACATATATATATATATATATAAAGAGAGAGGGAGAGAGAGAGAGAGAGAAATAGACAGAGAGAGGGAGAGAGAGAGAGAGAGAGAGAAGATAGAAAGAGAAAAAGACACATCGCTTTAGACTTTATTCGTTATTTTCTGCTTATCTTTTGTCTATAACGTCCGTTTTTTCGTCATTTTTACTCATTTCCTTTTAAAACGACAGGAAATATGGGAGGGGAAGCCAAATCTACATTTAAAGGGCCTAGGTCAGCACTGGGTGGGCCAGGACCCTCACAAAGAATACAGATCGACACCCCTGTTCTTACGTAAATAATAAAAATGTCCCTCTGCTACAAATGATTGACCATGTCCATTTGACCATTATAACCTGGATCTGAGCCACGACTTACAAGGTATTGATACGACTCCGGTGCCTGCCTTTCCCTTCGGAACAATCTCGCAAGATGACAGAGAGCAGACGCCATTTATGAGCTCGTCGAAAATTCTACAACAGTGGCAGGTAAAGAAAAAGTGACGAGTCGGGTTACCATCTCATTTTGCTTTGTGATCTCGGCTGGTCTCGGAACACTTCTTGCAAAAATACGGTTTACCGTGGCAAATTAAGTACCTTCATACTCCAATCCCTTTTCCAGCTAATTCCGAGTATTCTTCCCTGGCAATGCGTCTCTGAAGTGATCGACGAACAACCATCAAATTTAGGTTTTTAATCTGGCCTGCGACACGATCGGTGGCATTGGGGTCAACAAATGGGCGATTCTTCACGACAGTTCATTAGAGATCTGTGAAACTCAAGCAGGCATTAAAGCCATTAAGCAAGACAACACTCAGAACTTCAAATGGTCGCCGACCGTGTTCGGTTGCTCGCCTTTTCGTTCCTTCTCAAATATCTCTCGACCCAAAGGAAAAGAAGTCATGATTCAGATGGTTTAAGGGAGCGAGCACAGTGATGAGACACCGAACGAAGACCTGTAGGCGGCGGCAGTATAGAATCGATTTGCTTGCTTGAATATTTGCATGGGTTTGGCGGATTTATTACCAAATGCTGTAAGAACAGAGGGATTTTGTGCCAAATTTTGCATTAGCAAATTCCATTTTGCTAATGTTAAATTAAAATGTGACTTGCGTCTTCACCCTCGTAAGCGAGGTCAGCAGTGTCAGTTTGCGTACGGTACTAAGATGTGTTGGTGAAAAGCGCACCAACTGAAGTATTCGGCGTTTCAGTTCTTAAATATCCAAACGTCCAAATTACTTTCTGGACCAGAGTGTGGTAAAACTCAAACAAAACAAATGCGATTAGGGATGACTACAGCCTCTGCAAAGCGCTTACTTATATCTGGTACATGTACAGCACAAAAATGGCATTAGTGCCGTATCAGATGCTAAAAACGAAGTACGTGTCGTAAAATACATATAAATTAAACAAACTGCAGCAAAGCGTGATCGCACCCAACTGTGATCACCCCTTGCTGTAGACAGTTTTTAATAGCTGTACCACCCGGAGTAATATTTTCAAGACGTTTAATACACCTAGCAGACGTCTCGCTGCCTCTTTGAACTCATGAGCCTCGTCAATTTGCACGGTATTTCCAATACGCGTTTTGTTGCGTGCTAGTCATATCTTAGTTTATTCCATGGTGTTACTGCAAATTCACCACGTACACAGTCCCATGTCAAGTGCCTCTCACAACTGAATCGAAACCTGAAGACTTTGTCTTCATTGGTACATGCAGAATCGCGCTGAAATCCTTGCTGAGGAAAAAAATGGAACATTTGCACCGCCCGAACCGGCCGGCAGGCTATTCGAAAACGTATTCTTTGGGTGCAGACCATTGAACTCTTGCTGATATCTTCATCCAAGTCCATTCCAACGGGGTGTCCTTTTTAACCCGGCACCACATGACGTGTTTTGTGCCCGCGACCGACTGGGGGTGTCAAAAGGGCTCCTCCTGCTATCTCAGGATCTAACCGTCGGATCTGAACCGGTCTATCACTATTCGATAGCCCTGAGTCTTGCGACTCAAAAAATACTTTGTTAGCTCCGTCACATGGTTGATGACGTCACAAGTCACGTAAACGCATAAAACGACGTCGGAAAAAACTGACATCGGTTTATACCTCATATTGTCGGTAGCAGCGGTCTTAGAGCCTTTAGCTGGGTATCAAACGAAAGGCCACGAGCTTCTGCATCAAATGCATGCCAAAATGCCAAAAAATGTCGGGTCAAGGTCAGCCTAAGTCAGGCGAAATATTGGTCTTACTTGACATGCCAAATATTGATATTTACTCGCAGCTGTTTTGTCCATGTGACAAAAACAATGAAAGTGAGACCGTCTTATCATCAGTTTTGCATTACCTGCGTTCCATCCAGTTAAGGTCAGCCTAGGTCAGATCAGATAAGGTTGCATTACTCTTCCTGGCAAACAGCAAACGTTACTCGCTGCGATTTTTAACTGCGTCAAGAGCAGAACTAAAAAGACACCTTGTGATAATTTAATATGCACTGTATTCTCCTCAGTGCGTCGAGGTCAAGCCAGGTCAGGACAAATAGTCATTTTGCGTTTTCTGACAAGGAATAATGATTATTGTCTGCTGCTACTCAACGATCTTCCACAGACAATGTTGTATTTCATTTCGTTTTGACATCTACCTATGACGTGATTTGACATGACATGACCTCACGTTGCATTTGGTGAACTTTGCTCAGAAGTGCATATAGGTTTGCTTGTCTGACTGGAACGATGGGGAAAGTCAGCGGCAGCAACTTCTGTCAACGATAGTGCGAATCAGCCCCACTGCCATCATGCATATGATCTAGCATGGCCTCTAATGTTGACATGCTACGATTGCATACGATATTGGGGCCGTACCCGATGCAAATCAAAGCAATTCATGCATTATACTCGCAGATGCTACAAGAAAAACGAAGAATGTTCGCGCCATCGCCTGAACAGGCAAAAACAAGCATGCAAGGGTTCACTTAAGACGTCATATCATAAAAATGGTTTTAATGTCAAAATATGTAGAATTGATTGTCAAACAGGTAATGAAAATTTGGTTGAGCTGACTCTGACGGTTCAGAAGTAATTAAAGAAAAACCGAGAGGGTTGCCCTATTTGGCACCCCCAGGCGGTGCCGGGCTAAGGCCAACGCCGTTGTATACTACTTCGGACGAATGGGTATCCCAAAGTGACGCCCAACCACACAAAGAAATCAGTCTACCAAATAAGATCGGCACCAATGAAAGCTGCCTTCATTTGCTTGCTCTGTTTACGAAATCTAAGTAGCAACACTTGTGAGGATTGTCAACCATTTAGGAAGTTTTTCATTATCCACGAGTACAAGTTTCGGGTTCATTGGTTACATCGAAGTTATAAGTAAAGATTCGTTAAACTCCTCACGCGGCCCCATTTATGGCCGAATGAACAGTAGAAACTCAAGTTCCAGTTATGCCTTTGCATCCCGTAAAAACCGAGATAAGATTCACCCTCTGTTCTCATACTAGAATTATGTTTCATTTCGTTAAAAAAAGTCCAACAAAATCGCCACTTTACGGATGTTTTAACATGACATCAACGCGCTTTGAAAAATTATCGTTGTAGCAATGACAGTGTCTAAATTGTTGACAAAAATGACAGCACCAACAAAATGGCAGTACAAATTGTGCAGGAAAGTCCAACAACTGCTGCGACTCCAAAAATCAGTCAATTGACACCACAGTCACTTCCGTGCATTCTTACCCTGAGCTCGGAGAACGGAGGCATGTTGATCACACACGAGACCGGCGGCCGCCCGGCGCCAGCGCCGCGTGCTGCCGTCGCCGCGTCTCCGGAGAAACTGAGGCGCCCCCCGGTCCGAACACGGCTTCGCACGGACTGGGCGGCCGTCGGGCCGGCGCACTCCGCATGGAGATGTGTCGTGAAAGTACAGCTAAACGGCAGGCTTTCGGTCGGCAGCCATCTGGCAAGCACAGATCTGCACAAGTCTGCCAGGCCTCGGCATGACTAGATAGAATCCTCCGCCGCTCTAGCTGGTTCGTGATTTGGCCTGTAGGCATCATGGCGACGTCTCCCCGGGTAGGTTCTCGTGTCCGGAACGAATAACATCTAAAAAAATGGAATAATATGTGTGGCGATGTTTCCTGTAAACTATGCACGGTGCTCTACCAAATCGCACGATAAAGAGCCTTTTGCCACATTGTACGCGTCGAGCTTAGCAAAGATGCCTAGGCCGAAGGCAGGAGTAATATGTTTGTTCTCGGTGTTAATTCCTGCTTCCTTATCAGACGAGAGGCTCTGGGAATGATAGAAGACCATTGGGGTGAAAAGGCCCCAATATGAGGATGCTTTTCACAAAATGTCATTGAATGAATCTGAGTCTCATATGAATCTCTCATGAATCTTATAGAAAGCCGTTCTCGATGCTAATTCATGTTCTCTTTTCAGATGAGTGGCTCCGGAAATGATAGAACACCCCTGGGATGAAGAGGCCCCAATATAAATGTTTCTTGTAGAAGGCACATTGCGAGGGTGACAGTTGTAAGACACGTCCCTGAAAGGACAAGAAGAGTCGCTGAAATGACATGTATATAATGGACCTGTTTCTCTGCTCTTTTCTCCACACACAGCGTCGCAAGTTCTCCATTTCTAGATGCTTCCGCTTGACCCTGGATTTAATACATGTTTGGGAAAACACTAGCGTTCCAGTATTTTCCCCCAAATTTTCGGCGAAAATATTGCTATTCTGTTTTTTTTTCTCGGAAAAAAAGAAAATGGGTCGTTTGCATCGAAAAACAAACCTCCTGCCATACCTGTATCCTACCTATTTGTATAGAAGTCAATTTGATTCTGGGTTTAGGACATTGGTGGTACATTGTTGTTAGTATGTTCATCAAGCTTTCGACGGAAATGTTGCTGTTCTGGATTTTTGTTTTTACTCGCGCTGCGAAACAACGGTCACTTTTACCACAAAACGAGCCCTCGGCCATATTTGTATGTCCACGTATTGAACTAATTTACACCACGGATGCGCGAATGGAAATAAATATTCCGATCACTCAGAAGCTTAACATGTAATCTGAGTTTGGAACCATTTTACTCACTCTCTTGACATTTGAGATCAATATCTCCACAGGCCACTGGCCTATGGCGTCTTTCTCGAGAGCACGGAATGGAGAAGTCATGATACTGTGACGGTCGTCATCGGGCAACAAGCGATTTAAGTGTTCTGCAGTATTCAGTACCATTCAGTCTCATGCATGGATATCATTCGTTGTATCAGTGACCCCCATCAGAACGAAACTTTTGCAAAATTACTGGGAATGCACACGCCACTCGGAGCCATATTCTTTACATGTACTGCCATATATGGCACTGCATGCTGGGCGCCGAATGACCGTGCAGTCGGTGCGCCCCTAAGCCCCAATAACCAGCCAACCAACCAGCACTGCATGGTCGGCAGACGTCTATAGGCGTAATGTTAACTTTTTGTGAAGCTGGGGATGCAGCTGCAATTACGATTCCTTAGACAACCGTGTGATTCAGCTCTGACTCTGACTCCGGCACTCATCAATGGAATGGATTCCGATTCCGACACTGTCCGGAACGGAATCGATTCTGAAATCAGTTTGGGTTCCGATAAAATTAAGCACAAATATGTTGTAGGAAATGTTCCTCCTCGGTAGACGTTTCATAAAAACGTCTCTTTCGACTGAAAAAAATGTTGCTGATTATCTTTTCAGCACTCGTTTCTTGTTTCTCGCTGGTTTGATGAAACAGGCCTACAAACACCAATAAATGCGATCACTGTCGAACTTATAACTTGTAATCATCCGCTGATAAGACGCAATAAAGAGGCTTCCTGGAAACGTTCATTGGCCTACGCCCGCTCGTGACGCCAGGCAATAGCTGAGAATAGGGCTCGACTCAATAGTGCTCAGGTTGGAGAACGGCGGGAACTCGTTCTGAATAGCCCTGCCTTTGCAGCGTGCAGTGTGCCGGTGGAGTACAGATAGGAGCACAGCTCAAAACACGGGTTAAAAGTGGACCATTTTTTAAAGGTGGAACATTTCCTTTGAATACGTAGTTGCCTCTCTTTTATGAGTCGTGGCGTCCTGCCTTTACGTGTCATCTGGAAGATTACCTGCCCAGAATATTTCGCGTTAATAAACACAGAATAATTTGTTGCGATCATTTTGGCTGAAATTCGGATTCTATGTTAACCGTAGGTGGGCGTAAAGCAGGCTTCTGTCTCCAAGTCGATATTGCAGAATATTTCGGTCGGAGTGGGTTCCACTGTCGATGTGGGCTGCACTCCTGCTAACGTATGATTTTAGGTGACAATTCGTCACCCTTTTTTAGGTTGGAGGGAAGGCTGTGAGGCAGATACCCCCGATAATACAGAAATACGAGTGAAGCTCATTTTTGGGGTTTTATGGCGCTCCGAACACACTGTCATTTGGTGCCAAAATTACCAGAGTGCGAGTGTCACAGCTGACCGGCGGAGACTCTGCGGCTGATGGCGAGGACCGGTCAGTACAGTAGTCAGTAGAGCTCAGTCGGAGGAAAGGTGGCCCCTGTATCCTGAGTTCAGTTGAAGGACATCTGATCCCTGCACCCTGAGCTCGGTCGGAGGACACCTGGTCCCGGTATCCTGAGCTCAGTCGGAGGACACCTGGTCCCGGTATCCTGAGCTCAGTCGGAGGGCATCTGGTCCCGGTATCCTGAGCTCAGTCGAAAGACATCTGGTCCCGGTATCCTGAGCTCAGTCGAAAGACATCTGGTCCCGGCACCGTGAGCTCAGTTGGAGGACATCTGGTCCCGGTATCCTGAGCTCAGTCGGAGGACACCTGGTCCCGGTATCCTGAGCTCGGTCGGAGGACACCTGGTCCCGGTATCCTGAGCTCAGTCGGAGGGCATCTGGTCCCGGTATCCTGAGCTCAGTCGGAGGACATCTGGTCCCGGCACCGTGAGCTCAGTCGGAGGACACCTGGTCCCGGTATCCTGAGCTCAGTCGGAGGGCATCTGGTCCCGGTATCCTGAGCTCAGTCGGAGGGCATCTGGTCCCGGTATCCTGAGCTCAGTCGGAGGGGATCTGGTCCCGGTATCCTGAGCTCAGTCGAAAGACATCTGGTCCCGGCACCGTGAGCTCAGTCGGAGGACACCTGGTCCCGGTATCCTGAGCTCAGTCGGAGGGCATCTGGTCCCGGTATCCTGAGCTCAGTCGGAGGGCATCTGGTCCCGGTATCCTGAGCTCAGTCGGAGGGGATCTGGTCCCGGTATCTTGAGCTCAGTCGAAAGACATCTGGTCCCGGCACCGTGAGCTCAGTCGGAGGACACCTGGTCCCGGTATCCTGAGCTCAGTCGGAGGGCATCTGGTCCCGGTATCCTGAGCTCAGTTGGGGCACAGCTGGTCCCGGCACCCTGAGCTCAGTTGGGGCACAGCTGGTCCCGGCACCCTGAGCTCAGTTGGGGTACAGCTGGTCCCGGTACCCTGCACCGGAGATCGCGCAGACTTCACACGCCGGCTGGCCAGTCGCTGGACCGCCTCACGGGACGTAGTATTTTCACAGTGTATACATGAGGACGTATCGTGGCGATAATTTCTTCCCCGGTGTGAAATGGAGAACGATAAAAACTGGTACGCATGCGTGAATCTTAATAAAATGGCGAAAGGACGGAAAAAGCGTTTTCTGGTGCCGCCAGGCCAATAAAGGGGTTTTCGATCGTACCTCCCGGCCTCTCTCTAACTCTAACGCCACACCACACTACACAACACTGCAAATCCTTCTCACTCCTTCCTTTCTTGCGCAACACCCGGCGTGATAGGGTGGACGCTTAGCCAGCGTGAGAGGCGGTGTGGACAATCTCCTCCTAGCCTGCACGATAAAGACCCCTCGGTGCTTTTCGCGAGGAGTAGGCCACGTGCCGGCACCTTAGCAAAATCAAACGTAAAACATAACCTAAATTCCTTGCTTTTCAGGAGGGCTAAAACTAACGTAACTGGCATAAGAAAAGGCGACGACTCCCTTCCTCTTCCCCCTGCGCGTCTTGCCTCCGCTTCACGGAGGCCCCCATCATGCCGATATTATCAGCGGCATCTAAATTTTTCTCACACACACAACTTATCGTAAAAAGCACTTGTATCTCTTGTATCACTCTTTCAACCTGTAACGGTAAATGAAACACTTGCGCTATCTTTAAAATCGCCACATACACTCTCACGTAACGTAGCTCACACAGACTTTACAGGCGGCGCATAATGACCAAAAGGTGGAGGCACGCCTCAAAACCCAATATCAATCAATCAATCGTACCTCCCGGCACTGCAGTCTCCATGTGCTGCGCAGCGGCAGCCCGGTGCGTTAACCCAGGCTGCGGGCGGCGGCCTGGCGGAGGGGGCCGTGCATCGGCAGGTAATATTTTATTCATTCTACAAGCAAATAGGATAGTATGGGACGTAGACTGCACGTGAGTGGTTTTCAGGGAGTTCGTCTGAACTCACCAAATCTCATCAATTTCATCAAAAGCTACGACGCCACGAACGTTGGAGACCATGGCATGATTAAATCATGAGAAAAGTTGAAAATCGAGAACGTCCGGGGTGCTTGAACTTGAATCTTTTTCAAACGATCACTCTTTTTTTGTTTTTTCAGGAATTTACGAACTGAACTTCCTCAATAACGCGGGGAATGATTGTCAGGTGTTGGAAATGGTATACCAGACACTGGACTTTAGACAAAGCACGTACATTTTTAGCCGATGGACTGAACTTAAACCCGCGCAGTGGAAGGGGGTTTCGCACTAACGCCCACTGGAAGGGGGGTCTAAAAGTGTCCCCCTCCGATTTCGGAAACGGAAAGAGTAAGAGACCTGAAATCTTCTAGTCAGGATGGGGCTATAACTATTTACATTGTGTGCAATTTTCATGACTTAGGTCAATATTTTCAAGGTCAGATGGGGTGGAAAAGGTCAACCTTGGACACTTTCTCGGCCCGTATAGGACATTCCGTACAACTTTTCGAACGAAACGAGAAAAGGGTGTTTGTATAGCTGTTAAAACGTGGAATACGACAACTTCCATTCCATTCCATTCCATTTGACGTCTTGACTGAAGATCTTGGGTCGAGGCCATGCCAAGTCATTGACCTATGGCGTCATTTTTTCATCTTTTGCAGATCAGATTTCGAACAACATGTGACAGTTTGAGAGTAAATGAGGCAGCTACATATATCTTTTGATCTATTTTCAGTGAAGGCAGCCAACATCGGTACATCTGGTCACTTCCAGCGTTCATATTTATGTATGTATGGATATACATATATGAATATACATGTCAGTATCAATGTGCCAAACGTGTTTTAGTAGTGTTTTTGAATGCACGTTTCGTACAAATCGACATATTGCAAGCAAATAAGGACCAAGTCACAAAAGTTGCCCTTGACCTTTGATGACCTTGACCTTTGATGACCTTGACCTGAAATGACTCTGGTATATATGTATGCGTATCCATGTGCGCACACGTGTTTTTGTCAGGGTCTTTGAATGCATATTTCAAACAAATCGACATGTCGAAAAGCAAATCTGGGCCAGGTCACAAGATATTTGACCTTGGCCTTTAATGGCCTTTACCTTCACCGACCTTGGTATATGTAAGCGTATCATTGTGCGCACACGTGTTTTTATTAGGGCCTTTGAATGCATATTTCATACAAACTGACATGTTGCAAAGCAAATCTGAATCAGGTCACAATCTGTTTGACCTTGACCTTTGATGGCCTTGACCCTTATTGACCTTGTCTGAGGTATTGGTACATCCATCACTTATGCCTGAATTGTGTTCAGTTCAATCGATTCAATCAAACCACATCGCCTGATTGTGTTCGAACGTTCTACTTAACTAGTAGAGTTAAGTAGAGCGCTAGTTCTTTCACAAAGTTCCCATTTGTCAACGATAACCGTCGTTTTCGTCATGTTTGCCTGACTTCAAATGCTTGAAGCTTCAAAAATTTCCAACCGACTTCCGACTTTTCTGCGTCATTCGACAAGTTGTTCAATTGCCATAAATGTCACAAAGTAGCAGCAACCAGCTCCGATCCGTTCTCGAGATATTCAAGAAAAACAGGCCGGGGGTTACAAAAGACCCCCTTCCAGTGCGCGTGTTGAAAACGAGCACCCGTCTTGTCACAGAACGAAGGCATAGCTTTGCGATGCTGAAGACTGGTACCGGCACGAGATAAAACTTGGCGATTTTCTGCCCGACGACGGCTGCTGAGGCTTCAGTGATCACATGCACGGTTCGCTGGGAATCTAATCGACTGAGAATCTGAACTCGTGACGCAGCCACCTTCGCAAGCAAACGTCTCCAACGAGGACATCGAGGGCATACTTCACGCACCGATGGAGTTCCAGAACTATCCGGTGCAAACGTAACTTACGGCAGTGGAGCGAGCCGTAAGTTACGGCCCGCTCCACTGCCAAACGTAAGTTAGGCAGTGGAACGGTTAGGCAGTTAAGTTAGGCAGTGCATGTGATTACTGAAGCCCCAGCAGTCATCGTCGGACAGAAAATCGACCGTGGCCTCATCGGAGCCTCCCCCAGCATCGCAAAGCTATAATGCCATTCTGTAGCAAGGATTCTCGTCTGAAGGCCAGTCCATCCGCTGAAAATGCACGTGCTTTGTCTAAGGCCAAAATTTCGGAAAGAACCTCCCAGAAATTTCAAGTTACAGCATCATGACCGCTCTCGATTTCCACGTTTTCTCCTCGTTTACCTAATGCCTTAGTCTCGAACGTTCGTGGCGCCGCAGCCTTTGATGGATGCAGACGAACTCTCTGAAAATCACACACGTGCAGTCTACACTCCAGAATACCGAAGCCACGCGCAGAATGACTAAAACACTCACAAGTATTACCTGCCGATGCAAGGCCTCCTCCCGGCCGCCGCCCGCAGCTCGGTGTTACTTCACCGGCCGCCACTGCGCAGAGCAGGGAGACTGCAACGCCGGGAGGAACGATCGGGAACCCATTCAGTGCCACGGCGGCACTAGTAAATTCTGTTTTTTAGTAGAATTTTTGGCATTTCCAGTTTTTTTGCCGCTTGCGCCAGTTTTTATTCCTCTCGCCAGGAAAATTTCGTCTGATGAGATGGCTGGTCACGGCGACTTCGGGAGATGCATTACCCAACGGCGTGCAGACAGTGATAAAAAAGCGCGAAGATGAAAGACAGCGGAGTATTTTTCTCCAGTACTGGTGCCAAATCGACGCAGGAAGCTCGCCTATGACAGACCGACGGCGGTCTCTGGCGGCTATTAGCTTAGTAAGCATGGTACGCATAGGGAGGCGTCTTCTGTCTGATTGTGCCGTGCACATTTAGAAATCCAGAAACAGTGAAAGACGTATGTCGACCAGCAAGAAATCGTTGAGGTGAATAAATTGTTTAATTTATTCATCATATCAGGATTGATCTACGGCCTAAGCAACAAGCGGAACGACAGAGGGTTTCAAGTTTTCTTGTCCAGATTTGCGAGGAGAAAATGCACAGAAAACTAATGAGAGAGTAGTCCTGCGGAAATGCGGACCGTTGTAGCCTTTCTGATACTGTCTGAGCCGTTCCACGCCCAACCTAGAAAAGTGATTAACTGTGGGACCTGCAGTGCCGCTCATTTCTGAGGAATCACACCGCATCCATCAACGCGTCCCAGACAGCGATCACATTTTGATAAGGAAACCAGACCAACAAGATTGGAATACCATGGGCTTTCAGCTTTCCGCTATTTTTTTTTATTTTTATTTTTTGAAGACCAGCAGCTCAAGAGGCTGTGTAACGATCGATGAACAATACGCATCTTGTCGAGGCTCCTGCAGCTCTACTTTTTACGGGTTTGGGTGGCTTGTTTCGCATTGGATTAGAATGAACGCCGCTTCTAAGCCTGCGGCGTCCGAAAGTTGCCGATATTCTATGTTTCTGTCTAATGCCGAACCGACCTAAAGGGGCAATGACGTCACAGATGTTCTACCGTCTGAATGTCCAAAAACTGTTCTGGAAAACAAAGCGCTGGTCTAAAAACTGGCCGAATGACACGAGCTGTGAAGGATGCGGCGTCACGTACCTCCGGGCCGAGTATCACAGCGAGCGGCATGGGTGCGAGAGCTCACAGGGCAGTTGGGGCAGCAGCCCTAACAACTCTGGCAAATTATAACATTATTCCTGTGATACTGTATGAGAGGAAATAGCCTCAGAATGGTTCTGGCTCCACCAGTGTTGAAAAAAGGATCTTGCGCACAAGGCTCACAGCCTCTTCAGAATCGTTCGCCCACATTGGAAGCCCTCCTCAGAAACACCCTATCTCCCTATTAGAGGATGATTTTGCATTGAGTGGCCAGTGCAGAAATACTTGCACTGGCCTGTATCTTTGCATCATCCTGTGATGCAAAGGAAACATCACGTGAATTTCGTGGGAAATGAAATGCCGCAATTAAATATGTTCGATTCGTTAAGTTGTATTGGTCAGATGGTTCTAGTTCTAGTTTTCGAGGCTATTGTGGGTTCTATCCTCTAGCTGCTAGTAGATATTCATGGCTGAGACTGAAGAGTACAGCAAAAGCGGATACAGCCCGAATACGAAGCACAAGACAGATCAGTACATCGCGCCGCAGATGGCTTCAACGAGCTATTCAAGTTGTTCCCCGGCGTATTTAGCGTTCAGGACGCCGAATGATGACAGTAAGTGAGGAAGAGAGTGCGATGGACGCAACCACATTGTTTTTGTTCATCTGTTGTTTTAATTAGCTGTTGCACTTGGAAATGTGTATTTCGCATCCATACCGCTTGTATGTTTTTACTGGAATGCATGGTCTAATTTTACAACAAATCTGATGCAGATCTGAGAAACCCAAACCCAAGACACTGATATTGTAGTTGGAAAAATGCCTGAGCTGGAATTTAGACAGTTAGCAAACCAATCAACCTCTGATTGCAAGATATATAATTTTTCTACTCTCTTTTGGCGAGGTAAGGGAATATTTTCATTATACAAACCTCGCTCCTTCGTCGCTCCATTTTTCAATCACATGCTGAAAAAAATGACTTATCGCGCCCCTCGCCCTAGGAGCAATGAATCCCCTGACTTTAGTCACTTGTTTAGTGCGCGCCGTGTTTACTTGCACGCCCTTTTCCATCGAGCCGAAACTGCCGGCACCACAGTCCAACGAAGGGAGATCCTTCCCGAACTCGTAAAAAAACACTTGCTTGACCATGTCTGTTTCGCCATCGTATTTGTATAAAAGTCTGGCCACTATGCTGATCAATACTTAGATCGCAACTACATGCGGTTCGCAACATACGCCATCCTTTTTGACGACAGTAAAAATAAAGGACAACAAATAACACATTCCCGAGGAAATTCAGCCGACAAAACGGATATAATAAACGCACGAACTCGCGCCGAGGATCATACAGGCCTGAGAGCTCGGGCAAATTTCCAATCCATGCCGGCATACCTGCCGTGTCTGACTGGTCGGTGCGCTAGCTGAGCCCACACAGGATTCAACTGTTCGCACCACGCACTTCGCTGACAGGAGGCGTTGTTCCGGCTGACAGTATCACAGAGGATGAGCGGCCCGCTCCGGCCGCCACTAGGACCTGAAGAGGCGCCGTGAGATCGTGGCGGCGCCGCCCGCGCCAGCGTTGTCCCGGCGCAGCCGTTTGTTGAGCTTGCGCACAAACTCATCCGCCACCGAGCTCCAGGAGGACTTGTCGACCAGCGCCCGGTACACCTCCTGCTGCTCGGCTGAAAACGGCCCACACCGGCTCAACACGGTCCACACCGATTCAGCACGGCCTACATTGGCTCAGCGCAGCCCACATCGGCTCAGCACAACCCACGTCGGATCAGCGCAGCCCACATCGGTTCAGCACAGCCCACGTCGGCTCAGCGCAGCCCAAATCGGACAGCACAGCCCACGTCGGCTCAGCACAACCCAAGTCGGTTCAGCACGGTCTAGCCGTCCTGGATGTTGATGTTTCGATATGCATGAATGAGTTCCTTATCAGTTCAACAGGAAAATTAACATTTGCATTACACACAGATTCCTGGAAATATCCCATTTATCATTTCGACAGCTCATAGACACATGGCGAAAATGAAACACGACAATGACTGACGCAATCATCGTGGCGTCAAAATCTCATATTTACAACCATTCAGTGTTCAGGATGAGATCCACTTTACGTGCGCAGTGGACCATAAGAGTGCAGACATTACATTAGCTAACCAAGGGAACTGATCGAAATAGTTATGGATATCGTCAAAGTAATCTACTGAAAGTACAAAAGCTGCTTCTTTGTGCATCTAATCGTCTCGGCGTCAAAACACTTGGTGTCCTGGTACTTACACCACGGTCCCGTCAATAATGGCAGCGAATATGCCCGTCGGCTAGTTATTTTGGAGTGATCAGAGAATCCATCCACCCACGTTCCAGTGGTGTACTGATGACGAACTACGCTCCAACGATCTCTATTTTTGTAAATATTCCAACTTCTTGGGGGGGGGGATCTCTCGCCTAACGGACTCACATCCTCCCTTCACAGACACACTCCTCAGTCCCACAGACTCACTCCCCAATCACAGCGATTCACTTCCGAACCTCATGTACTCATCTCCTTGTCTCACGGACTCACTCCCCAGCCTCACGGACTCACTCCCTCGCCTCATGGGCTCACTCCCTCGGCTCATGGACTCACTCCCCAGTTTCACAGACTCACTCCGCTGCCATACGAACTCACTCCTCAGTTTCACAGACTCACTCACGGACTCACTCCGCAGCCTTTAAGGCCGCACCCCGGCTACGAAGTCACGTGGCTCGGTGTCTGGACGTGCTCTCGCCGCCATGGGCGCTCTTACCCCGCATGCGGACCGGTGAGAGCGAGAGCAGCTGCTGTTCGACGTTGCGCGTCTGGCTGAAGGCCACGCTCTGGAGCCGGGACAGCGGCAGCACGGCCTCGCCCAGCAGCTCCGACTCGACCAGCGTGTGGTGGTCCTTGACGGTGAAGACCAGGTGAGCGTCGGCCGCCACCAGCCGGTCCCGGTCCACCGAGCTGCCGGAGAGCACAGCCGGACCAGGTCAGCTTCAGAGAGGGGCTGCACGGCCAAATCGCGTCAGCTTCAGAGGGACACAGCACAGCCACAGGACCAGGTCAGCTTCAGAGAGAGAGAGAGATAGCGCGGGGCCTAAGTTCGGCCCCACCACAGCCGGCCGCCGGCCAGCCGGTGACCGTTCGTGGGCAGTCGATATATCAAACCATCCCCATCCTGATCCTGTCAACAGGGGAATCTCCCGTCACCATCCTGGCATTGTCAATACGGGGAAATACCATAACTGTCTTGGCACTGTCACTATGAGGAAATACCACCACGACCATGGCAGTCCACATGGAGGGGAGGGGGGAACATCACCACGATTCTGACCTCGCCGATATGGGAAAATACCATCACGGCCCTGGCACTGTCCAGGTGCGGATCCAAAGAGGACGATAGGGAGATCGTCCTGCCCTCCCCCCCCCGAGGCCTGAGAGGGGGACCAATGACAGAAGTCCCGAAGGGGACCCTCTCGGGCTGGCCACGAAGGAGTCCCTCTCAGATTCAAAAGGGGCCCGTGTGGGTTTCACGGTGTTTCTGTGGAAACGTGACGGGTTCTCGATGCAGTCAGGGGGCCTCTGTGAAGGTTAGATGACCCCTGAGACGTACAGAAGGTCCCCTGGAGTTTCCAAAATGCTCCTAAGACCAAACAGAGCCCACACACGGCATATTGCCCTGAGGCCGTCAGAAGGGTCACAGAGCCCCCGAGACGGCCAAGATGAGGACTAAGTCCCTAGGACGATACAGAGGCCCTTGGAATGTCACGGGGCCCGAATGGGCTTCCCGGGCCTGTGTGGACAGCTGAAGAGATTCCTGATACAGTCGGAGTCGGAGGGCCTCCGGCAGGGTTTATGAAACTCTGAAAAGGCAAGATGGCCCGTAAGATGAACAGAAGGGGCCCTGAAACTCTCAAAGGGTCCCTGGGTCCGCAAGAGGGGCCCAGCCACGGAAAATGGTCCATGAAACTGCTTAAAAAGTCGAGAGGCCCCTGAGACGCACGGCATTAGGAGACCCTGGTCAGCCAGAGGGCCCCCTTAACAGGGATTCATCAGCGACCTTCCCAACCTCGAGAGGGGTCCCAAATGGGCTACAATGGTCTTTTCGAAAACATGGGGAGTTCTTGATGCAGTCAGGAGCTCCGGGAAGGTCAGGTGGGTCCTGAGACGGCAAGATGGGCCCCTACACGGCGGATGGCCCCTGGCTGAGACCGTCAAAAAGGTCGGAGGGCCCTGCAAGGCAAAGACGGTAAGAGGACTTCAGATATGGTATAAAGTTCTGGACCGCCAGAGGGCCCTTAAAAGATAAGGCGGGCTCCTGGCAAGGCCCCTGAAGCTCCAGCAAAGGCCCCTGATACGGCTAGAGGCACCCAAAGACTGGTAGGTATACCCCATGTAACAGAGGAAGGCCCCTGATACAGCATGGAGACCGTCAGAAAAGTTCAGAGGGCCCATGACACTGCTCATGGGCTCTGAAATCGCCAAAAGGTCTTTCGTAAAAGGTCTTTCGTAACTGCCAAAAGGTCTTTCGTAACTGCCAAAGGGTTCCTGGGACGACAAAAATGTTCTCCAAAAACGACAAGATGGCACCTAGGACAACAGGAGATTCCCTGAGACTGCAAAGGCCTGGGGGCCTGTGGCATTGTTAATCAACAGTCTCTAGCGACAATGGCCCATCAGACGACCAGACCAGACCCTGAAACAACTTAACTTTGAGATGTCCTCTTTGCCAGAGGCGCCTCTGTCATGAGAGACTTAAAGAGAGCCCTTGTTACTGCCCGAGGGACCCCTTAGAAGTCAAATATTTCCCAGGGACAACAGGAGGAAACCCACGACGGCATCAGTGTCCCTCAACCTGCACGATGGGCCCATGAAACTGTCCGAGGTGCACCTGAAACCGCCAAATGAGCGCCTGAGACGTCCCGCGGGACACGTGAAACTGTAAAAGGGACCTGAGACCACTAGAGGGCCCTGACACGGTCAGGGCAGATAGCAAAAGTGCCCCTGTAAATGCAAGAGGAAACCTTACCTAAGTTAGCAAAAAGGCTCCAGAAACTATGAAGGGGTGGATGGGCTCCTGAGCCAGATGCAGACACCACATTTAAAAAAGAGGGAGGGACATAGCCGCCTAAAATCCTACCGCTGTTGTGACATTTTGGCCACTTTGTAGGGAAACAAAACGCAAAATTTCGTCAACTAAGATGATGTGCTTGAATTTTTCGGTTTCTTTGTGCGGTAAAAAAACGCAACATTAAATCAAATATTCCTCCTGAACCCCAGCAAATCAACGTTTTTCCCACAAGAAGAGCAAAAAAGGGGATGGAAAGGGGCCCTGCGCTGACCATTCGCCCCTCCCCCTGGCGAAATCCTGGATCCGCCAATGCACTGTCAATAGGGGAATGATGCTATCAACAAGGGAAAATACCCTCACAACCTTAGGACTGTTAATCTGGGAAGATGCACATCCAGTTTTGGGCGTCCCTCAAAGGTATCATGTGACGTATCCGATAGTATGGCGGTAAGCTGAAGTGGTACAATCAACATCTGCGGGGAGGTTCATCAATCAGATAAGATAGGCGGGAAATACATCGCCGTTTCCCGGTGAAGATTACTGGTTGCGTTGTCACTTACAACTCAAAGACCTCGTCGAAGAGTGGAAAGGTGGTCTTCTTTTGTATTTTGGTTTGCACCTTCTCCATTGCAGGTGCTAGTGTTTCCGGGAAAATCTGGATCTTCACGTACGCATCGCATGCTGAAAAATAAAGTCTTCTGAGGCGTGTTCAAATGACAAAGGGCGATGCCGACACTAAAAAATCACTGAGAACACTAGCCTGCAAAAAGTACTGCATTGCATTAGTATTGACGGGCACCGTCGTCACAGCAAGGCTAAACTGCACATTATAAAAGGGAATTATGCAAAAACGAAGGACAAAATATCAATGTACAACAGATGTTGATAAAGAGTCGGGAGCGTGGATACAGGGTAACGGTACAACACATGACCACCTGAACTAGACTGAACAGGCTGGCGAAAAAAACAATCAAAAACGAAATGAGATAAAACAGACACATAAATGACCAATAGCTGTCGGCACGTGCCGATACTCCACCGCTTACTCTCGGGGTCGGATGCTTTTATATCCCGCGCGTTCAGCACTTCCACGCGCAGTCCGTTTTCGAAGAAGTACGCCTTCGTAGCCAGTTTGCCGTAACCTGATCCCTCCGAACTCTCTTGAAGCTCGAACTTTCGTCTGATTGCGACACGGTACGAATACATTACAGTTCAAATACGGGCCATGTTTCGGCTCAGAATCTTACGCCACATCGTTCTAGGAGTTGCGCATTAAGGGCCATAAAAAGCGAGGCGCTTCCACAAAAAGCGCACCGCACAAAGCTCTTTTCTCCTACGAGGTGGGGGAACCGCGCTTGACTGAGCGCGGTGCCACTGTTACATTTGCAAAGTTCATCAGACTAGCTGGCCGTATTGATCCAACCCTGATCATTCTGTCAGTTTTAACACACGGATCACATGGATTACACGGATCACACGCACAATCCTGATCAGTCGGCTGGTGTTCGCGGACATCCCATCATCCCATCATCCCAGGACAACCCTTCGTTTCCGCCATTGGCCGGTATCTCTCTCCTTACTGCTTCCCTCTTCCTTATCTTCCCTCAGTTTTCTTCTCGCGGCATTAAAGTACACGCATATAACGTACTGTGCTGCCCAGAGCAATATAGCAAAATACGATATCGTTACTCGTGCTACCAATGTATGCTCACTGCATTTCCATGCAAATATTTGTTACGCCTAATCAGTACACGAGGTGAACAGTGACGTAGACTTCCTTCGTCCGGACAGTTAACCCATGTACACTCGCTAAAGAGCATGACAAACGACAAATGTTTACACGCGTTCTCAAAGGCAGAACTCCAACGCCAGTCGACAACTGGCTGAAAGCAGCAGCGCTCACTGCCTGCACGGCCACACGGCGGTCCTCGCTGGAGATAAAAACTACACGGGTCTATTCCGGCCTCCGGATCAGCGGACACCCCTCCCCTCCCCCGTCATCGTGTCAGACGGCAGCCACCAGTGCCGATCATGACAGCGCGTGCCAAACTACAGCTGACAAGACGCTTACGCGTAGTACATGGAGATGAGTCGCTCCGGATTGCACTTGTAGATGTTGACCCAGTGGACGAACTGTTTGTACTTGTCCGTGTGGATGGCGTCCATGGCCAGGCCTTTGTCGTCTCCGTTGATGAACTCCACCAGGGCGTTCACCAGGCTCGATATTGTGCTGAAGTACTCCGTCTCCTTCTGCAATGCCAACCAGGGTTTCCAGCAACGTGACCAGCGGCTCAGTTGGCAGAGCACTGGCCTCCCCGTCCTGACAGGAAGGGTGCGAGTTCCACCGTCGCTTGATATTTGGCCCGCGGGTCAGCTGACAACTGGCCAACTCGAGATGACTACCACACGGTCCTGTCGCACACTTGGCGGAACGTTAAACGTTCGCTACAAAATCAGCCGTTTCCCGGGATTGGGCGATCTTGTGAAGGGGTGCATGCTCAAAGCTCTGCTTAGCACGAACTCCAATCCCTAACATAACCCTACGGAAACATTCCCATCAAATCTGTTTTAAAAGAAATGTGCAATCATAACACGGAGAAAAAACTAAACGTCGCCGATTTCAGGCAATAGTTTCTTAGTTGTACACTACCGGTGCAAATAGCTCAGCATGAGTTAAACGTAGGCCACTAAATCAGTTTACGCATAACATCAGATCACATTATAGGAAACATCAGTAATCGCGGAGAACGATTCGATGCCACGCACGCCCCGTGCTCGCGTAACCATCCAAATGAGCCTGCCGTTACACGACTCCCATCTTCCCATCCAACCTGACCTGCAGCACTGTCAATGATCCTGAGGCCAACAAACATGTCATCTTTGGGGCTGTGGGGAGTAAAGCAAGCTCATACCAGTTCGAATGAACAAAATCAAAAGACCGGGCCCTGAGACAAACGTGGCCGTGACCGCGGTGGCTGGCGGGTGGTAAAATGCCGCTTCAGGTTTCGGCCGACGGTCCCAGACCCGGTCGCTCTCTGAGGGCGCGCAGAAGACCAGCGTTTGCTCCGGGAGCCGGCACGAATGTCGGCCGGCTCACCTTGCTGAAGTGGCGAGCGGTGTCCGCAATGGCCTTCAGCACCTGTAACCAGATGGACTCGAGCACGCGGCGCAGGTTGAGCGGGTGCAGGCGCGGGTAGAGCAGCATCAGGTTGGTGTCCAGGTAGGAGATGATGTTGTCGGCCGGCACCAGGCGGCAGTGCGGCTGCACCAGCTGATTCAGGTAGGCGTGCACCTGTGGCAGCATCTGCACAGAGTGCAGCCGCCTCCGAGTCATTACCGGCTCACAGTGACAACAGCCAGTGCCAACGCGACGGAATCACGTGGCAATCGTCGACACAAGATATGCAAACAGCTGGGTTCCCGCGTCCCTGAAATTCTCGAGACCTCCCACTGAGTTTTGGGATATGGAGAAAATAACGGTACCGTAAACGTGGAACATCCGGTGCCTATTTCTACATCATTCTGACCAATTTACGCAAAATTTCAAAATCGGTTGATTGCAGGTCACCGACCTGTTGTGAGTTTAAGCAAGGCATATTATAACAGTCCAACCTGCAGTATAGACTGATAAAGTACAGAAGTAAGAAACGAAAGATGTCACGCGATTTATTTATTTATTTATTTACTTATTTGTTTGCTTGCTTCGCAAAATCGCCAACCCATAAACACATGAAGCCAGATGCATAAACTAAATAATAACAGAATAAAAAGCAGAACTTAAAAAATTAATGACCGAAAAAAAACTACAAAAAATGATGGCCGGCAAAAAAACGAAAAGTATAAGTAAATCAAAAACGGACAAGTGTTCTCAGCACGGCAAATCGTCTTCGAGTGCGAATCGATCTAGATAGAACATGTTTAGAAACCCAGCTAAATAAAATATGAGAATTTACTTTTTGATGTAAAATGTTCCTGATGAATGAAAATTCATGCTGCACTCGCTGAGAATTTAAAGATGGAATTTTCAAGCAGGCCAGGAGATGATTATATGACTTTGACTTCTATCTGCATGTTTTCGGAAAATTTCTTAGCCCTGTATGAAACGACTCTAGAAAAGGCGTTTTATAGTTCAGCGAGGTATGACACAAAAAGTCTTTAACGCTTGCTGAAGGATAAAACTGACTTCCTTGCGGAAGGATTATTGACCAGAGGTCGGATCAGTCGGTTTATAGTAATCATGGGACGCAGATTGGAATAATAATTCTGGGACGCAGATTGGAAATTCATCTACTTTACCATTCGCTTCTCGCCGTGCATGATCACTGTGAGCCTTAAATGACACCCAAGTACTTTTCTGATATGACATGATTCGGCAAAACCAGACCTGACCTTGCATCGACTGGACGGTTCCACTGTGCGTTTGGTGTGTTTGAATGACATATGGTGCGTGTGATGACATTGGATGTGTTTGAATGACACATGGTGGCGTAAAAAAGTCGCTAAACATGAAAAGAAACGACTGTCCATTTAGCATAGGCTGACATATGGCTGCAACCAGGATGAGGAATCTTTGAGTTCATGCAGTTTGTTTTATGGATTTAGACACGTGTGGCTCCTGTTTTACAAAATGCAGGTGGCCGAACAAATATTTTAAGCAGGAAACTGCAATGCCTTACCGGCATTCGTCACCTAACAGGACCTGACCCTACAAGGAATAGCATTGATTTGACTGAAGAAGCCTGAAGATGAGTTTTATGATCAAAAGACGAGTATACTTTGCCGAAACCAATGAAGCAATACTGAAGACGTAAGACCTGATCTTACGTAGACTGATATGACCTTACACAACCATAATTGGCTGTTCATATTGCTAGTTTGTCATGTGTGACGAAGAATTTATGATGGTAACAGTAGCAACTCCAGACGTCTTTCCAGTTCTGTTTATCTTCTTCAACGTTACAATGTCAATATAAATCAATGATGTTTTATGTCAACCTAGCCTGGCATGCCCTGAGGCCTTTAAAGTAGTTTTCGTGACATTCGTTTTAACCTAATCAAAGTGTTTGGGGTTCAGGAAGCTTTCATGAAGTTTTCTTACTTGCTTTATTCCCAAAACTGTTCAAACGCCATAGCGTGACAGTATTTGACCTCCTGACCCCACATGATGAGTCGCTAAAAGTATATCTTTCCCTCTAAAAACTTTTGATGGCCTTTCGATTCGATCTCCTTTCTCCAGCTCCATCGGTTCCCGAGATTATGAGAGTGGGTCTAAGAAACCACCACCGAAACGACAAACAGCAGACATACAGAGTACGTTGCGCGCGGATTAACGCTGTTTTCCGCTTCTTTCTTTCCACCGTAGCAAAAAAAAAACGTTTGTCTTTCGGCCGCTCAAAACCAAACTGCATCGGTTTCTTGCCACAATGAAAACTCCCAAATCAGGACAGATGCAATACACGCAAACAGCATGCATACTGTTTACGTGTTCGAATTATATTCCGAGTGAGTAATGGTTACCAGTGAACAACAAGGAACGAATTAAGCATGCTTCGTGCCAGCGATTCCTTACAGCTAGGTGGGTGGTTTGGAACGTGGTACATTCTACGACATTTGTGGCCAGACTGTTTTCAAGCTCCACCTTTGTGTAAACAAAAGATAAACTTTGGTCTGACTGCCAACGGTGACGGTTACCACCAGTTCGCGAAGCACGTGCAATGTTGGCGGGTTTTGTCCTGAGGTAACGACAGTCATCTGTGAACACTTTGATTGTGATTAAAAAGTGTAGACTAGCCGGGCAGCTGATGAACGCTACTGACACGCGTAAATTACAATTAAGCAGCCTACCTAGTGAAACTGCAATGTGTGGATTATAACCAGGTTATCTGCACGGAATTGGAAAGTCTAGATTTAAAACCGACGAGCTCATCTTCATGAGGATCAGATAAATGCATGTAGGCGATTCAAGAAATTGGGAATCGGTTCGATTCCGATGCAATGCCCAAAAAGACGATTCTGATTCTGATTCTGATTCTCCAGCCCAAGAGGTGACTTTTACTCTGATTCCGATTCACAGTGTGAAACAGAGGATCGATTCGACATTGATTCAAACACTACTTCTGAATGCACGGAATCAGTTCCATTCGATTCACGATTTGCGATTCACGATTTGATTTACGACTCAATTTAACCCTATTCCCGGAGGGCTAGACGGTATGGCCGATTCCCAGCAGAGGGGCGGATTCGGCCCCCCCCCTGAGATCTCGAGAACTACTTATCCGATTTCATCGCAACAAACGGCAATCGATTTGCCGTGACGTGAACTACACTTTTATAAAAAGAAATTTTCAAAATTTTGAAATGCGTGGATACAGGGGGGCAAAAATGTCAAAATGGGGGGTACTTTTTGACTTCGTATAACTCCGTTGTTTATGGACCGATGTCGATGAAACTGGCATAAATCGAGAGATTATGGATAGGGCTTTTACCATGGGTATGCAAATTTGAAATTTTGAAAAAATTCATGGGCGTTCACAGGGTTTCAAAAATAGGGGGATTAGTTTTCTAATAACGGAATGAACAAAAGAGGCCAAAACACTTTTTTAGCTTCTGCTAGTCATGTTATGCTAAAGAAGTACAAATCGCATTACAATGTTTGTATAATGTTAGCATAGGAGGTGCCAGGGACATAAAAAAGGGGGAACTGTCATGGTCACAGGTTCTTCAGATCAACTTGTGACCTTTGACCTTAAATGACCTCCAGTGACCTTGGGGTCACCTGGAATGATGTCGTGTGCATTCAATATTATCTGTAAACGTTTTTAATCGATTAAATTCACTCTATTCCAAAAAATTCATTTGTTGGCTTTTGCGATATAGGGTACGCGCACTGACATTTTAGGTCATAGCTTCGTGACCCGACCTGATATCAAGCTGAAACTTGGTACACAGGTAGAGGGCATCTTTCTACGTCATATATATTCCGGGTTTGGCATTTGAAAAAACGGCGCCGAAATTATTGCGAAAAAAACAAATTTTGACTTTTGACCTTGACCTGACCTTGTAAAGTGACCTCGGATAAACAAAATTAGATATGCGCATTGCCCAACTATTTAGCTATACATTCATATAAAGTTTTAAGTTCTATCTTAAAAACTCTGTTTTTGGCAGACATTTTCCTTTTACCCTCAACATGGCCAAAAATGACCTGAGGTGCCTCCCAAAAACGTTGCCTGGCTCCGCCCCTGAGCAAAATAGAATTTCGAAATTTTGTCACGGCACGTAGAAGGAATAGCTAGGAAAAGTAACCAAGTTTCGTGAAGCTGCGTTAAAAAGCCTGGAATTGGCAAGCAAAAAACCCGAGGGGGGGCGGATCCCGCCCCCCCTGCCGGGAATAGGGTTAAGGCGAAGTAACAAAAACCGTACTCGTATTTTTCTGTCACAAAAGTAATAGGCAAGTCCTGAGCCCTGTGTTATCCCAAAGCCTGCTAATGAGTAAAGGCTGGTATTAAGGGACAGTGATAAGACATACCATATACTGCATGACATTTTTACGCACGGGCAGCGGAGCGGTCAGAATTTTCGTAAGGGGGAGGTGGCCAAAATTGTGTGCGAACTGCAATCATACGAAAACCGACTGCTGTGAAGACAATGTGCAATGATTTTCACAAAAGCGCGGGTCTAGGGTACGAGGACCCCGTCCCCCGGCCCCTTTTGACTACGCCGATGGGCATTGGGATAGAGCATGGTGTCCAAATTCAATTTGCAGCGAATTCCAACATGTAACAAATCCCAATGTGTAAATATGTCGGTGTCTAGGGTCAAGAATGAGAATACATACGTTCGTCAGCTATCACCCACAAATAGAGACACATTACACGAAAAAACCATGCGTACACAAAAAATACATGCATTTCTAACAAAAAAAGTAAAGCCATAACTACCGATGCCCAGAATACGAGCAGAATTTTGGAATGTATATGTGAGCAGCTTGTAACATTGCAAAGAGAAATGAGAAATAGTTTAGGCTCTAGGCATCTGAACCAAAGCGTTCATTTAGGTTGCAGAATGTACAAGTTCCTTTGACAACAGTTTAACAGCAGGGTTTACTTTATTTTCCATGGTATCTTGACCGAAATTTTCATTTCCTGTTCTACGGTAGTTTTCAAAGTCCTAATATACTTCATGACTATTCTTATAAATACTGGTAATAAACTATATGATTTATAAGGTAAAGAAATCATTCATTCCCATGAATAAGAACTGGGTTTCAGTTCAGCGAAACAGTTCTCACCAACTTTGTGAACTGATTTCATTCTAACTCCAGGGCCAAGAAACGATTTTGATCCTAGTTCTGATTCACAGCTGTCAAAGAATTAATCGGTTCCGACTCTGATTCACAAAGAGTCAGTGAATCAGAACCGATTCCGATTCGAATCTAAATTACTGACAAGTCTGATGGGGACAAAAGGTGAGTGGATTGCAAACAAACAGTTGGTCTCTGCGCGATTAGAATGTCTAGATGACAACGAGACAGCTAATCTATATGGGTCTAAGACGTCCAGCTTACAACTTTTTAGTCGTCTTTACGGGATCAGATCAGGCATAATAGAACCACACTGACCTGAGCCACTGAGCCGTCCACCATGTCAGTGATGCCGTGCTCCATGTCCTCAATGGCTTCGTCAATGACGTTCTGCAGCGTCATCCGACACTGAATCGTGCTGCCCTGTGACCCCAGCTGCTCCTCCATGTCGGAGAACACCTGAGCACAAGGGAAGGCGGCCCCACGACATCATCCGGCAGAACCCTGCGCAAACCTGGCGACGGGACCTGATGCCCTGATCAGTATGATACGTGATCCATGAGTGGCGTGAGACTCAGACCCGGAAGGCTGGATCCTGACACCCAAAAACTCCACGGGGAACGAGAAACCTCAGCTGTCTCCAGCCGCGACGTGATTCTGGCGCGACGCCCGTCAATGCGCGGCCGGTCCACGTCATCAGACGGCGACATCAGTCAGCACCACTCACTTTCTCGAAGCCCAGCTCGTTGGGCAACGGGTTGATCTGCTCGCGCACAAACTCGACGTTGTTGAGCGCCAGGCAGAGCTCCTGGGTGAAGGTGAAGGGCCGCGCGGCGCAGAAGTAGCTGCGCGCCTTCAGATGGCTGTGCATCTGGCCCACGTAGAAGCTGCCGCTCCTAGTGATGTCGTCCAGCACCTGGGGAGATCGGCACCAGGTTTGCAGTCAGCCGTCGCTCCGCTCACAGGTCGAGCCTGCTGCTGCGACATGCCATCTGATCCAACTGGAATCCGTGCTTGAGTCAACTCGCACTAACACGCAAAACACTAAGAAACGCAACTGCACGAGCACAAGTGCGCAAACGGCGAATCGCACCACGAAAGTTTGAAAATCATTTATTACAGCGACGTGCAAGCTGAGGAACAACCTTCCTGTCTCCATCCAGTCATTATCGCCATGTCCTTAATTCACGCATGCAACCAATGGACATTGAGTCAACGGAGTAGACGCCCTCCACCTCACGCTAAGTTTTCCAGAAACGACGTGAAACTCGGCAACACAGTCCATGCAATTCGTGCTAGTGAATTTAAGCTCAATGCCAGTCCTTGCCAGTTCCATTTGGTCAAGTTCCCAAAATGTCGCTACCGCAATCTTTTTCAAACTGTAGAATATGCCACCCTACGCTGTCCTCTTTATAACTGGTTCAGATTAACCCTCGTTGCAGACATATTGGGAATTAGTCACGATGATTTGAGAACAGTCTTCCACAGTCACAAAAAATCGATATTTTTATACACCATTCCAACCGAATGTGGGCGACGGCCAGAATGTGGCAAACTCTTTCCACTCTCAGAAAAGCATCCACAATGAAACGGCGCTTGAAGCATTGATATTTTCCCGCCAAGTGATGCTCTAGATGTGTGCTGCGCAACAGTGTGAAGAAGTATGCAGCCACTTAGCGGCGGTGCCGAGAGCAAGTCCCCTTCGCGGCTAAAAATGTCAACTTCTCGCGCGTGCGTGTGGGCGTATGCACCAGAGTAAGGAAGGTAAGAGAGGTGCCTAGAGTCAAGGGTGTAACCAATCAAGCAGTCAAGGAACCATGTCCTCCCCCGCGAGGTTGAACATTTAACGTTTCTCTACGCACCGAAATACAAACAAATAAAAATTTCCGTGGCCGAAATCTGAAGAATTTTCAGTCATTCGGCGGTTACTTCTGTCTGGTCTGTTCTGTTTTGTTCTGCCTTGGTCACCCTCGTATGCGAAATCCTGACTATGCCCCTGCCTAATGCTAAGACTACAATGACTTTTGTATCAATCTTTTTGCGAAGGCACACGTCCCAGAATGAAAATAATAAATATAGGAAACAACACCAATAATAATCAGCAACCACCTGGATGTAGTCACGTTTCAGGAAGTGGGGGGGAGACAAGCTGATTGCAATCCACCAAGAGGAGATAGGGCAGGGGGTAAAAATCACTTTTTTCCGGGCGTTGCATGACAAACTGCGGTCGAAATCCCCCTTGCTAGGTTTTAAAGTTAAAAAACCGTGTTTCCAATGGGAAAAACCTATCTGACAACTTAAAAATTTGGGGACACCACTTCCGGGAAACTGTGGGGAACTTGTCCCCCGTAGCCCTCCAGAGATTACAGCCATGAGCAAATAAACTGAAAGTTCGAAAAACGCGCCACATTTGCCATCCCGAATGAGACGGCCAACAAATATTGGCTGGTTCGTGTCCCCTTAACCCTATTCCCGTTTTGGGGAGCGGCCTCAGGGGCCCCTCTCCGGTTTTTCAAGGTCAACTGCTACCGGCCTCGAACCTGAGACTCAGATCTTGACACCGTCTGTCTTCTGGTGCCACTTTTGGCAATTATGGCCGGTAAGTTTGGGTGTTCTACTATTCTCCTTTGTTTGACATCAGATTTAATGTTGAAAAACGAACATCAGATTCGTTAGCGCCATGGTGAAATTGACTGCATATGAAGTTTTCATGGAAATCAGATCTCGTCGTTAAATAAATCGTTAAATAGATCGCGACCTTTACGCATGTGAGCGTCTGGCGTTTCGCTAGTACAGAGGGAGAGCGGCGCACCTTGGT
Source organism: Capitulum mitella (assembly GCA_030062745.1). Taxonomy (NCBI): domain Eukaryota; kingdom Metazoa; phylum Arthropoda; class Thecostraca; order Pollicipedomorpha; family Pollicipedidae; genus Capitulum; species Capitulum mitella. The sequence continues at coordinate 19,632,371 of CP099839.1, forward strand.
GACGAACCCGTACGACCCGATGGCGTCCGGCCAGTTGAGCTGCTTCCAGAACGTCTTGATCTGATAGAACACTGCCACTGTGTCCACTGCCGAGCTACTGTGGTTCACGAACGTGTGCACCTGAGAGTGCAGACAGCCGACAGTCAGTGACGGCGTCAGGTCGCTGCAGATCAGTTAACGTGAGCGCCAGGCCAGGAATGGCTACGCTTGTTAAGTGACGGCAGTCATTTACGCAGATTGGTCCCATGCGGCAGCACTTTCCACGACTGGACCCATCCTTCAGGATCACTGTGAGTGACGAGACGATTTGATGGAACATCTGAACGGCTGAATTATCCTACTGTACCCTAATCTACAGTACTGTACCCTAACCTACAGTACTACGTTTCCAGTCATGTATCAAGCCACAAATCAGTCACCCAAACCTTCCACCCAAACCAAGATCACTCTCACGTGAGATCTAGTTCAACTATCCTTCTCCTATAAAGCAATGGCATGCGTGATTTGGTACAGCCCCAGGCCTTTCCCAGCCCACTGACCTGCGTGGCCTGGTCCAGCTCTATGGCCCGCTTGATGCGATGCATGGCCTTGTAGCACGCGATGTCCAGCCACCGATTAACGGCCCCCTCGAACCACCGGTAGGCGTTCTGCAGTGGAGGCTCCTCGACGCTCACGTCCTCCGGAGGCAGTTTGTCCCTCAGGCTGCGGCACCGCGAAACGTGTCTCACACTGCCTCACAACGTCCAGTCAGCAAGGAGCCAAGTGACCACAGCAGGCTAGCCTGCGGGCAGCCAGATGAACACAGCAGGGAGCCAGCTGACAACAGCAGGGAGCCAGCTGGCCACAGCAGGGAACCAGCTGACCACAGCAGGCCGTCCAGCAGGGAGCCGGCGCGTAGTCTCACCTGGTGAACAGCTGGACGGCCAGGTAGAGCTCGAACAGCGAGGTGCCCATATCGAGCCCCTCCGGCGAGGAGAGATTCTCGCTGAGGCCCTCTCTGTACTCGACAGAGGGCAGCGAGCGCGAGATTTCCGCCACTATCGGGCCGATTTCCTGCTCCAGCTGGAAACGACGCGACAGAGGCCAGCGATGACGCGCCTGACCGCAAAACCGGACGACAAGAACGGAGCCACAGGCCAGACAAATGCAGCGTTATCGGACCTCGGCGATGGATGGCTCAGGACGGCGACGGCTCGGCTGACGGCTCAGATTGTGTCAGTCAAGCGAGCTTTTACAATGCTTTTGACTCATTAGTTCATCTACGAAGCTCGTGTTCTGCTTATGGCAAACTGATAGCATTTACAGTCGCATGGAGGCAAACTGGTAACACGTATCGTCAAACGATCAAGGACTGCCCATGTGCCAATAAAAAAATGGCATTTACCATTTACTCCATTTTGCATGATTTTCTGTAACGTTTTTCTGCCTAGTTTTACTCCATCACCTTTTTCGCAAACTGCAGGTAGGCTACGGAGAAGTAGTTGATGCCGAGGATGCGGCTGAATATCTGGTTGTAGCTCTCCAGACCGCGCTTCACGTCCGCGTACAGCATGTTGATCAGCAGAATCAGGCTTTGGCAGCGGGCGTCTTGTCCCGGCTGTTCTTCGCTCTCCTTCTTTGTAGAGGCGTAGACATGTCTGTACCTACCCGCAAAGCCAAAACAGTCACGTATCGGCGCTACACATCAGAGACAAGAGTTCCAACAGCGTGGAAACGCACTTGGCGGGCGTTGGGACGTGAAATAATGATGTCTGCAGATGGCTGAAAGTTCTAAACGCCACCTGTGGTGGTAATGTGATCGCGCTCTCTTTTCTAGTTCGCACCCGAGCCTGACTCAGGGCCGGGCTGGAACGGATCTCCGCAAAACAGTCGGAAGTGAGCGAGCTTCGGTATCAGTTCGTTTGGTTATTCATCTCATGTCATCTGCTAATAACTCGCGGGATGACGGCGCAAAAGGGCAGCGACAAACAGCCAACGGCGGCGCTCACCAGTCCTCATTGCCGTGCCGCAGGGCGGTCAGCACGTGCCGCCGCGGGTTACACGCCTTCTCTTCGTTTGGCACCAGTGGAACCACCAGCTGCTTCCTCTCGACCACCTTGCCGATCAGCTCCGGGAACTCCGAGAGAATCACCAGACACCTGACAGGAAGGAAGAGACACAGTCAGACAGTGCCGATCAGTTCCAGAAACTCCGAGAGGATCACCAGACACCTGACAGGGAGGAGGCGACACACAGTCAGACAGTGCCGATCAGCTCCGGAAATTTCAAGAGGATCACCAGACAACCGACAAGGAGCAGAAAACACACAGCCGACAGGCAGGGAAGTGACGTTCCCATTTAGTACATTCCAGTAGTTCCAGAAGTCGAAAAACAACTGTGTGCAGCAATCAAGATTTATTCGTCATGTATGTGGACAGCATAGACGCGAGACACTTCACACTTCGTCATGATCAGGGACGTAGCCATGTGGGACCATTGGGGTCATGCCCCCCTGAGCTAAGCGGTCTACACTGGATATATCGCGATTTCGCAGGAATACGGAATAATGATCATATATATGTTGCAAAACAAACATGATATGTATTCCGGCTGGTAAACCCTTTTCCCGACAGGGGGCTGAATCCGCCCTCTCGGTTTTTTTGCTTTCCAGTTCCAGGGTTTTTGATGCAGTTTCACGACACTTAGTGACTTTTCCTAGCTATTCTTTCTACGTACTGTGACAAAATTTCGAAATCCTGTTCTGTTCAGGGGCGGAGCCAGGCAACGTTTTTGGGAGGTACCTCAGACCATTTTTGACTCTGTTGAGGGTAAAAGGAAAATGACTGCCAAAAATAGTGCTGTTAAGATAGAACTTAAAACTTTCCGTGGATGTATAGCTAAATAGTCGGGAAACATGTAAATAGAACTTTCTTTGTCTGAGGTCACTTTGCAAGGTCAGGTCAAGGTCAAAGGTCAAATTTTGCCTTCATAATAATAATTTCGGCGTTCTTTAAAATGCCAAACCCGGAATACATATAACGTAGAAGGGTGCCCTCTACTTGTGTACCAAGGTTCAGCTTGCTATCAGGTCGGATCACGGAGCTATGACCTTAAATGTCAGTGCGCGTACCCTATATCACAACAGCCGTAAAATGGAGTTTCTTAAAAAGAGTGAACTCAAACGATTGAAAACGTTTTCAGATGATATTAAATGCGTACGAGATCATTCCAAGTGATTCCAAGGCCAATGAAGGTCATTTAAGGTCAAAGGTCATAAGTTGATCTGAAGAACATGTAACCATGACAGTTCTCCCTTCTTCATGTCCCTGGCAACACCTATGCCAACATTACACAAACAGTGTTATACGTTTTGTAATTCTTCAACATAACATGACTAGCAGAAGCCAAAAAAGTATTTTTATCTTCTTGGATCATTCAGTTTTTGCAAAAACTAATCCTATTTTAAAACCCTGTGAACGCCCATGAATTTCCTCAAAATTTGTGATTTGTGTACCAATAATAAAAGTCCTATCCATAATCTCTCGATTCATGCCAATTTCACTAAAATCAGTCCAAAAAAAAACGGAGTTATAAAAAGTTCAAAAATACCTCCCATTTTAACATCTTTGCCCCCTTGTAACCACCCTTTTCAAAATTCTGAAAACTTCTTTTTTAAAGGTCTAATTTACGTCATGGCGAATCGATTGCCATTCGTTGCGATGAAATCTGATGTGTAGTTCTCGAGATCTAAGGGGGCCGAATTCCCCCCGCCCCCTGCCGGGAATCGGTCATACCGTCCAGCCCTCCGGGAATAGGGTTAAATATGAGGCCAGTTACGCAAAATTACTACTTTTTCCTATAAACTTCGTCATATGCCAGTGGTATATGGCAAAGTTTGATATTTGCTCCCCCCGGGGGAAAATCCTGGCTACGTGCCTGGTCATGATGGTCAAGTTTCCACTAGTTCAATATCACCAAAGTGTCATACACAAAGCGTCTACTTCCTTTCTCATTTCATTAGTTTCTTGTAAGGCGAGCGTCAAAGTAAATTAAGTTAGTTGCTATTCCAGAGTGCGAGCGCATGCAAATACCAACAAAAGGCATATTTTATAGATTTCATTGCGCTAATAATGAAACGGATACAGTACAACAGCCTATCGTTACCTGGGAGATTACAAAGAAAAAGGGTGGGAACATTCACGCGATCTTGCATAACGTCGACAAAAGACGAAAGACTAAAAAATGAAATACTTGCGACCCTTACAGCTTAAACGCATCCAAGATATCCCTGGGATCACACCATGCTCCAGGGATTGGTTTGAGTGACTAACCTGAGCAGATACTCTATGCTGTAGTAAGTGGTCGTACTTTGCGGGTTGAACAGATGCCGGTGCATGTGGATGGTCTCGTAGCAGTGGTCCGTGAAACGTTGGAGAATGTCCAAAAATCGCGTTACCTGGAACGCACAGAAGCCATTCAGATCCATTAAAAGAGACAGACTTCATCCTGACAGCAGAGCGTGATAAATGCCACTGACCCCAGCATTCTGTCGATGAAAGTCTGTCATAAACCGTGAGATGAAAACTATGCGGTTGGTGTTGGAGCGCCACTAGACCGACGACAGTGGGGTCCTTAAGCGGCATCCGCAGTCACCCGCTCCCAGAGTGACATCACATTCTGCACTAACGTCAACCGCACCCCGGCGTAACACGCGGACCACGTCACACTCCTGGCGTCACCTGCACCCCAGCGTAATGAGTGGAATACATTACACCTCTGACATCACTCAAATCCAGGCACAACAGGTGGAACACACCACGCCAACCCAGCTGAACATGGGTGACTCCACTCATAATCCCATTTGTGACGGCACCCGTATCCCTGTCATCACGTCATTCACACCCCTGACGTGACGTCATGCACGCTTCAGACATGACGACACTCACGCCCCGGCCGTGACGTCAAACACAGCCCAGGGCGTGGCGTCACCCGCTGTAGGGCCGTGACAAAATGAGCCCGCTGCGACGTCACTCACGCCGCCAGCGGTGACGTCGCCGTCGACCAGGCACTGTTTGACGCCCTGCAGCGTGGTGAAGAGGTACTTGTAGTCGAGCGGCGCGGCGCAGTGGAGCTCGGCGGAGGCGCACCAGGCGGCCAGCAGGGCGTCGGCGGCGCTCAGGTTGGCCCAGGCGGCGTGCTGGCTGAGCAGGCAGCCGGCGGCCGGCGACACCAGGCCGGCCTGCCACGTGTACGGCGGGCCGGCGTGCTGGCGCCGCGCCGCGCCCAGCACGGCCAGCTGCAGCCGCTGGTGACGCCGCGCCGACTCCTCCTCCTGGCCGCCGCGCACGTTGTGGAAGCGCAGCCGCAGCTGGACGGCGCCGCGCTCCTTCTCGGGCCGGCCGGGCCGCTCGCGGGCGGCCGGCTCGCGCGCGCGGCCCTGCAGCTTGTACCAGCGCTCTTCGCCCATGGCCGGCAGCTCCTGCGGCGCCCGAGCCCGAGCCCGGTCAGTGCATTGTTCCGGGCCGCGGCAGGCAGAGCGCCCAAGCAACCGTCCACGGAGTACGGCGTTTTACTTCCGGCTTATCAGAAGTGGTTTATCGAACAGCATAGTATACATTGGTTTGCTGTACATACAACATGCATCAAAAGATAAATATAAGTTTTCACCTCATCGAGCGATCCCAGACAGGTAAGCCCAGCAGGTCCATGTATGACGATGATCAGAGCAAGCCAGCTTTTGAACGAGGCTGGTCAACCCACCTGCAAGGGGATCTGGACGTGTCCCAGCGTGTCGTTGCTTTTCCCTTTCGCTACCTCCTTCATGTAGCGGGTGAGCCCCTTGACGCCCTTAATTTCACTGATTTTGCCAATCCGTTGCGCCAGATTTTCGTCCATGTCAAAGTCCCACACTTCCACTCTGAGTACATCTGTGGCTGGATTATCCAATGCTCTGGAACAGAACAGTGTCACGCCACTCAACAGATTTAAAAGCAGAAAGCCTGACGTCGGAACAGACTTCCGTCGCTCCGGGCTAAGACACCAGCGCTGCTAAATTAGAAAAAGGACACAACGTATGGTACACATTATGACACGAAAAAACGCAATGGAATCGGACGACACAAAACCGCTCAGCCGACACTGGCCCGGGGCACGGTCAGCGGTGAGGGCCGCTGCCGCCGGGGCCGAGCCGCGTCCGTACTCACAGCTTGAACGTCTCGTTCCAGACCGGGTTCAGAGTACGCTGGCACACGTGCGTCTCGCGCCGCTCTTCGTTGTTAATGAAGAGCATGCAGTACGGGTCACTGAGACCTGGAACACGGGAGAAATGGTCGAGAGCACCGTCCCACAACTCTTCATCGAGTGCTGACACGATGATAAAGAATGGGTAAGTCGCAACAAAAAGCTCATTACATCATGTGTTACGTAAGAAAGTTTTACGAGGGGAGGGGGGGGGGCAGAGAATGGCGATGTACACTGCAATACAAAAATGCCTAAGGAGAACAGCATATGTTTACAAATCCAATCAACGTGAAGTACGAGCAGTCATTGCAAACGTACACTATGTGTGTTACATTCGCTGAACACTGTAAAATGAAAAGCATTACAATGGCAGGACTGCACGATTTTGAGACCCAGTAATAACTATGCCTTTAATACGTACCATTCCTCTGGCACAAAGCGAACAGACCTATGAAACAGAAATGCAGTAAGGTAATAATAATAATTTAAGCCGTCTTATTTACGATTGTGAGACGCAAAAATACATTGGTCTATTTAAAGACACGGTGATTAAACAGCAAGTTATTGTTCACTGAAATGTTTTTAACCGTTTAACAGTAATTCATTGTTCGTTCAGAATGTTTTTTGCATTTTGCTGCCAAAAACAGATTTGCATCATTTGATTTCTTTGCATGAAGAATGGCGGCATTCTTCTGCTGCATGACATTAGACCCGCTGGAAAATCTCATTCGATGAAGGATAGATCTGAACTGACGGAAACTGAAACGTCTTTCTACCTCTACTTTACTAAACACCTTTCACTGCTTTCCCTTCTCCGTCTATCCTTTCTTTTCCCCAACTCTCTATTCCGCACTCCAAGTCCCAAACGACCTCGTGCCGACAATTCGTCGTCCGTCTTGTGTTTTTCTTTTCTAGACTGCAAACTGCTGGTCGTCAACGATGGTTACTTAGCTAGTCTACTTGTGCCAGGGCACATGGTGAGCTCAGATACATAGGAACGAGGGTGGGGGCCGAGTCCATTACCCTCACTTCTGGGAAAATTTAAAATTAACCCTGTGGAAGAAAAGGTCTTGCCCCCTCCCTACTTTTTGCATGCTCCTGCGCTCCTGAACTTAATGGTCATGCCGTGTATTAACTGCAGCCAACGTCGGTAATGCCTTAGTTAGCTTCAGCAGCATTTTGCGGATGTTTTTGAAGTTTAATAAGACGGTTTTAAGAGGGTTTTCGGGACGTACATATCGACATTTTTTATACTATGGTTAGTTATGTGCAGCACTGTTACAGATCCCCTGTTTACCAAAAGGAGTGTTAATGCTGGAATGTTAAGGTGGCAAGCCGTTCACAGCATCCCTGGTAACGCCTACAGACGATCTCAGCGTGCCAGAGCAGGATGCGGGACTGTTTTTGGGAGGCATTTGCCAACATTCGCATACAAAACATTGACAGGCATTTGCCAGTATTTATGGATAGTATTTGCCAATGCCTATTTAAATACCTTTGTTTTTGTATTTAACATGATCATAAAAACTTTATTATTCAGTGGAAAAAAATTGACAAGATTTTTGGAAACGCCCACAAATGATGAAAATCTGCCATGGGCGGGTGCAGGATTAGTTGGGGGGGGGGAGGGCGCGTATTTGACAATTTTTCTGCATCTCAGTTTCTGTATTATAGACTCATCTACTGAATGTTGCCATTCGGTAGTCAGTAGACAGCATCATCCTCGGTAACACCCACACATGATTCAAGTGTGTCACGGTGGGACGCTGGGTTGTTTCTGGGAGGAAGATTCGATTAGTTTTCCCATATCTTAATCCCATTTCCTTGCCCATATATTTATGCTTTGACCTATTCATCTTACGCCATCCCCTCCCCTACCATTCCATGCATCTGCCTCGGATTTCCAATTTATGTGTCGGAAAGCATACTAACGACTACAGGGTAGCCTGTAGGAAACATAAACCCGGTTTTAGTAGCCACCCGGAATAACTCCGTAACTAACATACGTAACAGCAAATTAGCCCCGACCCCATCGCAAGAAAAGAATCACGTTATTATCCCTCCATTCTTTTCCCACCCCCTGCCTACGATTTTATATTATGATGCCAGAAAATACATTTGCGACAGCGAAGCACCCCTACAGGACAATAAAAATGCTGTTAGCTACCACGAAAAGTTTCTTAACTTACATCACTCAATTGTCAGTTGCCCTCTGCACAGAGAACTGAATCGGCCCATGCTTTTTTATACATAAATCAGATCCAAATGGTTGTTGCGGCGATGTTAGGGATCAAAGTCCATGCTAAGCAGAACTCGATGCATTGTTTCCAACCCCTGCACTAGTTCGAACAATTCCAGGTAACGGCTGATTTTGTGGCGAAGGTTTCACGTACCTACAAAGGTGCGGCACGACCCCGCGGTAGTCAGCTAAATGTTGGACATTATATTCGGGTAAAAATGGGCATTAATATCATAACTTTTCAATTCAAGGTAAAACATTACAAATGCCACCATTCAATATCGAGAAAAGTTTCCAACATTTTCACAGAAAGGTCTCCCATTTCCAACCTCCTTACTCAGCCTCCGACAAAATTTTTCAGTCCTTAAGATGTCAAAATGTAGCTTAGCCTCCAAGAATCCGTTTGCAATCCCATACAAGTAAATCGGGCTGTAATATTCTGATGCACTCTGAGGAGACTGGTGGAATCCACCCCTTCTGCGTGACAGATTTAGGTCCAAAGAACCTCGCAGAAACAGGGTAAAATAAATAACCAGTGTGTAAAGCAGAGAGCTGCGCCTGGGTCTGACAGGAGGCTTACACCAGCAGCCGTATTCAGTGGGAGCGGCGCCGGCTAGCAGGTGGCCCTGGCCAGATGGACAGGGAGAGGGAACTGCGGAGGGGGACAGGCCTCCGACCGCCGGACGAGTCATGCCTGCACTAAGGCCCGGCAGCGGCGTCTGCACCCGCCACCGCTGCACTGAACCCCCGAGTCAGACCTGCAGCCAGGCCCGGCGGCGGCGTCTGCACCGGCCACCGCTGCACTGAATACCGCGTCAGGCCTGTAGTCGGGCTCGGCAGTGGGGTCTGCATCGGCCACCGTTGCACCGAACCCCCGCGCACACCCACCGCACATACAGCACTCCCGTGTCCACGGCGAGTCGGAATCAGACTCGATCATCCACGGTTTCGGGCTCGGTCAAGAACTTCCCGATAACCTAAACCAACCCCCTCCCCCCGAACAACGGCTTCTCGACACAGCTGGCGATACCTACGCCCCATTCTCATGCGACGACTCCCAGACGCATGGACGTAGCCACGGCTCGGGAATTGTGGGAGGGAGGCAAGCTGACTGCAGTCCACTAAGAATACAAAGGGTGGGGTAAAAATCACTTTTTTCGGGCGTTGTACGACAAACTACGACTAAAATCCCTTTTATAGGAATTTAATTTTCAAGCAACCGTGCCACCAATGGGAAATACCCGATACCTTAAAAATTCGGGGACAAATCATCACTTCTGGAAAACTGCGGGGGAAATGATACCCGCAGCTCTCACAGAGATTACACCCATGCTCAGACGGGTTGGCCTTGATGATGCAAAGCGCACCACTCTGCTCAATCATCATCGACCAACACGAAGCGAGCTATTTACAAGGTCGCTGGCTATGCTAGATTCACGTCCGCCAACTCGTGCGTCCCGAGAGGCTGAACTCACTGACAGAGATAATCTCTCAGTCACATCTCCCGGCTGGATGGCCGTTCAGAAACTCATCTGGTGGATGCTATACGAAAGACAACGTGAAAACGATACGACAGCCTGCCAATAAGTCGCAGAGGATTCATGGCTGTTGTCCAGTTTTTGCCCTATTGCGCATTTGTGAGTGCAGTGATGCAGCGACAGGAAGTAAGAGGAAGGCTTCTTCATGCCAGTGGGTGATAAAAACGGATCCCGAGGTTCTCATGTGACCATGATCATGTGACCATGAGACGGCCCTTTCCCTGCCGGCCACGCCGAGCGGTTGTGTCCTCTGGGTGGGCGAGTCGTGGCCGGTGACCTCCACCGTGACCGCCGCCGGACGCGTCACGTTCGCCGACGGCTGCGGACCAGCCGAGGGGCCGGGGGAAGGTGAGGGGCTACTGCGGCGCGACGGCCGCTCTCACCGTTCACGTCCTTGGCCTTGAGACCCTTGGCAGCGATCACCGTGCAGCTGAGGCAGATGTCTGGAGACTGAAACACAGACACGCAGTCGTTGACACATCATCGTTGTTGACGCATGCTTATAACGCAACTTCATTTCGGCCGTCGATCACCAGCTGAAAAGGCGACCAGGTGAACTGCCGGTGACAGCTATCAGTGCTACTCACTGTGTGATACTGTCAGCTCAGCACCACTCAGCTGTCAGTGATACTCAGTATGAGCAGCCCAGCGCCGAATGGCTCTGTCTCGGTCCCTCCTCGGAGCGCAGCGTCGAGCCACGGCCGACCGTCACGGCCGCCGCCGAGACGCGACCGACCGTGACGGTCACAGAGACGGCCGCCACCGAGCCGCAATCGACCGTCACGGTCGCAGAGACTGATCGACCGTCACGGTCGCAGACACGGCCGCCACCGAGCCGCGATAGACTGTGACGGCCGCAGAGACGGCAGCCGCAGAGCCGCGATCGACCGCGACGGCCGCAGAGACGGCAGCCGCAGAGCCGCGATAGACCGTGACGGCCGCAGAGATGGCAGCCGCCTGCTCGACTCACCCCCAGGTTCTCGAGCTTCTGCAGGCAGGCGGCCTGCTGCTCGTCGCTGGGCCCGAACAGCTCGCGGAGCAGCTGCTCTATCTCCGACACCTGCTCGGCGTTGGGACCGTCGCAGCCCATCGGGTGGTAGATGGCGTACAGCGCCTCCACATACAGCTCCTCCGCCTGCGCAACAACAAACACAGAACGTCAGCACGCACGCGCAGCTCCTGCGGCTGCGCGTCCGCACGGGCGGCCATTCGCCCAGGAGAGAGGCTCGCACTGTCCGTCACGCACCGGAGCCTCCACAGTCACGTCTCGTCCTACGCGACAGAATGAGACGGTGATACCAGGCGGACCGTTCGGCGCACGTGCGTTGTGGGGAGGCTGCGGGGTCACGCTCAGTGCACACCACGTGGGGAACTGGCCGCGGCTGCCGGCCACGCTACGGACGGCCCGTGGCCGCCCTCCAGCTGGCGGTGCGGCCGTCAGCTGGTGACCTCACCTGACTGACCATGACCCGGCCGGAGCAGTCCGGCACATCGCGTCGGTGCCGACGGCGCCGGACCGCCGACTGCCGCCGACGGCCAGATCAGGTCCAACCACACACCCCGGCGCGATATTTTTAGCACCAGGAATACACGCTCGCGCCCCGGACAAAAACACCCGCTCGTGCAGCGGAACACGGACGCTGGGCCGCGTGAAGCGGGCCGGGGACAGCACCGCAGCACCAGCTGCAGCTGCCACACTCGGTCTCTGGTCCGCTGGACCGGGGACAGCACGGCAACACCAGCTGCAGCTGCCACACCTGGCCTCTGGTCCATTTGACCGGGGACAGCACGGCAACACCAGCTGCAGCTGCCACACTCGGTCTCTGGTCCGCTGGACCGGGAACAGCACGGCAACACCAGCTGCAGCTGCCACACTCGGTCTCTTGTCCGCTGGACCGGGAACAGCACGGCAACACCAGCTGCAGCTGCCACACCTGGCCTCTGGTCCGCTGGACCGGGGACAGCACGGCAACACCAGCTGCAGCTGCCACACCTGGCCTCTGGTCCGCTTGACCGGGAACGGCACGGCAGCACCAGCTGACACGGCTGGCAACCTACACTAAAGGCGAACCAACTTCACCCGCTGATGTGCCCTCAGCCGATCTCTTGGTGGCAGAGCGGCACAGTGCTCTGCGCTCAGTGTCAGGTTACTTTAGTCAGCGACGTGACGAAAATAAAATGCAACAATTCATGAATGCTCATTAACCAGCTTTTCTGAATGGCTCATGTTTGTGTAAGGTAATGGCAGTCACTGTCTGACGGTAAAATACGGTACTTAAAAGTGCCGCACCGGTTTAAGGCGGACAAAGGGGGGGGGGGAAGCCGAGCAGAAAGTCGGCCAATGCCGAGCCTTTGACCAAATTTGACGAGCCTAACCACGTGGAACGACCATCTCGAATGACGCAGAGTAAGGTCATATTGCCCCCGGCCTGTCGGCGCCATTGCCCTCCTCCCTCCCCGGACCGTACCGTCTCGTCAAACTCCTGAGGTTCCAAGGCTTGCTCGAGCGACGGCAGCCGGTCTTCGTCCAGTGCGTCCGACCAGGATAGCACACTGATGACGTCATAGTCGACTGTGGGCGCCGGGAGCAGGCCCAGCTCCACTTCGGAGGCGGAAATGAGCAGCTCGGGCGTGACCCGGCTTAGCACGGCATCGAGTGCCCTGCCGGTGAAGCTCAGTCCCCGGTGCAGTGGCCTGGTCAGTGGGCCCCGATACCAGAGGCCGCGCAACAGGCCGCCGTGGTCATTGTCCGCCGCCGCAGCCGCACCGCGAGCCGGCCACCGCAGGGAGCCGGTCAGCCCCCGGCGCAGTGACCGCAGGGAGTTCTGGTACCACGGCCCCCGCAGCAGACTGCCGGGCCCGTCCGCCGCCGCCGGAGCCGAGTCCGGCGGCGGCGGCACATCTTCTCCGGAGGCCTGCTCGGGCGGCCGTGGTGGGGTGAGCAGCAGCAGGGCGTCCTCTCCCAGCACTAGCTCGGCTGCTCTGCGCTCGGACGTGGACATCACGTGCGACGAACGGTCACCCAGCTGACGTTCCGGACAGCCAGCCGCGGGACGTCATTAGCTGCCGCCGGCTGCAGCAGTCGATAACCAGCCGCCAGCTGGTGAGGCCACCGCCCTGAACTCGCCCTCGGTTGTTCACTCCACGTGGTCTCGTTCCGTCCTCCTCCTGCGGCGGCAGCCCCAGTTCCGGCCGGCTCGTGCCGCGCGGAGCGCCACACGCCGCCCTAGGATCGCCACCTCTCCCGTCCACTGTCGTCAGCTCCTGAGGTGCCGCCGCCCCTCCCGGTCACTGCTGGCCACTGACTGGTGGCTTCAAGACTGGCCGACTGGTTTGCCCCGCCGACTGCTCTCCGTCCGGACAGATAGCGGCGCCACTGACGAGGACTTCCCCTCGTCTTCCCGCAATGCGTCGGCCGCCGCCAGACGCGCGGACGGCGCCGCCACTCCGTCTCTGTGACGGTGAAGGGAGCTGCACGGGGCTGGCCCGCGCTCCGAGCCACGACTGCAGCGGTCGTGCCAGGGGCCATGGATACCAACAAAGCTAAACATGCACTAGCACGTGCACCGTCACTGACCTTGGGTGGCCAGTGGACGACTATGACGCAGTTCCCATCCCTTTCCGCCGCCTGTAGCGGGCTTACAGCCCATGCTCTTGGCGCCGGTAACGGCGTGCGGGGAGAAGGGACAGGCGGGATCCGCTGTACTGATGCACACGCCGGAATGCTGATACTTGTGTTCCAGATTTCCCTACGAATCTCGAGGCATGACGTGTTGAGAGGAAAAACTGAGCGCTGTGTATGAAGCATAAGATGTCAGAGCGGCAGAGCGGCGGAGGGAGTCACGGTCCCCACATTTTTGGAAATTAGCATTGCTCCTACGGGGAAAACCTCATTGCACATCCATCTACACGCACTTTTTGGGGGTGTCTCTACGCTCCTGGTACGGAAAAAGGGTAAGATTGAGAATGACTCTGAAGACACGCAGGGTGTGATGTTCTGAAAACGAACAGGAGTAGGAAGGTACTCAGGAAAAAACATGTACGGTGCGTATGGCACTGGCACATGGAGTTAATTTAATCACACGCAGTGTTAGATTTGAGATGCTAGAGACGATGCGGGACATCATGTTCCTGCTGTAGCAAACAGTTCAACGATTGACAATTGGCGTTCTGTTACATCCAAGGAGTATGCAGATCTGGTTTCCTGGACTTATATTAAAACCCGACAAAGGTAGGTGAGGTTTATCCCACCCAGTGCCTGAGCAAAACTGAATATTTCAAAGATGACAACTGAGCCGAGAAATTCTGAAACGTATAAAGGCAGTTTACGTACAGGACAGACTGCGTTAGCATCGTGATTGCTTGATTGTCTGAATCTGTTGCGAAACTGAACTTTTTTGTTCAGCGCACAGCTTATTCGTCTACTATGTCTTTCTACTAAAGTCTCAGAACTGCATCGAAAAAGACAAGATTAAGGAGCTGACTAAGACAGAGGATTACCGCTAGAGAGCCTGAGCTCAGCCCGAAACAGAACGGTCTGATTCAACAATGTGACATCGTCAGAACTGATCCCCAGGAGACAAGCAACACATCATCTGTGAACATCTTTCAGTCCGAAAACATGATTAGGGTTTGTTTATGCGACTCAAAGGCTCGAAGGGTTGAAACAAGGACCTTGCCAACTTCTCGGCGTGGCCCGTAACGGAAAAACGGCAACAAAACTTAGCACGAAAAGGAGGCAGAAATAGCTACCTTGAGAGCAACAACATGCAGCATAACACATCCGTGTCTCTGTTCTGAATTTTTGCAGAGCGAGTATCGCAGCCGAATCTAATCAAAGGACTCTGCCTTCGCTCAGCGTTAGGTGGTCAGAAACCCGTCTCCGACCGATACTGCGTCCAGACGCTCCGAAGCCGAAGTGTTCAAACTCCAGCCGGAGAGACGATCCGACGGCAGGTGCGGACCTGTTCAGAGTCGGATGGCCGCCGGCCGCCGGCCGCCACCAACCTGGTCGTCGAAGGGCGGCGGCGGCGGCGGCCCGCCGTCGGACGGCTCCGGCTCCGGCTCCGGCGGCGCCGTGCTCTCGATGACCGAGCTCCTGCGACGCGGCGCCGGCCCGGCGACGGCCGCCGCCGGCCGCTTCGCGCTCATGCTGACCGAGAGGGCGTCCCAGATGCCGCGAGGCGGCGCCACCGTCGGCCGCCGGCCGGCCAGCGAGACGCGCCGGCCTGTGCCGCCGCCCGTGGCCCGCCGGCTGCCGGCGGCGTCCGGCGCCAGGCCCGCAGCCGGCGAGCTGGCGCACGGCCGACCAGAGTCCGGCGACACCGCCATCCTGGCCCACCACGCACACTGCTGCTGCCGGTCCGGCCAACCGATCCTCTTCAGTTCGCCCACTCGGCCCGGTGTCTCGAGAATAATTTGGCCAAATAAGCACTTTTAAAAATCCTAAATGCAAAAATACCAAGTAACAAAAGACAAAATCTGAACTGAAGCGTAGAACAAATATGCGTTGAATTAGTCTCTTTTCTAAAAAAAAACGTGGATAACGTGCAAAACCATTACACTTCCAATGCGACTAGCCCCATAAAGCCACTTAAACGACATTTGTGTTTGAAATGTCAGGTCATTTGATCTGAGTAGTGCATCTGATGAGGTCACTTATACTGCTTCATATCACATGATATAGACATTTATTGTGCAATCAAACTCTAATCACTGTAATCGGTGATGACTGTAAAAAACCGTAACGTGTTTGTATTGTATGGCATATTTAGTACAGAACGGGCGCTCGGTATCTTTTTGTTTTGAGGGCGAGAGTCTTTGAATGCCGGTTTGCCAATCTAAAATTGCTATAGAACTGAACAGTGGATTCTAATTAACATCTCTGGATCCCAGGCAGTATTTCTGGGACAAGTTTTTAGGTGGATTCATGTCCCACCATAAAAATGCCAGCTCCATAGCAGATATATTTATTGCATTCTCCATTGAGGACACCTTTAGCAATTACTATGTGCTTGGACTATGAATCCTCCGTTCCGACATTCTAGCTGACATGATGTAATCCGGTAAGTTCAGGATATTTGAGGCGAAAACGAACCTGTCTAAGAAGTTTGACATGCATATCATGTTTATCCAGTCAACTTTCTTAGAACCAAGGTGTTCATTTCATCATCCAAAATGTGCGCAAGTCTAGGACCCAATAAACTGTTGGGGCAATAGCATCATCGCATTAAGGTCCCCTTTTCTGATCACCCTCCTGGAGCCCAAACGGTGACATGTGGCCAGTTCAGGGGTGATGGCCTCGTCTTGACGTAGCAGGACAGCTCCGCCAGCTCACCAGTTCAGGGGTGACGGCCTCGTCCTGACGGAGCTGGACAGCTCCGCCAGCTCACCTGTTCAGGGGTGATGGTCTCGTCCTGACGGAGCTGGACAGCTCCGCCAGCTCACCAGTTCAGGGGTGATGGCCTCGTCCTGACGGAGCTGGACAGCTCCGCCAGCTCACCAGTTCAGGTGGTAACGGCCTCGTCCTGACGGAGCTGGACAGCTCCGCCAGCTCACCTGTTCAGGGGTGATGGTCTCGTCCTGACGGAGCTGGACGGCGCCGTCTGTGAGCGAGAGCGGCACCACCAGGTCCCGGAGCGACTCCTCGGCCTGGTCCAGCGAGCTCTGACGCAGCAGCTCCTGACGCCGCGGCAGCTGCGCGAAGTTCTCAAAGAAGCCGTTGTCGACATCCTGTACTCTGGAAACCGGCAGGGGTCAGAGTGATCTCCAACATCTGTCAACTAAGTAACTGTGAAGCCACCTCCTGATGAGCTTCTTCTTTACAAGTTGGTAACGATGATTTCATATTTTAGCTACGCTGCCGTCCCAAACATTACCCATTTCCCACAGTCTACATTGATTTCACTGATGGTAGCTGTTACGGTCCATTAAAAATGAAACTTAAAATAAACTGACTACGACTAAATGTCAACAGTCACCAGTGGGACGTTGTATTTGCATCACACCGAAAAAGATGAAGTATAGCTATGGTTCAGAATAACTCAACAAGAACACCACAAGAACCATCAAAATAAGTCACAAAACGCAAAGCTACATGCTTGAAGACAAAGCTACGACTCTTGGACCACAGAGCAGCAAAACAACATCATACACGTCACTATGATCGGAAGATTTTGGCCATTTTGAGGCAAATCCGTGCCATGCAACACTGCTAGGCTCATGCTGAAAGCATCTTAAGGTGATGAAGTTGCAATCCTGCCCACCTGATAGCCTGCTATACATCCATGTAAATACGAAACTGAAGACACAGTGTGAGAAATGTAATTTCACCTTTGCACAATCCACGGTTGCGGATACCGATGTTCCATGTTAGTCTTATTTATCCACATATTTACTTATTGATCTACTTTATATCTTTATTTATCCATAACGCAAGTGCATACTCGTTGACCCAAGACTATTACGAATACGGAAAAAAGCACCACAAGAAAGAAAAAAGCAAACGTCTTGAAACACGATGGAGGTGGTATCGGTACACAGGACTGGGCAAGTGGACAGAGGATGGGAATATGGTAGCAACTGTCCATCCGAGCACTGCTTTCGGTAAAACGCAGCTCTCAGGCATGGGAAGTCTGTTGTGAAAAGGATAGGGATAAGGATACGACAAAACAATTCAGTGCAGATCACTGCAGAACACCGATCACTGCAGAACACCGTTCCGGCGTTCCGTTCGATGCAAAAAAAATCAAACTAAAGGGAAACGGGTGAATAAGGCAAAGAGAAGGAAAAAGTTGGTTGCAAAAATGAACTGAGGAATTCACGAACAGACTTAAAGCTGTGGGATTTGATCTAGTCGTTCGTCGAACGACAGATGCGCGTTCACAGCATTATGTGTTCGTCTCCGTCTTTTGTGTCTTATGTCTTCCATTCTGTTTCTCTTTCAAAGAGTCCAGTGTCGATTTCACTGTACTTTTCACAAACATGAATCCTCCGAAGCTGAATGGATGGAAACTGAAATGCTGGCGCACTACCAAGCCTGTCAAATTCTGTCTTATTCCCGGCAGTTGCTGGAACAGGCATTTCGCCAAATTGCAACGGCGGGGGAACGGCGTCAGGCGTCCCCAACTCAACAGCCACGCAACCAACCGACCCATTCAGCTGACTCAAACGGCAAACCATTCCCCTCGATGACGTGACACCGTACATGCCACGCTTCTTTATCTCAGGACTGCATCGTGGGTCATAGCGGCGACAGGTCACGTCAAAGGACAATATTTGGCAGATTCCTGGCGTGCCGTTTTCTCTGCACAAACAAGGCGTTATAGACGGCCTCAGGCTGAATACCTGAACTGGTATTCGGAAACATATGTGACATACTTCAGGTATGCAAAGGATGCCAATACACGTCCACCTGAGGAAAATTCAAAATGGCGGCACAGGGAAACTTAGGTCGCGCAGTACGATAAGGACAGTTACATATTAGTTTCAATGACCGAACGTTAGTTGGTTATTCAGTAATTACGTATTAGCTTTAAGCACGCCTAATATGGCGCATTTAATCCCATAATAAGGGCGGAGATTCCGCCAAATGTCTTAATATAACCGGGTTTGCAACCCAAAAAAAATCATGTGGCTGTCAAAATTGGTTTCACGTCGCCAATTGACACCATATTCGGCAAAAGCAATTATATTAATTTGACAGATGTATTTTGAAAGGTTTTGAAAGGTATTTTGTGTGGTAACACCGACACGTAGTAAGGTAACGAGTGGTCTACTTTAGTCTCTCATAAAATTAGAACACCAAATGCCTCTAAGTACTCGTGTTTCCAACACCAAACACGGAGAACCTGTAATAGACAGCCCCTGCAGCCTCTGAGGAGTCGGCTATAACAGAGCCCCTGCAGCCGCTGAAGAGCCGGATGTAGCAGAGCCCCTGCAGCCGCTAGAGTCCGTTCGGCATGAAATATCGCGCGGGCGACTTTCACTGGTGGTCTTTAGCGAGGTCTGTAATCGTTTAGGTTTCCGGACGTGACCCAGATTCAAGCTTGAGAAATTAAACACCGCAGATGTTGCGAGTGTTAACAGACCCGAGCCGTACGCAGTTTCAGAACACCTTTCATCCCGGCAAGATAAACTGTCGACGTCAGATGTTGAGAACGAGATCACAATCCCGCACCCTGCGCTGTCTGGTGTGCACCACTCAGGGGAGAAGTCACCTGTCGATAACGTGGCCTCACGGTGTCCGTCCCTGGAAGAGTCGTGAACGAGGGTGACGGGCGGCACATGCCGACTAGATCGGCGCCGAAACGTGAGACTATGCCCCAAGGGCGCGGGAAGGGGGGGGGGGCAGGAGGCCGCGACTCCCCCAGGTTTTTTAAATTTAGCATTGACCCTATGGGCGTTGACTAAAAAGAACTGATCCAAAATGCTTCCTGCCCCTCCCCCCCCCCAACTGAAGAGGAGTTCCCGTGCCTCTGTTATGGCCGGACCGTTCAGCCAGTCTCGGGCGCTATACTGCGCAGCCGACCCCGGGCCGCTGGCGCCTGCAGCGAACTGGTGCACTTGCCACCGCATGACTGCCCCTTTCGCATGTTGGCCGCTCAGCATCGCGGCGGAACGTATTCTCCATCTCCACACGCATTCACAGACCAGAAACGTCCCGCGTGGTAATTCTAATCGAATCCCGCCTAACCGCTCAGAGCATTGCGCTAAGGAAGCAGCAAGAACAATGAACATTCCTACGCCAGCTGCGCGCGTCGGAAAGCGATTCTCCCTCAAAGCAGCAGGACCTTTGTGACGTCATCGCGCTCCTAGTCGGTGCGTGCGTCACCACCCGACACGCCCCCTGCTCTGAGTGCATGGTTCCAGTGGACGGCCACCCTACCCCTGGAAGGGGATGGGCCCGACAGGGCTCGTGGGATACGCCCTCTCCCCCCCCTCCGCACGCAGCCGCCGTCCGACGCGCCGCCAGGTAAAATAAACGGCAAGCGACCGGTCGACCACGCTTCCTGTTTGTGGCCGGACGCCAGCTGCCTGAATACCATCAGAGGCGACACGGTACCAGACATCGGGATCAGAGGCTTCACAGCACCAAATACTGGGACCAGAAGTTCGGCGGCACCGGGTATCGTGATCAGAGGCTCCACGGCACGGATAATGTCATCAGACGTTGAGCGGCGCAGGCACTGTCATCAGAGCCTCAGTTGCACTGATACTGACATGACAGGCCCAGCGGCACAGGCAGTGTCATCAGAGGCTCAGCGGTTACGATACTGTGACCAGACCCTCGGCGTCACCCGTGTCTGTCATCAGAGGCTCGATGGCACTGTACCGCTCCGTTCACAGCGTTAGCAACAGACCAACAACGGGACTGATGCACCCTGATGCAGTCACAGCTCGTCTTATTCCTCGCCGGGTATTCTACATGTTCAAGGGGTCCACGAAAACGTCGTCGGTTTTCAGGATAACCAAAAAAACGAATACGGACCGGGACACGATACTGATTTATTTGTTCTGGATGGATGGATGGATGGATGCATGTATGTATGCATGCATGTATGTATGCATGGATGGATGCATGGGTGGATGCATGGATCTCGGGAATGTTAAGGCCATTCACTGGCGGGTCCGAAGGGAGCCATCGGGGCCAGCCCCCTTCCCCTTTCGTCGGAGAGGTGGCCACATGCCTTCGGCCCCCGCTTTTCCGACGGAAGGGCCTTTTTTGTTTTCGAAACGTCTTTTTAGAAATGTTTTCTAATTTTCGAAAATGGCTGTACGCCCACGCTCTGCGTAGTGTGCTGTCCGTTTGCATTTATTTCCGATTACAGAATATGATGTCACCAATGAGCTAAAACGACAGCATACATTGAGAAGGTACCTTGAGCAACTAATAGCGCACCCTAAACCGCACTGGTAGACATGGACGGCCAGTTTGGGGAAGCGGGAAGGGGGAGGGGCAAGAGCCAAAAAACGCGATTTTTAACACCTCCTGAATTTTGCTAGACTACGACTTAATATGGGTTTGGAAACAAACTTGCCATGATAAAAGTTTATTTGAGCTTCTTAACCCTGTTCCCGGAGGGCTAGAAGGTATAGCCGATTTCCGGCAGGGGGCGGATTTGCCCCCCCCCCCCAGGTCTCGAGAACTACACATCCAATTTCATCGCAACAAACGGCAATCGATTTGCCATGACATAAAGTACATTCTGACAAAAAAGTTTTCAGAATCTTGAAAGGAATGAATACGGCGGTGAAAAAGTCAAAATGCAGAATGCGCTTGGACTTGTTGCAGCTCTGCTCTGTACGGCCAATTTTGATGAAACTGGCATGAATCGAGAGCCTCTGGATGGGACGTTTACCATTGGTCCGTAGTTTGAAATTTTAAGAAAATTCAGAAACGTCCACGGGATTTGAAAAATGGGAGGATTAGTTTCTCAAGAATTAAAAATTAGAAAAATTAAAACACGTCTTTAGCTTTTACTGGCCATTTTATGCCGAACAAGTACAAATCCTATTACACTGTTTGTAAAATGTCTGCATAGGCGATGCCAGGGATATGGAAAAGGGGGAACTGTCAAGATCACATGTCCATCAGCTCAACTTACGACCTTTGACCCTAAATGACCTCTAATGATCTTAGAGTCCCATGGAATGATCATGAGTGCATCTCATATTATTTGAAAACGTTTCCAATCATTTGAATTCACTCCATTTCTTAAATCCCATTTTACGGCTGTCGTGATATAGAGTACGCGTACTGACATTTTAGGTCTTAGCTCCGTGACCCGACCTGATATCAACCTCAAACTTGGTACACAAGTAACGGGAACCCTTCTACGTCATACTTATACTGGGTTTGGTATTTGGAAAAATAGCCCAAAAAGTATGACTATGAAACCAAATTTTGATGTTTGACCTTGCCCTGACCTTGTGAAGTGACCTCAGATTAACAAAACTATATTGTTACGCTTGCCCAACTATTAAGCTACACACTCATATAAATGTTGTAAGTTCTATCTTAACCCGTCCACGACTGGGGGGCAGTTGACTGCCACCCCCTGAGGCTTTTCTAACATTGCGAGAGAACCAACAAACACAGAGTCACGAAACTTTGTGTACCTTTTGCTTGATCATTTTTACATCTCGTGTCAAAATTTTGACTTCAGGTCAGGTCAGGTGCCTGACCTAGGTCAGGTCAAACAGACTTATGTCAAAAAAAGTCTAGCGCCCTCTAACTTTTTTACAAAACAAGATATCTCAATACTACTTCCGGGGATTAGTGAACGTGATAGATGCAACAAATCCCTTATCTCAGATTTTTCTGCATTTCCCGAGTCATTGACCTAAGGTCAAGCCCATTTTTAACTCGTCGTTTTTCGGAAGTTGATGGAATATTTCATAACATTTTTAGTGTGGAGTGAAGCAGACATCTAGTTACCGTCACTGGACAAAATATCAATGAATTCCAGCCATTGACCTGAGGTCAGGTCACGAATAACTGTAGTGAGCCAAAATGTACCACCGTCAAAATCGACGATGAATTACTCAGAATGGGTAGAAAATGGCAGAACTAGCTTGCACAGACGTAAGTAATACCAGGTACCTCAAAAAGTTTGAAAAAATGACATATCTTGGAAATAAACAGGCTCTCGCCAATAAATCTCCGCCAATTTTGTAGATTGGTAACTAATCAATTTTTCCACAAATTTAAGCATGAAAAACCATCACAAGAGTCGCTAAGATTAATCAAATATACATATATCATCTTTTTCGCGAAAATAAAGGAACGCTAAAATTAGTTCCCGTCGATTTGTTAGTGTATACGGCAGCAGCGCACGCCCACAGCTGCCGCGAGAAATGTCATGTCTTTAACTCAACGTTTCGGCGTATATATTGAACAAAGCTGGGAAATTAGACGTGTATCGGCATCCGCGGACCTTTACTTGTGCGCTCGTGCCTTTACCTATGCGTTTTTAGTCAGAGCCCTTGAGATTCAGGCCATTTCTCGGTCTCATGCAGTCGGCTATAAAAAACATATATAGGGCGTAAATTGCTAACATATTATCTAAAACTAAAAATGAGACCAGTTTCGAGCTCTACTCGTCAAAAGCTTTCCAACGGTATGCTTATTTTTATCGTGCGACCAACCGTTCGTGAGTTACAGAGGGCGGCCAATTCCCCCCCCCCAGTCGCCCATGTTCGACACGGACTGACGGTCGTGCGCGGGTTAAAAACAATATTTTTGGAGAGCATTTTTTATTCTTTTACTTTTAACTGGGCCAAAAATGGCCTGAGGTGCTTCCCAAAAACGTTGCCTGGCTCCGTCTTTGAGCAAAACAGAATTACGAAATTTTGTTACAGCAAGGGGAATAGGCAGGAAAAGTGACCAATTTTCGTGAAGATGCGTCAAACCCCAGAATTGGCAACTAAAAACCCGAGGAGGCGGATTCGGCCCCCTGCCGGGAACAGCGTTCAAAATACAGAAACTCGTCAAATTTGGACTGATCTTTGATCATTAGGGGAGAGGCTTGACCACATTGCCCACCTTTGAATACGCCGATGCTAAACTGCCAAAGGAGCGCACAGAAATGTGCAAAAGGATTTTGATTTGCTATAGGGAACTCTAAGCTGTCAATATCATACCCAAAGCCGCCCAAGATCCGCACTTAAAGAGCCTTCCTAGCGACGCAATAGCTATAAAAAAGCATGTTGAACCGCCAGATGGAGGTCCCGAGCTTTCAATAGGGCATTCGGAGCTGTTGTAAGGGTATCCTAGGCCGCAACACAGGTTTCTTTGTCTGTCAAAGAGGCATCCTGAGCTGCCTGAGGCCACCTCCAGAAGCTACCATACAGGCACTCGCTACTAACGGAATATACTGAGACGTGGGTGGGCCACTTTGATCTGCCACAGGACATTCTTAACTGCCAAGAGCACACCGTAAGTTGCCCAAGGTCCGTCTTTGGCCTTTTCAAGGACACCATAAGCTTCCAAAGCGGCACGCAAGGCTTCTAGGGGACATCCAAGCCTCCATAAAGGTACTCCGATCAGGCTTAGGGGCAACTTGGCCTGCCAGAGGGGCGTCTTGAGCCTGTTGAGAGCCCTCGGAGTTGCCTGAAAGGCACTCTAAGCCACCAACAGGGCACCTTGGTATGTGAGAAGGGCACGTTAATCCGTTACCGGGCACTTTAAGCCGTCAGCCTGAGCTGCCCAATGTCGGTTCTCATCAGTCTTCGGGCACCGAAAACCTTCATAAGGACATTCCGAACTGCCAACGGGGCATGCAGAGTCGCCGAAAGGGCACCGAAAGTTCCCATAAAGGCACTCTTAGGCGGCGTCGGGCATTTTGACGTGTCAGAAGGGCACGTGGACCCGCCAGAGGAGCTTCTTAAGCTGCCTGAGGGCATCTGGACTTCTGCCGAAGGGACACTTCAAGGTGTCAAGGCGCTCTGGGTGCCTGAGGAGCGATCAGGCTTGTTGGAGAACTACGTACCTTAGCATGCCAGAGGGTCATCCTGGCCATTAGACTGCATTTTCTTCGTTGTCCCCAGTGAAGTAGAAATCGGGAGGCTGGCCAGACACCTCGGTAGAGCTATGACACACTTGGGCTCCCCAATTTTTCCTTACAAAAATGCTTTGGCTCGGACCCATTAAATGAATAGGAAACTCCGACACTGGTTCAGGCGCTGTCACACAACGCAATAAAGGCCCGTTGTGAACAATGCTGGCCACATTTGGGTAACATTCACAGGGTATTTTGATAAAGAAGGGAAAATTATGTTTTTCCCTTGTCAATTTAATCCAAAAGGGGTACTTCTGACTTGTGGGGACAGGCACAGAGATGGTGGGCACAGGCCGAGGACCAGTAGGAAAATGCCCATCATTCATAATGTAAAAACCCCTGCTCACTTTTGTGAACCTGGACTTTTTCTGGCGTTCCGTACTTAAATGCAGCTGCCCGACTCGAATGAGTGGCAACTTTTGATGAAAATGGCTCGAAATGATATAGGCGCAGTTACTGATAATTTCACACTGTGTCCTCTTCCATGCTTGGAAAATCTTACAGAATTCCCGACAAACACCCGAAAGCCTGTGACAAGAAAACGTTACAGAGCTCCCGACAATCATCCCAAAAGCCTGTGACAAGAAAACCTTACAGAATTCCCGACGAACACCCGAAAGTCTGTGACAAAGTCAAAAAATGGCACTGAATGAACATAATGAACAAGGAAAGAACTGGACCGACACATCACACGAGCCATCGCAAGGGTGAACGCTTCCACGACAGCACGGACACGCTGTAGCGCGGTCACGCAGCATGCTACCGGCATCGCTCTGTGCCCGAGACAGGGCGCTGATCGCCCCAGGAACGGAAAGCCTTCGTAGGTATCCGGTTAATACCACTTCCAAATACAGCGGACCCCGCGTTCTGCAGCCTCGTCATTCGCTGGTTCGCGTATTCGCGGATTTTTTGGAAATTAATTTACAAAACCACAGGATGATATCTCCTGCGTATTTCACGTCGGAAGTAGTTCCTAACGGTTCATAGTGCTTATATTGCATGTCTTGGGCAAAAAATACTGCTTTTTATGACCATACTGTGCAGCTACTCTAGGTACGCGCTGTGCGGCACCGGAATCATGCATTCTACCGTAATAAATCTCCCGGCCTTTCCTCACATTGAGAGCTTGCCTGAGATTGGCTAAAAGGAAAGCGTTCCTTTGTTTACGCATACACATCTTGTTTCTCCCTATCCTATGCGTCGAACAAAGGCCGGACCCAATCACAGGTCTGCGACTGGATCGCAGTGGGCAGGGATGTAGGGGATGACGATGTAGATAATGACGCATCGGTGAGCACTGAACGTTACCCAGTAAGACTTGTGTAATATTACATTTATGTATCTGTGCAATTTTGGCAGGAAGCACTACTGAATAGCTGTGCCTTAAATGCATTTACTGGTCTCGTAGAGGCTCTGTAGGTAATGGGAAAAACTCAGACAGTAAAAGCAGTTGTTTGCAGGTTCAGTCCACTGTGTGTGTAATTGGTGACAGGATTTAACAAACGGATCGTAAAATGTTTCTTACATCAGAGTGTAGGTAATCTTCCCTATGTGTAGTCTAAGGCGCAAAAAAGCATGGGACATCACAAACGATTTCCGCTGACCACTGGCTTGCTTTAACACCACGAACGCAGGCCATGATCCCTGGACATGCTGTCCTCTCCGTGCATGCAGCGTGTCTTCATACGGGAAAGGCACGTCTTATTCCAACAACAGATCACATGGCCGATCTCTGCTGGATAGGGCGCAGGGTCAGCTCATTCAGGCGATGCCTTTACCCTACTGGACTGTAAGATGAGGGTTTTCGTTACAGGGCTGTCTATAACTGAAGGCTGCGGACGGTGGCGCAGGCACCACTCACATTGTCCCATTCACCGGGAGTCCCCGACGCGTCGTGGTCATGACGTGGTCTCGTCAGACTCGTGCCATTCGGTTAGTAAAGTCGAGCGTCGCCTGCGAGTTTGCGGTGGCCGCTGAAGCGGTCTGGTTGGCACGCTCGCCGACTGTTACAGTACGACACAGGGGACGGCGAGGCCAGCCAGAGACCTTGGCGGCTGCGACTACAGGCGGCGGACGGCGTCGGCGGGCAGCCACTCCGCCCCACGTGCCAGCACCGTCCACAGGTGGCGGCCTGCGGCTGCCAACGCCGAGCTGCGGGACACGGTCACAGGGGGACCGGGCGGTGGCGGCAGCGCCCCTTTACCCTTGCTTGTAATAGGTGCCGGCCGATATGGCGTGCCCAATTTCGAGCAGCTCATTGGTTGGGGTGCCGAGAGGCGAGCTAGCCGCCTGGCACCACGTGTGGCCGTCTCCGATCTGACCCAGCGTCGACTCCCTGGCGGCAGGCAGCACAGCTCAGGCCCGGCGTCTGGTCGCTGCTGGAAACCTGTCAGAGATCAGGTGCGACACCCCCGAAAGCTCCGCACGGCAGCGTCCTCCGCTGCTGAACTCAGCCCAGCGGGCTGCGGCCGTGCAGGCACGGCCCCCGCCTCTCCCGGCGGACGGACTTACTCGGGGTTGCGAATGCTCGACTGAAAGGCCTCCCTAAACACGCTGGTGCGCTGAGTGGGCGCGGTGAGGCGAGGGCGCTTGCGGCGGCGCAGGGTGCGCGGCGGCGCCGTGGGCCCGCCGTCAGACGCCGTGGGCCCTCCGTTGGACTGCGCTGGGCCTGCGGCCGGCGCAGCCTCCCACGGCACGGTCGGCGGCTGGGCCGCGCCGCGGCGCGGGTTCGCCGCAGGCGTGCCGACCGCCGAGCCGGCGCGCGTCCCGGCCGGTCCCGGGCTGCCCGACGAGCCGTAGCCGGAGCTCTTAGGCGACGAGAGGGCGCCGCCGCCGTCCCGGCGCCGGGCCGTCGGCGTCGAGCCATCCGAGAAGTCACTCGCGCCGCCCAGCTGCAGCGACGATGGCGCCGTCGACGGCGATGACGACGGCGCGGGCGAGGCGAGCCGCGGGGAGCGCGAGCGCGGCGGCTTTTGTGGCGCACCCCGCGCCGGCGCGCCGCCCAGTTGGCCAGACGGTGACCCGTTCGGCGCGGCGCCCGCCGACCGTCGCCTGCGATCAGAGTTGTTTTCGTCCGGAGCTGGCCGAGAAGACATTGACTTTGGCACCGGCGAAAGCGGCGAAAGCAGAGGCGGCGGCGGCGGCGGCGGCGTGGTCGGGTGCACGGGCTCGCGGTACGGCGGGCTCTTTGTCCGTTTTTGTACTGCTCTCTTGGTCAGACTGAGGTGCGAAGTCTGCGGAGGGCTGTCAGTGCCGCGTGCTGGCCGCCCCAGCGGCGAGGCCGCCTTCTCCTCCTGCAGGGTGGGCAGCGGCCCGTGCAGGGAGGCCACGGAGGCGGCCCGCGGCGGCGGCGGCCGCGGCGGCGGCGTCCTCCGGGCTCGCATGGGACGGACCACCTCGACCGGCCGCGCCGGAGACGGCAGGCTCAGCTCCGGCTGCGGACGACCAAAGCCTCCGGCCCTGTCCATGGCGCGCAGCCGCGCCAGCACCTCGTCGCCCGAGTGCAGCGACATCTCGGAGCGGCAGCGGCGCCGCTCCGTCAGCAGGATGTTCTCGTAGCTCTCGGGCCGCATGAACCGGAACGTGTGCGACGTCTCGACGGACGCGGTCGACAGGCCCGGCTGGAGGCCGGCGGGATCGGCGCGGCTCAGGTCGACGCTGGATGCGCTCGGCTCGTCCGCGGCGGCCGCCGCCGGACACCGCCCGGCCGACGGACGACCGCCCGGCAACGAGCTCGACCGTGTCCGCCGCTTGGGACGCACTCGGTCTATTTTCGAGAGCAGCGCCTCTCGTGCTCTGCCAAAGAGACTGGGGTTTAGCCGGCACGAAAGAGTCGCGCTTCTTGGCAGGTG
The DNA here is from genome assembly GCA_030062745.1 of Capitulum mitella. Lineage (NCBI taxonomy): Eukaryota > Metazoa > Arthropoda > Thecostraca > Pollicipedomorpha > Pollicipedidae > Capitulum > Capitulum mitella. Next base: position 19,660,779 of record CP099839.1, read on the forward strand.
GAGCACAATGCGCATCCAAACAGGCAGTGTCCGTGAAAGCCGCCACCTACCGGTGGTGAATCATACAGCCCGGTGCAGTGCCACCGGCGGAAAGCGGACACACACTGAGAGCAGGGAGCGAGACACCCCGGCCTGGCCTGAATAGAGCACTTCCGCTCGGTCGACAGGCCAACAATACTGCCCAGCTATTCCGCTGCTGCGCGGAATTCGACGAACACGGCCGGCTGTCATGGCAACCAGTGAGTTCTAGTATCAACAATCGATGCAGTCCGGGGCTCATAAGTTGGTCCGCATGAAACTGATCCGGTGTCTCTCTCCCTGTATAGTGCGTGTTCGATTTACGCAGGGTGAACAGGACATGCATACTGCATTACCACCACATTTCACATACCCCAGTGGCTCCTGCCTTTGTAAGCAAAGAAAAAAGAAATCGCATCAGTACAGGACAGGAAAGAAATCTGACACTCATGTTTGGCGCATATCACACGGGCTCCGAAAAACACACTCAGTTATCCCTTTTCTTGTTGTCTGGAACATGGAGAGCATAATTTACGTTAACAGCCCCAATGGGCGCACCACGCCATCAATCGCCGAGCCTGAGTCACCAGCACTTTCGGCTGGTGGCTGGAGCCAACCAGACAAATTGGCTTCGCGATTGGGTGCCGAGGACAGCCGCGTCCTCTGCTGGATCAAAATGACATTCCCGGTCGCGAGAAGAAAGGTGCCATTTCCACACTTACGAAATTCATCCTTTAAAGTGCATCGACGACAGACGACTGCCGAGTCATTACTACTGACGGCAACTAATACTCAACAGCCTGATGAATCCAGCATTCCAACTGAAATTTTTGTCCCTTTACGTGATGTCTAGATACAGACGTATTTTCGGTGCCAAGGTGCGGCATCCGACCACGAAGGCCAATAACTAATGCGTTTCCCGAACTGTAAATTTTCGCTGGACGGCATCGTTCCAATAAATTCGAAAGATAAAACTAGACTGCTGCCATGACATACTAACTCAAACAACACAAGACAACGACCGCATACGGTTGGTATTCAGGAGCAGTTGTCGGCAGGCGACCAAGAGAACAGTTGTCGGAGGACCACAAAGAGGAGCCGGCCGGGCCAGGCTGGCTGGCCGCGGCGTTGGCCAGGCTCACCTGCTGATGTGCTGGTCGATGTGCTCTGCCGGTCGGCCGAACAGCGGCCGCACGCGCGCCGTCCGCAGCGCCGGCAGCTGCAGCCGCCGCCTCAGCCGCTCCATGTCGAGCGACTTGGCCAGGTCGAGGCCGCCGCACATGGTGGCCGGTCGGTCCGGCCGACTCGGGTCGGCTCGCTGCCAGCGGTCACGGACGCCAGCCGCCTCGGGCGCGCGCTCACAGCTGATCGCCGTCCGCTGACGACACCGCGCCACCGTATTTATAGCGGCCGGCGGCGGCCGCCAGCCGCCGGCCGTCGGGACCGTCGCGCCGTCTGTCAGCGCTATGTCGAACCTCGTCGGCGTCGACGGGCGGCGGGGCGGCGCGGCCGGCGCTGGGGCGCGTGCGGCCGCCGGCGCGGCAGTGGCGGCCGCACGCCCCGTGCGTGAGCCGCCCGCCTGCGGCCATTTAAACCGGGGCGGCGCGGCCGACTGGAGCGGCACGGCCGGATGACTCATCGCGTCGGCGCGACGCGGCCGTCCGGCTCACCTGGCCGCCGGCCGGGGCCGCTGTGAAGGCCGCAGGCGGTGACACGCGCCGGCCCCGGCTGGAACCGGAGCCAGTGGCGGCTCCGCCCCCGTGCCCACTGAGCTCACCGCCGACACCAGCGACCGCCTGCTGAAGTCACGGCAGAGCAGGTCACCGTCGGAGCAGTGGACCACCACCAGGAGTGCCGACTTTCCACTCAAAAATTTCTTCGGGATTTCCGGCCAAAATTAAACTCTGAATTAGCTCAGGTTACGAGGCCGTTTTCTGACTTCCCTGTCTTGAGGAACGGCTTGTCCGGTTCATTTGATAACTCAGAACTTTGTAAGTCTGTCGGCTCCCCTTTGACGGCCGCGGGCAGGTATCTCAGTCAGACCACTTCTGTGATATCTGACCAGCTTGGCACAGGCAGGCCCATTCGACCCCTACGGCCCGCCGTTGTCATCCACGATGGTATTCCCCAATGCGTCACGTGCTCTGCCAGCTACAACGCCATCTTGTTGTTTCGATTGTTCTTTCTTGGTGTTCTCTCGTGCACTTCGGCTCACATTTCTGAGCGGTTTTCAATGTTGCTGATACGCCCCGCGTACTGGGCAGACATCCAATACGGTCAGCCGACCAATGTCGAACGTCCAAACAGCGGCCACCGCCAGAATTCGGTAGTCACTGCCACGAGACTCCAGCACAGCCACCGCCACAAGAATCCAGCACAGTCACCATCACCAGAGTCTCGTACGTTCGTGGTCATCAGAGTCCAGCATAATCACCGGCACCTGAGTCCACACAATCACCAACACCAGAGTCTAGTACAGTCATGATCATCAGAGTACAGCATAGTCACTGTTACTGGAGTCCACTATGGTTACAGTCACCAGGGCCCGGCACGGTCAGTGTCGAAAGTCCACGCAGTCACCGTCACCAGAGCTAGCGCGGCCGCCAGGGTCGGGCGCAGGCCGCAGACCACCGTTCCGGCACCCCGCCATTCCTGCAGACAGCCCTCACACTGCCCTGGAGCCAGACACAGGGACAGCGCGCCGGCCATGGTGACGGCGAAAAAAGCCCCCACGCTCGTTCTGGCAATCAGGCCGCCCCCGCTCCGGCGGCCGCCGCGCGCGGGTCCTTGACCCCGGAACGACGCCGGGGGTGGTCAAACGGCGGGATTCACGGCCCAGCGCCGCCGCGCTGCCGCCGCACGGACGGCACGTGCCGGGCGGGCTCCGCCCCGCGGTGGATCCGGACCCGGACCGGATGCCAGCCGGCGGTCGGCCGGTCCAACACTCCGCCCCGACCACTGAGCAGCTGGTCCAACACTCTGCCCCGGCCACTGAGCAGCTGGCCCAACACTCTGCCCCGGCCACTGAGCAGCCGGTCCAACACTCTGCCCCGACCACTGAGCAGCCGGTCCAACACTCCGCCCCGGCCACTGGACAGCCGGTCCAACACTCTGCCCCGGCCACTGGGCAGCCGGTCCAACATTCTGCCCCGGCCACTGGGCAGCCGGTCCAACACTCTGCCCCGGCCACTGAGCAGCCGGTCCAACATTCTGCCCCGGCCACTGAATAGTCGGTCCAACACTCCGCCCCGGCCACTGGGCAGCCGGTCCAACACTCCGCCCCGGCCACTGGGCAGCCGGTCCAACACTCTGCCCCGGCCACTGAGCAGCCGGTCCAACATTCTGCCCCGGCCACTGAACAGTCACGGGATCCGGCGGCGGCGGCTCTGCCGTTGGAACCGCTGACAGAGCTGGCCATGTTGCCGATGGCAGCCATAGACAAACAGCCACGTATAACATGCAGCCGACGCTGTCAGACAGCAGCGGAAACATCGCCTCCTGTCGGCTCAGGTACCACGCCTAATGCGCGATCAGTTAAATTAACGAGGCAAGTTTATTTTGTGGTTGGATGCTGTGGGCGTGGGCATGGATCCTCTTTGCCGTTGACGGGTTCGCTGAGGCTGAAGAGAGCACTCCCAGAATGATAAGAACCGAAACCTTGGCGGTTCTTGAGACAAGGCAAGCGCTTTATTTTTACGACCAGAGAATGATGAGAGCAAAATGAAAAATCAGAATACAGAGCGTATTTTTCTGTGTGTCTAGTGAGATAAGTGTACCTCGGCACATATTCGGAGTAGCGTTTACAGGATGCACATTCAGATTTATGATATAGTTGCAACTTGAGCCGACGGAAACATCGCACTGGTATTCCGGAATAGGCAGATTGATAATCCTGATGTGTGATAAACCATGTAACGATTAATAAGCACTACTGTAATGGGGAATTTGGACGGGTCTGCGGGGCAAGACTCGTTCTCCTTATCTGAAAACAAAAGAAATGATTTTGCCCGGTGCGAAAATAAACAAAATGCCTCTAGGTCCAAAAACTCTGAAACGTGCCCGAAATTCTAACCTTCCATATGAGGCATTTCCAAGGGCGAAGAATCGATAAATTGTTTTCTGTGGAAAACCATTGTCAACAAGCGTCTCAAGCCAAATTCCAGTGAAAACATTAAATATACATATCAAGATCGTTATGGTCGCGTTATAGGTGACTTCTCTGATGTTATACCGGAAGGATTAATGCAAATCTTAATTTCAGTCAATGAAGGACACTGCGCACAATTCAATGCATATTGTTTTCTACGTACATTTCTGGTGGCACCCAGAAGAATGTTAGTAGTAAAGCACTGCTGTTGGATTTGACAGTAATGTTTTGTTTGTTTGGTGTTCATTACTAATCATGTACAAACAGTACCCTTGCACAGCCGTTAAATTCACGTTCCTTGCCGGGAATGACACTATTCCTAAATTGACCGTTTCCGATGATGTATTTTTACGACCCTATGCAGACAATTAATTCGCAGTTCCTTCTTGGGAACGGTGCAGTTCCTCAGTTCACTGTTCAGATGATTCGCTTTTGCAATGGCAGCGCTGGAGTTATTTCGGCGAGTGTCACAACCGAGCATCGAGGAGAACATTTCTGCTTCTGTTTTCTCGTAACCATATGGCGCTGGAAGATCTTTACGATGTCGTGAAAGTCCACAGCGCAGCCACAATGGCCAACCGACACCGCCAGTTTCTGGCCAAAGACCGGGGCCCGCTCTCAGAATCCGCCAGTGCCGACCACACGCCGGGTCTGTTGATCTGTCGCATGTCTTCTCGACAACGGCGGCGGGCTAAAAACCGTCTGGAAGTGTACGAAACGGTCCAAAACGGTTTTTAGCCTGCTTTCTGCACGACACAGTTTATCCACTGTCTATCTTGTCTACCTGCAGTCCAGTCTGCCTTTTGTCCCAACTTGAAGAGGCGCAGTCATGATTCTGTTCCCAGGGCGGAAGTGAATGACGCAGCATTTGGCAGTCCGGAGTCGATTTCTGGTGTCCGGAGACCTAAACAGGTGTTTAGAGACCCGTTGTTTCCAAACGGGGTCAGGATATCGGAGCGACATCTCCAAAGGCATGAACACAGGAATTGTGATTCGCCGGCACACTTGCGAAATTCCCATACAGTTTTACAAATTTTAACGAGGGTCCGCTTCCACAAACGTTCTAGAAGTTTTTGTTCTCCGGGAAACTCAGATTTGATCGTGGAAGATCCATTGGAATCTACGAGGACGGCGTTTGTAGCTGCGCGTTTTTTTTGCTTTTCGAACAAGCAAAAATTGATCTGAAATGCTTAGTACATCTACCGTCACCTGAGCACTACAGCGCTTCAAAAGTCTGACTGGGTCATTGCAGGTTCTTTAATTATGGCACCACCATAGATGTATTTCGATCACATAATATGCTCCAGTGCCTTCCTGTGTCATTTCAAGTCGGTTCAGACAAGAATAGCACATAGCATGGCTAGAACAGAAGCGGAAAATCCGATGGAGACCTCGCAAAACTTTTCGGAAATCCCCAGTCATACACATGTTTACTGGTCTAAAACCATCATTTTCGAAATCCGAAGTATCCACGAGGTACGCAGCTGGTACTAGACGAATGCGCCACGCCAGTCCGAGGTCGCGTTCAAATGATTCGAGGCGCGGCGTGAGCGTTGACCTCGGCTTACGGCGGTCGGCTGTTGTGCGGCGGCACGTTTGACGAGCAGCGACTTCAGGCGCCCGCTGGCGGACAGCAGCTCCGAGGAACTGCGGCCGTCAGCTGGAACTGTGCCCTGTTCAGAACAGTATCCCTGGCCACTGTGTTCTGGCCGAGGAGACGTTAGCCGTTGCCGCCAGCGGTTCTCGCAAGACGTGTCTCAGCTACAGCAGTCGTGAGGAGCCCCAAGGTTAATTGTAATTGTATTTGTTATTGTAACCTTGTATTGTAATTGTATTTGTTATTGTATATAATTGTTAATTGTAATTTGTGAAAATCGCAATTAAAGCCCACGAACCGGCTAGGCTGAAACCCTTCCTCAGTCACCGAATGTCACACCTTTGCGTATCAACTGAAGGCTCGTGACATTCTCTTCCGTCAGCCGTGGGTGCGACAGAAAAAGTAAAGATACTGTTGGAAAGGCCTTCGCGAAACTGGAAAGAAAGCACCCAGATTTAGTCCGGCCAGGTCAACATTGAGGGCATCAGAGATCATCTTAGATCATGATGACGTCTTGGGAAGAGAACTGTAATAATCAAGTCGTTCACATGACTCCAAAGATGTTAAAAATAAAAGAAGCCCTCATGTACATGTTTGGTGCCATTGCACGCGAAACTGCGAGTGAGGGAAAAATGTCGTCTTTTGCAAAGTCAGGAATTGCGTTTTTTCTCATCCTATTGACTATGTTCGGGCTATATCGCACTACAAATGTGTTAAGGGTACATATCAAATCTGAAAACATCATATTCATCACCAGGACACCGTTGCCAAACAAGGCGAAACTGGGCCGAAATTTTGACGCATAAAAGCCGGGAGTTTCTGATGCTCGTATCATTTGCCGAACTGTCACTGATCTAACACGACACAGCATAGGATCCTACAACATCCGTTCATGCATTATGATCATGAAACCCATGCCCCAAATCATTTCCTTCACGAAGTCGCACAGACACCGCGCGGCGGGCGCGGCCGTAATACAACAGCTCAATATCTGTTCGGAAATTATTTTATCGATGGCGAAGGGTTTTTTGGCGACCCAAAATGAGAGGAACGGGGCAGAAAAACTTCAAAGAAAGTAAGCATGGGTGCTGTTCTTACCATCTGTGGCCATATAAGCTATGTACGCATTGAAACGAGCAGCATTTTCTTCAAAAGAACAAATGAGGTCAGCCCGGGGTAAATGGGATTCGGTCAATCGTGAAAAGTAAGTTGTCACCATATATCAGTGCTTCTAAAGCACATATGGCTACTGATAAACATTCAAAGATTACACCAATGAAGCTGCATTTGGCCGCTGGTCCCAAAACTCGGTATAGAACGCGACCTGACGCTACATCACGGGTCAACAGTTATACTTACTGGTTCAAAAAATGTGAGAAGAACCAGATGGTATATTCAAAGTGCAAAACTACCGAACTAGACTCGCAATCTTAACCCGTCCCCGAATGGGGGGGGGGGGGCAGTTGACTGCCTCCCCTGACGTTTTTCTGGGATTGCGAGAGAACGAACAAAAACAGAGTACCGAAACTTTGTATACCTTTTGCTTCATCAGTTTTACATCTCATGTCAAAATTTTGACTTCAGGTCAGGTCAGGTGCCTGACCTATAGGTCAGGCCAAACAGACCTATGTGAAAAAAGTTTAGCGCCCTGGAACTTTTTCGCAAAACAAAATATCTCAATAATACTTTCAGGGATTAGTGACCGTGAAAGATGCAACAAATCTGCTATCTCAGATTTTTCGGAATTTTCCGGAGCATTGACCTAAGGTTAAGCCCATTTTTAGGACATCTCGTTTTTTTCGGAAATTGACGGAATACTTCATAACAGTTTTAGTGTGGAGTAAAGCAGACATCTAGTTAACGTCATTGGGCAAAGTATCAATGACTTCCAGCCATTGACCTAAGGTCAGGTTACCAATAACTGTAGCCAAAATTTACCACCGTCAAAATCGACGATGAATTACTCAGAATGGTTAGAAAATGGCAGAACTACCTTGCACAGACGTAAGTAATACCAGGAACCTCAAAAAAAGTTTGAAAAAATGCCATATTTTGGAAATAAACAGGGTCGCGCGAATAAAGTTCCGTCCAATTTTGTAGATTGGTAACTAATCAATTTTTCCAAAATTTAAGCATGAAAAAAACACCACAAGAACCTCTAAGATTAATTAAGTTGACATAGATCGTCTTTTTTGCGAAAATAAAGGAACTTTAAAATTAGTTCCCGTCAATTTGTTACTGCATACGGCAGCGGCGCACGCCTACAGCTGGCGCGAGAATCGCCGTGTCTTTAACTCAACGTTTCAGCGTATATATTGAACAAATCTGGGAAATTAGGCATGTATCGGCATCCGCGGACCTTTACTTGTGCGCTGGTGCCTTTACCTATGCGCTATTAGTCACAGCCCTTGAGATTCAGGCCATTTCTCTGTCTCATGCAGTCGGCTATGAGAAAACATATATAAAATGAGACCAGTTTCGAGCTCGTCTCGTCAAAAGCTTTCCAACGGTATGCTTATTTTTATCGTGCGACCAACCGTTCGTGAGTCAGAGGGGGGCAGCCAACTGCCCCCCCCCCCCCAGTCGCTCATGTTCGAGACGGACCGACAGTCGTGCGCGGGTTAACCGATCATTCTGTTAACATCAGCGAAGAAATGCGGGCTATCTCCGTTTGGACCATATATATTAACCAACCACAGTTTAAGCTTCCTTTCTAAGCCCACTTTCGTTATAATGTATCTGCGATTTTGCTCGTCTGTTATTGTGTCAGAGAAGCAAGGATTTCGGTCTTTCTTAAATCCTAAAGAAAGGATTTCGGTCTTTCCCACTCCTCTGAACGAAACGGGGAAGAAATGCTGAACTGTACGAATGGACTGCCTTGAGGGGCCACGTACCCGGGGCTGCAAGGCGGACGCATGAAAAGGTGAATGACTGGGTTCCATTTCATATCTCGTTCGTGACACTGGGTAGCAATAATTAATGGCCTCGACCAAACGTTCGTCCTTTGTTTTTGAGTCTGAATGAGTCTTTTAAAAAGGTATTGCAATACGGGTTGCAGGTTCTTAAACAGCGTGGTCGATTGGCCCCGTGAACGCTGCATGGTTTTATTATGATCTGGTTTTATTTGTTTATTTATTTATTTATATGATCATGGTTTTATTATGATTACGACGCAGTTCAAGATCATCATGACTTTGACCCAAATTTGCGTTTTATTTTGCCTATTGTTTTACTTTTTTATTTTCGTATTCCCCAAATTTTACTTTTCAAATAAGTCCATTATTGACTGAAGAACAAAACATAACAGCTTTCCCAGAGCGAAGACATAATTACAGTACATGTGACCTGTTGTACATTTCTGAAGCGTGTAAGACATACCACCATACTGTCTTGCGATCCCTAGTCGTCCCGAAACACGCGATGCTTTTTCAAACTCGTCAAGGAAAGGTGATGCCCTGCAAAAGCCACCTAAAAGCATTCTATATCCTTCTGTGATTCCGTTCCGATGCAGCTGCGTCCTCCTTACCATCCCATTATCGCTGCACGTCTTTCACCGGTACAGTACGTACGTAGTAATCTCGCACGATGTCGTCAGGCATAGTTACCAACCGAATCTGTCTTCAAATTAGTTTTTCTAGTCATCTTTCATTCGTCTAGATCTGCGTTACTTTCAAAAATGCTTCAAATGTCCGGACTGCCATTCCAAGACAGGATCTGAAACCCCTCTCAGTGTTTAAAAAAAATCCAGCAGCCTAGCGGCGTACAGACAAAACGTCCACGAGAAACACTACGTAGCCAAGCAAACACAGTTGCAGACGTCCATCTTCCCAGTCCCTTTATCTTTCCCACTCTCCACTTCCATTTTGATATTCATCTGTTCAGGACCATTTTTCGGTTTTAACATGATAGCAAGGTATCATGCCAAAGTACATAAAAACATGCCAAGGTACATCACCGGCCAAATAACCTTGGCGGGTGGCAAAGCTAGTCCGACAATCTTGGCAAAAACCATGGAGAATGCATGTTAAGAGATCGGAATGACCGGGTCTCGAACACAACATTACGCCAAGAATGTTCCAAAAATTGAGATCACAGTTACACTTTTTTTAAGCATGTGGTGCAGAAAATCCAATGAGGCATAACTTCGCCACCCGACACAGTCTGGACTGGAATAAAGTTAATTGGTAACACGATGAAATATTTTTGAGCCCTGGTTCATCTCAGCAGCGCAGTGACCATCACGCAAGCGCCGCAAGGTTCTCTTTTTACCGCAAGGCTCTTCGAATGAGTTAAAAGGGGAAAACGCCTGACATTTCGAACCGCCTCCGGCTCGCTATCCCATTTACCGTAAAAACCAGTGCACCGGCCGTCCAGTTTTGATTCACATGTTTCAATGCTTTCCACATCAGGTGAACAACCCGAATCTATCACACAAACACGCTGGCAACCTCGCCGCTGAGTGGGTGGAAAACCCCACAACTTACCCCTGAGAGCAGATGAAATTGGCAGCCAGCAAAGTGTTGGCAGCTCTCTTCCACGCTGACGCAGTGCAGTAACTCGGAATAACTTTCGCCTGGTCCGGCTCTCCGCCGCTCAACCAGGCAGCCAGCGTCGAGAGGCTCTCCAGCAACATGGCAGCGACCACAGATGTCTGGACTATTGTCAGGGTGGTGACCGGCTTTGCCCTTTAACGTAGCTGCATCACCAACTGTTTTACTGGCAGAGCGGCAACAGCGACCTGGTCTTCTGCCAAAGCGATCAAACCGTGCTCGTCCTTCTGACAGCCGAGAACTGTACCGGCACAGAACAGCACAGGCAACCACGGCACAGTCCCTCCGGCGGGCAACTGTGTCCTGGTGATGACTGTCAATGCACGCCGCCTCGGCGGACGGCCGTGTCCCACTGATGACTATCACTACACGGTGCCTCGGTAGGCAGCGGAATCCCAGGCCGGTGTCGCCACCGTGAGTCGGCGCAATCCGGAGGTCGGCGCCGCTGACTGGACGCCGGCCCGTGTTACGCGGCCCGTTCGACCGCCGGCGGCACGGTCAGCTGACGGCGGCCGCCCGCGGCCACGCGCCCAGCCAGACCAGGCGGCTGCCCGTCTCCAGTTCGTGCCGACGGGCTGCGGGGACGCCGCGCACCCCGCCAGGGAGGCTCAGGACGCGCTGCGCCAACAGACGACCCCCCGCCGATGACCGGCCTACCCAGGCCTGTGGTCCCGCCGCGACGCCGCGCGCTTCCAGTCGGCTGGGCCGCAGCCGCCCGGGTCGGTCTTGACGCAGATAACCGGCCCACTTCCTGCGTGCTGAGAGCCGGCAGTTCCGTGCACGACGACCGCTGCGGCCTGCTGAACCTCGGCTGTCGTACCTCCGCGCCAGGCGACGCGTCAGCGCAGCTCCTGATTGGGCCCGGCCGGCCGGTCGTGCTCCTGCACGCGACTGACGGCGACTGCCGCCGACACCGCTCAACAGTCGCGGCGCACTGGGCCCAGGAAAACTCGAGCAAAAGCCAGTGCAGCGTTAAACACGTGACGAGGTGACGCAAACATGGTCTGCGACAACCTTGCCTCGCGCGGCCACTCTGAGTCACCGGCGTCAAAAGGCCTAGTGTCCTTTATATTCAAGGAAATGGAAACTCATGCGTGACGAATCAGTCACGTGTCCGTGACGTCACAGACGGCAGGGAAGGCCTGCGGTCGAACTCAACGGAAATTTTTCACAAGGTTAACCACAGCCAATACCGCAGTAATTCCCTTTAAAAATGGCGGGACGCAAAGTGATAATGATAACTGGGTTTTATACAGCGCTTCGGCTATTGCGGTCATTTCGCGCTGGGGAACGCAAAATGGGTGCTTCAAGTGTGCACTTATGTTGAATTAGTTCATGGTGAATAATCACTCAGTTATGAGCTACGAAGCACGGATGTAGCCAAGGATGGAACAAGATTGTGCGCTAAGGGGAGGGGACAAATATTCATCCGATGGTCATGATTTCATTTTATATATTCATTCTACATAAGAATATTTATTAACATACCCCCGAATGTTGATTTCTCATCGGGTTTCGGCTGCTTTGTTTCACCGCTTTAGAAGATTAGCATGTCTTGTAAGAAATGTTGCTTCTGCCAAAAATTCAACTTTTCGTCCGACAGGATGGGGCGAGACAAAAGACATGTTGGCCCCTTTTTCCAACCAAAGGGGGGCCGTGACCTCGGTAGCCCCGCCCGTGGATCCGCTAGTTGATGTAACAGCCCACAAGGCAGGTGTGGCAGCTGCTACATCAACTCTGGGCAATTTTTAGCATTAACCCGGCACCGCCTGACGTGTTTTTGTACCCGCGACCGCCTGGGGGTGACAAACAAGGGCATCCCTCTGTTCTTTTGAGGACCTAACTGTCGAAACTGAACCGGACAACAACCAATCGATAGCCTCGAATCTTGCAATTCAGCCAAGACTATGTTGGCCCTGGTCACGTGACTGACGACGTCAGAGGTCACGTAAAACGCATAATACGATGTCGGAAAAACCAACGCCGGTTCGTATATCATATAATTGGCAATACTGATCTTAGAGCCTTCACCTGGGTATGAAACGTGAGGTCATGATCTTCCGTATCAGAAGCATGCCATAATATTAAAAAAATATTGGTTCAATGTTGGACTACGTCAGGTGAAATACTCGCCCTATTTTACATGCCAAAGACTGCTACTTACTCGCAGCCGTTTTGATCCACATGACAGAAAGGACGGAAGTGAAACCTTCTGATGACCGGTTTTGTATTACCTGCTTTTCATCCGGTCAAGACCAGTCTAGGTCAGGTCAGATAAGGTTGCATTACTCTCCCTGGCAAAGAGCAATAATGACTCGCTTGGATTCTTAACTGTGTCAAGGACAGAACTGAAATGACTCCTCGTGATAATTAAACCTGCGCTGTCTTCTCTTTATCGAGTCATGGTCAAGCCAGGTCAGGACAGATAAATATTTTTCATTTTCTGACTAGGAACAATAATTGCTGTCTGCTGCTGCTGAACGATTTTCCACAGACAATGTTGTATTTCATTTCATTTTGACATCTACCTATGACGTGACCTGACGTGACCTCACGTTTTGATTGTCTGATTTCTCAGGAGGAGGAAGGTCGGTGGTAATCACTTCTTTCAACCCACAATACAAATCAGTCCCATTGTCATCATGCATGTTACCTAGCATGACCTCTAATGTTAACGTTTTGCGTTTGTATATGTTTTTGGTACCGTGTTCTATGTAAAACTAAATAATTTATGCTCTACATTCGCGAATGTTATCAGAAAAAGACGCATATTCGCGCCATCGCCCAAAGAGGCGTAAACATGCATGCAAGGGCTCATTTATGACGTCATATCCCCATGACCTGACCTAGCATGGGAATGGTTTTGATGTCAAAACATGCAAAAATGATTCATAAACAGGCACTGAAAAAAGTTATTCACGAAAAACCGAGAGGGTGCTCTGCTTGACATCCCCAGGCGGTGCCTGGTTAACCCTATGGTGTTACGAAGAAAAAAATAGCCTTAAAGTGGTTCTTGTCATGTCAGCTTTGAAAGTGCAGACGCGTGCGGTATTTGGGAGTCACCGACCGCTACAAGCATTCCAGACGCGGGTGAGGTCATTCTCATGGTAGATTTATGTTTGATTCCACTTCGGGGGAATCGATCCCAACTCCAACTTTTGGCTTGGTGAACTAGTTCTGATTCTGAATTAAAGAGGGCTTTCCAAAATCGAATCGATACTGATTCCGATATAAAATAAAATGAGTCGACGATTACAGAATCGACTCCACAAAGATCATTTTCAAAAATGTTTCATGCCGGCACACGAAATATACTAAAAAAGTAATAATCGCTTTTACAACAAAAAAACATATCATTGTAACATGTCCTGAAAGGCAGACATCTGCCTGGATCCCGATGGAATGCAGGTTATCTCGTTGACTTGGGCAAGTCGTTGGGTAATTTCGGAAAAGTCGTGTCTCTACGAAGCAAAGCGGTGCCGAGGTGACGCAGCATTTGCTCTGGTCAGCTTAGAATCCGACGGAAAATGAGGATGACTGCATTCCATCAGGATCCCGGCACATGTCTGATGGAAGCACTTCGCTGTGTCTTACTTTCACGCCATCAGTAATAAGCAGAACGCGATGTCACATCCACATGGATTTCTATTAAATCATTTCAAATCTGAGTTTTATTACATACATTACAACTCTGTGGTGCTTCTGCCTGTGGAATTGTAGAGGCCTTACTGCCTTTCCTGTCGAAAAATTCCTAAGTCGTTTTCATGTTAACTGGGTTGCAACTTTGGAATTCGACTTTGCCATTAAAATCGGTTCTAATTCCGATTCCGTAGCTCACCGTGTGATTTCGCTCCGACTCTGATTCAGGCACTTATCAGTGAAATCGATTCCGATCCCGACTTTGACCGGAATGGAATTGATTCCGCAGTCCATTCTGATTCCGATGGGACCGAAAACAAGCCTACCTCGTGGCGTCGCTGCTGGACGGGATAGTCGGTGCGGACCACGTCGCTATGAAATGTATAACAAAACAGGTGTTCCGGGTATATCAAGGAGGAACATGCAGCATTCCGGACAATGTTAGCCCACATGAATACCTAGTGTGCTATGGATAGGATATATCATAGAACCAGGGTTGGTAAGCCCTAAAGGACAGCTGCGGCCAAAATCGCATGTATGACTCACTTAAGTCTCAGGAACAGAAAGCCAAGATGCGGTGCGGTGGAAGAATGGCGGATGTTAGATAAACACGCAAATCGCGAAATTACTGTCCGCAAGTGCCGTGTAAAGATGGCTAAATGCCGCGCATTTGTCCGTTCGACACACTCCTCTTTTTCCGAGTGTACACGTTAAGAACTATTTTGTTGTCAGCAAAGCAGTTTGATCGCGAGAAAGTTCTTTCGCGGAGCATAAAACCTCATGTCGCGCTCCCCTTGCTTCTAAGGCTTAGCAATGGGCGTGAAATTTGGCCGCGCTACGCAGGACGCTGGACGGTTCCGTTGTCATCAGACTACGCGATAAGACCTGGTGTCAGGCGAATTTTGCTGACTGTCGGTCAATTCAGTTCGTGCATAGGTTCTTCCACACTGCCCAACTATCCAGTGGGTGCGAAACACGGTCCTCCTGAGCTGATGAGATTCGAAACACTCCCGAGATGAATTCCCAAGATGATGAGATTTGAAACACTGAATTCGCTAGAGATTATTGGGCTTTCTTACGATGACAGTGGCGCAGATAGTGATGGTAAAAGCTTCGGATATTTTGGTTTCATACCTACGATTGTTAAATACTGCGGACAAGGAAAAGATTGCCCTTCCATTGTTGGCAGACATGGTCTGATGTAGACCGTTCCAGCCCCAAGACCCCTTCAAGATGGCGTTCGTGCCCTGGACACCGGGAACAAATCTGACGATTTCTATTAGTGGAAATATTTCCTTACTTCCTACCCAGATGCTCATTCGCCTGGTGGTGTATAGAGATGTATACATCTTTTCCCCAATGTAAATGGCCTAGAGGGTTGTCGGTCGTCGTTTGCCTGATGTTTTGGCAATGATCGTTGTGCTTCGGAAACAGCAACAAAAAGGCAATGAATGAAAGTTACACCCACATCATAACCACACACCCAGTAACGAGCGCATCCATTGTAGGTATTGACATTGAGATGTAGGAGCGCGACGAAAAGTGGGGGGGGGAGCATTCGTCCAGGGGCGCCAACCATCAAGGGGGGCGTCGATCTCCACCAGGGGCGCCATCTATTTAGAATGAACTTTATACCTTACTTATGTATTTACGGATTTAAAGGCTCATATATCCAATGCATTTGTTTATTTAGATGGGTGTACGAGTCCCGCACGTCCGTCTCGTCTGTAAATGGGCACCAAATAGATGAGGGGCGCCTGATCTGTGGAGGAGGGCTGGGGGCGTCTGGCCTGAAAGGGGTGCCTGATCTGTGGAGGAGGGCTGGGGGGCGTCTGGCCTGAAAGGGGCGCCTGCATCGTAGATGTATCTGGTCTGTAAGGTGGCCAGGCGTCCCGTACGGACGCCTGGCCTGTAGAGGAAGCACCAGATATGTGAAGGAGCCGGATAGGTATGAGGTGCCTCGCTCGCCAAGGGCGCCGAGCCCCGAAGGGCGCTTCATCTGTACGGGGGCGCTTGGCCTGTAAAGAACGGCTACATTACAGATGTGTGTGGTCTGTAAGGTGTCCCGTACGGGCGCCTGGTCTGCAGAAGGGGCGCTAAATACATGAGGGGTCTTTCATGTGCACGGGGCGCCTTCCTCGACATGGCGCCGAGCACCCGAAGGGCGCCTGATCTGTACGAGGGGCACCTGGTCTGTAAGGGGTAACTGTATCGTAGACCTGTCTGGTCTTTGAGGTGTCCCGCACGTGGTGCCTACAGGGGTGCCGGAGGCAAAAGGGCACAGGGGGGCCTGTAAGAGGCGGCTATATTCCAGACGTGTTTGCTCTTTGAGGTGTCCCGCACGGACGCCTGGTCTGACGCCTTGCTCATCAAGAGTGCCGAGCCCTCGAGAGGCTCCCTTATGCATACGGGGGCGCCTGGCTTGTAAGGTGCGCCTGTATCTTAGACACGTCTGGTTTGTGAGGGGAGCCAAATTCTTCGGAGGCGTTTCATCTGTATAAGACGAGGGGGCGCCTGACCTGCATGAAGCGCCGGGCATTTCAGAGTTACCTGGCCTGTAGAGAGCGCTTACCTATAAGGGACGCCGCGTCCATGGGGAGTGATTGATTAATGTATAAGGGGAAGGGCACCTGGGGGCTGATGGCAGCCAAATAATTTAAAAAACCTCCCTTGGCAAAAAAAAACGCACGCACGCACAAAATAAGAGAAGAAGAATTCCCGAGTTCGGCATCTATTTGAGGATGTAGCTAAAAAGATGTTTTTCCTCTTCGAAGTCCCTTTTTTGCTACGGCGTAAAAAGGTCCGACACCACAGGCCAAAAAGTGGAATGACATGTCTTTCATCCCCTCTCCTCTGGTAATTGCACCCATGACGGCATCTTCAGGTATGTTAAATATCTTCATAACAGTCGAATGACAACGCTGAATACATTGGCGACTTCTACACAGACCATACAACAAACCTGATGATTTTTTGCAAAAGACAGGGCAGACGCTAAATATCATCAATGGGTAATAACAGTCACACAGCAAGATAAGCAATGCCATGTTTTCGGTTCAAAGTGACAAGAAGGCGGGTGTTTCATTCGACACATTTCTGTCTTCTAGGTGCAGATGCCTGAAATGCCGTACAAAACGAGCTGTGTGGGAAAGGCGTCACTGTTAGAGAGAAAGGGGTGTTTCCTCAGCTACCCGATTTGACCAAGGCCCTTGCCATCGACCCCTCCTCGTCGACTCTCAAGCACGGCAGCATATGAGCAAGGTGGAAACTGCAGCTGCCCTTGCTGCAAGGTGATCTATGCAATGTCAGGGAAATGATACTCTCAAATATGTACATTTTAATGTACATATGGGGTGGTTTAGTGTATGGTGCGTGCTGGATATAGTTTTATATATATATATATATATATATATATATATATATATATATATATATAATATATATAGGATGACCCATTTTTTGACCTTTTTAAAAATTTTGCTTGCTTTGTGTTTTTGATGTGTTTTTTAACGATCATCCCAAATATGACCTTAGATTTACAGTTTTCGAAAAAACTTACCGCATCAGCCGTTTGAATTTTTCATTTTGCTCATTTTTGCATATTTCGCCGACTCTGCCACAAGCTAAAGAAGGAAAAGGAAAATTGGGCATTGAATGAAAATGCCAAACATTCATCAACACGTTGGTGTTAACATGATTTCTTTATCGTCATCCGTTAGCTGACAATATCGGTCGGGAAATTCTTTCCGTGGCAGTTCACCCACACGGCAACAGGCGCTGCTAGTGTGCTTTGATGGCAGGTTGTCGCTGCAGTGACGTTGGTTGTGAAAATCCCGGCTTTGATAAGGGCGACGATAGGTTCACCTGCCACCAGACGTATTGGCAGCTCTCTGTAGGTACAAATGGACTAGATAAAATCGTACAATTATTTACTGTGGCTGCGAATAAGCGAGACACAGTCAGCTAAGATGCCACCGGCACACTCGAATCGCACACAACTATGGTAACCTACTTACCGATTAACTCGCTTACATATTGACTCATGTGAAGTACATTTCCATACTTTCTATCGCTTATTCAACGACTCTGGGATGCTGGCATGAGAATGAACTTTTCATTCCACACAAGGAACCAGAGAGGTAGTATTAATGGCAACCTTTAACCCGCCCCCAACTGGGGGAGAGGCGGTTGATTGCGGTTTTTCTATGATTGCGAGAGAACAAACAAACGCATCGCCACGAAACTTTGTACACCTTTTCAATGCTTATTTTTAGAACTCGTGTCAAAAGTGTTGACCTTGGGTCAAGCCAAATGCCTGACCCAGGTCAGGTCAAATGGACCTATGTCCACAAAAGTTCAACGCCCTGTAACTTTTTCGGAAAACATGATATCGCAATAATACTTTGGGGGATTACATATCTTGATAGATGCAACAAATCTGCCGTCTCAGATTTCCCGGATGTTTCCGGGCAATTGGCCTAAGGTCAAGCACATTTTTAAGGCGTGTCGTCGTTTTTTGTAAATTGATGGAATTTTCCATAGCATTTTTAGTGTGGGGTGGTGCAGACATCTAGTTACCGTCAATGGGCAAAGTATCAATGACTTCCAGACACTGACCTGAGGTCAAGTCACGAATAACTGTAATGAGTTAACATGTATCGCCGTCAAAATCGGCGATGAATTACTCAAAATGGGTAGAAAATGGCAGAACTGGCTCGCACAGCACCAAGGAATACCAAGGAGCTCAAAAAAGTTTTAAAAAATTGCATGTTTTGGAAAAAACAGGCTCTCGCGAATAAAGCGCTGCCAATTGTGTAGATTGGTAACTAATGCAGTTCCAAAATTTAAACAAGAGAAACCATAACAAGAACCAGTAGAATCAATGGAATTGAAAAGGATAGGCCTATGTCGCGAAACTAAAGGGACGCTAAAATTAGTTCCCGTCAATTTCAAACTGCGTACGGCTATGGCACCCGCCGGCAACCGGGGCGGAAATTGCGGTGTCTTTAACTCAACGTTTCCGCGTATATATAGAACAAATCAGAGAAATTAGACGTGTATCGGCATCTGCGGACCTCTACCTAAGCGTTGGTGCCCTTACTTGGAAGTTATTAGTCACAGCCCTTGAGATCCAGGCCATTTCTCGGTGTCATGCAGTCGGCGTTGAGAAAACATATATAGGTCGTAAATGGCTTACATATTATCCAGAATTAAAAAATGAGACCAGTCGTGAGTTCTACATTCCACGAGCTTTCCAACGGTGTGCTTTTTTATTGCGCGACCAACCCTTCGTGAGTTAGAGGGGGTGGTTCACCGCCCCCCCCCCCCCACCCAGTCGAGCGTGATCGGCACCGACCGTCAGTCGGGCGCGGGTTAACGAACCATTACAAGCCGAGAACATAATGCAACATTTGTTTGGGGAGTTATTTTTATTTAAATCATAAGGACGACAACAGACATGGCCATGGCGGCGGACGTGGACCAAGGTGATGGCGGCGGGTCCAGTGGTGGCGACGACGGAAGTCACGGCAGTGGCAACTGCAACGGTGACGGCCGCGGTGTCAGTAGCCGCGGCAGCCCAGGCAGCGACAGCAGTGGCGACAATGGTGGTGTAGGTGACGTTTCACTTCTTGCTGACGGCGGAAGCCGACTTTGGTGTACCTGGCCTGGACAATGACGTTGGAAAGCTTTCCTGTTTAGAGCGTGGCCATCTGGGTGGTCGGCACCAGTTACGGCGGCCGCTGCCTCTGTCGTCAGTTTCACCTCGCGCTGCGTCGACTGCGTGTGGCAGGGCACGCTGGTGTTCAGCGGCATTTGTAAACATCTGTCGAGCTCAAACTCGTTTATGACCTTTACGTATGGTGGCTCCGCATCGTCTTTCCTCAGCGGCTCGCCTGACGTCGACCAGCTCGGTGTACCTCTGCGCGTGAAAGTTGATCTCCAGCGCTTTGAAACTTCGGGTCATCCGCCCCGGCCAACGGCGATGACGGATGGACCTGACCAGGCTGACCGCCTCGGCCCTGATTGCCCGGTCTGCACCACCTAGCATCGCGAGGACCACGTTCTCGGGGTGCGCCATGAAGGAGTTTCCGACCGTGCTGCACTGCACGGTGGCCAGCGGGACGCCGCTGATGTGCTGTCGCTGCCACCGCATCTGGTCGACCAGGTGACCAGGCGCGTTCACAACGTCCTGCTTGTGTTTGATGCTTTGATGTCGGTAAATAAGCACAGACCATATATCGAGCTAAGGTATAAAGCGCGTCGGATGGGTGCGGGATAGACACAAAATACTGGAGCAGGCGGCTCTGAGCTGTGTACCACTTGGCCATGCATAATTTGCCGTGCACATTTTCTGCGACACCGTTTGCGTCGCCGGTGACCACACTCTTCGTGCACTGGTACAGCAGTTTTATGTCAGAGCTCATGCTGCCCTCTACAGGGTCCGGCAGATCAGGGAAATCATCACATCGCACGTTTGAATGTTTCCACAGGCAGCGTGTGCGGGCCCCGCGATGCGCTTGCCTATTGGGCCGGAAAAGGTGGTCGGCCCAGCGGTCTGGCCGTCGAGCTGGCGGAAAAGGGCGCGATACGGCCGCTCGCTTGATGACAAAGGCACACAACCCTGCTCAGCGGCCGACCGACAGTCTCTTCGAACTAAGTCAACCGTCCGCCCCACCGCTCCACATCCTGGTTGGTGCCATCATCGTCAACAAACGCCACTTACCACATCAGCACCACGCTCTCCCATAAAAGCATACAACTTTTGTGACACTGTTTCCCCGGTCTGGATACCATCACAGCTAAAATGACCTATATGAACATCGCCTGGGTGCATATTCACAGACAAGTTATGCTCGGTAACCTTAACATATTTTTTCGAACCAGCCTCAGACACGATCTCCTTTTGCGTTTGATCATCGCGGCCATCACAAAATTTAGCACAGTACTGTGAGGCGTCCATACTCACTCCTTTAACCTTCTCTTTCCTGATCTCATCAAGGGCCCTCTGCAGTTTGGTTTTTGTGACAGCATTCCCCCTACCGCGACCGAGAATGAAGGAAGTATTCTGAACGCCTTTCGACCACCACTGTCGGCGGTATCCAGATCCTCGGCCACCGCAGCCAATGTCTCACTTTTTTAGGAAGACCGTAGGGCATGACGTAATCGGGGGCAATCCCGTCGCTTTCGCAGCTGTCTGACAGCTCATGAGACGGAGCAGTGGCGTTTGCCGGGCCGTGGAGGCGGTGGCGGTGACGGCAGCAGCTAGTGCTAGTGGCCGTGGCCGCGGCGGCAGCGGAGGCACCAGTGCTGCTGCGTTGGCGGCAGCGGCACGGGCGCCGACGACCGCAGCGCGTGCAGCAGTAGCGTCGGCCGTGACAGTAATGGCAGCGGCGGGCTCTGACGTCTTTGGTCTACTCGTAGCACGCGCTCTGTGGTGCTGCTGCTCCCGCTTCTCCTAGCGTACTGTTGTAGCCTGATCTACCGTCCCGACGTACAGGTGCAGGCCCGCTCCCTGGTTCTTGAGAGACGTCCTGTCATAATGGTGCTCAGGCTGCGCAGTCGGCTTTGAAATGCCAAGAAGTGACGCCATGCGAGTGTCATTCTGAGTGGCGTCGCGCTGCCGAGGACGATTCCTGTCTCCTTGAGCTTCCATAGCTCGGTGACGGCTTTTCGCACCTTATCGCTTGTTCTCGTCGGAATCGATGCCCGGCTCCAAACTTCGATGGCATCACCAGCCACCTTATCCATGTACTTTTTCGCGGAGACATGCCTCGTCATCGATACCTCGTTCTTGCATGTCTTCTAGCCTGAGTGTCATGATTCGCCCCACGATATGATCGCAATTTGGAAACTGACTTAAAGGAAGATTGTATGGCTTCACAGCAAAGTGTGCGTGAAGCAGTCCCATCTTCTTACCAAACGATGCTCATTCCATGTTCAACTCGTATCTGTAGCAAGAGCAGCAGTTATGTACCTACTTTCTACTTTTGACAGCCTTCCCAGACTATTGGTACCCGTTACAATTTTTCATACGTTTCATGAAGCGAAAATAGTCAACCCATATATTTCACACATTCAACCTTTATTAAGCATTTCTGTATACTTATTATTTATTCAAAATTACTTGTAAAAAAATAGAAACGATATTTAGCATTTTTTACTATCATATTATTATCTATAAAATGTTATATTACTTCACGGCCTTAATTGTATAGGGGAAGGTGGGGTAAGACGGACCAGCTAAGGTTTGAAGTCACATTTCTCGCTACCATGCTATCCAACCTCACATTGTTCATAGTCTTCTGAATGTTGATTCTTTCCTCTTTTGATACGTGGAGACGCTGGATTTGAAATTCAAGAAATTTAGGTGGTGCTTGCTCTTAAAGGGGGACGAGTCAAAATCAGCGACAAGAAAAAACGAGGGGTAAGATGGACCACAAGTGGTCGGTCTTACCCCAACAGTGCCTGCTATCCATTTATGTTTGTATAACTTCTATACTCTTGTAAACCAAAGGAAAAAGAGCGATAAAATAACACAATAAACGTTTATTCTGTACTCAGATATGTGATAGAAAATGAACTAAAAACAAACAAGGTGCGTGTTAATACTATCGTTTGGTATAAAATGCATGTCAGCTCAGCACTTAGACGCATAGTTCACATGCGAACCACTCATCTTCCTCCCCGATTCCCGCACACATATCATGCGCCCATTTCTTGCAAACGCTGCAGCGCACCCATCCCTCCTCTGATACTGAGCGCGTGAAGCTGTCATTGCAGTAAAGACAGAGTGTGTCAGGATCTTCATCCTCGTCACTTGATAAGACATGGTCGCGTACTTTAGGCTTACGGTTCGTTTTGGATTTCTTTTCTTTGCTGTGTGCTTTCCTCTTTTTCGTGGGCGCCTTGGCCTGTTCTTTTTCTTCTTGCAGCATGTTTTTGTACGAAGAGCTTGTTAGCACTGCACATGCTCCCGTTATGCGACGCCTCTTCGTTTTGCCGTTCTGCGCTTGGCGGCATGCTCTCGGAACCGGGATGATGTGATGAGGTGAGACAGCGAGACCCTCGTGGCTGTTGCTTGGCAAGGGTTCATCTTTACGGGATGAGTCTTCTGCCTCAGATGTAGGGAGCTGATGATGCGTCTGCCCTGAGCTGGCTGAAATCGTTGCTGGACTAGCAGCAGGGAGCTGGCTGCGCGGCTGCCCTGAGCTGGTTGAAGCCGTTGCTGGACCAGCAGCAGGGGCTTGTCTGCGCGGCTGCCCTGAGCTGGTTGAAGCCGTTGATGGACCAGCAGCAGGGGGTTGGCTGCGCGGCTGCTCTGAACTGGTTAAGGCAGTCGCTGGACCGACGTCCTCATCCAGTCTCTCTGTGACTTCTGCCGCAGCGAAATCTTCCTCCCCGAAGACGTCACGGTTGCACGGGAAGATGCCAGTCCGGCGGAATGCGTTAATGGCAGTCGTTGGAACTGCAGCCCGGAGATAGGCCTCTCCGAACAACTGGCCAACCTGGTAAACAGTCACCACTCTGCCGGGGTTATTTCTGAGCCGTTTCTCCACTGCTTGGCCATAGAATGTGTTCAGTGGAAGCATGAAGCCCACATCCAGAGGCTGCATCTTGTGCGTGCAGTGCGGGGGCAGCACGATCATGGTGCTGGTCATGATCACGTAGTTCGCTCTAGCCAGCTCGATGACATCCAGGTTCTTCGTGTGGGTCACGTGACCGTCCAGGATCAGGAGCACCGGATCCTCCTCGGAAGGCTTAGCATGGCTTAAGAAATGGCGGAACCACTGGGTAAAAATGTCGGTCTGCATCCAGCCCGACGGATGGCAGGCGTGTCCGGTTCCAGGTGGACAGCCATCCAGCAATTCAGGTTTCATCCGAACCCGTGGGAAGATCAGAAACGGTGGGGTGTAGTTGCCTCCTGCAGCCATACAGACCACGGCCGTTGTGAGGATACCACGCTCCGCTGAGGTCAGGGTGCCGACCTGAGACTTCCCTTTGCGTGCGAAGACTTTGGTCGACTTTGTCTGGACAGTCGTCAGCCCCGTCTCGTCACAGTTGAAGGTGCGGTGAGCCGGAAACTTTGTTATGTCCATCTCATGCTCTAGAACATAAAAAAAACTTCCCCACGTTCACTCGATTAAATGCCCTGGCACGGGCTGCCGATGTCGCCTCAGGCACACGAAGCGCCACCTCCGGATGCCTGCGCTGGAATCCGGCCAACCAGTCTTTTCCGGCGAGACCGCTCTCCTTATTGAAGTTGTGAGTTATGTTATTCTTTTCCGCCATATGAAAGGCCAGGTATCGCACGTCTTTGGTTGTTAGTCCGAAAAACTTGCTCTCCATCATAAGGATGTGGTTTACCAGCTCCTTCTCCTGAGCTGGGCTAAACACAGTCATCCTGGAGCCTAACAGCTTATCAGTCCCCTTGGCACATTTGTTTTGATTTTTCACCCTTCGCTTCAGGGTTGTCTTGGGGACGCTGAATGCTCTGGCAGCTTTCAAAAAACCCATCGATTTTGATTTCACAGCTTCAATGGCTAACGCCATTTTCTCCTCGTCCCAACTTCCACGATCGGTTTTACGCTCGTACTTGCGCGGCATCTGCAAAAATATTAAAAAATTAGCTTATTGAAATTTGTAGATACATAGGTACTTTAAACAAGTCACAGTGTTTTAACGAGGTTTTGTATCTGTGGGGTAAAATGGACCGCCACGGGGTAAGACGGACCACTAGTGGTCCGTCTTACCCAAAACTAAATTTTGGAAACATCATGACGTAGATACTAAATAGCCCAACATTGCGAAAACTTGCCTGCCCTAACTTGTGCTTCTATCATTGCTCTTCACAGCAAAATACAAAGAAAAATTAATGATGCAAAAAACGCGTCTAAATTTAATCATTCTTAGACCTCTTACCTTAGATCAGCGCGACGAAAAAGACCATTTTACTCAATAACTCAATATCCGAGCGTCCTGGAACCATTAGCCCAAGATGGCGACTGGCGCGAAGGAAAACAAAGGTAGTTAGTGTATAGTGTAGCAGATGGCAGCAGCGGTTCAGCCGGGAAGGCTGGTGGTTCGTCTTACCCCAGTGGGCCGTCTTACCCCACCTTTCCCTACCACGACTCTGTCTAGCCCATTAGCAAACACTGCGGATAATCGCTCTGTTTCAGTCCATCGATAGTCCACGGTCCATTGATAGTCATCGAGGGTTGCCAACACGTCTGCTGGCAGAGAAATCCATTCTCGCCCTCATCACAGCTACGATTTTCACAACCAGTGCCACTGTGGCAACGGCCCGCCGCCAAGGAACACTAGCGCCACCTGTTGGTGGGAGGATGAACTACTCCGGAGGGACAATTTTCAGACTGACATTGCGACCTAACGAATGGAGAGGGAGAATTCATGTTAACACCAACGTGTTGATAAAGCATTGGCATATCCATTCAATGCTAACTTTTTCCTTTCCTTCTATAGCGTGTGCCAGAGCCAGCCAGACATGCAAAAATGATCGAAATGAAAAAGAAATCTTTAAACGGTCGGTGTGGCCATATCTTTTTCGAAAATCGTAAACCTGAGACCATATTCGGAATAAGGGCTGAAAACACGCCAAAAACACCTAAGGCAGGATTAAAACACGATTCACCCTTATGTATAAATATATATATATATATATATATATATATATATATATATATATATATATATATATATATATATATATATATATATATGTATTTATGTGTGTGTGTGTGCTAACAGAAAATGCGACATTTCGCCAGCCTGTTTCCCCGAAACCCACTTGTTTTGCTCACTCGGCGTGACCTGCTTCATAATGTCATTCCCGTTAATAACCAACCGACACAGGAGCTTAACAAACAGGGACCATTTCAGAGTATGCCTCGCCCCAACTCCTCTTCGACGTCCGTTCAAAATGCAATGGCCTCTATCCGTTATCACTATCATCTGTACGTCTGCTTTGGTTTGGTCCTGTTCTGTATTGTTTGGAACAACATTTTGGTCATTTAGCGCGACATATAGATATGCCCTTCGAACATCCGCCACTCTTTATAATGGTTTGAGGAAACGCCATGAAGGCCAGATGGCTGAAATAAGGAAAGCATGCGGACTATTTGGTTATGCATGCATTACTCCCTAATGTAATTCAGACAAACACCCAGTCGTGAACACTCGCTGCAGTTTCTCTTTCAAACTGCTGTCATCAGTTTTAACATCACACAACTGTGGACCAGAAGTTTTCCTGGGTCTGAGCCAGGCTGAGCCAATAGCCCGTCTAAAGCAGCACGGTGCGTCCCTCCCAAAAAGCGGAAAACAACTGAACCCACCGAAAATCAAGATATTGTTCCATACCAGAGACTCACTCTTTTGTAATCATTTAAGAACTTCACCCGTGGTACGATCCCTTCCAATATCCTCTTCTCAATAGATTTGCTTACATCCATTATCTTAACGGCAAAAAATGTCGCAGGTGTTGCACAATTCATATCCATTGGTGAACCGTTCTCAGCAAAACTGCATCCTTGCTCAGGCGCTGTAGCAGAATTCTGTCCGTGCGAAAGCTCGACTAGTGACGAGTGACAAACTCGCTCATGCCAGCCTTTCGAGCCAAAGAAAGAGAAAATCTTCTAAGTCCAGTTTCTAGTCATTTCACTATCATTTGCCAGACACCCACACCAGCAACCACACTACACGAAGACCCTTACACTCTGCGTTCAAAATCGCGAGAGCAAACACGACGACGAGCGGCTCGCCTTTTATAGTCCCTACAAACGGAAACGATACGGGCCAGGAGGCACAAAAATTACGTGATCTGAACTAATAAGAGACGGCTGCATAATCGAATAAGGGGCGTAAACCGGTGGCGTGAGAAACGTTGAACCAGTCAAAAAGGGATGAACCGCCTTGTGATTCTGAGACTCACAGGATGTGGAGTT
The DNA here is from genome assembly GCA_030062745.1 of Capitulum mitella. Lineage (NCBI taxonomy): Eukaryota > Metazoa > Arthropoda > Thecostraca > Pollicipedomorpha > Pollicipedidae > Capitulum > Capitulum mitella. The sequence continues at coordinate 19,687,689 of CP099839.1, forward strand.
GTACTGCTGCCGCTTAGGATGACTTTTTCGCGGGAAGTATCGAATCACACTAAGAGCAAAGAATGTCAATAACCTTTTTGTCAGAAGTGGCACGGCCTCGGGCGTCGAAGTTGGCCTTGAGACTTAAGGGCTGGAGATGTTTAGTACTGGAGGTATTGTTAGTAAATCTTGAGCATAAAAGTCCCCGGAAACAAAAGCATTTATATATATATATATATAATTATATATATATATATATATATATATATATATATATATATATATATATATATAGACCATCCGACAGAGCTAGGTGAATGACTGCCTTCAGTTTTAAATCTTTAGCCATGAAGTGAACTTTGTTACAGAAGGCATTTCATGTGAGATCGACCAGGGAGTAACACACCAATCTCAAATTATGGTGGAAGTTTAACGGGGGGGGGGGTAATCTGTGACTGAGATGTCGGATTTTGACTTCTCAACTCCGTCTGATGATCGGTTTTTGCGCTAGAGCAATGTGAATTTTTTTTAATTTCATTAGTTTTGGCCAAACCTTTTGTAAGGTAAGGTTATTATTTAACCCTACTCCCAGAGGGCTAGACGGTATGGTCGATTCTCGGCAAGGGGGGTGGCGGGTTCGGTACCCCGTGAGATCTCGAGAACTACGCATCCAATTTCATCGCAACAAACGGCAATCGATTTGCCATGATGTGAACTACATTTTTATAAAAAGAAATTTTCAAAGTTCTGAAAAATGTGGATACAGGGGGGCAAAAATGTCAAAATTGGGGCATTTTTGGACTTCTTATAACTCCGTCGTTTATGGACCGATTTCGATGAAACTGGCATGAATCGAGAGATTATGGATACGACGTTTACCATTGGTACACACATCTGAAATTTTGGCAAAATTCATGGGCGTTCACAGGGTTTCAAAAATAGGATTGGTTCCTTTAACAACTGAATGAACAAAAAAGGCCAAAACGCTTTTTTGGCTTCTGCTAGTCATGTTATGCTAAAGAAGTACAAATCGCAGTACAATTTTCGTATAATGTTAGCATAGGCTGTGCCAAGGACATGAAAAACGGGGAACTGTCATGGTCAAACGTTCTTTAGATCAACTTGTGACCTTTGACCTTCAGTGACCTTGGGGTCACTTGTAATGACTTCGTGTTCATTTAATATTGTCTGTAAACGTTTTCAATCATTTTAATTCACTCTATTTAAAAAATTGTATTTTATGGCTATTGCGATATAGGGTACGCGCACTGACATTTTAGGTCATAGCTCCGTGACCCGACCTGATATCAAGCTGAAACTTGACACACAAGTAGAGGGCATTTTTACGCCATATGTATTCCGGGTTTGGTATTTGAAAAAACAGCGCAAAAATTACTGCAAAAAACAAATTTTGACTTTTGACCTTGACCTGACGTTGTAAAGTGACCTCAGACAAACAAAATTATATCTGCACATTACCTAACTATTTTGCTATTTATCCATATAAAGTTTCAAGTTCTATCTTAAAAAGGCTGTTTTTGGCAGACATTTTTCTTTTACCCTCAACATGGCCAAAATGGTCTGAGATGCCTCCCAAAAACGTTGCCTGGCTCCGCCCCTGAACAAGATAGAATTTTGAAATTTTGTCACAGCACGTAGAAAGAATAGCTAGGAAAAGTCACCAAGTTTCGTGAAGCTACGTCAAAAAGCCTGGAATCGGCAAGCAAAAAACACGAGGGGGGTCGAATCCAGCCCCCCTGCCGGGAATATGGTTAAGTAACCGATGATCACATTTTCAAAAGATGAAAATCGTTATGATGAGGACGAAATGCTGCGATGTTTCGCTATTACCATTTAGCACATCCCATTAGCTATTAGCACATCCAAATTTCTTTTGGTTTTTATGTGACACTGAAACCTATTTTTAAGGCCAAATTTTAAAGGTATGGCAGGTGATTCCGATCCAAACTGTGAGCAGGTAAAATGTTTTCCAAAAAGTTTTGAATCTTTTTAAATCGAGAAAATTTCATGTTTTCCGAATGACAATGGGATTTTGTAATTAATTTGTTTTGCATCATGTTAAGTCTACTTTTATGGTTCCATCCAAAGGCGTTTTTTTCCTATGATTATGGCTCCGAAGTTGAAACAAACGGGTTTTCAGACGCCCCCTGGTACGGGAAAGGTGGATCTGATGCTAGTAGTGGGGCTGGTGAAAAGAAGCCCAAAATGTTCCCAACTGGCCCAATCAACAATCCTTACAAATCTCGTACCTCAAACATCTAACCTCTCAAACCTCTTAAACCTCACATTGTGGAACTTGGCCCCCAATACTTCATCAGTCCGCAATGATAAGAGCTTAACATTCGCCGGGCGAGGGGGTGAATGCCACCCACAAACTTTGCTTCCGAGACCACGGCAAACGGCAAGCGACAGCGCCGTGGAATTTGGCATAGCTGACGACACACTCATTACGCATGTTTAAAAAAGAGTGACCCCGTCTTACCTCAGAGCACCGAGCTATGACGTTCTTATAAAAAGCTTGCAGAGCAATTTTTGCTCTAAATGTCGGTTTTTTGCCGTTTTAGGGCAAAAGACATGCATAAACGGCAGATGACGGGCATGAAATCGGTTCAGAATCGTAGTCCACATGAGAGTAAATCACTATAGAGTAAGTCACTCAATGACCTTTTCAAGGGCAAACGAGGACAATGACCTTAGATGACCTTTTTTGGTCTTGGAACGTTTCTGTGCATTTTTTTCCTGGCGGGACGATTTTAGGTCTAATTGGCCCTAAACGTGTCGTTTTTAAGTGAGAAAAGTCGATTTATAGCTCCCAAGCACACAGTTTCACCTGGCGTAGGAGGTCATTGGCTGGCCTGGCGGGGTCGACACGGTTACAGTCGGATTCCTTGGGCATACGGCTATCGATTTCTTCTTGTCCCGAGGCGCTAGTTCAATTTGGGGCCAAATTGCAGGAGGGTGCCTACCCCCTCCCGTCATCGGTGCGAGTGACAATCGTTCCCGTCTGGCGAGGGTTGAACAAGCGTACGCATTAGTGCTGTGAGACGGTGAGACTGTGCCGTCTCAGGACCTCCGACAGTCAAGACCCCTGAAAATCCCAGGGTCTTTGATCATCCCGGGTCCCTGACCCTCTCGCGGTCCCTGTTTTCTCAGGACCTCTGACCATCCTAGAGCACCTGACCATCTCGGCGCCCTGGCGACCTCAGGGCCCCCGGTTGACCTCCAGGATGGGACGGTCTCTCCCGTTGCCCTCCCTTGGCCACGTCACTGGTAAAGCAGCGAAAGGAAGCATTATCAACACGTCTTCTTTAGAAGGTGGGACAGTGATTAAAAACAGATGGAGCAAGGAACTTGAACTTGTCCGATTCCGCAACTACGTATGTTGAACATATTGTAATGAGACGCTCTATTGTTTTTCCCCTGTAATCGATTGGTTTCGCCATAATTTTTCCCAAACCGCGAGATTCTTGTTAAAATGCCTACACCTCTTAAGGCCGGTAGTGGCATGTGGGAGCGAAGTTCAGATATCTCGCCAGATGATTGCTGCAGGCGGCCAATCGCTGACACTGGCCTGAATGGCCGAAGGACTCCGATAAACTGCTCGCACGGGGCAATGCAGTTCCAAGGAAGTAGCATGCACAGCAGAAAGCGGCGAAAATTTCCAGAAATTAATAGTGACTGTCATTTTTAAACTCAGTCTTTCCATGCAATAATGAAGTGGTGATCTTAATTTGTCAGGATGGGGACGCATTTACGGATTCCCCATTTACGCAGTGGCTCGGCGTTCACCCGTTCATGATAGCGGGTGTGGCGCCAGCGATGCGTGCCGGCGATGAGCACATAGCATCGTTACGGGGCGTGCGGCTTGCAAGGTGTTGTGTGTGCCACTGCGGATCCAAAGTAAGTGGCGATGAGTCACGTTCAGTCACAACACCCATATCCAGGAGTTCTACGTACAGACTTGACAGTCGAAGGGGACACCTCTTCATGAAAAAGTAGGCCTTGGCGAGCCGGCGATGTCCCCTCCACTATTGCTCTGTACTCACGGTTGAGAGGCGCGCAGGCCTCGGCCGGGCCGGCAGAAGATGGTCCGGTGTTGGTGCGTCCACTTCATGGTGCTCAGCTGCGCCGCGGGCAGCCGGAGCGGGCAGGGAGAAGTCCCCTGAACCTCGGCCCGGCCGGCCTCGGCGGGGACCGGTGTCGGTGCAGCGCTGGCCGTCACTACGTCACGGGTCTACTGGGGCCCGTCCCCGGCACGTGACACGGCCCAGCGCCGAGTCGCACGTCCTAACGCCGCCGCCACCAATCAATGTGTCAGTTCGCGCCAAAATAGAGCGGTGGCGTGTCGACAGGTGCCGAGTGAGCCCGGGAGGTCGCGTAAACAGAGCAAAAACTGCCTTCTTGAACAGGGTTGCGAGACTCGGCGAACCTTTGCGAACCTAGTGACATTCTCGGGCATGGAACACGACAGTTTCGTATGGAGATACCGGCTTTCGTCATGCATGTATTTTCTCAAGTCTCAGTGAGAGGATGGTTGAAAGGGAAGCATGCAGGGCGTAGATCGCCTCCTGGCGGAGCGCGAAATAAGGCAAGCCCGGCGTCTGGCACAGGAGTGCGCACCAGGAGAGGGGGGCGAAGACGATGCGTGGTTTGACGGAGCAGGCTGACCCGGACTCTGACAGCTCCAGGGAGCCCAGCCCACGGTGTGCGACGCCATCAGCGAACGGCTGCGAAGGCCACAACCAGCCCACGACCTTAAGTGGGCTGGTTCGCATGCGCCGCCGCCAGGCGGCGGCGCATGCGAACAGTGATGAAGATGAGGACTCACAAAAATAGGCATCGGGCGCCGCCAGTCGGCCGCTGAAGCGCCGAGGGCGACAGCAGGTCATTTCGGCAGAGGGGGCATCGCGCTGGACCGCACGCAGGTTTCTGACAGGGAGGCTGCTCGCATCGTGACAGCAGCAGCCGTCAGTCTCGGACAGAACGGCCAGGACCTCGCCATCGACTGTCAGCCGATGCGCCGCTTGCCCAACAAGCACCGCGAGGAGACTGCCACTGCCATCAGACAGTTCTCTGTCCCAGACAGTCCGCTCGTTCTGCGCTGGGACGGGTAACTTATGTCGGACGTAATGGAAGGCCGTGTGGAACGGTTGCCGCTTCTCGTCTCCGGTGGAGTCATTAGGCTGCTCACCGTTCCCAAGCTCTGCGCTGCGACCCGACGAGCGATGGCAGAAGCCGTTGCCGAAACTCGAAGGCTGGGGCGTGGCAGACCGCGTCGTCCGCATGAGTTTTGAAACGATATCTTCCAACACTGGCGCACGCGCTGGTGCCTGCGTGCTCATTGAGTGGAGGCTGGACAGAGGCCTTCTCAGCCTCGCGTGCCGACACCATATCTTGGAACTCATCGTCAAAAAAGCGTTCTTCGGGTGCTTCGGTGCTTCCACTGGGTCCGAAGTGTCACTGTTCAAGCGCTTTAACCCTATTCCCGGCAGGGGGAGGGGCTGAATCCGCCCCCCTCGGGTTTTCTGCTTGCCAATTCCAGAGTTTTTGACGCAGCTTCACAAAACTTGGTCACTTTTCCTAGCTTTTCTTTTTACGTGTTGTGACAAAATTTCGAAATTCTATTTTGCTCAATGGCGGAGCTAGACAACGTTTTCGGGAGGCACCTCAGGCCATTTTTGGCCCTGTTGAAGGTGACAGGAAAATGGCTGCCAAAAAATCGCGTTTTTAAGATAGAACTTAAAACTTTATATGGATGTATAGCTCAATAGTTCGGCAGCGTGCAAATACAATTTTGTTTGTCTGAGGTCACTTTACAAGGCCAGGTCAAGGCCAAAAAGTCAAAATTTGGTTCTGTAGTAATAACTTTGGCATTATTTTTTGAAGTGCCAAACCCGGAGCGTGTTTGACGTAGATGGGTGCCCTCTACTCGTGTACCAAGTTTCAGGTCGATATCAGGTCGGGTCACGGAGCTATGACCTAAAATGTCAGTGCGCGTACCCTACATCACAATAGCCGTAAAATGGAATTTTTGAAATAGAGTGAATTCAAATGATTGAAAACGTTTACAGATACTATCAAATGCACGCGAGGTCATTCCAAGTGACTACAAGGTCACTGGAGGTCACTTAAGGTCAAAGGTCACAAGTTGGTCTGGAGATGGTCATGGCAGTTCGCCCTTTTCCATGTCCCTGGCACTGCCTATGCTAACATTATGCAAACATTGTAATACGATTTGTACTTCTTTAGCATAACATGACTAGCAGAAGTCAAAAAAGTGTTTTTGCCTTTATTGCTCATTCATTTGTTAAAAAGCTAATCCTTCCATTTTTGAACCTCTGTAAACGCCTATGAGTTTTCTCAAAATTTCAAATGTGTGTACCGATTTTGAAAGTCCCATCCATCATCCCTCGATTCATGCCGATTTTATGCAAATCAGTTCATAAACAGCGGAGTTATAAGAAATCTAAAAGTACCTCTCATTTAAAATTTTTTCCCCCTGTATCCACCCCTTTCAAAATTTTGAAAACTTCTCTTTTCAAAGTGTAGTTTACGTCATGGCCAATCGACTGCCGTTTGTTGCAATGAAATTGGATGCGTAGTTCTCGAGATCTCGGGGGCCGAATCCGCCCCCCCCCCTGCCGGAAATCGGCCATACCGTCTAGCCCTCCTGGAATAGGGTTAAGAAGAGGTGGAACTTTGCCGACACGCAGGGCTTGCTGATCATCGACAAAGAGGAAGCCACAGCGACCCTCATCGATGACCAAGACAGCCACATCGCTTGTTCAACGCTCACCTCTCGCAAAAGCAACCATGGAATGACTATCGCGAACTTCTGGAGCTGTCCGTCATCGTCCTCGGCGGTGTTCCCGCACACGGCATCAGGTCCAGGCATCCTGGTGTCCTCAGCCCAGCGTGCTGGATGGCTAAGATGATTTGCGCCCTCGAGGTCTTCCTATTCTGCGAGCAGTTTGCCCTCACTAAGTCCGAGCGTGTGGGCTTAAAGAGCTGCGAACTTCGCTCTCGTCCTGTCCGCCCCGGCCTGGCTCACCGCTCCAAACCGGGCCGCGACGCCGGCGAACGATCTCTCTCTCCTTCAGACTATCGCCGGCTACAAAGACAACATCGCCTCCACCCTGGCAGTGACGGGTTAAAATACATTCGCTTTTTTGGAATACGAATTGCACTGAGGGTGCCAACGTCCCCATGTAAAACTCAGTGGGTTTATCACTGATGACGGCAGGTAAAATATTCACTTCAAAACAAATGCTTGTCGTAGGATATGAAATGCAACTTAAATTGTTTCTAGACATGCGTGTGTGTTTAAAAAAAAAACGAAACAATGTTTTCCCAACAAATTCGAATTTACCTGAAGGTCCGAGGCTGTCCATTTTATTACGAATGAAAATGGTCATAAAGAACCATTTGTATGACAATGCATCCATTGGATGATCAAATCTCAAATTAACATGGCTTCGTTGTTTACTTCCACCACAAAGAAAAATCTCTGCCAGTAACAAAGCCTGATGTTCCCGTTTGGCAACAATGGCGCAAAAAAGTGTTCAGATCCTACATATGCACACAACAAATAGACAACTAATGACTGTTTTTAGTCTTTTTCAATGGTAACCTTTTCCGTCTTTGATGTGACGGCACTGACCAATGTTTTGCCAAACCCCGTCCCACGCATCCCAAAGCTGCATAATTTGTGGACGACTCCTATAGGTATCTTTGCGCAGCTGGGCATTTGTTACGTTTTCAGGACCCATTCGTACTTATTGCATACCTATCTTTCCAAGCGTTCCATCGAAATAATCACCGCATGCCACAGGCGCAGTAATGGGGGAGGACCAGGGGCCCACGCTCCCCCCCCTCATCCGTTTCGAAAATTTAGCATTGGCCCTATAGGCGTCGACTGTAAACAAAGCATCCAAAAACATCCCTGTCCCCCACTCTGCACGTTTTTGGAGGCTCCTACGTTCCTGTTGCATAAGACGCCATACGAAACTGAAGAAGTGACGGAGGACTGAACAGCAGAAAAACACTAACGGTAGCGTCACTTAGCGGACGGCACGAGAAACATCGGTTTTTGGCCGCGGCGCTGTGTGGCTCTGCTGTAGCCAGAGAACGCCAACTTTCCGGCCGCCACCTGTGATCAGAAGCGTAGAAACATGCAAAACAGCGGAGGACAGGGGAGGACGTTTTCCCCACAGGGCCAATGCTCCATTTCCAAGGAAACCGGGGCCATGGCCCCCGCCTCTCCCCATGCCTACGCCTATGCTTGTGATTTCCGCTAGGGGGCCCCGAGAAAAGGATGAAACTTCCTATCGACTAGTTGGGCAAATGATTCTCCACAGGTGCATAAATAACAAATCAAATGCCTATTTTACTGACTCTTTCACTGTTAAATTAAATAGTCATGAGACAAAGATCTTTTAATATGTATCTATACTATCTCCACTATGAAAATAAAGAGCTTTCTTTATACCGGGAAGGGCCTGGGTTTACACGCAAAAAACTTAAATATCAACAAAGACTCAATGTTTCAGCCACAGGCCATCTTCAGGACTGCTGATGACGGTCTATGGCTGAAACATTGAGTCTTTGTTATTATGGACATATATATATATATATATATATATATATATATATATATATATATATATATATATATTGCATGTAAATCCAAGTCTCTCCCGGTATAGAGGAGCCATGTTAATTATGCCTTCTCAGGCATGATTATGTTTTCACAATTTCCCAGACGTAAAGCCCGTGAACCTGTATGGATCATTTTTTCTTTATTTGTATCTCATTGCTTTAAAGTATTCATTTAAAACTGTTTTTTTTTGTTTGGGTCCTTCTTTCTTTACTGCACGAGGTTCTTCCAAATGCAATTTGCATTTTTACAAGCGAAGATAGGTCTACAAAACGCAGGTGTCCGTCCGCTGCGATCTAACTTGCTAACAATACGCGCCGCCGTCCGCTCGCTTCGCAATCAACACTCGCCTGTCCTGACCAGCTCCGTACGCAATGCGTGTACTGACCATTGAGGCGCCGTCTGCTCGCCTCATGCGATCGGGAATCCCGACTACAACCAAGCTCACCTGACCTGTCCGCCCCGGCCCTGGATAGAAAACGCCGATCCACAATTACATGAATAGGTGCAGAGACCTCTTGCACCAAAAAACGTCATTTCCGTACTTTTATCAGAATCTTTGCCACCAGCTATTCACCAGCGTCGTAAATTTTTGCACACTTCGGAAAAAGTACGCCATGGAACTACGTCCTTTTCCTTGAATTCTCTTTCACCACGGCAGAAACGCGACAGTTTAAGGCGCAGTTGCCGCGTAATGTTTGCATTCGTGACGTCAAATTTAAAGGACGTTTAAGGTCGCGGCCGGCCCGATCGCCATGCGAACGGTAGCTGGGCGCTGCCGGGGCGGGAGGGGCAAGACGTCAGCGGCAAAGATCGCTCTGATTGGTTCATGCTGCTTTGCAACCAGAGACGGGAATCGTCAACCGCCGCCCCCTTCATGATGGCGGTGCTCTCAAATGATTAGAATGAGGAAAAAACCAAATCAGATCAACCAAGCTTGGAAAAGCGTGCATCAAAACCATGAAATTTATCTTGTTATAGAAGATCATTCCATAACAGTCTTAATACAGCAAAAAATGGTCTCTAGCGGCTCTCGGGACCTGGGCATGATTATGCAAACAGACAGCCTTTTTCATGCCGGTAGAAACTTGGGTTTACATTTACAACATACGTATTGGTACGAGCATATCATTGGTATGAGCCTCCCCTTTTGTTTCCAATGCATCCACAGACAATATTAGACCAACGTCTCCGGGGTGTTTCAGAAGTTCTTTCTCATCCTCCGCCTGTATCTTTGGTCCTATAGCTTCAGCACTTTCTACATTCAAACAACGGAAATAACCAAAAGTCATATGCATTTTGCAATTTATCGCTTGACGCGTGCGAGGTTGTAAAAAAATTGACTGACCAGGTTTTATTGGGCCAGAGAATTCAGACATCGCCAAGCAGCAAAGATGGGTGTTACTAAAAAGGCTCTCTCCCAAGAAACTGTTCTTGTAGTGGCCATGGGGTCCAGGCTGCCGCCAGCCAAGCAGATGTGGCCAATGCACAGGGCCTGTCACGCCGTGCGATGAATACATGGTGAAGAGGATTTTCAGAGGACGAAGCTTTCAATGACTAGCAGCGTTCAGGCAGACCCTCGCAGTTCAGCCGGACGGTGAAAGTTGTCTGTGCTAGTCGCGCTGAAGAGTGACCAAAGCGTGCGAAAATGACCTGTCAAATCCAGACGTAAGGGCTGCGAGGTGTCCGGCACGACTGTTTACCGATACATGAAGTGCTCTTCAGGACTCACCGCACACAAGAGGGTCAAACAGCCAAAACTCAGCGAAAAACAGCAGCAGACGAGGGTGGAGCTGGGCAAAAAACTCATCACCTAGAGCAAGGATGAATTCAAGATAACGATTTCGACTGACGGGTTTGTTTTCGAGATCACACAATCATCAAAGTCCCCCCCCCAAAAAAAAAAACGACCACGTATGCGCTAAAGACAGGGCGGAAGTGCCGCGTTGCCACCTTCAGAAGTGGTCCGAGAAGGTGATAGTCTGGGGGAGAATGAGTGCTCTGGACATCATAGAACTGCATGTGGTGCCGCAAAAACAGACGGTCATTACAGACTACTATATCAAGGAGATTCTAGAAAAGTCTCTCACTAAAGCCGTAAGGCGAATGGCGAGCGCCGCCCTTGCAAGTCAGAGGAGCATGGTGCGCGACATGTCGGCCGCCATCTCCATGCGAGACGACGCGGTCGGTTACATGGTGCAGGGAGCCGAGAGTGGTATCACGTGCACCATCCAGAGTTCAGGGACAAGAAAACATGGCCAGGGAGTCCCCTCACGCGAACGCCATCGAAAATGTGTGGAGTATCCTGAAGGCGCGACTCAGCGAGATGGACCTCCCGAGAACATCGCGGAGCTGGAGACAGTGCTGCAGTGAGAGTGGGCGAACATCTCGCCCTTCATCCTCCGCAAGCTGGCGGGTGGGATGCCAGAGAGGATCGCCAGTGTCTGAAATTTAAGGGATATGTTCATAAAAAGGCACGTGAATGAAAAATGTCGCCTGAATATGATGAGTCTTACAGATGGTGGAAAGGCGAGGAAGAACTTTTAGAAAACCCCGTATATTTCACTCGGTATTCAGTTTTGCTCGTGCTCCTTGGAACAAGTTCGGCAGCAGGCATCGGCAGCAAAATGTGATTTTTGTGAGAACAAGTTTACGGCTGTGCTAATTATAACGTGTTAAAACATCCGAATGCTCGTAAAGACTACTCAAATTTAGTGAGCCGACGGTAGTACCTTGACACTTCCGGTGCCGCAATTTACGGCTTCGGTTACAGATCGACACATTACCGCTGTATTACTTCCGTGGTATCACTAATCACTACCGGCCCCCCCCCCCCCGCCAGTTTTGCTCGTCATTTCCAGGATTTTTGAAGCGTTTCCAGGCGGCGAGACCAGAGGTTGGGCCGTGAGGTCAAAGCCCAAGGTCACAAACGAGGTCGAAGAACGGTGTATCGCAGAACAATGTACCGCAACAGAGCCAGGCTATGGGACAAAATGCCGCAAACGGAGTGTCATATCTATTGTAACACACACGAGCGGGCTCCATTCACGAGTGCATTCAGCCCCCACGAACCGTCCCAGGTCGGCTATGGCCGCGGGCGTGGCCCAGCCGACCTGGGACGGTTCGTGGCGGCTGAATTCACTCGTGAATGGAGCTCGCTCGTGTGTGTTACAATAGATATGACACTCCGTTTGCGGCATTTTGTCCCATAGCCTGGCTCTGTTGCGGTACACTGTTCAGTCCCAGTGCATTATCTAAGGTCTAATCCGTTCCCGGGTGGCGCGACCAAGACGTGACCCGTGAGGGCAAGGGTCAAGGCCGCAGACAAGGTCAAAAGACGGGGTATCGCAGCAGAGTCAGGCCCAGACAAGGTCAAAAGACGGGGTATCGCAGCAGAGTCAGGCCATAGGACAAAATGACACAAATAGGGTGTCGTATCAAAGGTCTAGTCCGTTCCCAGGTGCCGCGACCAAAGCTTTGCCCGTGAGGTCAAAGGTCAAGGTCACGGACGAAGTCAGCGGGTGAATGGGGGTTGTGTGACTGAGAGAGCGAGCAGAAGAGCGGACGGCCTTGAGATGGGCTGTTGCTCGTCTGCCGGCGCCGGCGCGGTGAGGTGGCTGCCAGTCATCCGATGTTTCTGGCCAGCTCGGCTGACTCGACGCACGCGTACATATGGGTCGGCTACACCACGGGTGTAATCTCTGCGGGGACTGCGGGGGGACATTTCACGCGCAACTTTCCAGAAGTGGTGATTTGTTCTCCCTAATATTTAAGGTATCAAATAGGTATTTTCCATTCGCGACACAATTTCGTGAACTCTGAAATCTAACAAAAGAAATATCAGTCGTAGTTTAGTAAGTGACGCCCGAAAAAAAGGTAATTTTTACCCACTACCCTACCTGTTCTTGGTGGTTTGCAGTCAGCTTATCCCCCCCCCCGTGTCTGAACTCTGGCTACATCCATGAGCTACAAGACGCGGCGCCTTACGGAGTCTTCCCTTCCTCTCACAGCGTGGTAGCTGTGAGAGGAAGGGAAGGAATGCCTCACCACCCACCCCTGCTAGCGACAGCGTGACACCACCTAAATGTAAAATCTGCACACGCCAGTTGTTTGTTTTGGTCGACCCAAATCGCCAACGCCGCTCCGACTTCTCAGTACTTCTCACCTCTTAACCCCGACTAGATACTTCCAACAGTGTTTCCCTCACGTTCCCCGACACATGCACCCATCGGCACGCAAACATGGCGTGGCACGCAAGGCATTCACCCTGTAACCACCGGATGCGGCTGCAGTAAAGGCGCGATCATGGTCGGCAAAATACACGTGCGGCGATCAGTCCCGGCTAGCGACAACACCAACAAAACAAAGCAGACCGGTAAGTAGCACTTCCCAGGGCCGCTAAAAATACATCTCAGCTCCTTAAGTTTCCATTTAACTTGGCTGCCTTAACTTAAGGCTTAACCCGAGCGTTGCCCCGCATGTGACCTCGTCTATGGGTTTGACCTTAAGCCCTGCCCTCGCCAGTGTAGGGGGATGGATGCAACCCCCGCAGGTTTCTCTGGGACTGCAAAAAACGGCGCGCCTTGGCGCGACCAAAGTTAAAATATCTTATTGGGCCTTCATTGCAGACTTTTCGTGAAAAAGCATGGGGCATGTCAGTTTACTTACCTATGATTCCATTCCTCAGTCTCTGAAAGGCCGATGCCAAAATGTCGGGAAATCTCAAACTTAAGACAGCGAATGGCACTCTTGAGGCTGCTTGGAGTCAGACTAGATGTAAACTGAAAAAAATCCTAGGTTTCTTTAATTTTGAGACCGTTGCGAGGTCAACCGAGGTCACTGACTTCAGATGACCTTCTTGACCTCGAGACGTCTCTGGGGTGATTCAAAGCTCGGATTTCGAATTTGGCATCCATTTTGCACCATTCCAACTCATTCACTTTGATTCGGTAGCCGCAAGAGGCTTGACCTGAGGTGGCCTGTGTAACTGACGGGAAACAGCAATAATGGGTGTCAATGGATTCGCAAGGTTCACGGAATCCTATGATTATTGTCCAGTGTATCTCACTGAAAAACTGTGTTCTGTAGCCTTTCCAACAAAAAGGTTGGCGATTCCCACGAATTTCGGATCATTAACCTGACCTCAGAGGTCGGGTTTCATGTAAAACATTAAATTTACTTTTGACATGCTATATGCTTGCTTTTATTTCACTGCTCCGGCCCAGTTAGGGGCCAAACGCCAGCGGGGCGTACCACCCAACCCCTCCTGCGCCGTCGAGTCCACTGCTCGCGTCACCTGGGAACGGACTAGACCTTGGATATGACACCCCATGTGCGGTATTTTGCCCCGTAGCCTGGCTCTGCCTCGGTACCCCGTTGCTTGACCTCTCAAGGTCAAACAGTGGGTGGTTAAGGAAAACCGGCTGTAGATCTGTGAATAACGCCTCGAGTTTGACCCAGCATAAAGCTGTTTTTGAAAGCTCGACTCGACGATGAATTCGAATACGAATACGACGCTAAGTTAATGGACGTAGGTCGTATCACCTCCGACATCCTCTGGGTGATCCGGTTGTACCGTCTTAGGTGCCGTCCATGTATTACGTAATGCGTTTTCTCTCAGTCTCCCTTGAACCTGTATCGTTTTCACGTCCCAGGTCAGCTCCAGAGTTCAGCGTTCGATAACTGCTAGCGACGTTTGGCTTATAGACGACACATTCATGCGTGGCAAATCAGCTATAACAATGCACAACGTACTGCGCCGCTTCCATGGAAACAAGGCCGGGTGACTGCGTTCGCCCATCGACTCGCCGCAACAAGGGGTCGATGTTTCGAGTCGGATCTCTCTGCTTTCATGACACGAAACATCTGACGTCGTGATCACGTTTCGCACCGCAATACAGTTTCACTCACTTTGTGCAAACATCAAACAGCTACTGCAGCATTATAGCAATGTATTCAGATGATGCAAACGTCAAACAGTGACAATACTTGCATCAACATCGTAACGGCTTTTACATTAACACACCGACTGGAGCGGAGTCCAACAGTCAAAGAGGCGAAACCCGTGCAAGTCCACAGTTCAGTTACCGCGAAACGTCAGCCAGTGGTGCGAGATAAATAATTATTACCAGGTGCAGCCTTCCACCAGTGCTGCCGGTACACCAGTAACATCCTCCAGTGATCCGCGGGACTAAGCCTTCGTATACCAGACCTCGTTGCGACGGTTCCAGAACTTCATAGGGGAATCGTAGCCAGCCCTGAACAAACATACCGGCCCAATGTTTCAGGAGACAAACATGAGTGTACAAATGAACAAAATGATCGTGGAGTGAATTCGCAACTGCATGACGAACTTGGTGTTTAATCGATGCCTCCAATTGTTGTTCACGAATTACGTTCCGTAAAGCAATTATAATAAATCGTGTTTTTCTCTGCAAAACAGTTTCACTGCAGTTTCCTCCACCGTAAAGAACAGCACAGCGTGGATCAATACAGAAACTAAAATATGATTTCATGTACGCAAAATGTCAATGTATTGAAGCGTGCCAGCCGGTTGTAATGAAGACATGGGGCGGGGACGGGGGAGTAAAAAAGAAAAAGTACAAAGAGAATAATGAGAATGTGCTCGTCGGCATGGATGTATCTTTTGTCACCGTCTTTTTGTTGTTTTTTTCAAAACATAAACAAACACGTCCAAAACTCAACATCACGCAACAGACAGCTCTGAAGACTCCTTAAATCCGGGAAGGCTCCCCTCCACCCATGAATCGTCAGGAAGATGGGCCTCGTGGTAGGGAGTGAGCAAAACATTTGCAGTGATGAAATGTATCTTCCTTACGGGATTCTTCGAAAAGGTGAGTTTTCGTATCGAGCGTGCAGTGCCCACCACACCCATCCAACCAGCTACCCACCGGTAGAACTTGGAGAAGTCGAAATCGCTGTCGCCCTCAGCTATGGCATCCTGCTTCAGCTTCTGTGCCATTCGCTCCCAGTCGGCTTCGTCCGGGTATCCGCCCTCACGACTGAGGAAAACAACACGAAAAACATGTATCGACAACCCAGAACGTGCCTTCGCGACCTCAAACCTGGTTGAAGTGCTTGCATCTTTGCCCCATCCTATCTCAGCCTTCAAGAAATTAAGTGTTCGACAAAGTACTGGATACATGTTCCAGCCACATTAGATGAAGACAGACGCTACCATGTGCTGATACGACGTTTCCGTAATTCGGGGCATAAAAAGCTTCACAAGGCAGCAGAATTATCAGCCAAGGCTTACCGCAGCATACCAACTTTGGACGTTGATAAAGATAGAAATACACAATACAGATAGCCATGATATCTGGCATCATAAAGGCAGCGTTTGCGTCTCTAATGCGTCTTAATCAAACTTTCCTAATATAGGGTTCGGACAGAGTCCCGGACACATTTCGGTCATGATCACTCAGCATTGTGATCAGCATCGGTGTTATTTACACGATTTTGCTCGAGTGCTGATATTCACGGGGCTGCGCAACAAGTGTCTTACATGTACGTTAGACATGTACTGCGCACGTTTACGTGTATATGTCTCTCTATGAATGCGTCAACTCTCAGCTCTGGTGTGTCATGCGTCATCTCGATAACGATAACCTTACCTCTATATGGCAATAGTAATACGATGTCACACAGAGCAATGGGAAGTAACCAATCCAGTATTCACTGCCCATATCTCAACTCAAAACCTTTAACATTTCAACATTTTCATCATCTCAAACCCTTCAAAAAACCTACTCGGCCCAATATCCTTCGTTTCACTTCACCGATATCAATATTCCAAATAAAACAAGTTTTTGCAAAGACCACGCCAAGACATAAAAATAGGGTTAGTTCCAGCTCCATGTTTTGATATAACTACAAATCAAAACGCCTAGAAAATCTTAAACGCATAAACTTTCGAAGGATTTTACCTCAAATCCATGCATGCCGTTTTAATGTTTCAAATTGCAAAATACTACAAATTTCTTTTTTGGTTATTCAGAAAATTGGCTCCTAAAACCGCTACATGTTACTTTCTTCCAAAAAACTACATGGTTCTGTTTGGCTCAAAGCTCGCGAAACTCATTTTTACACGTGACGATACTGAATATCCTGATCTCGTTCAACGCAAAGCTCCAAGCTCGAAGCCATCTCAGAATGCCATGAAGAAAAATTCGATATTCAGTAATTATTTTGTAGTATTAACATCTTCAGCGGTGGACACAACCTGTGAGAAATGCTGAATCATGCATATTATCATTTTCTACACTTTTCCCGTTTCGACACCACCTCTGCTCAACCGCAATCTTAAATCCTACACCAAGAAAACACGGGGCACACAGACGTACACTATACGTTCCATTCGAATATTTCTGGAGGAAAGGATGGTTTTTTTTTCGCGACAGCATATCTCGCGCAACTGCTATTACGATACGTCGGACCCAGTGTTCGCACACTTGTACTTTAGCTGCTAAATGACACCTAGCGAAGATCTTATTTTCATTCCATAAAAATGAAACTCCATAAAAAATCTCATCGCCTTATTTCAGTAATACCTCTAAATAACCGTCATTTTAAATCGCCAAGCGTCCTTTAATCGCTACCACTTGCGAATACTCTCAATGCAATGACGTCTCATCATTCCTAGAAATCGCATTTCTTAATCCAAGCCTGCTCACCATTCATCACACAGCAGACAACATTCAACACAGTGCACCTAAGACTCTGGCGCCATAAATGTATCACATGCGTAGTATTTTTCTTGCTCATCATGTAAAATAGCCAATATTTATCCATAGGCTCGCCGAACCGCGTCGAAATACAGCTCATTGAAACTCCGTATATTCAAGCTTTCGAGAAGGGAAAATGGATGTTAAAAAAACAAGACAACGGAAAATGATAAAAGAACTGATGTTGTCGAGGGATACGCCAAACTGATATATTCCAGTATGCTTCCATTTTACTGAAATCACATATTCTACTAGAAATTATTTCAATGTACAAAACAAAAACTTTCATGACATGACACCACGGATCCCAAAGACACCCAACTGTAGAACAGGAAATAACTGACACTGGTGATGTTTCGTAGCAAAGTGCTTCAGTTTTCTGATCATTCAAGACTTTCCAACATGAGAAATATTTAACAAGCACACAGAGGCCTACTGTTCATGACGACAGCTGTTTCTTCTTTCTGTATACTTTGCTCATCACTCACCTTTTCCTCTGTGTTAAATTCACATTCTTGGCGTGATATTAGTTCAAACTCCTAGATCGAGGAAGGACAAACTATGCGCCGGAAGTGCACGGGTAATACCTTACGTAACTGCTTATCATGATTGGATTGTGGATCAAATGTGACTTAGCAACAATCTGCTGCCCAAATAATGCCTAGAGTATACAAGTTCGCGTCTTAGTCATTGAGTTCGGCACTTTCAGCACTTAATGAGCCTGAGTTATGCTGGTAACAAATGTTTCAGAGTACGGTGGCGAATGGGGTAAAATCTGAGTAGAACACTGAAAGAACAAAACAGAGAATCATCAATACCATGTAGAGCTTAGTCATTGGTTAGTGGGTTACAATTTATCATTTCCCTATCCCTCAGTCATCTCGAGAACAAAAGGTCGGATTTAAGTTATATACATACACACACACACACACACATATATATATATATATATATATATATATATATATATAACAAATACTCATCAGTACTCCACGACCCCGAGGACGCATTTATAATTGTTTCAGCCATAAGTTCTCAAAATAATAACAGCCTGCACCTGTTTTGTTGATGCAGAGTTTCTCGTTACTGGGATATGTTACCTGATGCACTGTTTATGAAGGGAACTTAAAAAAACAACAAGAAATTGCATTACATTACATTAATTACTAAATTTCGTACCACCTGGCAATATTTCTGTCATCAGGCACTCAATCGAAAATGAAATTGCGATGAATCGTCTGACCTGATACGGAAAAACCGCTGTCATAAAAAGGCTTACTGTTACACATAATACTTGAATTACAAAAAATTATTTCCTAAGACTGTTTAGACTTCTGCCTTATACCCTTCAGTGGTTGCCTTCTCGCGGTAAAAAACGATCCCAAAACATTGGTAATATATGTCACACGCAACTGTGCAGCGCATATTTGGATATTCCTTCACGTAGATAAAACTAGCACGCGTCTAACTTACCTTCAGCGACACAGCATGAGCAAGACGTTGGTGTCATGCATCTCCTTTCCGTTCTTGGATCAATGGCTGGAAAGGGCATTTCGACCCCTCTGTATGTAAGCTGCACCAGTGCCACGAATACTCCAGGCTTACCAGCATTGCGTGTTAAGTAGGGTTAAGTAAGTAAGGAAAAGGTTACTGTAAAAGCCTCCTGACCGGCCGGCCGCCGTTTGATAGCGCGCTGACGGCCCTCGCCTAATTTACGCGGCGATCACGGTGGGCTCCGGACTCACACTGCGATCGCGGTGAGCTCCGAACTTACACGGCGATCACGATGAGCTCCGGACTTACACGGCGATCACGGTGAGCTCCGGACTTACACGGCGACCACGGTGGGCTCCGGACTTACACGGCGATCACGGTGAGCTCCGGACTTACACGGCGATCACGGTGAGCCCCGGACTTACACGGCGATCACGGTGGGCTCCGGACTTACACGGCTATCACGGTGGGCTCCAGACTTACACGGCGATCACGGTGAGCTCCGGACTCACACTGCGATCACGGTGAGCTCCGGACTTACACGGCGATCACGGTGAGCTCCGGACTTACACGGCGATCACGGTGAGCTCCGGACTTACACGGCGATCACGGTGAGCTCCGGACTTACACAGCGATCACGGTGGCTCCGGACTCACACTGCGATCACGGTGAGCTCCGGACTTACACGGCGATCACGGTGAGCCCCGGACTTACACGGCGATCACGGTGAGCTCCGGACTTACACGGCGATCACGGTGAGCTCCGGACTTACACGGCGATCACGGTGAGCTCCGGACTCACACGGCGATCACGGTGAGCTCCGGACTTACACAGCGATCACGGTGAGCTCCGGACTTACAGGGCGATCACGGTGAGCTCCGGACGGCTCTGGAGGAAGACGGTCGGGTCGGATGGCGCCGGAGGGCTCGCCTGGAACTCTTCGTTGACGTAGAAGCACATGGTGAATTTGCGCGTCGAGTCGGTGACTGGCTCCCACATCATGGTCACCGGGCTCGTCATCGCCATGGACTGGCCTGAGGAAGACACAAGGACTGTCAGCGCTCAGCCGGGCGGAACGCCGCCCACCGGTGCAGAACAGGAACACTTGTAACACCAAAAAGGCACGAAACGTACGGGTACACATTAATTCACGAATCACCAATTGCCAAAAGACAGAAACACTTAAAAAAGCATATAAAGCTTACATTATTAATATTCTCAGACACAATGGGCGCCTCACCATTCTCGTTGTTTCCAGTGATGTAGCCGTACAGCCTCATAAATAAACCTCTCCTACCCCCCATGCCTGTAATGTCAGTGACGTTGCTGGTGCAGACCCATTGTCTTGCTGGGTACAGCCGTTCTTCGTACGTCTGCAACGACACAGCGCAGTCTAAGGCGAAAAAATGACAACTCACTGTTGCATTCATTACTTCTCAACGGCTGGGAGTGTCCACAGTAATGAAATCAGACCGTATGTGCGTGGCTCTGAGGGCTTACATCACTGTAAACATACGCTGCAGTCTAAAAAAGTAACGGCAGTGTATGCCACAGAAAAGTTTTCGAAGCGATGCGGTGAAAAAGAACGATGAGTTGCATCTAGCTGCGGCTTATTTTCCGGTGACAGAGATGCTATTGTGAGGAGTGACGGCACGAGCGCCGCAGACCTTGTTGGAGTTGATTGGGGTGAACGGGGCCGTCTCCGTCTCGGCGAACGTGGAACGGATCTGGGCTCCGGCGCTGCTCAGTCGGTTCCTGATGGACGCCAGGAAACCGGGGCTCTGAAACAAAACCACATCAGCCGAGTCAAACGGCGCCAAGTCCAGCGCACCACGCGACATCGGCAGCAGCCTCACCGGACTGGAAACACTGTGCCAAAAGGGTGTGCGCGGCGAGCACCAAACCACTGAACGTGAACTCCCGTTTCTCAGCCCCTGAAATAGGCGTGTCGCGACGGTATATCACAATATAGCACCACCATGGTGTTCACCGTCGTTAATATCAGTAAAACCAAAAGCTACACTGCAGACATTTGCGTTAAAAAACGAGAGATTACACAATGAGATCGCCGGTTGTAACTCGATAACCTTAATTTTCAGACACGGGACAACGACCTCCTGCGACAGTTTCGTGCCCAACGGACAGCGTGCGGTTACTAGAATGCAGTCCTCAGAATGTCAGAACTTCGTTTTCGTATCTACAGGATGCGAAACCCCGCCGGAAGTGGTCTGTTTGTTTTCCGGCAGCTTTAACTTGAACGC
Source organism: Capitulum mitella (assembly GCA_030062745.1). Classification (NCBI taxonomy): domain Eukaryota; kingdom Metazoa; phylum Arthropoda; class Thecostraca; order Pollicipedomorpha; family Pollicipedidae; genus Capitulum; species Capitulum mitella. Next base: position 19,708,844 of record CP099839.1, read on the forward strand.
TGCGGCAAGAACGAGCGCCTGGGCATCACCACTGGAGCAGTTACATCAGCATCCCTGCTCGCGATCCTGATTCGTCCACTCCAGTGATGCTCATACGCGTCCAACCTGCGGCAAAATCGCAACCTTACTTTCGTGCAACAGATCAGGGCGAGCCGCTGTGCGCGGTAAGCCGCCGCTCACCTCTTGCGCCTTCGTCAGGCCCACCAGGGTCAGCAGAAGTGCCGCTGCGGTGCGCATCTCTCCCACCACGTGCCGCTGCCGACTGCTCTCTGAGCGGCTGCGGCGAAGGGCCGCCGTATACATTCCGTCACGCCTGCGGCGACCTGTGACCGAGCCCCGCGCCACCGGCCCGCCCCGCGCGTCCTCCGTTACATAAGCGGGCAGCGGAGCGGAACAGCGCGCGAACGAAGGTCGAGATCCGCCGCGGGGCCGGCTGTTGATTCAGCCAAATAGGCTCCGGTCGCCCGGCTCGCCGCGGCGGCAAGTGCTCCAGTATATCGAGTTGTTCCACATCGATGTCGCTGTCGGAGTTGGCAGGGCCGAAACTATTTCTAGTCAGTTTCTTTACATGCAGCTTCTTAGAGCTAATGTTGAAGTAACCCGAATTCAGAAGGGCCACCGGGAAGTCGAAAGAACCGCCGTCCATGAGGTGCAACAAGATTTGACCAGCTCCGACAGAGGTTGGTTCGGGGATCATGGCGGAGGGGGGTGCTAAGTCCTGTTCTAGTCCGTGCGGTCAGATCGCTGAAGGCGACTCGAGCCTTTTGTGCGCCGAATTCGATTTTTCCGTGACAATGAAGCCAGCAGGCCGTATCAGCTAAGGCTGACTAGAGATGTTCCTATGAGGGTGGGCCGGCAAAAACACGAGCTGAAGTTTCAACATTCGCCACGGACGTTGGTGGCTGATTGCGGCATCCGCTGCAGGGCGACAGGAAATGACAGCATTCAGTGCCTGCCTGCAAGCCTGCACGCGACGGCGACTGGGACGGTCCAGGCCGGATGACGTCCTGCACACCGAGCTCGGCTACGCAGTTACATAAAGCGCACCTTACATAAAGCGCATTCTGCGAAGAGCATGGTGACATCTCTGACCCTTTTAACATGTGGTTCATCGGAAAGGGAAAAATGACCGACAGTCGGGGCGACGTACCGTCCAATGCCACTTGTCACGCCACAAACTGATCGACTGTACGACAGTGTCAGTGTTGTGATTTGATGTGCAGGCGGCGTCCCGTGCGGACGGATGCAGCTTCCAATCCTCCTGATGTGCTGCGAGGACGACGACACGCCCACTACCACCGCCCAATCATGGTACTTCCAACGATGCCAGACAGTTATGACGCTCCGTTCGCACCAGGTTTACAGCCACTCTAATCAGGAGAACGTTCTGGATTTCAGATGTGAAGCAAGGTGCCGGGTCTGGCGGCCAGCCTCCGAATGGATTCTTGAGCCAGCTTTCCTGTCCGAGGAATTTATCTATTAGGAATCTTTATAGGAATCACTAATCCTGTTACGGTAACGCCCAACGTTAAATGTGATGAGAACGCATATTGCCTCGTCACGCCTTTCATTAACACGGAAAGCATTCACACTGCCATACAAAAATGTTGCGCTCTCACGGTACAGGTTTTTCGTACATACCTCAAACTGTTGTGTCCAAGGGTGCAGGAAACGGCGGAGGGCAGGAGGCAACTTCACCCCGGTCTTTTTTTAAACTTGGCATTAGGCCTACCGGCACTGACTGAAAAAATCGACCCAAAATGCTTCTCTCCCCAAAGCCCCTCCCCCCAAATATGTAGGACCTGGTTTTGTATAATGTCTGAGACCGGCGATTTCCGCAGACGTAATTTTCAAGTCTTTTTCTTTCATGGTTTGAAGCCAATTGTTATTTATTATTCATATTTTCCCATATTAACTCTTTCTTCTTATTTTTATTCTTATCCCCCCTGGTTGTGTCTCGCCAATAGGCACCGGAGTCCAGGCGCGGATTCAAGAGAGGGGCCATGTGGGCGATCGCCCTCCTTCCCGGGGCCTGAGAAAGGGCCCAAGAAAAGGGACGCCGAAGGGGCCCATCTCAGGCCGGACCCAAGGAGCCCTTCTCAGACTCAAAAGGGGCTCCGGGGCTCAAAAGGGACCCGTATGAGCTTCACGGGATTTCTGTGAAAGCGTGAAGGGTTCTTCATGCAGTCGGGGGCCTTTGGGAGGGTTAAATGACCCCTGATAAGCATTGAAGGGCCACTGAAGCTCCCAAAGAGCCCCTGAGACCACAACAGGGCCCCAGCACGGTAGATTGCCCCCGAGTCCGCCAGAAAAGGTCCCAGGGACCCTGAGACGGCCGAGTCCTTAAGACGGTGTAAGGGCCCCTGGAATATCATAAGGGCCCCGAATGGGTTTCATGGGATTGTGCGAAAAACTGAAGGCTCCTGATGCGGTTAGAAGGCCTCCGGGAGGGTTAATGAGGTAATGAGACGGCATGATGGCCCCTAAGATGGAAAGAAATGCCCCTGAAATTCTCCAAGGGTTCCTGGAACCGCAAGAGGGACCCCAACACGGCAAAGGGTCCATGAGGCTGCTAAAAGTGCCAGAAAGTCTCCTAAACGGCAAAAACCCAAGAGTGTGCCTAGCACGACAGAAAGAGACGCTAGCCAGCCACAGTGGTTTCCTGAACAGGGATTCATCAGTGACCTCAGCCTCGAGAGGGGCCTCAAATGAGCTACAATAGTCTTTTTGAAAACCCGAGGAGTCCCTGGTGCAGTCAGTGGCCCCGAGAAGGTCAGGTGGTTCCTGAGACGGCAAGGTGGGTCCCTACTCGGCAGATGGTCTCTGAGACCGCCAAAAAAGTCGAGGAGCCACTGCGAAGCTAGGAGGATAAAAGAATCTCTGAGACGGTATGGGGGCCCTGGACGGCCAAAGGGCTCCCGAATGTGTTCGGCGGGCTCTAGGCAAGGGAAGGTCCCGCAAAGGCCGCCAGTGAAGCCCCTGAAGCGCCAACAAAGGCCCATGATACGGCTGTAAGGGGCCCCAAGACTGTCAGATATACGCCGTGTTACAGAGGAAGACCCATGGTACAGCCATGGCGACTACCGCAGACGTTCAGAGGGCCCATGACACTGTTCAGGGGCCTTGAAATCGCCGAAAGGTCTTTTGTAACTGCCAGAGGGCCCCTGAGGCTGCAGAGGCCCCCAGAGACGACAAGAGGGGCACTTAGGACAACAGGAGGTCCGCTGAGCCTGCAAGAGAGAGGCCTTTGGGACTGCGAACTAGGAGTCTCTGGTAATAGGGAGCCCTGAGATGACCACACGTTCCTCTGGGACTTGCAAACCTTGAGGCGTCCAGAAAGTTCAAAGGACCTAGAGGCGTTGCTAGAGGCACCTCTGTCACGGGAGAGAGGGACTAACAGGGGGTCCTTGTCGCTGACTGAGTGAGTGGAAGGGTGGATTGACGGAGGGACCCCCCTGTCTTCCACAGACGTCCGGTCACTTGGGGCTACTAAACAATAACGGATAAATGGGCTTTCCCAACGGCTTGGGTGTAATATTTAGGAGGCTGGGTCCGTCCCATGGCCCAATGAAAATTTATTTCCTTCCAAGACCCGTTGCCAATGCCAATCCCTCTTAGCGTCAGTCAGCTACCGCTAGGCCCTAACCCCCCCCCCCCCGTCAATTGCCCTTGCGTTAGATACGTCACTGTCCATCCTTTGTCATCGAAATAAATCTTTTACCTACCCCTTTTTCCCTTCAGCGTTGCGGGGTATCAGAAGTCACGAATTTCTCCAAAGCAGCGTAAATGCTCAAATCCGCGAAATTAAGAGTTTAATCCAACCTGACGGACTCTGGATCTGCAGACAACATTGTCTGCACCAACACTGTCGCAAACCGGTCCCCTATCCCTGTCTCTGGAGTAACTGAGACGCCTTTCTGACGGTCCTTGGCTCCGGTGAAGCCATACGACGAGGAGTTTCAGTCGGCATCGGAACGGCACCCCCCTCCAATTTAAGTGCACTCATCAGCCCTAGCCGCAACGGGGTGGCTTCATCAAGTTATCGCTCCTTGGCCGGCACCGGACCGTTTGCTCCTTGGTCTCTCCTTGACCTCTCCTGGCTCCTTTCTTTGCTCCTCTCCTCGCGAGCAGGGGCCCCAGTCCTGGCTGGGTCCTGGGCCCCGCCGGGTGTCGCGATACTGCCCACTCCCGAGTGCTATGGTTCCGGCGCACTTGTTCCTCAGGTAATTATTCTCCCTTCCCTCTGGTTCTCCTCGCCAAGCCGACGCCCCGGCCCACCCTTGCCGCGGGTGATTTCCCTTCCCACAGGCGGAACCCCATCGCCAAGCCGGGACCAAGCGTATACCCGCAACGGGTGTCTACCGACCCCAGGCTACTGCCGAGATGGTGGGCGCCCCCCCCCCCCCACATTACCAGTGTGTTAACCCAGCCCTTCTTTTGCTTGACCATGTTACCAAGCTCTCCGGCGAACCACCCTTTCCTCGAGACATTCCGCTAAGGTTTCCGCCGTATTTCGCGTAGTTCATCAGTTCTCCCTCCATGTTATAAGGCCCAGAAAATGAATAAAAAAGGATTGCCCCAATGAGGTTGTTGTGCTGAAATTGCCTTTAATTCTACCTTTCCATGGCTTGTATCCATCGGTGTCAAACAGGCGTCTTCACGGACAGAGCCGCTGCACACGAATCGTCTTAAGCCTCACACATCCGACCGGAAAGGTGTTAATTATTTTTGAGGTGGCGAGGACTCCATCCAGACGATCTCCGGTGTTTCGTGTGAAGACGAAGCTTTCTTCCGCCGCCAGGGGAACGGGACCACTCTGGAGGCCTCTCCGTTGGTTAATCAGCTGATGTCCTAAGCTGGGTGCGGGAAACCATATGACGATGGCTCCGGTCGCTTGGGACGTTTCCGCAGTAACCAGCTGCAAGGACCCGGGGCATTTACCAAATTATTAAACGTATTATTACTCGTATTAAACGCGGCCACTATATTAGAAGATAGTCATCGTATATCATCTCTCCACGGCCGGTCGCAGCAATGCGTCCCGTGATCCGGTCTCTCCAGTCCGCGGTCATCGTCCTCCGCTCACAACATCAGTGTTCAGCCGGTCCCCGTGACGTCACCCGTCGTGAATGACCGGCGCGGGCGCCAGTCGGTCTGGCCCCAACCGCCGCGTGGCCGTCGCCCGGCTCGGCCCGCCGCCGGCCGGGGGCGGGGGAGGGGGAGAGCGCTGCTGTCTACTCTACTCTATGACGTCACCCCCTGCGGGCGCCGCCGCAGAGCGGCCCGCCGCGTCGGCGGCCGGCCGGCTGGCCGGGTCACCCGCCTGCCGCATGAACCGCAATTTGCGCAGCGCGCCCGCTCCTGATGTGCCAAGGTCCGAATGCAGTGCGCTGTTAAATCTCGCTCATGATGCTGAATGGAAGATCTCTGTCTGGCTGTATTCATGACTTTTCTCGATTTAACTTTCTTTGTCCCTCGCCATAGGGTATCCAGTATAATTTTTGCCAACCGCCAGCGCTCCGTGAGCCGACGCTCTCCAAGAATTTCACGCTTAGCGATTCCCGTTAATGTCAGTCCTGTTCAGTTTTATAGCATCTCTTTGGTTTAAATGCCCACGGGCAGCCAATCGCCAGGGGTACTAGGGGCGACAAACCCTTGATCAGAGGACACACGCTGCCATTTCCGTCGACCTGACTACGATTTTGTTTGGATGTGCAACTTTGATTGTAAAACGCTTGGTACTATAGGAAGGGAACCACTCACGTGTCGGACCTGAAACTCAACCGACACCCTTCCAGCGAACCCAGCATTATGACGCCAGATCGAGCCAGTTATGGTAAATTATCAGGATACTGGACGTCTCTAACGTCGGCCAAAAAAGCCTTACTTAACGCCCGAATGTAGTACGTCTATCTCCAGCGACCTGCTGTAGATGGAAATTCATTTGATGCCAGAGCAATGTGATCAACTCAACCTATACGTTTGCTGAGACGTAAACTGGCAATACGGACCTGAATGAGCTTGCAATCATCCGTTCATGAAAGCGTTGGTCTAAAGTGAATCAAAGTTTTCGACCTCCGGGCTCAGGCACAGGTGAGACAGCGAAACAATGCCTGCACTGAAATAGCCTGACGCGATCTGAACACGCCATGTCAGTGCACGCTCCGACAATCCTGCTGCCTTGGATCACAAAGTAAATTGTCTGCCTACGGAACTGTGAAAAATAAAAGGAAAACTGGGTCCGATACGTGACCGAATCGTCCAGTCGCAACAATTTCCTGAAGATTATACTGCCCGTCCCAGAAAGCCTCAACCAACAGCGTGTGTTGGTTGAGCCTTTCACCCATTTCATTGGCTGAGCCAAATCACACCCCACTCTGAAATCACAACAGTGTGTGGTGTGATTTCACGCTATTCAACGAGCCACGGTATGACTTTCAGAGTGATTGGAGCTGCGTCGTGACGCGTTCCAGAGGGCAGTTTTACCGTCGATGGCTACAGCTGTGGCGGGGCATCTGAACAATATGATCCGAATCGAAGTCAGATGTCCACCTGGCCGTCTGCTCCGTTCTACGTCGCCGGGTTCCGTCGGTCTTCTCGCGGGCGCCATCTGTCGAATAATCTAAGCGTCGTGCATCGCGAATCTTGCCAAATCTTGGAGACACCTGACCAGTATGAACCTGATTGGACATCGATGCCACCTGAACCGTTGGCTTAGTTTCAAGACCGACCTAAATCCACAAATCAAAGGTTGCGACAACAATTTAGGAAAGTTCAAGCAGCACGGGCCAGAAATCTTGCCGCGTCGAGGCATCGGACAGTAAGAAACGAATCAAAATCCGATACCAGCCTCATCGTCAGCCCAGCTCGAAGCCCGACCTTACGACATCAGTTAGTTATCGTGATACAACTTAGAATAACTTCAACGGCGCAGAAACAACTCTTGTCTCGGAGAGCATCTGAGAAACCTGAACTGCATCAGAGTTACATTAGCTCTGCTTAAGGCCAACACGAAGGCATCTTTTACTTACCATTTAGTTTAGTTATTGTGATGAATCTCAAGACAATGTTAACACCGCGGAACCAAAGCTTGCCATGGAGAGCATTTCCAGCAATCTAAGCCAGCTCGAGACTAGCCTGAACATCAGCTCGAGTGCGACCTATGGATATCTTAGTACCGTGACAAAACCTAAAAATAATTTAACCAGCGCCGACCATAATTTTTGTCTCAACGGGATATCTAAGCAATGTAACTCGAACCCGGTATCAGCCTAACTGCCATCGCGACTTTCAGACCGAACTGAACCCCCCGATGGGGCACCACCTTTCCGTGGTGGGGGGATTGTGTGCTCCAGTGATCCGGCGGGCGGTCGGGGTTGCTCGTGGAGCTCCCCTTCCGGCCAAAGGGGAGGAGCCAGACGAAGAGTGCCTCACCGACGGGCACTGGCTTTGGTCAGTGTAGGGGAGCAGCGCCCCTCGGTCCCCAGCTTCTCCCGCAGGAACACCACTGTTGGTGTGGAGTGTGGCGACCCCCCGGGTCCCAGCCAAGGAATTCCTCTGACCGTTATCGATCCTAGCGTCCCCTGCCCACGCCGACCCTGGTTGTCCTATATCCGGACCTTTTGTTCACCTCACCTCTGGTAGCAAGCAGCTCAGCTGCCTCTGACTGCTCAGGTCTAGCAACCCTGCCAGTCCGCCAGCTCTCGGTTTTATCGGAGTAGCCGCGCTCCCTCGGCCCGTCCCCCGGGTTGACGGAGCCCTGGAAGTTGAGGCCCCTCGCCGCACGGTGCTAGTCGTGGCGGGGGGCCAACGCGCCTCTTTGGTCCTAATATCCCGGAGGGGCGGGCGGGTCCGTATTGGCCCATGCGGACCAAGTGGCTGGTCGCCTCGGGTCGTCGAACCCGGCTTGGCTCGGGTTCGTTCGGCCCGGCCGGCCGGGGTCAAGGGGCGGGCGGCGCTGGAACCCGGTTTAGACGGGGAGGGGTCTCGCCGGTTGCACCTGGCCGGGCAGAAGGCGCCGCCTGTCCCGTATAGCACCGGGGAAGCCCTGGCGTCCCACGTCCCGTTTTTTGTGGGGCCGGGCGTCCCCAGTTGGGCTCCGAGGTGGGTGGGGAGCCCTGGTGCCGAAACCAGAAAACATCACTCATGGAAAACCCAGTCTATTTATTTGCAAAATATGCTACTTTTTCAAGCTTTTTAAGAGTCTGTTTATTTGCAAAATATGCTACTTTTTCAAACTTTTTGAGGTCCCTGGTATTACTTATGTCTGTGCAAGCCAATTCTGCCATTTTTTACCCATTCTGAGTAATTCATCGTCGATTTTGACAGTGGTACATTTTGGCTCACTACAGTTATTCGTGACCTGGCCTCAGGTCAATAGCTGGAAGTCATTGATACTTTGCCCAATGACGTTAACTAGACGTCTGCTTCACTCCACACTAAAAATTGTTTTGAAATATTCCGTCAATTTCCAAAAAAACGGCGACATGTGTTAAAAATGGGCTTGACCTTAAGTCAATGACCTGGAAAACTCCGAAAAATCTGAGATAGCGGATTTGTTGCATCTATCACGATCACTAACCCCTGAGAGTATGATTGAGATATCTTGTTTAGCGAAAAAGTTCGAGGGCACTAAACTTTTTTGGGCATAGGTTCGTTTGACCTGACTTAGGTCAGGCACCGGACCTAACCTGAGGTCAAAATTTTGACACGAGATGTAAAATGATGGAGCAAAAGGTACACGAAGTTTCGTGGCTCTGTGTTTGTTGGTTCTCTTGCAATCCCAGAAAAACCTCAGGGGGGGGGGCAGTCACCTGCCCCCTAGTCGGGGACGGGTTAATGCTCACCGTGCTATTTGGGGTTGTGACAACATCGACACACGTGGTCGACTTTTAGAACGCTTGTTGAACGACAAATTTCTGTGCCTTTTAAGCACTGGAGCCAAAACACATTTTACTTTGCCTACCGGACAAACATCGGCTCTAGACCTGAGCATCTGTAGCCCACAGGTGATGCAGTACTTTATGTTGTCGGTGGATGACGACCCACGCGGAAGCGATCACTTGCCAGTATGGCTGCACTATAAGGACGGTGCCGTGCTTGGCTCAAGGCCACCACGGTGGTTGCTTTGACATGCTGACTGGGGCCAGTTTGAGGCACAGGTTGAATTAGCCGTGCGTTGGCGTCAGCCGGAGGAGCGGCCGATGTCGGTGGACGAATTTACCGAGATGATCGTGCAGTCAGCCGGACAAAGCATCCCCAAAACATCTGGTGCTCCCCGCCGCCCACCAGTGCCATGGTAGACGAAGGTGTGTAGAGACGCCATTCGTACACGCAGGCGAGCTTACAGGGCATTCGATCGTTGTAGTACACTTGATAACCTGGTCGCTTTTAGACAAGCGAGGGCCTCGGCACGTCGTGTTATCTTGGAGGCGAAACGGCAGTCATGGCGAGAGTATGTGGGCGGCCTGAACCGCTCCACCCGCACTTCGGAGGTCTGGGACCGCATCAAGAGGATAGCGGGCCGACACTGCTCTACGCCGCTGCCCGTGCTGCGCGTGCACGGCCATGACGTGTTTCACCCTGCTGAAGTTGCCAACGAGATCGGCCGCGCCCTCGCAGAGCGCTGCCGGGGTGGCGGCGCCGATCCTGAGTCTGTGCGCCACAAAACTCGCTGTGAGCGGTCGCCAGTAAACTTTTATACCTCTGAGCGGCACTCGTATAACGAAGCGTTCACAATGGCTGAACTCAGGTCAGCAATATCGTCTCTGCGCAGTGTGTCGGAGGGCCCAGACGAAGTGCATAACGATATGCTTCGACACCTTCCACATTGCGCGGTTGAGACATTGCTGACTATGTTCAACGCCATTTGGACCAATGGCGAGTTCCCGTTGGTCTGGCGAGAGGCCATCGTCATCCCACTGTGCAAGCCCGGCAAGAGTGGTTTAAACCCTCTTGATTATCGTCCCATATCTTTGACATCTTCCTTGTGCAAACTTGTGGAGAAGATGGTTAACCTCCCCCTGACCTGGTTTTTAGAGAAGAATAACGTTTTTGACAATGCTCAGTGCGGTCTGAGGAAAAGCCGTAGTACTGTCGACCGCCTTTTAGCCTTAGACACTGCTGTGCGTATTGCTTTTCGGGAAAGACGTCATGTGGGAGGTGTGTTTTTCGACATTGAGGGTGCATACGACACGACGTGGCGACACGGCATTCTCTTAAAGGTTTTTGGGCAAGGTATTTGTGGCCGTATGGGCGTGTTTTTACAGAAGTACTTGGATGACCGTTTTTTCCGTGTTCGTGTAAGAAACCACTTTTCTGACCGGTTTCTGCAGGTGAACGGCGTGCCTCAGGGTGGTGTGTTAAGTGTGACACTCTTTGCCATCATGATAAACGATGTGGTAGACAGACTGCCTCGCTCTGTAGGACGGTCACTGTTCGTCGACGATCTCGCAATATGGTGTAAGGCGTCCAGTGCTATCTCGATGGAGAGACAGTTGCAGTTGGCTGTCAGCCGCTTGGAGAAGTGGAGCCTGGCAAATGGCTTCCGTTTTTCGACGTCAAAAACAGTTGCGTGCCGTTCTCGACGTGGCTGTCCTGCTTTATCTGTGCAACTGAACAGGAAACTGATTCCGTCGGAGCCAGTAGTGCGGTTTCTCGGACTGCAGTTTGACAAGCGATGACGTACAGCGAACATTTTAAAACCCTGCGTGAGAAGTGTTTTAAATCACTGAACGTTTTAAAGTGTGTCGCAGGTACATCTTACGGTGCGGACAGAGTGACGTTGCTTTGTCTATACAGATCCCTGGTTCGTTCTAAGTTGGACTATGCTTGTTTTGTGTATGACTCTGCATGCGACTCCAGCAAGCGTACGTTGGACACAGTGCACAACTCTGCCTTGCGCATTGCTACGGCTGCCTTCAGAACGTCTCCCACCGCTAGTATCTTGGTGGAAGCTAACGAGCCACCTCTGGCTTTGCGACGGAAGGTGTTCGGGCTGTGGTATGCATGCAAGTTAGCTCAGTTCCCCGACCACCCGACGTATGAAGCGGTGTTTTCTTCCAGCACAATAGCCCTATTTCGCACCGGACGATCTCTGAAAGCCACTCCTTTCTGTGTGAGGGTCCATGACCTCTTAATTGAGAGCGGTGTGCGACTGAGGTCTGTGGCACGTCCTTATCATCTAGACATACATCCTTGGGAACTGGTGTCCCCTGCGGTCGACGTACCTTTGGCTGAGAGCCGGAAGCGCGACGTGGCCCCGGAGGAGTTACGGTGCAGAGCACTGGAGCACCTGGCATCCTACGATGGCCATATCACTGTTTTCACCGATGGATCGAGGACGGAGGCTGGTGTGGTCTGTGCTTTCGTGTGTGGCCCTGACACTCGGTCACTTACTTTGCCACCCCATTCATCGGTTTATACGGCGGAACTTGTTGCTATTGGCAAGGCGCTCTGTTTTATTGAGGTTAGCGACGATGGTTTTTACGTACTTTTTACAGACTCGCTGAGCAGCCTTTTAGCGCTGAAGTGTTTCTATCCACGTCATCCCCTCATACAGGATATTTTAAGATGACTTACAGCGTTAGACCGACTTGGAAAGAGAGTGACGTTCTGCTGGATCCCAAGCCACGTGGGGATATCTGGCAACGAACGAGCCGATGCAGCCGCGAAGCGTCCGTCACGCATGTGTGTCACGCGACGCATGTCATTGCCTGCCAAGGACTTTTACCGTGTGTTTTGGTCGTATATGTATGACTTGTGGCAGCGTGAGTGGGATGCGCTAGGTCCGAATAAGCTTAAAACTATTAAACCCCGCATAGGAACTTAAAGGAACATAAGCCTCAAGTTCACGCAAAACCGGCGAGAGGAGGTTATTCTCTGCCGTTTGCTCCTGGGCCACACACACGTAACGCATCACAATCTGTTGAAGGGCGAAGAGAGAGGGATGTGCCCCCGCTGCAGTGAGCCCCTCACTGTGCACCATGTGCTGATCACATGCAATGGTTTGATTTCAGAGCGTTTGCGGCACTTTGGGCACAGTGCGACACCTCACACTTTGCTGGATTTACTGGGCGATGAGTCTCGTTTTATAGGGATGGGACAGTTGTTCCGGTTTTTATCGGATGTCGGTTTTTCTGCGGTGTTTGCACCCTTCTAGTCACATGTGTTTTGTTTTGTGTATGCTCTTGTAGGCAACTTTTTTGTCTTGACATAATTGCGCTATATTACGCAGTCGGATTATGCTAATCGTCGTGACTCTTGTTAATGGAGCTACTTAAACAAGTTATGGGCGCCGAATGACCCTGTAGTCGGTGCGCCCTAGGCCCCAGTAACCAACCAACCAACCAACCAGACCGAACTGAAGACATAAATTAGCTATCGTGACGAAAGCAAATTAAATTTACAACCTTGACCAAAAATCTTGCCATGACGAAGCATCTGAACGAGATGAGCCAATCGGGGATAGATTCTGCCACAGCAGTTAGTCTACACCGACCTCGTCTCCGACCCTCTCCGCGCGCGTCTCCGCGCTTTCCGTCTCTGGGGTCCATTTCCGACTCCATTCCGAAATTCAGTACAATGGAATACTCATATCGCATTTTCCTGGCCTTTAATGTAACTCAAATTACAACACGCCCTACACCAAAAAATTAAAAACCATAGTCGTCCGTCCCTGGCGATCCGACACACACGCTTTCTCCTTAACGTAAAATACAGCCTATCCAAAGAAATCTATATACATCGCGGTGCGCCAAATACAGTCACACAAATGCACACGTAAGCTCTACCACACGTGCGCATTAAGTCTCTGTCAGTATGTCGTCATGGGGTAGCTGATGGCTCGATGTTCACTGTGCCCCCCCCCCCCTCGTGGTGGCCGCAAAAAAGACCTCCCATGGTGAGACACATACCCCATTACTGCCCGGAGACCACCGCTTGAGCGGGTCAGTCGGAGAGGAAGGTGGGTGGGCTGGTAAGTCAGAGGGAAATCCGTGAGCTTACTTACGCTGCAACGACCGTGGACTGGAGCGTGATCAGTCTTGGAGACCTGTGACCTTGAGGTCTTCACGGCTCACTGTATTCAGAGGTCTTCAGAGGGGCTTCAGAGGTCCGGCCAAAAACGCTGGCTGAGTCCACGGTGACCAGACTCAGCGCAGCGCACCGCCGCTCCGCAAACTGCGGAGCGGCGGACTGCTTCCGGTCAGAGCCATCCGCTTAAACGGCCCAAGCCCGTCTTTTTTTCCATTTGCCGCATCTTCGCTGGCCTAGCTTCGGCTCCCGCTGCAGCCCACTAGGCTCCGCCTTCATGTCCTTTCATTAGTCTCTGTTCCACACTTCCGCCGGAGACGGTTTTCCTCGCGTTTCCGTTGGTGCGCGCGAATCGCACTAGTTTTGCACATGCGTCACCTGGCCCTCCCTGTCGGCGGGTCTCGCCTGGGGCGGCCACCTGCGCTTCCAGACATCGCCGCCCGGGGTCGCCGCGATTGCTATCGGATGTTTTCGCGCCAGCTTGGTAACCAGGTGTCCGCTGGATGTTGTCTTTCAGACTTCTGTTAACTTCTCCGCTGTTTTGGACGTTCACTGGCATAGGTCGGATTCCAGTTCAATCAGTCAGCCACACATGGGGCGGCGGCACTTGTTCTGACGTATTGTCGGCTTGCTCCAGTTTGCGCCGCGCCTGCCCTCCCAATGACTTTTTATGCTTCGGCGGCGAAGGGCGCTGCTCTAGACGACGGCGACCGAGTGCGGGCGGCCGCTTTGAAGTTAAGGTCGCAGCCGCCGCCCGAGGTGTTAGCGAGGTGTTTTGTGTCGGCATGGTGTCCAGGCGTCCGCTGGAGGGTGCGTCGTTTTTCCAACTTTTGTTGACCTGCTTATTTTAGACTGTCACAGCCATGGTGGCCGGGTTCTAGCTCGTTCACTCAGCCACATCTGGGACGGTGAAGCCTGTTTGCCGAGACTCCTGCTCTGGTTTGCCACGCACCTGCTCTCCTAATGGTTTTGTTATTGTCCGGTCGGCACGAACACGCGCAGTCCTGCCGGCGCTCCTCACGGCAGCAACGGCCTGACCTGGAGAGGCGACCGCTTTGAAGACGTTACCTGTCCTCTAAATGATCCTGTGTTTTTTCGCGTGTGCTTCTGTGACCGGCGCTCTCACGATTGACTCCGGGGCGGCAACGGCATTGGAAGAGGGGGGAGGGGATACCTGCTTCTGGATGTTTTGAGTTTGGCTGCCGTGGCCGTAGCGGGGCCGCTTTGAAGACGCCACCTGTCCCCTAAATGATCTTGTTTGCTCGGCCGATGCCGGCTCCGTCGCCCATCTGCAACCCAGCGCTGCCTGTGAGCCCAAGTTTTCCCGTGTGCCCGGGGCGGCTTGCTGTCTTGTTTTGTTGACATCCGGCCGTTTCCAGTTGACACCTGCCGAAAGGCGAGGAGAAGACAGGGCGGTGGGGTAAGGGAGAGAGATCTGGCCAACTGTCGGTCGCTTGGACACGACGCCGCCCGCTCGCAGTTTCTAAGGCCCGGCCCGTGGAAAAAATGTAACTACGTTACAATTGTATCAAATGTTTCCCCCTGGACTTGAGCAAATCAACGTTTTTTTCATATCCGAAAAACGAATAATGGGGAGGGAGCCGACCGGGAAGAGGGCCCCGCGCTGACCATTCTCCCCATAGGCGCAGTCAAGGGGGTAGGGAGGAGGGCCCGCTCTTCCCTCCCACCCCCCTTGGACTCTCATTTTTTTAAAGCCATTGCACATCGCCCTCCCGGCAGGCGGTTTTCGTACGATTTCAGTTCACACTGAGCTCCGCCCCCCTCCCTTTAGAAAATCCCGCCTGCGCCCCTGGTTCCACCCTCGCCCCCCGTTGAAATCCTGGATCCGCCCCTGCCGCGGTCAAGACTGGCTTAGCAGTCAGCACTGTTTTGATAATATCCCTGACATGCACCTCAAGCTGTTAGGTCCCACCAGTGCGTACCGTAGCAAACAAGCAGGATCAGGAAGGTCAGCACCGATTTCATCGTTGTTATTCCACGAACTGGGTTTTGAGTGACCAAATGCATTGCGACTGTGAAGACCGCTTTCAGCTTATTGACCCAGTTTACGAAAATCACGGTTACGTTCTTCCCAGTGCCACTTGTCATGTGTGTCCCCATAGCATGGTGCTAAGGTAGGACGCTTCTCACCGACTATTAACTGGAGCGGCAGGCAATGAGAGTACTGCACGGACAGATCTGGGGGGAGGGGGTGGGAACTGGGTCCCTTTTCGCATAGGTGGGCATCGTTACTAAAAAATGTAACTTCGTTACTCGTTACTCCGTTACTCAAAAAAGCCAGTCCGTTACTCGTTACTCCGTTACTCTGCCTTAAAAAGTAACGGAAGTTACCGTTACTCCGTTATTCCGTTACTTTTTTAAATGCAGTGAAAACCAAGCGAAAGCGGGTTTTAAGTCTTTTATGCTGCTTTGTGGTTGTAAAACGCATTCCGTATACAAAGGGAAGAAACAAAGCGCTTACCCAAAACACTCCGCTAGCTGCCCACTGCCCTCACCAGCCGTTGTAGAGTCGGCGGCGCCGGGACAACAGCCGCGGCGGGTATTCTACCACTGTGTTAGCCACAATGTTCAAACCAACGAATTCCTGTTCATTGCCCGCGGCGCCGACGGAGCGAGAACAACCGGCGCTGGAGCGGACGCATGCAAAATGCGACGAACAGCGGACATCTATCGACTGGGTTTGATCGACAATGCCTCTCGAAGTATCCGCCCTGAACATAATGGTCTCCGTTCAGAACTCGTTTCGGTCTCGCGAACTTCTTGTTTTGTTTTGAAATTATGTGTGTGTATTAGTTTGTGTACGAGCGCGTGCGTGGAGGTAAGATTCCTGATACCCATGACGTTTTTTTAATACCAAACGACGAAGGACTAAAAAAAACATGACTGATATGGATTTTATTATTGTGAAATAAAAGACTAAAAAAAGGTGCTTTAGTACCTCTTCAGCACCCTTGAAAAGACAAATTAGCTATAAAAACATGGTCATAAGTAAGATGCAACGGAGGATGTTAGCCGTTCACAAGTGGGACATTTTGGAACGATGACGTGACCTGACCTGACCCCTGTGAAAGGCCAAAATTGATATCAATGAACTCGCTATTGTCTTACGGTTCAGTATATGTCGCTTAAGTTCAGCTTTTCAGGGACAAGGTATTGTGTCTATTTACCTAATTCCAAGGACGTGTTTTGACCTTTCATGGCGTCTGGTGGCCTCAGAATTGACCTGAGGTCAAAACTCTTGAATGTTTTCGTCTCGGTTTAACAAAACCTTTCCGACGGTGTTTTCCTTTTTTCCGTGAGATATATGGGAGCCGAGATCCTGGGAGGTGCGGAAATCCGCGCTCCCCATCCGGCCGGGCAAAGGGCATTCTGAGCCCGGCCGGAGACGGGTTAAAAACACTTCATTTAACCCTATTCCCTGTGGGGGGGGGCAGATTCTGCTACCCGTGTCTTTTTGCTTGTCGCTCCCACACTGTTTGCCGCAGCGCCACAAGATTTTCTGGCATTTCATGGAACTGATACACACGTGTTTTGTCAACATTTAAAAAAAATCGGTCCCGCAGAGGCGGTTCCAAGCCCCCGTTTTCGGCGGTAATAAGCTGTGCGTGAAGCTGCAAAGTTGTGCGGTTCACTATCGTGACATTCTGAGTAGAAATAAAGATCACTGACTCATTTATATAGTCATACACATCCTAAACAATGCGTATGCACACACATTTTCAGGCGAACGCACACCCAGGTACTGAAAAAATGGGGGAGCACACTATTGTGCTTATGGTGCCCTCCCAATTTTGTTTACCTGGATCCACCTCTGCGCTACATATAAACTTAAACTGGCTTGCTAATTGTACATCTGATGTTTATATCACCCAAAACAAACAAAAACAAAGGAAATTTCTTATTTCAAAAATCACCCTTCTTGCCCTCCCTGGAACTGCCTATGGTTTTCTATTTTAAATTTCAGCTTTTGGTACATAAAAGACTTGGACATTCCAAGCTGAACCGTGTTATTCCCATGAAAATTGGTTGGTAAACACGGCCGCAGTGACCTTTCAAAAATCCCCAAATTTTGGAGTTTGTTCGCCCCCACGCCCTATTTTCGCAATTTTTGAATTTTGGGGTCCGGAATTGGAGATCTCGTTGAAACATATCAAATGGCATTCATCCCATCAACATTGGACGAATGCATCTCGAGATCTCTGGAAGGGCGGGGAGGGGAGGGGGCAGAATTGGTAATCTTCACCTTTCGGCCAATGCATATTTTTCGAAGGTGCAAAAGTGGCAACGGCTCATATCATGTTTGAGTTTGGGTCCTCACTTCTGCGTCTACAAAAAATAATGTGTCAGCCGAAAGGTGTTTCGGCCAGTTGATATTTGTTTTCGGGAACGCAGAAGTGGTAACTCCAATCGCATGGACAATGTAGCCTGTCCTCCAAGTTAAAAATGATTTAACCTAACCTAACCTAAAACCTACCGTATGGTTGCAGGGATTGCCCTGGATGGGCATGTAAAACTAATTTTTTGTTAGGTTCAATTTGCTTGTTTTTTTGGTTTGGTTAGCTCGTATCGGCTGAAGGCAAACATGTGTCAACTGAATCAAAATTCAAGAGTTACCTAACCAAGTCAGTTTACACATCCAGTAGGGGCCAGTGCTTAGAAAAATACCTGAATGGGCTAAATTGTTCACACAACTTGTGTTGCCACTTCCGCGTCTCCAAAAATTACGCGTAAGCGTCGGCCGAAAGGTAGATTACCGCAGATCTGCCCCCCCAGCCCCCCAGGGTAATGTGAATCTCACTGCCTACAGAGAATATGGTTAAGGCAAATAGTCCAAGCAATAGTCGACAAGCTTCATAATTATGCTTCACTACTGACAACTTATTGTGCACATTCTGTTCTCACCTGGAAATACCGTAAATAATGCTTCCTCTTGATATGTGCCTTTAGGTTTGAAAGGCTACTCTTGTGACCCTTGATTATAACCTCTTTCGTTCGGCACAGAACATACGTAAAATTGACGTTTTTCCCCTCCTCCTTAAGTAGTACGTTTCAAAGTACGTTTCTAGATGTGGCCATGGGTGACCCAGACCGGGCTCGTCCTCTGCCTCCGAAGCTGAGACACCGTCGGACTCGGAGTCAAGGTTTTCGACCTCCAGTGGCGGCGTAAAGACGCCTTGATGGGACATTTTAGTGTCAGGTAGTTAAAATTTCAGGCCAGTCAAGAATCAATCACCACTCGATCACCCCATGAACATCACAGATCCAAGGCCATGACGGCAGTAATCATTGCTCAACAGCCTTGAGTGATCTTGGCGGGGAACCGTGTGGCGATGGTGAGCAATCCGTGACTGACTTGAGACAACATTGAAAACTGCCGTCAGCTGGCCGTTCCAGTATAAATGACAATAACTTTTATATCTTTCAGCCTGAAAAATGACGACTGGTTAATTTATAATTTTAAGTCATATTAAACTTGCCCATAATTCAATATTTTTGTCCAAAAAGAGACCAAAGTCAGCTGGCCTTTATACTGAACCATTGCCGCCAGCTTGCCGTCAACGTTTATCAGCTGACGAATATTGTCAACAAGTCTACTCCGCGATTGTCAGCTGAGTGCGCGCCCAGCCGCGCTTGTATCGCCGCACGCTATTGGGTGTTGGCTATTCAAGTAGCCAAAGGCGTGTGCCGATGCAAATAAAGCCGGGCGGTGTCTGTAAGGAGTTTAAAAAGTAACGGAGTAACGGAGTAACGGAGTAACGGACCAAAAAGTAACGGAGTAACGGACCACAAAAGTAACTTCCGTTACTCAGTCCGTTACAGTAAAATAAAAGTAACGGGTCCGTTACTCCGTTACTCAAAAAAGTAACTTCGTTAGTAACGGAGTAACGGAGTAACGGACCAGTGCCCACCTATGCCTTTTCGTGTCTTCTGGCTCCATTTTCGGAATCAAGAACGTTTTTTAAAACATTTTTTTAAGAGTAAATGTTTTTCGAAGATGACAAAAAAGTGGCCGAAACCCGGGTAAAAATCGACATTTCGAGGTGCGTTAGGTTAGACGGATGGAGAACTGGTCCTCCCTCAGCACATGGTCTGTATCTGTCTTTGGCATACTGTCTCGGTGGTGCTCCGTGGTTATCCACAGACTGGGATCTGTCGCATTGCCGGTGGGCGGGACCTTGAGCGAGATGTCGGGGCCGCCGGCCTCTCAGAGACAAGTGACGTCATACGCCGGCCAATCAGTCACGGCTAAAAAATCCCCGGCAGCCGACGCAAATCATACGACACCTCGGAACGGTCACCGAGGTTATCGATGTTTCCGAGACCATGTGTCTAAAAAAGGTGCGGGCGGGCGGCAAGGCGAGTCTGTCGCGGGGACGGCTCCCTACGTTAGGTAAGTGTTGACTCAGGTGCGTAGGAAGAGCGCAGGAAAAGTGGGTGGTGATGGCGGGGGGGGGGGACATGGGTGTAGCCAGGTCTCAGAAATTGGGGGACAAATCGGAATCTGGAGAGGGACAATCTGGTAAAAATTTCATTCACTTTTTCCGTTTTTCCGTTTTCCCAATCTGAAAAATCGGGGAGGACAAAAATCTATTTTGCCTAAACTGAAAGGGACATATCCCGAAGCCCCAACCCGCGCAGTGGTACATTTATGGAGTCGAAGACCTTTCCTAAAAGAACTAAATCCAATTTTCCCCGAAGTGGAAGTGGAAGACCCCCAGCCCTTCCCCAAATGGAAGGACTGGGAGTCATGGCCCCCAGCCCTTCCACTCCTTTCCACGCCCATGTCTTGATTTGTAAATTAACGCGAATTGCCTTGGGAGTAATCTTTGTAATAAAGATTGCAGAATGCGGACAAAACAGCTGCGTTGTTAATAGACTGTATACTTTCTAAAAGCCACTTCACCTAAATGGTCTTACAAATCGACATGGGTAGAAGACAAATTTTGCTTTCCTGAACCCTTGTCAGACCAGGCTGCCTCTTGAGATTTTTCTTACTGTCGGGAAATGATTTCACGGAGAGAATTTAGAACAATGGTACCAGTGCCACGCAAATATTATATATGATGCAACAAAAGTGCGAAACTTGTAACGTGTACCACCGACATGGGTGCTGCCGAACTGTGGATGTGTGACCATTTTCGCACAATGATCCCGTTGCTGAAACTTCGTAATTTGTGTTAGCCGTGTCGGGAATCTGTGTACCTGTAAGCTGTGTTCCGGGCATGTAACTGCATCCGGCGCGTCAGCGTCCCTCGTGGCAGTGTAAGCCATTTTGACCCCGGAATGGTCTCGTGCGCACGTGTAGTTATCTTTCGGAGTATAGGTGCATACCTATACGGGTGATGGATGAAAACGTGTCATGTGCATAATCAAACCATGACAGCATTTAGTGTCCTTATCGCCTACGTAGGAAGTTGCCCTATTCAGGCTATGGTGTTCCAGTGAAATATATGTGGCAGCGGGCAAGTTGCGATTGTGGTGTTCATGTCATTCATTTGATGAGGCATTTTTATTCTTGGCGAGAGGTCACAGGGGTCAAAAAGACTTAATTTTGCCATGTAGTGCCGTGGAACTTATCCTGAATCTCCAAAATAATGGAAGGGGCAGCTGCATTTACCTGCCTGTTTCTGCAGCAGTCTGTGAGTGAGTCGCAGACAGAGTGAGTGAGGCTCTGTAACTGCAGTGCATGATGTATTTCTGGCGAATAATTACCAGTACTGTTGGCTATCTTTGAAAAATAGCCTCTTACTACAATAAGAGGTTATTTTTATTTATACATGATATATTAATAGCCACGCATTGAAAAATACCCTCTTATTACAGCAGGATGGCAGGTTGAGACTGACGTAATCCAGATATGTTGGAATACACAAGATTTCAGACCGTGCGATGGGTTCCTGTCCTCTGCGGAGTATAGTATGTACATATGAATGAATGTATCACGCTTGTTGTGAGGGAAATCAAACCTATTTTTTTCCTGGCCAGAAATGTCATTTCAAGGTTGTATGAGTCATTGTCAAAAATTGTCAGAAATTGTCAAAATTAAGTTTGTCAGTCTCAGTATCAGTGTCGGAAATGTTATTCCGGCTTCGTCATGAGTTTTTGTTATTCGTGTGGTCGGTTGGTCACGCACGTAAACCTGGTTCGACTTAATTCATTTTGGCGAAATTTTTAACAATCATGGCATTCATTTACTCCTCTATGTTTCTGATTCCAGAGAAGGTTCCAAGCATGTTGACGTGACTTTTCAACGACGAAATGAGCGTTTTCATTGAAAGGAAGGCAAGGACCTTCACGTAAGAGATGAGGTGGCGTTGGAAAGGCAAGCCACTGGAAGAGGAAAAACGCCAGAGGAGTGCTTGATGTGGATCTGCGCGCATTGTGGTATCCTTTAAAGCTCTGAAGAGCTACGGTGGACAAGCTAGTTATGCGTTTGCTAAACCCAAGTAAAAACCTTGTTATGCGCTTGTTGTCGTTGTTCTTGTTCAGACCTTGTAATTCGACGGTCTTCGCAAACAAGGCCTGCACGTTGCCAAATCCTGCCATTGTCGTAACATAATACAGTAGACCCAAAACCAGTAAATCCATGCAAGTCCCCGTTTTAAGTTGTCGAGTTTGGTTACAAACTCGGCAAGAGAACAAGACTTCCTGCGTGAAAAATCGTTATGTACTGGGTTCATAATAAGGCCTAACCTTGTAAAAGTTTCTCTCAGTGCTGCGGAAGCCCGAAACTTTCCATAGCTGACCTAGGATCTTTCCCCATATCTCTTTAAAGAACAAAAAAATGCTTGGAAGTAATCCTTACAAAAAAGATAATAGAATCTAGACGAAACAGTACTTTTGTGAAGAAAAAAACTGTATATCCTGGCTCGAAAGACCACTTTACGATCTGAATGGTCTTGCAAACCGTCAGACAATTCTGACTACAGGTTACCGAGTCACATCATTCGAGAGGGCTTGCGAGCCGTGTTTCTAGATTTGAACTTTGTTCTGGCTTCTTTCTCACACGTGTGGCGAGATAAGGGATCAGGCACGTAGCCAGGATTTTGTTCAGGGGTCGGGGCTAATGTCAAATTTTGTGTTTTACGACTGGCACATGTCAAAATTTGCGGGGAAATTAATAATTTATGTAACTGATGTCTTGCTTAACGCACGGAAAAAAACATATGATGTTTGTCTTTGCGGCATATATATGAGCACTATTCTGTATTCCTGCGAAATGGCGAAATATCTAGTATCTAGCGGACCACTTGGCTCAGAGGCGGAGGGGTTTCCCATGTTCCCCCTTGGCTTCGTCCTTGTTAGGGATCAGTTTTTGATATAGGACTATTTCGGCGTGTGTTTCATGACATAAAGGGCTTTGAGGGGTCAGTGACTTTTCCAAGGACAAAGGAGGTCACTGACTTTACCTGCCTTCAAAATCACTTTGAACCGGCCTCAGGGCTGTTTTGAGACTGATTTCCACGAATGGCAGCTATTTGACCCCTCTCGACAGGTGTGTCGATTCGTATTCTTTTGTGGGGGCCATGGCCGCGCAACGTTGGGTTTGGCCTCCCATATTTCCTGTCGGTTTTAAAGGGGAATGAGCAGCAATAACGAAAAATCGGCCGCAATAGATGAAAGAGAGACAAGAAGCATAGGGTGAAACAAAAAGTGATTTATCTATCTTTCTGTCCATCTATCAATATGTGTAGCTATATCCATGGGGATGTATGTATTTTTTATGTGATTAATAGTAACAAAAAACCTGTAAATTCTCGTCCGTCAAAATAAAGCGAGCCAAATACGTTGAGAAACCCCGATTTGTGCGAAGTTTAGGTTGTCGGGCCCTCGGCTGGACCCCCAGTCGTTTACAGAAAACGACACCCCTGCCTCTCGATGATCAAAGCTCTGTTCTGAGATAAGAGTAGTAATTTTGGGCAGTAGCAACACTATAAAATGTGATATTTCACATTTCCCTTGCCTGACTTTGGCCAAAAGTGCGAAAGTAGTTAGTGGCTACAACGTCGACCAATTCTAAAACCCAATCGGTGTGTGGTGCACAGGCCGTTTTGCGATATTATTACTATGACGGCGGTTTGATGTACTTCCCACTCAGTTTGAGATCGTATGGTATCGTATTCGCCATATTTCGACACCCTCGACAGCGCGGGGATTACTGCAACACCTAGCCCTTTCCGAACCTTAAGACATAAAGCAATGAAACGAACACGAACGTGTAGCTTCGTCGTTTGACTACGCGATGATAACCATTTTTGGTGGAAGTTGTGCTTTGAGCTCTCTAATAATGTGCTGATTTTCTCGGAACAAAGTAAACCAGGAGAACTGTTAAGCCCTTGCCCAACATGAGATGAATGACTTTCTTGGCACGGAAGCTGTTATCTTCAGAGCTGAAGACCTCCATTTTCACGCACTTGTTCAAGTATTTGCAAAAAAATCCGGCGTTAACACTAACATCTTTGACACCAAGGCTAACACTAACACTAATGCGTTTAACACCTTTAACTACCAGGCGAAAAGTACTGACAAGATCAGAGATCACAAAACCACAGCCCTTCTCCATATTTCCCTATGCAGCACTCAGTCTGCGCCGCCACCATTTTCCGACCGCGGCGGCGACGACTTGACGGCCACCAGTGGCGCTACCTCCGCGCAGGACGCGTACAGAGCGTTCTCCTGCAGGTGGTCTGTTAACTGGGGTCTTTCGGCGCCGCCGGAGAGAGACGGCGGCGGCCGGCCGAGTTCAATCACTTCGTAGCCGTCATCGTCGGTCAGCTCATCCTCGTCGCCGGCGGCGTTGCCGTCTCCGGTGGCTGGTTTGGGCCGCTCGTTGCCGTCAGCGCTGGCCCTGCGACCGTGCGGCGGAGCGGGGCCGGCGCTCCGCCGCCAGAACACCACAGCCGCCGCCGCCGACGCCACGGCGAGCACCGCCAGCACGCCGACAGCGATGTGCAGAGGCGCTCGGGACTCCCCGCGGCTCGCCGGCTCCTCCGTGGCAGGAGCACCAGTTTCGGCGGCGGTCGGCGCTCGCTCCCGATCTGGGGCCGTGCCGGGCGGGCAGTGGCACTGGAGGCTCAGCTGGCGTAGCACCTCGAGCTGCGGCTGACGCGTACGGTCAGTAGTAGTCGTACCTGTCAGCTGCCGCGCCCAGCAGTCCAATGGGCAGGCGCAGTTGATCGCCAGGTCCAGGCCGTCCAGGCGAACCGGGGCGGCGGCAGCGAACGCCAGCGATCCACTCTCGGCGTCGATGACGCGCAGCTGGCGTATGGTCAGCGAGCTGATGGCGGCACCAGGGGACGTGTCCAGGCGCAGGCCCTTCAGAGCGTTCTGACGCAACAGCCCGACGGTCACGTTTTCCAGCAAGATAGACTCACTCGCCGATACGTTTAGACCGTTGGGTGCCATGGTCTGAAAACTTGAGGAGTTTACTTTCAGTGATGCAGTTATAAGCTGGAAACCGCTTTGGTGGAGTGTAGTAATGTTACTGCTATCGACGAACACCTCCTGGATGTTGCCCGAGACAGAGGAAGGTTGTACGTTTCGCAGGTCTGCTGAGCGCAGAGTCAGCTTTGCCCAACTCCCCGCACCATTTACGCATCTGCCTTCTGCCGCGTCAATCCGGACCCGTGTCAGCTCCAGGTGGTGGATGACCCCACCGAAACTGTTTGGACTGCATGATGGCACAGTGACGTTTACCACGGAAAGGTGACTAAACTTTGCTGTAAACGAATCTGGTTCCAACGTCAATGTCTTGACGTGCCTCATCTCCAAGCTGGGCCCAGGATCACTGGTCGTGAATGTGAAGGCCTTGGGGTAGACGATGACGAGGTCGATGAAATTAAAAAGAACTGTGGCATTTGGCGACCAGTATCCGGAAAAGGCCGAGGCTTCCATGCGCAACGTCTTCACAAAATGCATTCGCATTGAACGAAAAGCATTTTGTCCTGCCGGTAACTTCAGAGCCTCCTTTTTGATTCTTACGATTCCAATGTCATCGAGGCTCAAGGACTTCAAAGAAGGCAGGTCACGTGTGGCGTCAGTATCAATTGTAACATCTGATGCGTCCGAAATACTGAGTACGTGAACAGATTTGGGAATAGAATTTCGTCCGATGTTGACCTGAAACAAAGTTTGCAATCATTGTTAGAAGCAGAGCAAGGTACGTCCCGTAATAGAAGACATTCTAGGTTTTTCTGGAAAACACTGTCACACTGCCTTTATAACTGTTGCGAATTGAGACAATCAAGTTGTAGTCTGCAGTCGTAGAAGTCTATTTCGGTCAGGACCACACCATGGATGACAGATGCTTGGATCGGAAACTCCCTACCAATGGGCGACCGAAACGACGGCAAGACCATCTCCATGACGTCATGGTAACGTCCGAGAACCTGCCAGTACCTCCCGATGTGCCTCCCGACGTCCTCTCTACAACTGTTTCATATTCTTGCCGCCGGGTGGTCAATGTAGTCACGGACATCAATGGCGAAGGGCGGAGGTTTCCGATCCAGGTATTTGCAATGGCGGCCCGCCAGTTGAGGCACGGGGAACAGTTCCTCATCAGAGATGGAGAAGCAGACAATGATATCCGCAGGGGTATATATATATATATATATATATATATATATATATATATATATATGTCATGTATATAGATATGTCACTTTTTGCTTTATTCCATACTTTCTGCATGTCTGTTATCTTATGCTGCCGTTTCTTTTCGTTATTTTTGCCCATTTCCTTTTAAAACCGACAGAAAATAATGGAGGGGCCATATATATATATATATATATATATATATATATATATATCAGGAGAAGCGGAATTTGTTCTTTGAAAAATAGTAAGATATAAACTTATAAATTCCCGTTGGTCAAAATAAAGTGGGCTAAATCCGCTAAGACACTCATATTTGGGGGGAGGTTATGTTGTCTTGGGCCTTTGGCCCGGCCCACCCAATCATTTACATAAACTGACGCCCCTGGATCTCCGTATTTCAGAGCGAGCACAAACTGAACTATTTCATCAAGTGTAAATGACAAATAGTGAAGTGGAATTAGATATGATTGTTGAAGCCATATACCCGATGCAATTTGAGAGGAAATCTCAGTTTAATTTTATACGGATCATCACTGTTAATATCACTGTTTAATCTCCGCAAAGCCATCGAGGAATGCCCAATGCCCCAATACCCATTCGTCAAATGCCAACGCGGCCAATGCCCCTGATTACCACAGATCTACCGCGTCCACCATCCTCGCAGGCGGTACAACTCAGGTTAATACAAAGTACAGTGAAGCCTTCGGCCTTAAAAACAAATATCCTTTCGGAGATTTCTTGGCCACTACGAGTACATTTAGAAAGACAAGGTTCCATAATAATTATTAAGCAAACTAACAGCAATGATCCGAGTATCTGTATTTAAAAGTATTTAAAGTGTTTAGAACCACTTTTAAAGTAGTATTGAAAACCGTTAATGTTTTTTGGTCTGTTTTTTTCCATCTCACACTTCGAAGTTGCTATTTACCTAACCACTCACGTCTGCTGCGGGCCGTACCTGGGTATATGTAATCCATGATCATACCTCACGTCACAAAACGCCGTATAAGAAAAGATGACTGTCTCAAAATCATGAAAACGACCAGGAGAATCTAACTGAAAAATCTAAGCAATATATTTCGGCAACCAGGCCAACGTCAGGTATAAAAGCAAACGATGTCAGACAGAGAGAATCAGGGCAGAGATGAAGCACGAAAAATTGTTCAGTGACACGTTTGTTCAGATCGAAGATTTTCTGAGTACAGAGGCATTAGCAAACGCCAAATACTTCTATATTGTCCTTAAGACGCTATTTCCCAAATGGTCATATGTTTACAGGTCACAGGCGTTTCCGGCAGGACGTCAGTGGATGACACGTCTGGAAATGTATCCCAACAAGATTCTTGTCTTTTCTAAAAGCCGCTCTCCGGTGCTCCATGAAGTGGTCCCTAATTGATCTGATGCATTCGATAAAGTAAGTAGCGCTGCGTAGAGTGCAGGTAATCTGGTAAACAACATTACCAATTCGCCACAGTCATCGTTCAGGCCAGCCGCACTGGTTATACATATGCCACGAGTTATACCGCTGGTAGCGCCTCTTTTGTTACTTGTAGTCAGTTGTTTTCTAATGGTCTTCTTGCTGGTCCACGATACCCTGCAGGCAAAACCGGTCGATCGGACAAGTCTTTCAACCCACCGACAGTGATCATCATGCACAAACGGTAGCGTCAGCATGGGATGATCTTTCTTCCTTTTAGGCTGGCTCGTTTGAGGCGTTTGGTGGCGAAACTTGATTTCCATTCTGGTGATAAGTTTTCTACGGTATCCGATTTGTTGGAAAATCTGCCTTATCTTCGGCATGTCGCAGTCGGCTGTCGGGCTATGGGGAAATAAACGGATAACGCTGCGTAGATCGTTTTGCGACTGCTCTCTTTGGTTTTCATTGGATGGACCGAGTCGTAAGTAAGGATGATTCCAGAATTGGTTGGTTCCGCGTATATCTCAGTCCAAAACGAGCTACGTAGAGCTATCCGCTTATCTTCAGTTAGATCGACAGTCGACCGCGACGTCCTGAAGATAAGACAGGTAGAACGCATGCACTACCAAACTGATCATCGAATGGAAATCAAAACTCGCCATCAAGCGCATGAAATGAACCAGCCCAAAAGGAAGAAAGATCATCCCTTCTTTTCCAACAAAACGGACAAATTTACCTACAAAACTGGTAGCCTAGAGAACTGATCACCAAAATGGAAATCAAGGTTCGCCACCAAACGCCTCAAACGAGCCAGCCCAAAAGGAAGAAAGATCATCCCACCTTGACGGTACCGTACGTGCATGACGATCACTGTCGGCGCGTTGAAAGACTTGTCCGGTCGAGCGGCCTTGCCTGCAGGTTATCGTGGACCAGCAAGAAGACCATGAGAAGACAACTGACTACAAGTAACATAAGAGGCACTACCAGCGGTATAACTCGTGGTGGACGCATAATCTGTGCGGCTGGCCTGAACGATGAGTGTGGAGTTGGTAATGTGGTTTACAGGATCAGCAGATGGTCCATCCAGCGTTACCTCTGTTGATGACTGCATCAGACCCATTAGGGACCACTTCATGGAGCAATGCAGACCGCCTTTCAGGAAAGACCAGAATCCTGTTTGGATGCATTTCCAGGCATATCATCCACTGGACGTCCTGCCGTAAATGCCTGTGATCTGTGAGA
This sequence comes from Capitulum mitella, assembly GCA_030062745.1. Lineage (NCBI taxonomy): Eukaryota > Metazoa > Arthropoda > Thecostraca > Pollicipedomorpha > Pollicipedidae > Capitulum > Capitulum mitella. The sequence continues at coordinate 19,737,153 of CP099839.1, forward strand.
TTATAAAAAAAATGTTACGACGTCAGCAGGAAGCTGATCGAGACTACGTTCATTCGCGGACTGCGCCCGGACATGGAGAAACATGTGACTACCTGGGATATAAGGCCTTACAGGCAGTACAGAATTATTTGACTTTTTGTGGTGCCTTTTTTGTCAGAAGACCTGCAGCCTAAGCGAACGTGCCATTTAACTATTAGATATATAAACGAGATAACGCAGAATATTTGGATACTTGTATCATGTATGGACGACGGGTTTTGTTCAAGTTTGACGTACCTTTCAATGTTACAAATGGCATGGCAACGCCAATAGCTGCGCACTCAACGGATGAAAAAGCCGCTTACCTCTGAATGCGGGCATCTGCAGGCCACCCCAACGGCGTGCGTGCAGTTGGGCGCGACCGAACAACAGTGGAGTTGGCACAGACTCGGCGGCTGGTTACAGCAGACCGCCGTGACCAGCGCCGTCACGGCACAGACGGCAGGCCAGAGCGTCCGCCGGGCTGCGCCGGCCATGATGGCCGCGTCAGGCCAGCAGCCCGGTCCGGCCCGCTCCGAACAGCCGGACTCCTGGCTCTTGACCTCGCAGCGGCAGCCCCTGCGGCGGCTCGGCTCGCCGCTGGCCGCACTGGCCGGAGTCCGGGCGGCCGGCTGGCGGCCGGCGGGGCGGCCCGACGGAGCTGCGGTTCGCCCGATAAGCCCGGTGTCTCGCCCACTTCCGTTCCTCCGGTGGAAACCCGCGCATCCCCTGCAGCCTGCTGCGGAGGCACTGCAGCGGGGCGGTGATGTCTGACACTGTCATCGACGTATGTCATCATGTATATCGATACATTTAGAAGCCAGCCGCCTGCCACCATACCCGCTCACCTATTGTTTTACTAGGCTTTGGTTACTATTTTATCTGTACTTCACAGCAGAACCATGCTAAACACTTCAATTCCGGTCTTGCTCATGGCGACGCCGGCAGCAATTACCCGGTACCACCCCAGCGCCGGCTCCTGTCGGCTCAGGCCGACCGGTCACGTGGTCACCGGTCACGTGGCCCGAGGCGGTGTCGAGGTCACCGGCCGGCCGGTCGCGGTCCCGGACGACTCATGCAGCAGTGCACCCGCAGCACATTACGTCTCCCTCAAAATACGTAAAAGAATAACCAATACCTTGCGGTGCTACATACAGTCTACATCGATCAAATAACCTTACAGATCGTAGCCGCACCGTGCCGGTTTCATCACAATCCTGCCACTATGCGTTTTTACTTCTCTGACCTCCGGGCAAAACTTTTTCCAGTGACAGGTAAATCGTTCTGGTCGGTCTTTTAATTATGTCACAATAAGTGGACCATCAATATTTCGTTCGGCATACCGCTTTGCAAAGCTAACATTCCGTTTGAACCGTCGATCATCCCGTCTCTCCACGGTAACCCGTGAACCGCTGACTTCAACTACGGTTGGCTGGTTACTGGGGCTTAGGGGCGCACCGACTACAAGGTCATTCGGCGCCCAGACCTCAACTACGGTCAAGAGCTCCGGAAAGAAAGCGTTACTGAGCTTTGTGAGCTTTCTGGGCATTTCCAGCAACTGTTTTCCCTAGCAGAACTGCCTGACACCTGACACTTGACACCTGCGCCGTTTATCGTCGGCGTATCGTTTTACCACTTCACCATACCGCGCGTTCTACTCCTCCATGCGCTTCCTCCTCCGGTGCCGTACTGGGGCCGACTGTGTCGGGCAGTTTGGTCCCCAAATGGCTGTCATGGATGAACTCGGCGGGTCTCACGGCAGTGGCCGGCTGAGGAGTTGACCGGTACTCCAGGAGGCATGCGTGAGGACTGGATGACCAGGTCCGGCCTTCCACCGCAGCTGCCCGGGTCGCCTCTAGCAGGATGGGGTACTACCGTTGCATGATGCCTTTAGCCTGCGGTTAGAAAGGTTTCCGTTACATGGCTGACTCCCCGGCCGGGTTCAACCAGGGAGATTCTCCACGATGAATTCCCGAATTCTGGTCGTGCAGTATTCAGATAACTCGGCAGAAACGACGCTTGTCGAATTGCTGGTCGGCAGAGTTTCTAGGTATCCATTGCTGGCAAAAACCTAGTTCAGTCGAGCCGTGATTTCTTGAGAGGTTGTGGCGATCACGAGACTTTCGACTTCCGCTCATAGCGAGTCTTTATCGACGACCACAAGGAACGTCTTGCCGCCCGGAAATGGACCGTGCAAATCCATACTGGTGTCCCTTGTAAGCCTGCTCAAGGACCGTGAGGCGCAAGGTTTCTGGAACAACAAGCTGGCATCATCTTGTACAGGGCTCTGGAACATTTAATGACATTTGATTGCAGACAGACATTTCACTTTGAACCTTCCTGAACTCCTCCGGAAAATGTTGCTTCTTTCCGCCTGATAAACATCGTATCACAGCTTGAAGGGCTCTATCCTTGGCCATCTGCTGCTGAACGAAGACCCTGCACAGAGTAGGCGGAACCATTACAGAGCAATTTCACGGCGCCTTTGTCCGACCTGAACCGAAGAAGGGAACATCCTCTTCACCGCAAGAACTCGCTCGCGACGAGAGCCTTCTTGCTACGAAAACCCTCGCCAAAACGCCCTTATGCGATTGTACTGAAAAAGAGAGCAGGATACCAATTAGGTCAGCAACTGGGCTGTCACAACGTTCCTCCGGACTCCTCCAGACCTCCATACCCCTTAATTAAGATATTAGGCGGTCCGGGGTTCGACAGGATCTTCCAGATCTCCTCAACGGAACAGGAGCACAAGCCGCATGCCGATGCCTCCAGCTCTGCATCAGTGAGTCCGAGCCTCCGCCAGTGACGGAGGCCGCGTCGGCACGACGCCCAACGAACTTACGCCAAACTACCTGGCAAATTAGCCGGGGAAACAGCCGCGTCCTCACCTTTTTCGGCAGCACCTGAGTTGTTGCCAACAACTAAGAATGCAACACTGGGCTCCGGGTTACTGCAAGAAGACGCCGAAACATCGCACGGTTCCCGAGCAATGTCAAGTCTCCCTGCATCCGTATCATCTTCACATTCGTCACTGCTGACGGTCTCCTGGGATCGGTCGCACTCAGAGCTCACCAGACGGGGTTTCAGCCGATTATGATATACCAAAGTCGTTCGGTTGACCCCTCCAGACAGACCCCGTAGTTAACCTCACCTTTGCACAGTACCTTAGCAGGCTTCCACGATCTGAAAAACTGCTGTCTCCTTAGAACCGCATTTTTGTACAAAAATACACTTTCACCTGGCAGGAAAGAAAAGCCATTTAGCTTTTCTCATAGGACCTATTGCTGCGCTAATGCCTTCGACTGGACGTCTCAGTCGGTAACTTTCGAGCCTGGTTCAGGCCTGTACACAACTTGTTAACGTATTCCACCACCGTTTTATTTTTGGTTATACGCGGCGCTTCGAGACTGGCGTCAGCAGATTAACGTGGCTTGCGGGCAAACATCAGGTAGTACGGCGAGTATCCTAGAGAAGAATAAACTTGAGATCGGTCACCAGTCACCAGCAGTGGCAGGTGAATATCTCAGTCGGAATGGTTGTCCTCAAAATACTGTGACAGCATGGACAAAGTAGTTCTTATAAGTCTGTCAGCCTCAGCGTTCCCATCAGGACGACATGCTAATTTGCGAGACCTCTCGATAACAAGGACATGACATGTCTCGGTCAGCACCAAACCTAAGAAATTGGCAACGCAGTCAGAATGTAGACGCCGCAGACATCCGATGCGAAAAAGAAACATTTGACAAGGGTGCACGCAACCGCTTTCGCTTTCATCTCTGGCTACGGAAACGCTTCGCACCTTCTCGTGAAGTGAGGGCACGCGACCAGCAAATGATAATTCCCACAACTTTTGTTGGTAGGCCAGAAAAAAACACTCGAAATCGTGTCAAATAGCTCATGCGCAAAAATTTCGCTCATAGACGCACGCGCTCTTGGGACAGGATCGTCGTGACACATCTGGCTTCAACAAAACTAGATATCTTTATGCCATAAAATGACCCGAGGCCTCGTGTTTACAGGGACTAATACAAACATGACGCAAACATTCGCACAGATTACCCTCGGTCGTCGCTCGTAGTTTATGCAATATCTCTAGCCTCACCCGGATTGTAGTTTAATACATCTTGAATATGAGCCACATTGTCACAAAATAAAACTACCTACTGCTCTAAACAGATGTCACATTATATATTTTGTTTATGCATATAAATGTAAAACACGAGATGTGTTTATTACAAAATCCGTTTGGACGCAGAACGCCGTTTATCAGCACGTTCGCTGTGTATTGCATGTGTCCATACTGGCAAGAAATTCCGCTCACTTCAAGCATTTCCATTTGTGACGCATGCTAATCTCAGGTTTGGACTTCCAGTGAATCTTACGGGAACGGTCGTAGCAAAACGTTAGGAAAAGACGATAAAACAAAGAAGATATATATATATATATATACATAGGTGGGCACTGGTCCGTTACTCCGTTACTCCGTTACTAACTAAGTTACTTTTTTGAGTAACGGAGTAACGGACCCGTTACTTTTATTTTACTGTAACGGACTGAGTAACGGAAGTTACTTTTGTGGTCCGTTACTCCGTTACTTTTTGGTCCGTTACTCCGTTACTTCGTTACTCCGTTACTTTTTAAACTCCTTACAGACACCGTCCGGCTTTATTTGCATCGGCACACGCCATTGGCTACTTGAATAGCTAACACCCAATAGCGTGCGGCGATACAAGCGCGGCTGGCCGCGCACTCGGCTGACAATCGCGGAGTAGACTTGTTGACAATATTCGTCAGCTGATAAACGTTGACGGCAAGCTGGCGGCAATGGTTCAGTATAAAGGCCAGCTGACTTTGCTCTCTTTTGGGACAAAAGTATTGAATTATGCGTAAGTTTGATATGACTTAAAATTATAAATTAACCAGTCGTCATTTTTCAGGTTAAAAGATATCAAAGTTATTGTCATTTATACTGGAACAGCCAACTGACGGCAGTTTTCAATGTTGGCTCAAGTTAGTCACGGATTGCTTACCACCGCCACACGGTTCCCCGCCAAGATCACTCAAGGTTGTTGAGCACATGATTACTGCCGCCATGGCCTTGGATCTGTGATGTCCATGGGGTGATGGAGTGGTGATTGAGTCTTGACTGGCCTGAAATTTTAACTACCTGACACTAAAATGTCCCATCAAGGCGTCTTTACGCCGCCACTGGAGGTCGAAAACCTTGACTCCGAGTCCGACGGTGCCTCAGCTTCGGATGCAGAGGACGAGCCCGGTCTGGGTCACCCATGGCCACATCTAGAAATGTACTTTGAGTTTAAGGAGGAGGGGAAAGACGTCATTTTTACGTATGTCCTGTGCCGACCGAAAGAGGTTATAATCAAGGGTAACAAGAGTAGCCTTTCAAACCTAAAGACACATATCAAGAGGAAGTATTATTTACGGTATTTCCAGGTGAGAACAGAATGTGCACAATAAGTTGTCAGTAGTGAAGCATAAGTATGAAGCTTGTCGACTATTGCTTGGACTATTTGTCTTAACCATATTCTCTTCAGGCAGTGAGATTCACATTAACCTGGGGGCGGGGAGGGGGGGGGCAGATCTGCGGTAATCTACCTTTTGGCCGACGCTTACGCGTAATTTTTGGAGACGCGGAAGTGGCAACACAAGTTGTGTGAACAATTTAGCCCATTTAGGTATTTTTCTAATCACTGGCCCCTACTGGATGTGTAAACTGACTTGGTTAGGTAACTCTTGAATTTTGATTCAGTTGACACATGTTTGCCTTCAGCCGATACGAGCTAACCAAACCAAAAAACAGGCAAATCGAACCTAACAAAAAATTAGTTTTACATGCCCATCTAGGGCAATCCCTGCAACCATACAGTAGGTTTTAGGTTAGGTTAGGTTAAATCATTTTTAACTTGGAGGACAGGCTACATTGTCCATGCGATTCGAGTTACCACTCCTGCGTTCCCGAAAAAAATATCAACTGCCCGAAACACCTTTCGGCTGACACATTATCTTTTTGTAGACGCAGAAGTGAGGACCCAAACTCAAACATGATATGAGCCGTTGCCACTTTTGCACCTTCGAAAAATATGCATTGGCCGAAAGGTGAAGATTACCAATTCCGTCCCCTCCCCTCCCCGCCCTTCCAGAGATCTCGAGATGCATTCGTTCAATGTTGATAGGATGAATGCCATGTAATATGTTTCAACGAGATCTCCAATTCCGGACCCCAAAAATTCAAAAATTGCGAAAATAGGGCGTGGGGGCAAACAAACTCCAAAATTTGGGAATTTTTGAAAGGTCACTGCGGCCGTGTTTACCAACCAATTTTCATGGGAATAACACGGTTCAGCTTGGAATGTCCAAGTCTTTTATATACCGAAAGCTGAAATTTAAAATAGAAAACCATAGGCAGTTCCAGGGAGGGCAAGAAGGGTGATTTTTGGAATAAGAAATTTCCTTCGTTTTTGTTTGTTTTGGGTGATATAAACATCAGATGTACAACTAGCAAGCCAGTTTAAGTTTATATGTAGCGCAGAGGTGGATCCAGGTAAACAAAATTGGGAGGGCACCATAAGCACAATAGTGTGCTCCCCCATTTTTTCAGTACCTGGGTGTGCGTTCGCCTGAAAATGTGTGTGCATACGCATTGTTTAGGATGTGTATGACTATATAAATGAGTCAGTGGTCTTTATTTCTACTCAGGATGTCACGATAGTGAACCGCACAACTTTGCAGCTTCACGCACAGCACATTACCGCCGAAAACGGGGGTTTGGAACCGCCTCTGCGGGACCGATTTTTTTTTTAAATGTTGACAAAACACGTGTGTATCAATTCCATGAAATGCCAGAAAATCTTGTGGCGCTGCGACAAACAGTGTGGGAGCGACAAGCAAAAAGACACGGGTAGCAGAATCTGCCCCCCCCCCACAGGGAAATGGGTTAAATGAAGTGTTTTTAACCCGTCTCCGGCCGGGCTCAGAATGCCCTTTGCCCGGCCGGAGGGGGAGCGCGGATTTCCGCACCTCCCAAGATCTCGGCTCCCATATATCGCACGGAAAAAAGGAAAACACCGGCGGAAAAGTTTTGTCAAACAGAGACGAAAACATTGAAGAGTTTTGACCTCAGGTCAATTTTGAGGCCACCAGACGCCATGAAAGGTCAAAACACGTCCTTGAAATTAGGTAAATAGACACAATACCTTGTCCCTGAAAAGCGGGACTTAGCGACATATACTGAACCGTAAGACAATAGCGAGTTCATTTATATCAATTTTGGCCTTTCACAGGGGTCAGGTCAGGTCACGTCATGGTTTCAAAACGTGCCACTTGTGAACGGCTAACGTCCTCCGTTGCATCTTACTTATGACCATGTTTTTGTAGCTAATTTGTCTTTTCAAGGGTGGTGAAGAGGTACTAAAGCACCTTTTTTTAGTCTTTTATTTTATAATAATAAAATCCATATAAGTCATGTTTTTTTTAGTCCTTCGTCGTTCGGTATTAAAAAAAAAACGTCAGGGGTATCAGGAATCTTACCTCCACGCACGCGCTCGTACACAAACTAATACACACACATAATTTCAAAACAAAACAAGAAGTTCGCGAGACCGAAACGAGCTCTGAACGGAGACCATTATGTTCAGGGCGGATACTTCGAGAGGCATTGTTGATCAAACCCAGTCGATAGATGTCCGCTGTTTGTCGCATTTTGCATGCGTCCGCTCCAGCGCCGATTGTTCCCGCTCCGTCGGCGCCGCGGGCAATGAACAGGAATTCGTTGGTTTGAACATTGTGGCTAACACAGTGGTAGAATACCCGCCGCGGCTGTTGTCCCGGCGCCGCCGGCTCTACAACGGCTGGTGAGGGCAGTGGGCAGCTAGCGGAGTGTTTTGGGTAAGCGCTTTTTGTTTCTTCCCTTTGTATATGGAATGCGTTTTACGACCACAAAGCAGCACAAAAGACTTAAAACCCGCGTTCGCTTGGTTTTCACTGCATTTAAAAAAGTAACGGAATAACGGAGTAACGGTAACTTCCGTTACTTTTTAAGGCAGAGTAACGGAGTAACGAGTAACGGACTGGCTTTTTTGAGTAACGGAGTAACGAGTAACGAAGTTACATTTTTTAGTAACGATGCCCACCTATGTATATATATATATATATATATATATATATATATATATATATATATATATACATATATAGTCATAACTTATATATAGCTTATATATAAGTTGCTGAGAAATGGGGCGAAGATTCATAAATTATTAATTCTTAGCAAAAAAAAAACACAAAGAGAAAATTTGGACTTATCAGTTGGCTTTATGTGTACTAAATTGCTTCGCATCGCAAAGTGATTAGGGCACATTACTTCCATAAGTAGCATGGAATGCTTCTGTTTTGTATTTCATATAGCAATCCATAAGACTTGCTGTTTAAAGATGCAGCATTGTTATCGTATGTTTAACTAAGCATAGTTTGTGTTTATTGTCATTACTGACCCTGAAATGCTGGGTAGCTGATGTGTTCTCAGATCCAAATTGCTATCAACTCTTGTAGTATCATTTTTGGCTATTTAAAGGCAGCAGCATGTAATATCTTAGGTTTTCGAGCATAAGTCCGGCGGGTAAAAGATTGTCCAGGGTAAAAGTTCGCCCCGCGAAAATTCATCTGGACAAAGTTCGTCCAGGACAAAAGCTCGTCGAGGCCAAAAGTTCGCCTCGCTAGAGTTTGTATAATACAAAAGTTCGTCCAACAAAAGCTCGTTTCAGACAAAGGTCCGTCCAACAAGTTGGCATAGAGCAGAGGTTCGTTTAGAATAAAAGTTCGTCCAGGACAAAAGTTCGTCTCACAGAAATTCGTCTAGAACAAAAGTTCGTCCTGGACAAAAGTCCGTTTGTGGCAAAAATTCGTCCGGGAAAGAAACCTGTCTGTGTCATATGGTCTTCGCACGAAAGTCCTTAAAGGTAGTATGTGTATGTGTATGTGTAGCCAAGAAAAATTGCCAGCTGTCAGAAGACAGTCACTGGAATCATGATGATGAATGAGGCTCTGACTCCTCAGGGACGGATCCGGAACTGATCCCATTCGAACCTGTGTACATCCAACTTTCGCCACGGTGCACCGTATTGACCTGATTGAGTCACAGGTGAGTGCTGCCAAGGCGACTGTGGTGGTGTTAGAGTAGGGAAGAGAGGAGAGAGAACCGGTTGGGTCTCTTCCATTAGTAACCAAAACTTCGCGTCTTTGTCTTGGAAACTGCGACTAAACGCCGATTCATTCCGCGTACGCCATCTGTCTTGATGCCCGTCAAAAGACTACAGACTTTTTCTTTCCTGCGACTTCGATTTGATACCTGAGACTGCTCCGTCAAGTTTTCACGCCATCACTCCGAGGCTACAGAAGTGACGGACGACATGTCGCAGTAGACCATTGGCGTTGGCTGGAAGTAATTGGTTCCAAACGCCCATTTGCCCCCTCCATTGACTTTGGAGAAGTCCTATCCGTGAGTCCATAATGATACCCAGCTTCACAATTCCACACCAACAGCGGGCCATCAGCCTACGATTTGGTGGGCGCGGACTTCGTTTTCGCGGATAATGGACGCGGTCTGAGCCCTTCTGTAGTGCCGCTTCAGCTCCAGGTTTGATCCAGTGTGTCCCCGGGCCCCGTTCTCCAGATCGTGCTGGCTGCGGGCTGCGGTGTTGGCTGACTGGCCGGGTTGGCATGTCGTCAGTGATCAGGTTTTCGTGGTTCATGTCATTGCTGACGTAAGTCAGGAGCCTTGAGTTAGTTCTCCGAGGGCCCGCTGGGGGCTCAGGCGTACGCCGTCGTTTCATGCGGGAGCGGCATGCGCTGAGCATCAAGAGCCGGTGGCGGCGGATCGTATTTGAGCATGGGACAAGGCAAAATTTCGAGGCCGCTGGATCTTCATTTTTAATCTGCATTTTTAATCTGCTGATCCTACATAGTGCAAATTGCTCCATCATTGTCCTATTGTTCTGTTATGTCAGACAAAGCTTCCTCTGTTCGCCGTGTTTCATGAACACCAGTTTTAGATTGATGTTTTGTCTCATCTATCCATCTGTCTATCTCCTCTCTCTCTCTCTCTCTCTCTCTCTCTCTCTCTCTCTCTATATATATATATATATATATATATATATATATATATATATATATATATATATATATCGGAAGAGAGACAGAGAAAGAGGAAATATTTTTGTTGAAATAGGCTTCTTATATTTTTTCAAGGTTTGTTCAAAGCAGTGTCAAAACTTTTGTTTGCTTTATTGCCATTTTTGGTCAAAAATTGCAATTCCATCTGGCAAATAATATTTACATGTTAATGTGAATTTCTCTCAGCTCATGTGTTTTGCTGTGGAGAAATCCTGGGTTCCGGTTCAATCAGGGCCTATGGGGTCCCAAAAAGGTGCCCAGCCCAGACCCACCCAAGGCCTGGCCCAGGACACATGGGCCATCCCAGCCCGTGGCGAACAATGGTGCTGATTTCCCAACTTTTTTCAATTTTGCTGCACTACTCACCAAAAAGCCAAGGTTTATTCTACCCTTAGGCGTGACACTTCATCATCCCCTTGTGCGTCCAACGCCATCCGTGATATGAAGATAAGCGTAACGATATCACAAGAAAAAAGGAACTGCAGTCATCTATCTCAGAAACTGCTTTCAGCCACTGTCATGTTCAACACAATCCTTTCCCCCTTAGCTCTCTCTCTCTCAACAATATATGTTGCACATTATGCTGACGATCTGCCCGGGAAAAATTTGCCCTGTCGGGCCGGCGCCGTAACGTTACCAGCAAACATTTATGTCATTATTAATATAATTACTGTTACACTACCTGTAAGGTATTCCAGTTTGCATCTACTTTACACGGGTGAGGTTATGGCGCCCTCACAGGACAGTCACCGCCGTGGAAGTGCGTTGTCGCATTTTTGTTCGGCTTCGGCATATGCTTTCATTGCTAAGCGCATTCTTCACGGAAAAGAGGTTTTATCATACTGTACGGTAGTTTCAAACATTCAGCGTTTGTCTCCCACAGCAAAAATACACTCCTGCCATTTCTGCATTCTGCCATTCGATCAAATTAACGTTTGACACTTGAATGCCGGGAATATTTAGAACTGACCGCCCTCTGACATACGCTGACACTGTATGCAGGAGCTTGCAGTCATGCAAAGTTTATGTACTAAACCGGGAAGCTAGTTTGCCACCAAGAACAAATTTGTCCCACGCAATCAAATCGATATCAAATAGCGCGTTGCCATTGTATATCGCAGCGTTAAGCCTTAAGCTGTTGGTCCCCATATAGAAGTTTTATTGCCAGAGTTTTTAGAAATGTAAGGATTTCAGACAAAAAAGCGATCGGAGGGCATGCCTCATTGACAGTTCTTTTTTTGTGACCGGTCTTCAAAGAAAGATTAATCATGTTCACCAAAGCAACAGGCTCTGATTTTCTGAAAGTGATAGACAGAGTGAGCTGTCTTTGGTGTACTATTTTCTTGAGCAATGCGGTCTGCCATTTTTAAAGAACAGTTTGGTATGGATAATCAAAAGCAAGAAATGTATAAAATCCACCACTAAACGAGAGACAGCGTCTTATGCGTTTCCATGGGGGACCGCAACTGACCGGGATCCATCAAGTGACCACTTATTCGACAACCTGCAGAAAAACAACACAGCGCGAAAGGTGCGATTTTGTCTTGATTTCGCAGCAAAGCTGACCACGGATAATCGAAAAAAAATGATCCGTCTCACGGTTGTTAGGTGCAATGCATTAACCAACTCCATCATGGGGGGAGGGGAATTTTGCCCCGCTATTTTTGTCACGTATCTTTCGAACGATTTCACTTGCGTTTCTAAAAGTCATAATACGTTCCCCAGAAGTGGTAAACAATTTTAGACATGTTTTGCTTTATAAAATCGAACCGTAGCCTTCAGAGACATTAAGGTTTAAATTCGGTGGTCAACGCCCCATCGCTCGCCGCTGTTCATAACCACCAGCGAGAACCGTGACCTGACACGACCTCAGACGATTTTCAGATATCTTCCACTTGAGATCGCGTAATATACCTATAGAGAGAATATCAGAACCGTATTCGAGTTTCTAAGATACTCAAAGCTATCAGACCGACAAAAAAGTGACGGTCGCCAAATCTATAAAATAAGCAATACCTCTATTTGGCCTGACCCTACCCAAAGACGTAACTCACGAAGTAGGCTAAGTAGGTCGGTTTTAGAAAGAGCAAGCATAGTGCTATCCATTGGCGCTACTTGTACTCCTCGGTCACCATGATGTAGCTTGGATTTTAGGGGGTCAAATTGCCCCCCATGACAGCGTCTGAGGGCAGTGGTGTCATGAATGGCCAGATTAAATCTTATGACTTTAAGATGGAACCCAACGGGGGACCAAATCGGTGAACTCTTAAATTTTGCCTAAAATCCTGTCAAGCGATGTCCATTACATAGCAATGAATTACTGAATCACGTAACCCTCATAGTCACTTGCGGCACAGCCTGCAATACTCAGGCAAAATCACCTGTCGGCGGCATCTGTCGATGTGATTTTATCCAAGAATTCAAGCCTGGGCTGGTATGTTGCATGATGGACGTAATTTGACAGTATTTTAAGACATATTTAAGAAGACATATCTTATTACTTTGTGTTATGTAATATATAGCGCATATTATATCATATATGACAGAATTTTGAAGTATATATGGGACTTAATACACTACGTCGGAAAACGATACAAACAGCGCGTTTTCCAAGTGCGTATGATTAGCGACGGCTCGTGCGACGACATCAGCGACGACACATAATTCCGCCAATGCTGGCTGAAATATGCCAAAGAAAAAGCTCATATGGCATTCCTCAAAATGCCCTAGCGGAAGGTAATAGTGACATTTTTATCGCGGTCAAATGTCAATGGCATCGTCCAATTTGAAATCTTTGGTACCCTCTCATTTGCGTAAATATCATTTTGCAGTCATCATGAGTGGCTCAAATGACAGGTATTCACAAGGAATTTGTTGACGTTTCTGGACAGACATTTCAAGGGCACAGGTGAAGGTCAAATGTAACCTTGAAATCTTCGGTACCCTCTCATTTCCGTGAAAATCACCTTTAAATCGTAGCACATAGTTCAAATGACACGCATTAGACAGTAACCTGTTGATTTTTAAGGACAGACTTTCCAAGGTCACAGGTCAAGGTCAAAAGTGAACTTGAAATCTTTGATGCCATCTCATTTCTGTTCAAATTTCCTTTAAATCGCCGCAGATGGTTCAAATGACGCGCATTGCCAAGTAGATTGTTGATGTTTATGGACAGCACTGTCAAGGTCACAGGTAAATGTCAAACGGGACCTTGAAATCTTTGACTCCCTCTTATTTCTGTAAAAAGTACCTTTAACACATCGCTCAAATGAGGCGCGTTGGCGAGTAATTTGTTCATTTCTATGATCAGGCTCATCAAGGTCATAGATTCATAGGACAGACATATATGACCTTGAAATCTTCGGTATCCTGCCATTTCCGTATTTTGGGCACAGTCATTTCTAGGATCTATGGGTGTTTTCTGCCACTCACCGTTCTAACCATTCCACTCCAGCACGCCCGGCTGTAACTATCAGGGATCCAGCTCGCCGGGCATGGTGTGCGCCTGCAACCGACAGGCAGCGTCACCAGCGGACCGCGGGGTCGCCGGTCGACGTCCTCCGGACGACCGGCCCCACAACCGGTCCGGACCAGAGGTTCTAAAGCCATCCCGACAAGGCTCCGCAAATGAGGACAAGGCCAGCAACAGTGCAGTTACGGGAGGTCAGGGATGATACTGACGGACGTGGAAAGTACTTGGTGCCAGGACCAGATTAACTGCACTGCAATATGAAGGGCACGTTCGCATTAGTTGCAGAGTTCCCTACGCATTGGTAATATGATGGTGCACTGGTCGCTAGCTAACGCTAGTGTCGTAGCTGTTTCATTGCTGCTCTCAGCTGTTGCATAAAGTATCACATTTATCCGGAAACCGGAAGCTCCATTGCAATGGTAAATAACGTTGGTGTGGAGACGCCAAGAGCCCCTTGTGCATCGAGACTAAAGGAAAAAAAATACAGAAATACCTGGTTATGTTCATCCGAGAACTATCATCTTTAAATGGAGTACTTACTGAAGTACGCTTATACAAGGCAGTTAAAAAATTGTCACCCTTGTGTCTGGTATACAATGTGTTTCAACTGGTTGGTCATGGCCATCTCATTCAAATATTTTCAGAAACTCTAAATAGTTCTGCTTAAAAAAAAACGTTCCGTCATTTACGTCAAACACAAAAAAGCTGTCAGGTTTGTAGGAAATTAAGCTCATAAACGGTGTGGAACGATGTATTTCGAATTATGTTATTACAGCACATTTCATTCCATTGTCTAGTTCTGGAGAAATTAACGTTATAACGTGAATCTAGTTACTTTGATGCTTCCATTGGATTTACTATACATCATAAAATAAGCCGTTTGCATCCTGTGCTCAAAACGGATTTTTTGTTTCATGGACACCAAACGCATTACTGAAGATGGGGTGCTGGGGGGGGCAGGGGGTAAAAGACACGAATGCCTCCACCTTTTTGACGTACAAGGGACCAGAGTGGCCTCTCCCTGAATCCGCCACTGCTGGCGGGGATGCAGGATTTTCTTAAAGGGGAGGGGAGCTCAGGGAGAACTGAAATCATACGAAAACCGCCTGCTGAGAAGAAGAAGTGTCATGGGCTTCACTAAGAAGACTCCTATTGATCATCGGTCCTTGCAATCCTCCCGTAAATGGAGGATGACAAGACACCTCGTTCGCTGCGTCTTACCATTCAACAAGACAAAAATACTTAAGGGGGCCCAGTCCCCTTCCCCCCCCCTCCCACAGGTGCGCTGGTGACTGCCGGAGAGGGTCAGAGAATGCCATCAGCCGAAGGGGGGAAATTTCTCCCCTAACTTTGCATATGATTTGCCAGTTCCAATGACATTTTGCAGCGAGGTAACGCCTGTCAAGAGCTTAACGTCTGCAGTTTTTTTGGATCCCAGATCAGTACCTCATGGGTCAAATGAGGTCAGATAAACCACAAATTCTGCAACTTTGCGGTCTGAACTCGGTGAAAAAACAGCCCTATCTTTTGCGCGGCACGTCTTCCAAATTATGAAAAATTGTGGCATTTTGAAGACAGCAATGGACTCCCTGTCTCCTTAGGAATGAAGGTAATTCGTATAAATGGCAACATTGCGCGAAAAATGTAACGTGCAACTTTTGCATTTGTATGGGCTTGTATCGCGCTCGCTCAAATGTGCAGCCACCGTTCTCGCCTTTGTTCTTCAGTCACAAACACGTAACACGTATGAATCTGCCAAATTTTGTACATGTAACGCAGAATTTTTCCGAGATTCAGGAATCGTACAATAACAGAAAAAACAGGTGATGTTGCGAACACTGAAGCACGAAGCCTTGAACGCAAAAATGTGTTGCACCAGCCTGTGACCCCACCGAAATGGCTACATTACCCCACTTTGGGTAATTTCCCCTGGGCTGGGAACCACTGCTGTAGGAGGTCTGTTTTTGTAAGCGCCACGATTGGAGTTTTTTCTGGTGGAAGGCAAAATTCCATAAAAAAAAACAGACAAAAAAACATTTCTGTAATCCGCACTGTAGGTAGTTTTTGCCATATCCCATCAAGAGGTTGAGAGGCATTTCATAACATCTCTAGTCATGTTAAACGTTGTGTGCTCACGCATAGATTTAGGATGCTCTGAAAGAAACAAATTGGAGGTGAGAAAGACGCTCCGAATCTCAAAACAACTGTTTAGGATGCAGTAACTGTATTTTATGGCAGGCCTAGGTTAATTATCTATTGTCCAGAACACATCAACAGCGAAGAACAGCTCCAGCATCACCCATTCACCGCTTCCGCGTGATCCGGGGCCTAAAAGTGGGTCTGATCGTGGCGACGAAACATCTCTCGGGAGCTGTCTGTGCAGAGAGGCCGGGCGGGGGTCACATCGCTGCATCGCGCTCGCAGCCGAACCACAGCCAGCATCTCGATCGAGTTGTCCTAGCCGGGGTGAGCGATATCCGTGCCACGACACGCAAGAGAAGTGTCGCGTGCGGCGGAACTTCAGGCTTATTCAGATACAACATCAGAGCCCAGACCAACGCCAGGGAGGCCCACAGCTTCCGGCGCCACCGGGATGGCGTCGCCTTGTGGCTGGAAGCCGTTCTCGTCAGCCGTCCACGTGATTTTTACCGGAACGTCGTTGCCGTTCTCGTCCTTGGCGACGAACGAGTAGGAGCCCTGCATCACGACGCCGACCTCCTCGCCGATCTGCTTGATCTGGCCGGCGACGTCCTGCACGATGGAGTCGGCCGTCTCGAAGCCGTACTGGAAGGAGCCGTCCTCGTTCTGAACGTTCTCCATGCGCAGGATGCCGGCCTCCTGCAGGGTTGCGCCGCCGTTGCCGGACGGAGGCGAGGAGTCGAGCAGGTCCTGGGGCCGCGCCGCGGCGACGGCCGCCAGACAGAGGATCACCACCTGATAGCGGGCACGTCAGTCAGAGTAGTCGGACGGTGATGTGCCGCAGTGCGGGCGGGAAGCCTGGGCTCAGTACAGGCTGACTGCTGACGTTCAGCCGTTCCGGAGACAGACGGTCTGAGAGGCGCAGTCACCACAGTCTGTACCGTTCCAGCTGCCCGGTACCATGGAACACGTGGCATCGCCCGTGACGTAACGAGGCAACGACGGCAATAAAGCTAAAAACTGACCACCCTGGCGACTCAAAGAGATCACACAACCAGTGAGTAGCGTAGCAGTTACCGCTACGTGGTAAATTCATAATCAGGAATCGATGTTTTGAAGCTGACCAGTGAATTCAGTACTCACCAGCTTCATGGGGATGTGTGGTCACTCGAGAACTGACGAGCTCCTCCCTTGGGTGAGAGACTTTTATACCGGCTCGGAACCCAATTCAGTTTGCAGGTTGTTCGAGGGGCAGGGCTGTTGTCATTGTTATGCACACAGAATTCCCATAGTCATCCACGTTAAATGGTTGTCACGTTCGCTGTTCAAACAAAGGCCTACACATTGCGTCTAGTCTCGGCTGTCTCTTTCTCCTTCGGCGGTCACCAAAATCAACACATCCTTGGCATCATGAACGCAAGTCTGCTGACGCCAGTCACATGTCGTAATACACGGGCCTTGAGCATGAAGGGTTGGGTAAACATAACAATGCCCCCACAGACCTCTCAGGCCGTATGCCATGTTGCAATCTTCGGCTGCACCACTATCTATGTAAAGATCAAACTCCCCCACCTCACTGGGTTTTAACACTTTCCTTTAAGCGGCATTTTTACAGGTGTGTTCTACCTTTCAGTTGCTATAACCATTTCCCTGGGTTCATCTAGAGACCAGAAACTTACCGTTGTGATGGCAACGGACACCGATAAACCTAAATTTGAAGGACTGAGGAATTACCTTCTAATTAATATCATCTCATCGTATATAGGTGGCGACGACAGATATTTGCTTAGAACTCCAGAATGAACGATAACACGTGGAGTGTGATGGCATCGGTCCAGCAATGTCATAGTCCTTACGATAAACAATATTCGTGTTTGGCCAGTCATATTAACGCAGTACGCACCCAGAATCACACTCATGTCACCGAGTGAAGGTAGGCCAGAGCCTCCTATTTTGCGTAATATGCTTTTCGCATACAACAGCGTCAGTTACATTATCGCAACAATTATCCAGTCACCAGAAGTTACCGATTCAAAGTAGGTTACAGCCTCCTATTTTGCTTAGTATGTTTCTCGTATAGAGTAACATCAGAAGCTGTCCTTTGTGTCATGGTTGGGAAAGTAAAGAAGCCTCCGAATCTTCCCAGCACGAAGGTGGCACGCGGCCCTAAGGTTCCACTAGATCATCAAGGAATTTATTCAACATGTCAGGGCAATATCGGTCGGAGCAGCATTATCTTATCAGGTGTTGCTAAAACCCATCGTCCGTGCCTTAGCAAGGCGTAACGTAAATTTCTGATGTAGCTGACTCTTAATGTTACAAAGCCATGCAGTTTGATGTAAAAGTCTACTGGTGGTTGGGGGAGGGCAAAAATTGTCTACCACTCGTAACTATTGCGATAATAATGGTTGAAAACTGGCAGTGCTGCATTCTGTAATGCACAGTATGTACTGTATGCTGGCAGTGTAGTGCTCTCATGCATTCCTGACGTATCTTTTCCTTGTCAAATGCCAAAAAGATCTGTAGGTAATGTTTACCACGTCGGCCAAGGGAAGTCGGGAGACGGTTTATATGGCTGATCCATCGTGGGCAGAGGCCGGCAGCATCCGTTTATGAGGCCGAAGGACGGGCACTTCCTTACATGTGGAATAGTCACTGGCAGGCAGACAGGAAAACGACTTTGTTAGGTGCTTGCCTGCGTCATATACTTGCAATCCAAGGCACAGGAAACCTAATTTCAGCCACTCGAGGTCAACCGAGGTCAGGTATTGAAAATGCAGGATTTTGTAAATGGTACGTACGGAAATGTATGGGAGTTTGAATGCGTGGTCTTCACCACACCTTCCCAACTTGACCTCAGTTAAATTGCTTATGGGCGAATTTAGCTGGTCTCGGTTGACCTCGTGTGACATCAGATGATTCAAAGTAGTTGTTCTGACTCACGAATTTGATGTTATCTTTATTGCATTTATCATTATGTATCATTATGTTGTTATGTTTTTTACATTTATGACATAACAGTCTATTATATTTTTTTCTTTGAAATCATCAGAGAGGTGGCAACTACCGCACAACAAACAGAACCACATCTGGCAACAGTTAAATGCACGCTATGGGAAACCTCCCACAGGATCCAATGGCAACGAGTTTTGGGGAACGTCCAATAGCATTCAGTGGAAACGAGTACATATTGACTCACATCATGCGAGGTTATTTGCGTTATTTGTTATTTGTTGTTATCAAGCAGTGGAATTTGAGATATGAGATATCGTGTAAATATTATAGGATATCATACAGATAATACGGATTATTATTTATTATTATCATACAATGGCATTTGAGAAAGTTAAGCGGGTATACACGTGTAATCCAACGACGAACCTACTCATTCGTGTCCGTTTTGTTACTCCGCCATTTTAGGTTTGAACTTGGCTGGACGGGGACGGGGGGAGTACTAGTCCCCACTTTACCGTCGAAGGGGCCTTATGCGAATCTTGGTGAGTGTTAAATATTTCTTACGTCTGCAACTGAACTTCTTTATTTTTGCGTGTGTGGGGGAGGGGGAATACTGATTCATCTGTCATAATTTGCTATATCTGTTTATTGCGTATGTTCATTTTACCAATTTGTATCACTTAATTAATATCACTATGCACGCATGTTTTAAGCCGGTTATGATATGAAAGTTAGAGGCACATTTGCATCATAAGTTTGTTCGGGGAAGAAAAAGGCAGTCACACATTACGATTAACATTCAGGGATCCTCGAAAGGAAAAAAAACGGAGTACAACGCTCTCGTCAGATCAAATGTAGCACAAGGAGTAAACCTCAAGGCTGAGAATCTGAAGGTCAGTCAGAAAATGATTCACGCTGGCCTGGAGAAGGTTTTCGAGACTGTAGAGAAGCAGTCTGAAAATATGTAGCACAAAATCACAGTCCTCCAGGGATGGATGAAGACGGAGAAATAGCGACTCATCTAGGGTCTATAGCCCAGTGACAGGATGGCCAAGAACCCGGCGAGCCAAGTCGAGAGCTTCGACATGAACCGCAGGGCATCTTCCCTGACCATCAAGTTCTTTGGTTTCGGACCCAGATCAGCGTCCGAAAACAATAAAGAAAATGTCGTGAAGATTTTCAGAAAACGGTTTCTGGACGTGCAGCTCTCAAGCCAGGATTTCTATCTCGTCCACAGGCTATAGAGAGACGATGAGGTCAATTCTAAGTTTTTTTCGGAGGAACGTCCGTAACCCCTATACGAGCGGCAATTCGAATTGGCCGGCCGCGGGCAGACAAGTTCAACGGGCGCACAACAGATGGCTCCACCGTTTCTGAACGAGTCGATGGCCGAGAAGCAGTGGATCTACAGCGCACTGCTGAACGCCACACAATAAGATCATGGTGGAAAAATCTACAGCGTGTTCTCTCAGCGTGGATTCGTGTTCTGCAAACTGGAGCGTGGAGAACAGAACGTGCGCATGGAGGACGAGAGGAGGTTGGAGCAGCTGATCGACCAGCGGTCGGCCGCCGCTCCCCCGGCGGCGAGGGACGGACATTACGGGCCGGCTGATCCCGTCGCTCCCGGTACCTGAGCAGATGCTGCGCAGCCGACAGCGACACGCTGGACACTGCTGTCCGCGCTGTCGAAGGCGGCGACCGGGAGGCTGGTCGCCCTGCGCGGCGTTGCCCTGTCCTCCAGCTCGGTGGTATCGCGGCTGTCCCCAGAAGTGTACCGTCGTGCCTGCGTTTGACAGCGGTTCTGGCGTGGTAACCAAAATTTAGCGGCCTTTCGTAAAACTCGGGAGCAGAAGCTTGGTTCGTTTTGCTTTGCAAGTCAGTATTATTTCAGGGGCCAAGGCCATCTCCCGGTCACCGCAGGACAAGGTCAAAGACGCTGATCAATACGAAATTTTAACGTTGAGTCCTATATCAAATGAGATGATTGCTAGTGGCACGACCGTGACAGACGCTTATGCTGATATGCACAGTGCACATGACACTATGTGCCAGGTGCCCGGTACTGCTGCGCATCGCCCATGTTTTTTTCTGATGAACGGTCAATTTTCTGCTGACAAGGCGAACGACAGTGTTTGAGCCTACCTCTGCTTTAGTTGATTGCATATTGGATGAAGGTGGTGGGAAACATGTCAGGTATGTAGCGTGTTTCGTGTGCTTGTGGATAAGGGTTCCGATATTCGTTTGCGTGTTTTCAATGGCTCTGAATGAGCGCAGTTATCGACACATTGATTTTCGCCTCGGGAAAATTGATTTAATCGATTTCAAAACCATGGTTGAGAATGTTTTATTCCTCGTTTCTGACAATGTTGGGTGGCACCTGGCGCTTACGATGAGCAGGGCTTTTTGGCTGTCGTGCGGTTTCGTGGCTGGCGTAGCAATCGTCTCGGGTGGAGTTCGTGGGTGGAGGGGGGTGAGATTTGTGGGAGAGAGGGATGAATTAGGCAGCGCAAGATGTTCAGAATGCAATCGTGGCATGTGCCTGGTTGGCCGCGTGCCAGATGGCAGCAGGCTTTGTATGTTGAGTGGGAGGGGTGGAGGAGCATGATATGCAGGTTGTATAGTGTATGCATCGCGCGCCTCTTGGTTCCTCTACCACATTGATGCACTGTTGAGGGAATGGAATAATCATATGCAGTGGCGGCCCATGCATCACTACAATTACACGGTGAGAGGCAATCTGTTGACTGGGACATGGAAGGATTAGCGGTCGTAACGTTTAACGCAAGGGGTTTAAGAGAACGTGTAAAGAGGACAGTTATGAGACACATGCATGCGACATACCCACAATACATAGTGGTGCTACAAGAAACACATTCTGCCCAGACGTCTAGCCAATTTGACGAAACGAACGGGGTGCCAAAGTTTTGTCCGCGCATGCGCGTTACAGCAAGTGGTGGTCACCATTTTGTTTCTAAATCTGTTCAGTGGTGCAAAAGAAGATGGATTTGCAGATGACTGTGGCAGAATTACTGGAGTGGAGTTCTGCACTTATTGTGATAATTTTACTGTCATCGGTGTGGATGCACCTGAAGTGGACGTCCAATCAGAAAAACTGCCTTCTTGAAAAAGCACATCACGAACTTCTTGAGAGTTCGTGATGTGCTTACAGTTCTGCAAACTGTAACATCGGTTGTGGAGAGATTTTAATGTGCATATTGGAGAGCTTGACACCGAGCTTAGAAAATTCAGGGAGTCAGGCACTGGGAAAAGCTTTGCGAAATAGTTGAAGAACTACACTTCAGAACTATATGAAGGCATCTTAACCTCAGCACTCGAGGATACTCCTGCAGGAGTCAAGTCGGTCCAGCAGTTGCGGATTGACTGCATTTTCGAAAGCGAAACCATCTGTTAGAGCCATGTGGTCCAATGTACTATTGCTCCAGGGGTTAAAAGCGACCGCAGTATGGTGGGGTAAAAGTTCACCTGCCATGAGGAAGCGCGGCCTGGGACTGTGCCAGTTAAATAACGCCTTATTAGAGGACACAGAGTTTGTGGCATCAGTGCAACATGAGACTGCACTCGACAACAGCAGGGCAGGACAATATGACGGCGACATAAGCCCCGGAGTATTGGTTGAAATGTTATTGAGTAATACGTGAGTATTAATGAAACATTTGCCGAAGCAAAGTCATTTAGCGAGTGGGTTAAGATTACGGGAGCGACAGATAGTAAGACGACGACTGAGATAAGCCTGAAAATGGTTTAAAAGCCCTTTCCGTTGAGCAAATGCATATGCACGAAGCGTACAGACGCAGACTGGACGAATTCAAGACTAAACGAGCTAAGCAGGCCATTATTTTACCTGGTGCAAAATCGATGGAAGAGGGTGAGAAGGTAGCAAAGTATCT
Source organism: Capitulum mitella (assembly GCA_030062745.1). Lineage (NCBI taxonomy): Eukaryota > Metazoa > Arthropoda > Thecostraca > Pollicipedomorpha > Pollicipedidae > Capitulum > Capitulum mitella. The sequence goes on from CP099839.1 coordinate 19,759,833, forward strand.
CTTGAGCAGGGAAAAACAGTGGTCGGTTCAAAAAAACAACGCCTGAAATCCACGCTGACGAACAAATGTTTATCAATGATAGGGCGATTCTTGAGCAATGGGTGAAACATTACGTCGAAGTGTTCAGAGCGAGAGGAATTGAAATCAGGCCAACCAGCCGCTGAACAGTGATAAGATCCCTCAGTTGTCAGAATACAAACGCTTGCAATGTGAAGGTCCCATTAGTAGTGAAGAGTATAGGAGTGCTCTAGACAAAATGAACATGAATAAAGCTCCCGGCATACCTGGGTTTACGGCAGAAATTTCCCTGGCCTTTTGGACTAACAGGCGAAACGGTAGTTGACTTCAACAGTGCCGCGCAAGACGGAAGCTGTTCCATAACTCAGAGACGTGCTGTCATCACCTTCACTCCAAAATAGGTGAGCAAAACAGTCCCTTAACCCTATTCCCGGAGGGCTAGACGGTATGGCCGATTCCCGGCAGGAGGGGCGAATTCGGCCCCCCTATGATCTCGAGAACTACACATCCGATTTCATTGCAACAAACGGCAATCGATTTGCCATGACGTGAACTACATTTTTATAAAAGGAAGATTTCAAAATTTTGAAAGGTGTGGATACAGGGGGGCAAAAATGTCAAAATGGGGTACTTTTGGACTTCTTATAACTCCGTTGTTTATGGACCGATCTCGATGAAACTGGCATGAATCGAGAAATTATGGATAGGACGTTTACCATTGGCGCACACATCTGAAATTTTGAGAAAATTCATGGGCGCTCATAGGGTTTCAAAAATAGGAGGATTAGTTTTCCAACAACTGAATGAACAAAAAAGGCAAAAACACTTTTTTGGCTTCTGCTAGTCATGTTATGCTTAAGAAGTATAAATTGCATTACAATGTTCGTATAATGTTAGCATAGGCGGTGCCAGGGATATGAAAAAGGGGGAGCTGTCATGGTCACACGTTCTTCGGATCAACTTGTGACTTTTGACCTTAAATGACCCCCAGTGACCTTGGAGTCACTTGCAATGATTTCTTGCGCATTTAATATTAAATGAAAACGTTTTCAATCATTTGAATTCACTCTATTTCAAAAAATTTATTTTATGGCTATTACGATATAGGGTACGCGCACTGACATTTTAGGTCATAGCTCCGTGACCCGCCCTGATATCACGCTGAAACGTGATACACAAGTAGAGGGCACTCTTAAACGTCATATATATTCCGGGTTTAACATTTAAAAAAATGGTGCCGAAATTATTGCAATGAAACCAAATTTTGACTTTGGCCTTGACCTGACCTTGTAAAGTGATTTCAGATGACCAAAATTGTACCTGCACATTGCCCAAATATTTAGCTATACATCCATATTAAGTTTTAAGTCCTATCTTAAAAATGTTGTCTTTGGCAGACATTTTCCTTTAACCCTCAACATGGCCAAAAATGGCCTGAGGTGCCTCCCAAAAACGTTGCCTGGCTCCGCCCCTGAGCAAAATAGAATACTGAAATTTTGTCACGGCACGTAGAAGGACGAGCTAGGAAAAGCCACCAAGTTTCGTAAAGCTGTGTTAAAAAGCCTGGAACTTGCAAGCAAAAAACCCGAGGGGGGCGGATTCAGTCCCCCCCTGCCGGGAATAGGGTTAAACAAACGGCCAATCTATTTACTTGACATCATATATAAGTTCTTTGCGAAGGCCATCGTCGTGGGACTAAGTACGGTTGTTGACAAACTCATTTCGACTGCACAAACTGGCTGTATAAAGGGGAGATATATAAGTGAAAATGTTAGGGCCCACCGTTGATGTGATTGATTATTGACACACTGACAAAGCTGAACAGGTGTTGTTCACCTGTGGTCACAAAGTCGCCTTTGATTCAATGGAACACGAAAACTTATCCGCTGTGGTTTAACCTTAAAATCTCAGGGAGAGTATCTTCAAATGAATGAAACTTCCGTACAATGATTCGAGCCTAGCTGTTATCAAGATCGGGTATACTTCAGACTGTTTCAGGATCCATTAGGATGTAGTCGAGGTACATTTCAAGGCTCACCATTAAGTGGGAAGCTTTTTGACCTACTTGTAGAAGTTCTGGCCATAACTTTAACAGAAAACGATACAATCCATGACATAAAAGTGAATAGCAAAGAAATCAAAGTAAGTCTGTATGCAGACGACATCACCTTGTTTGCACAGGATTCGTATTCGGCAGGAGCATTAATGGAAATAAGCCTGTTAAGCAAAGTCTCAGGTTTGTGGTTAAAGACAAATGTAAGCAATGCTATGTGGTTAGGAACTACGAAAGGAAACACGCAACCATTCGGTGGCATTGCAGTCTGCAGTATAGTAAGAATCTTGGGCATATGGTTCAACGTCAAGGATCCCTGTGCTGCAGACAACGCTTGAACCGATTCATAGGAAAATAAAGGAGTATTTAATATCTGGGGTCAGCGACCTTCGGAAGGTTGCATTACGATAGCCAAGGCACACGTGGTATCTTAGCTAGTGTACGCGTGTTCGTGTATAAAAATACCTCGGGTAAATCTGTTGAAAATCCAGAGTAAGATTATGAAGATTTATTATTTTTTTATTATTATTTTTTATCATTTTATTATTTATGAAGATTTATTATTATTAAGATATTAAGATTTCTCTGTGCAGGGAGGGGGGGGGGGATCGCCCGCCGAAACTTGCGAAGTAAATTATTGTGCAAGGTATAGAGGGTGGTAGTTTGAAGGCACTTGATTTAGAACTCTTTTGCAAATCTTTACGGATGGGCTGGATTAGACGGATGTAGGTTAACACTGATGCTGCGTTGTGTAATATATTGCAGGCGCGGTTAGGAAGTTACGAATTATCCCATTCGATAAGGACATGTCTAGACCGAAGGCAAATTGACAGTTTGCGAATGCCGCAGTTTTATAAGCACATCCTAAGCGGACTACAGAAGTTCACGCCGGTCCCATTGGACCACCTGAAGAACGGCCGGAGGGAAATGTTGTGGTTCAATAGGACCAAACGCATAGGTCAGAAACCAATCCTTTTCAATGTCATGTACTCAATTGGAGTAGAAACAGGTGCTGATTTGATTTGGCCCGATGGTACTTTCCTAAGGATAGGTAAGTTTTGAAGCAAATACCGAGGCGTAAGAGCCTCAGTAGGAGTATTACTAAAGGAATATCTTTTTCGTATTAGTTCGTGCGTGTGATGTAACATTTCGCCTAAATGCTTTTTGATCTGGGAAAGCATCTTTTGACTACGGGCCGAAATGTTTTACCGGATCATGCGTGAACAATTATGCGGAGAAGCATATGACTGGAATTTGTAAAAACTGTTCCAAACTGCAGGTGTTGCTGTGTAAGCTTTGCCACGACTCACTGTCACGTTTAGTGACAAATGGCGCTGATGGTAGATGGTGCTTTTCCGAAAAGATTCGATGCTGGTAGCGACATGGTCATATATGGCGCCTGCCCGTGGGCCAAAATGTTTTATCACACGTTGAGTTTCTTGATCTCTTTCGAGTCACCAATTTTGAAGTCACTGAACTGTCTCCTCGTGGTCTTCTTCCCCGATGTCATAGCCCAAGTGCGGTGGGAACAATGGTTTTAATTTTATCTCCATGTTTTGGCAGACAGCAGCATTTGGTAAAAAGCATAACAAACTTGGGCCGGAATTATTTCCCAGGACCTTGGTCTGTGTTGAATTTCTGTTGCATCAACGACCTCGGGTGCTGGAAAATCATTTTACTGGCCTCGCTTGGTATGATACGTTACCGAATGCTGAAATATCCCTTTTGCATTAGCTCGTGAGTGTTGTATAACATTTCGTCTCAGTGCTTTCTGATCTGGGGAAACATTTTGTGACCACGAGCCGAAATGTTTTTACCGAATGGCGCGCAGTTATTCGGACAAAAATACAATTGAAATTTGTAGAAGCTGTTGTTTCACTGTGCAGCTGTGGCTACATCAGACACAATTAACAAGTTCCACTTGCTCTGGCTTAAGGCTGAAAGACAACTATTTGCACCCATGGTCTTTCCATGGGTTTTCAATCGTTTTAAACAAAATTCAGCCTTCCTTGAGGTCTCCTTGCTACGGCTAGACTCAATAAACTCTTTGTCTCTTCATGGTCTTCTTCCTCGATCTCATAACCCAAATGCGATGGCAAGAATGCTTTTAATTTATTAAGTCCTGGCACACAGCAGCATTCGGTAAAAATTCTGACACACAGTAGCATTTGATAAAAATCATACCACACTTGGGCGGAATATTTTCCCACGGCCCTGGTCGCTTTCACATTTCTGCCATCGACCTTCGTTCTCGGGTAGAAATTGCAACAGCGATCTCGGTCCTGGAAAATTATTTTACCGGCCCCGTGTGATATCGCATAATGCCACAAATGTGGAAAGATTTGATAGCCAGTGATCCGAGCAACCAACTGAGTGCGACTGAAAAAGATGCAACCTTATTTTCACAATATCCAGCACGCAAAAAGTCACCGTAGTTCATAGTCATGTCTTTAACCCCGCCCAGCTAAGTAAAGTCAGCCCGAAGGCCATATCGAGATGGAGGAGGTGGGATATGGCTTGGGAAACTGGGCGTAGATATAGAGAATTCCTTATCGGTGCGTCAAGTCCATGAGACCGCAGTCTATGCAATACCGGCTTCTGGATCGATACTTATCCACTCGGCGATTTCTATGTGTTAGGAGAGTCACAGATTGCCCAGTTTACCTTTGTTGTGATGCCACAAATACTACTGTTCACATTTTGTAAGGCCGCCAATCAGTGAAAGAAATATGGGAACGCGTATGACAAAAACTGAACATTACTTTGAGTAATCATAGGAAAGACGCTTTATTTGGGATCATTAATGGACGCCATGCATACAACATGATTGTGATATTGACAACACAATGCATCGTTACAGGCAAACTATCCGATCCTGCTGTGCAACCCAGTTACCTGGGGGCAAAGCGGACCGTAAACTGCTACATAGGTGAAAAACGTATTGCTTGCACAAGCAATAGATTGGAATCCCTTCGTTTCAGGTGGTGAGATTTTGTAGATAATAATGATGATATGAAACTGTGAGGTCGACGACAAGTAAAAGCATGCTATGAGCCAATCTGATGGACGGAATTTGTGTCGAAGGAAAGGAGAGTGGGGCTTGAGGGAGAGAGATAAGATAGATTGGTAAAGCTGACATACTGAGGGGCGAAACCTGAAATGTGTATGTTGTTGTAACGTGCTGCGATGGTGTCATGATGTTTCTTATTCCTCAAGTAAGCGTTCGGCAAAAAAAATAATGTAGGGCATTCATGACTTCACACAAGGTAATGATAGGTAATGATATCATTGCAGAGCAGTCGTATCATTATGACATATTATATATCATAATAGCAAGATATTATATCATAAGTGATACTGCCGATTTACGCCATAAATCTTGATGGGCAGTAATTTGAAGATTTTGTGGTGAAAGCACGATTATTTAGAGACACTATGGAGTTTTGTCATGCCTGTAGAGTTCTGCGTCATACTACGTATACTTAAAGTGCGTACTTCAAATACTTACTTCGTCATATTACGTCGTATCACGGATACTTTAAGTACGCGTATCTGACCTCTTAGTATCGCTTTGCCTACCTTGCTCTATCTTGATTTCTCTTATACATGTGTATCGCAATGTCATGCAAGCCATTAAACGTATTTAGGGTTTAAATTACCTATAATACCCGCTTTGTATGGAAAAAAGCAATCCCTGAAGTGATCAGATATTGGCCTTTGACAAAACACGTGACTTAAGAGATAAGCATGAGGTTCCCAAATATGACATGCTGAGATTGGTGTCATCGAAAGTCATTGATTACCGTTTGAATAGGCCAAATCGGTGTGCAGCTTGCGGAATTACTGAGCACCAAAAGAGCCGAGACATTAACAGGCCTCGGAGCTGCGGACCTGCCCTTCAATGTTTATCAGAGTGCGTAAGAAATTAAGACTACGAAAAATTTCGGACTCATCGGGGCAGTTTGTTTCAAATCGCAAGAAGCGTAAGGAAGGGTCGCATTCCACCTCTGTACGGCGAGGGTTAACACTCGCACGGTTAGCCGGCCACACAAAACGCGCTCAGGTGGCGTCGAAGTCAGTTTGCTTCTCCCAGATCTAAAAAGGCTAACGGAGCTAGATCCACCAAATGCACCAGGTAGATATATCCCTGGAGGGACTCGCTTTTGTAGACTTTGATACTTCAGCTGTGTGACCTTTAAGATCAAATAAGGTAAAAAAGGACCAGTCTTCCTGTAACTCGCCAAACTTTCCCTTGTACTTCGAAAACCGTTGGTCACAGCACTAAAACACATGAGCTATTTTTGCAGGGCACACAAAATTGTAATAAGCAGTGTATAATTTAGGGCTCCCGATTCGTAGTTAAATCATCATTTCAGCTCAATTTAAGTTATATGGCTTCACGATGTGCCATACACCCTGTTCTATGGTCTTTCGGAATAAACTCAGGCGTCGAATTCGAATTTGGCACCTAAAAATACCTCACATGTCAACTTTCTGCCACAAATGGCGCCAGAGGTCATCCAGCTCAACCTAAGTCAGCGACCTAAAGTGGCTTCGTGAAAGTGAGGCCCGCGCAAACGTGATCCACAGTGCCAACTACCGTCATCTGGTACAATTTCTCAGCTAAATAAAGTATTTAGCATCGGTAAACGAAAACTTTATACCGTTCTCCCTGTTGCTCAGGGAGGTACGTGGACATGTCGCAGAACGCTAGACCAACCGCAAAACCCATCTGATCAATTTCCTCTGGACACATTTTCACTCCAATGTGCACCATACCTAGATAATCTTGGGCTCTGAATTCGAAACCAGTTTAAGAAACACTCCCGCAAGTTTTATAGAAAATGTGTACCACGACCAGTCAAGTTCAGTTTAGTTCAGTGACCTCAGGTGACTAAGATGAGATCAAAACCGTAGGAACGTAGGTTCGGTCATTCCCTGACATTTTGTTGTACCATTTTAACCTTGAAGTAGGTACTGAAAAAGAAATTAGCGGCGTTTCATATTTTCCATTGTTTTTGCTGAGATGATGACAACGGAAATTCTGTGTTCCGAAATAATTTTTGACTTTTGACATTAGCATAAACTTGTGTCCTGACTTAAGATGAACCAAATTAATTCTTGTGTAACTGTGTATTCACAGAAAGTGTTAGCGCGTGTCTATTCTATGCGTGGCAGGAGTCTAAAGTTTACCCCAAAAGTGGTCATTTCTGAAAACTATGACCTGACTTTGACCCGCTATAGCTCAGTGATCTCGAAAGACGTTGACGATGTTTTAACACAAAATGATCCGCTGTACAGTTTTGTATAGGTGTGCCAACTTGGTGCGGTTGCGCCGCCTAGATTGGCCTAAACCGCATTCAAAACCTGTTTAAAAAAGTCTCAGGGAGTGAAATTTGATCCGCTATCAGAACACGTATTTAAGTTCATTTTGACGACCGAATCTTCTATTTCTGTAAGTTTCTCTTTCGTCGTCGTTTTGCCATCCAATCTTTTTTATCTCTGATCGAATGGCAAGAGGGGTCATTTTGACCCCGACTGCGTTTGGAGATAACAGTTCTCGTGTGCATGCAAGGTCCATTGATGTGTTGCACGATCTGAAAGACCAGCGTCTTTCATTAAACGAACCTTATGGCAAGAAGATAAAAGCAGTCGTTTACTTAGGCAAAACTCCTTCCCAGTAATTATTTTGTCACGCAAACGTCGCACCATTTCCTTTAGGTGACGAACACTGATATGCTTGGTGCGCTTTTCTGTCACTGTGCCCATTAAGGAGACGCTGGCTAAATGTTGAATATTGTATAGCATTTTTTTCTTAAACATAGCAAAGCTTAACGATCGGGCATGACTGGGTGATTAAACTGGATAGCAGTTTGTAAAAATGGTGCAGCAACAAACGTTAATGCTTCAGGTGCTAACGTTTCAAACGTTTATTTTTGTCACGTTTCAAAGATGCAGACGATCCTCAGGGCCTCTGGTGCAGCGAACGGACAAATCAACTTACACCGCAGCAGGACGGTGCTGCGCGAAACCGGTTAGACACTGCATATGTCAGTATGTCGGCCGGCCGCTCTCTCGCTCTGGTGGCCTTCTGGGATCATCTCTTCTGGGAACTCTCAGCGGGATTGATTATTTTTTTTCTTTTTAACGGCAGGTAGACGGAATACCTTCCCAAGGTTAAACTGCGGTGAATGTTAACACGGTCCGCACATTTTTGCATGATTAGTTTGAGTCTCATCATTCCCAGATCTCACTGAGTACTGGATAATCCATTTAATGCCACCGTATATAAAGCGAATCTTCTGGCTGCAAAAGTTCAGTTGTACCTGTCTCAGCGTACGGCACGGATATGAAGCTCGTGAGTACCCACCGTGAGCACTTTCGCATCATTGTGTGTTTCGCATCAGATAATTTTTTCGCAACAGTGTATAATTTAATTTTGTATAATTGATGTATATTATTATAAATGATAATTTAATAATGTATAATAATGTATAACATAATTTTGGCGATTCTGTTTCACGGATGATACACAAGTGTGCTATTTGGCAAACAAACTTGTTCGCAGCATAGTTTTACTCAGTTCTCTCGACGCGATATATGTCCTCTTCAGTGTAAAGGCCAAAACAACGCCATGCTTAACTTCTCAACCCAAAACGATAAATCGATGTGACGCAAACCATTTTCGTAAAACGACGTACTGAGGTCGTGGCTTTATTCGCCTTGGTGAATATTTTTATATATAATAAATTTTATAATATAATATATAATATTTTTATATTATTTTTTATTTATTTATATTTTTATTTATTAATTAATTTTATTTATTAATATTTTTTATTATTATATTTTATAATATAATATATAATATAATAAATTTTAATCCATATATCATATTTCACTTCTGCATGGTGCTTCCGATGCACGATGTCTCGGTTTTTTAAATGGGATCGGGAGGATAAATCATCCTTGGGCATCATATACTTTACCTCCAGTGGTGTGAACCCGGCCCGTCATGGTACTCTTGCCCGCATACCGCGTCGTGGAGAGGTATGGCCGAAAGTAGCATCGTAGATATGTTCGTTCTTGTTATTTCTAACATCGCCCTGTTTGGCGTCCTTTGCATGCTACAGTCAAGTCAGGTCAAATGGAGGCATGTTATGACCCATGTTGTAGTTTCGGCGACAGTCACTTGCTTAACAGTTTGGTGGCTTTGAGTGTCTTAGAAATCTGAATACGGTTCAGATATTCTCTCCATAGGTATGAAATACGATGTCAAGTGAAACAAACACATCCAAAAGTCATCCGAGGTCATGTCAGGCCACTATTCTCGCTGGTGGTTATTTGACCTTCGACGCAGCGGGAAGGTGACCACCGGATTGAAACCGTAATATTTCAGGAAGTTACGGTCAGAGTAAAGGAAAATGAAACAACTTTACCATTGTTCATCATTGTTGGAAAGGTTCTGTGTGTTTCAGAAACGTGAGTCAAATCACTCAAAAATATTCAGAAAAAGTAGCCGAGCATCAAATCGATCCTCCCCCATGACGAGATGGATTAACCCTTGCAGGACGAGGGGGTGGATTCCACCCCCAAGCAGTGTTTCGGGGACCACGGCAAAACGGCGCACAACAGCGCCATGAAATTTGCCATAACTGACGCTGCATTCATTGCGCATGTTTTAAAAATAAGGCTGACCCCTGGTCGACTTAGGTCACCAAGCTATGACGTTATTATTGAGGGCTTGCAGAACGACTTTGGCGTCAAATAATGTTTTCTTTTTGCTGTTTTAGGGCAATAGGTATACATAAACGGCAAAAAGCAGGCTTGAAATCGGTTTAGAATGGTCGTCCACATGCAAACAGGTCACTTCAGATAGGTCAATGACTTTCCGGGTCAAACAAGGCCAATGACCTTGGATGACGTTACAGACGTAGAACGCTCCTTTACGAATTTTTGCCCCTGAATATAATAAAGGAGACGATTTTAGGCCTGTTTGGTCCCAAATGAGTCGTTTGTAACTTGGGAAAATCTATTTATAATTCACGAAATTAAAGCATGACCTGACCTAGGAGGCCACTGGTTGACCTGACGGGGTCGAATCTGGGTACCGTTGGATTTCTTGGGCACACAGTTATCGATTGCTTTTCTTCCCAAGACGCTAACTCAGTTACGAATCAAATGGCGAGGGGGTGCCTACCATCCCCCTCGTCGTCGGTGCGAATGAAAATCCCTCCCGTCCGTCGAGAGTTGAAGCTGATGGAAATTTAAACATGCGCAGCACTACTTGCTACTTTGTTGTTATTTGGTTGCCGCGGATGGTCGTTGTGAATTTTAAATGTCGCAGGCTGATATGTTTTTGGCACAGCTTAATGCTTATCTGAAGCATGTTTGGACGAAGGAGGACACTGAACAAAGTCGTTATGGTATAATCTAGCTGGAAGTAAAACACTGTCATGCACTCACACCATTTATCTAGCACTAGTGGTAGCCATTTTCGCACCAGTAAATGCACGGATGTTATAAATCGTTGTCAGTTTTCATGCGCTTGTTTTAACCTGAAGCTTTCATTTAACACAAAAAACTGTAAAGGCAATTATACGACTACCGTATGCCGTCAGATTTCCATCTTGTTCTAAAAACTAAGTATTCAACGACAGAGACACCATTTTCCTGTATCTAAGCATTATTTTAGCTTACAGCATAGAAGCTGCAGTATACAGCAGCTTGTATGCTGAATGCTCGCTCCTAAGGGAAGCATCTTTCTCACCAGCCTTGACTGGCTCGACCATTGTGAACATTTCTGACCGTTCGTCTTGAAGTCAGACTGCGTCCCTAATGGTGAAAACACTGGAGGCAGAATGAATCATTCGGTAGCTCCAAGGGACCACTCGACCACTTTCCGCGATTCTCAGCCAGGAAGACGTCATGTGGGAATGAGTGAAGCTTTCTGCCTTCCCTTGAAATTCGGAGATATCTTTTAAGGTTTTGGGACGTATTTATTTTCCCTTTATTGGTTTCATAATACAAACGGATATCCGTAACCCCCTTTAAGCATTTTGCGCAGGTGGAATTACAAGTTTTAGCCGCGACCGTCCGGGGTATTTCGCCACCCGCGACCGGCTCGAGGTGTGAGACTTTAATCGGCTCCCCCACGTACCTTAGGAATTGAGCATCGGTCTGAATGACTTTAACAACATTTTATAGGGCGTATCGTTTCAAGTATTCGTATCCGTAGATCAAGAAAATATCGGGGTTTACAGCGGAAAAATGTCCAACGATTTTAATAGGATCAGGCAAGTGCATTAATTGAGTGGGATTTTTGAATTTGGCCTGAAATGAAAGATCATAGTTTAGCGAATCTGGTAAAATGCATTAACTACCTTCCTCGGACAGACCGGACAGCTTTGCAAGTTCCGGTTGTCAGGCTTTTGCGAAATGCGTGACAGCGTGGCAAACAATGCTCTCGTACTCCTGGCTGTTCTTTCTTACTCAGATTCGGCTCTCCCCCTTTGTGCTGTTTCAACGAAACGTTACACGCACGCCCCGTGACACGATGGCAATGACTCTTCTCGCAATAGCAACTAAATAGTTTGGTGAACAGCAGCAGCGCTCGGTTGGGCTGCGCCCCTTCGCCCAGTGACATTTCCGACGCAGTCGGCGATTCACCACATGCCTGTCTTTTAAATGAGTATCGAATCATGAGTACTACACTTCCCGTCTGATTGCTATGACTTTAGAACCATGAGACGCAAAATTATTAGATGATGTCGCAAAACTAAAATGCTGTCATTCCTTGTTGCGACTCAGTTGCTAGTTAATACTGAAAATTGGAAATATATTTAGGTCGTCAAGTTATCAGGCTTTTATTATCAAGTGCATTCATAAGAATGACAAGGTATTTGCACCAATCTAATGTCTGTTCATTTCTCCACAAGAAAATGTAAATTTTGGCCCTTTTGCATCATGTCTGTCGCAGGCATGGTTACATTTAGGGATGCACCGGATATCCGGTCCGGCCGGATATCGGACCGGATATTTGAGATTATCCGATATCCGGTGTCCGGCCAGATATTGCTATGATCCGGCCGGATCTTGCCGGATATTTGGCCTTCCCATGTACGACCGAGACGTTCTGTCTGCCTACAAAACTGTTTCAGGACCAACGTACCTCGCTATATTAGATCGTCCGATGTAACTCACAGTTCCTAGGTCTGTCTGGAGCACTACTTTTCTTCTTAGTTCGGAAGAGTTGAGCCATCATTAATAAGGGTGGGACTCAAGCTCAAAACAGTGCAGCAATAGCCAATATACGTTTGGCACCGCCTGACGTATCTTTGTAACCGCCACCGTCTGGGAGGGTGTCAAAAAAGGCGTCAAACCCTTGTTATCTCAGGATCTAATCATTGGATCTGCACTGATCTACCATCAATCGATAGCCTTGAGTTTTGCAATTCAGAAAATACTATGTTAACCCTGATCACGTGACTGGTGACGTCACACATCACTTAAAATGCATAACACGACGTCAGAAAAACTGACACTGATTCGTACATCAGTCACCGGCAATACTGGTCCTAAAGCTTTACGCTGTGTATCAAACGAAGGATCAGGATCTTCCGCATCAGAATCATGCCAAAATGCTAAAAAATGTCGAGTCAAGGTCAGCGTGAGTCAGACGAAGTACAGTTCTTGCTTTAAATGCCAAAGATCGCAGCCGTTTTGATCCACATGACAAAAAGGACGGAAGTAAAACCTTCTGATGATCAGTTTTGCATTTCATGCAGTTTTGCTTTTCATGCAGTCAAGGTCAGTCTAAGTCAGACCAGATAAAGTTACATTACTCTTACTGACAAAGAGCAGTAGTTACTCACTGGGGTTCCTAACTGCGTCAAGTACAGAACTGAAATGACATCTCGTGATAAATCTACTCCGTCTGCTCTTTAGCGGATCAAGGTCAAGCCAGGTCAGGACAAATAGTCATTTTTCTTTTCTGACTAGGAACTGTAATTGCTCTCTGCTACTACTCATCGGTCTTCCACAGACAATGCTGTGTTTCATTTCCTTTCTGACATCTACCTCTGACGTGACTTGACATGACCACACGTTGCATGTAGTGAACCTTGCGAAGAGGCGCGTATGGATTTGCTTGTCTGGCTTAAACGATGGGGAAGGTCAGCGGCAACAACTTCTATCATCAACATTGCAAATCAGTCCAGCTGCCATCATGGATGTGATCTAGCATGAACTCTAATGATGACGTGTCAAGGTTGCATATCCTGTTGAGGACCGTGTCCTTTGTAAATCCATATAATGCACGCATTGTATTGGCGAATATTATCAAGAAAAACGGAGCGTGTTCGTGCCACCACCCGAAGAGGCAAAAACATGCATGGGAGAGTTACTTATGACGTCACATCTTGATGTCCTGCCCTAGTATGAAAATGGTGTGATGTCGAAATATGTACAATTGATTGAAAAACACATACCGAAAGTTTGGTTGTGCTGACTTGAGCAGTTCAGATGTTATTCCCGAAAAACCGAGGGGATGCCCTATTTGACCCCCCAGGCAGTGCCGGGTTGAGAGGCAGTATACTTCAATGGACATATCTCAGTATGTCTACAGAATGCTTCTCACGCCAGGTGTTCTAGGTCCACCAAGGCGCTATTATGGCATTCTACGTATTCCGGAGCCTTTGCCTTTTGCGTGCAGTCAGAGATGGTGAGGTCCTCTGTGATCGCTGTGCTCTTTATGTATTCTTTTTTTAATGAAATATATGGAAACCCCACAATAACTGTAAGCGTTAGGGGGAATGATTCAAAAACCGTTAATAGTTTTCATTTAGTACTTTTCAGTTTTTTCAGATCTTTCCCTTTCAGCTCAGCCTTTTTCGTTTCGTTTTTCAGCAACAAATAGTAAATGAAAACAGGCAATCATAATATCCGGTATCCTGCCGGATCACAAACATCTCGTCCGGTGCATCCCTAGTTACATTACCGAATAAAAGCATACCGCGCTCCGGCTGACGCTTGTGGGCGCATGTTGTCCGACAATATGATAATTTTGTCCAGTTTCGAAGACATAAAATATTTTTGGCGAGACGATATGCAACATGGGCCAGCTGACAGATGGCGACGTTTCTTCCATGCCTCTGTTTTTCAAAACAAAAATAAAAATGAAATAAGAAAATCTGTCACCATATCGTCTTCTTTTAACACATCGGCGCTTACTGTCCGCTCTTGTGCTGCAGCTGACGGTGCATGTTAGGATCTTGCATAGGCTCGAGGCTGAAAGAGAAGGCAACTTTCATCTTAAGCATGATACACGGTGGCTTTGCGACTAGCCACTTGCGGGACTGGTTTGACAAGTCAAAGATTCCATTGCCTTAGGTAGAGGGTCAAGGGCATCTTGCACCGGTTTTCTTGGCAGCGCTGAGCCAGCCGAGGTGCGACGACAAAGTCGATTTTATCGCTTGGCCGATCAGCGTGGACCTCAAAGAACAAGTTGTGGGCCTCAAACTCGGGCGCAACGGATGTCCAGCACCAGCCGTGGCGAAAACGGGGAAATGGAACATTCTTTTTGTTACTTTGCCGGTTTTCTGTCCGAATTTTTTCCTCATAATTTTTTGTACGTATCCTTGAAAAATGTGTACAAGGAAATTAAATTTAAGTGCCTCCATTAGTCGCTAAATTATTATTTTGATATGGCTGCATAGCACAATCGAGCATTTGTTTCTATAATCACCCCTTTTTGTGGCTTCTCTATTTCGTACTGGATTTTGCTGGCAATGGCGTCACAATTTAAGGCCGAACTATCTTTTTTGGTAAAATCAAAATGACTTTGCTTATGGAAATTTCCACATACCCTTGCAGTCAGTAGGCTGGTGGGTAAAACAGGAATAAAAAATCACGAATTATGGTATTTGCATATGAGAGATAGGTGAGGATTAAACAAGGAAATGCATAAGTGTTGTGAGATTTGCTATTCAACTACAAGGAGATCAGTGCTGAAGTAAACTGTGTTGAACAATGCTGAAGTGAAGTGTGAAGTGAACCCCGGAGTGCTTTACTTGAAAATGGAAGTCAGGTTTTCATAACTGCACCAGGTTAATCCAACCAATCCATTAACACGCGCAATCCATTAACGAAGGGGGCACTTTTGTGCCCCCTCCCAACCTGTTGTTCTTGAAAATCTCGAGAACGGAACGGAGGTGGCACCTGCTGCGTTGTGACATTTATCACAATTTAATAACTCGTCGATTGACGCCATGAAATCGGAAATCGGCCGGAAATTTTTGAAGCCTGAAGCATTTTAAGTCACAGTAACAGCAAAAATAAAGGCTGTAGCAGATAAAGGGGAACTTTGCGAGATCACGAGCGTTCCACGTAAGATAAGCGTTTGAACATTATCAACCGACATCATTCGGAGATAACTGGGGATGATGAATCTACCAAGACCAAAACCAGGACCATTGAAGGTCGAGGTCACCAAAGGTCAAGATTAACCAGCTTGTGACCTGACTCAGCTTGGCTTTGCAACGTGCATCCAGCGCACATTTATACGTATCTATCTATCTATCTATCTATCTATCTATCTCTCTATCTATATATACATATATATATATATATATATATATATATATATATATCTATCTATCTATCTATCTATCTATCTATCTATCCATCCATATATATATATATATATATATATATATATATATATATATATATATATATATATATAGTTTACGATTCACAACAACTACATAATGTAAGTGGGCTTATTATAACGAAATAACTTTAGTAGTGCAAACAGTTGACATATAACTTGCTTTGGGTCCAAAACTTTGTCCAAAGTCAATGGCCTCGCTTCACTTTGTTGGATTTTGCGGAGGTCAATGAACGCTGATAGTAGCCAGTTCTACCGATTTTGACCATGTTCACTGGAAATACTCTGAATGATACGTTTAGAGCTCTTATTTACATTAAAGCCACACCAGTATCCCGTGTTGCTCGAAATCTGACCTACAGAGATAAAAAATGGCGTCAGAGGCCAGTGACCTGGCGCTACCTTGGCCCGAAATCTTCACTCAAAATGGAATGGATGTGACCAAGTGAATGGGAATTGTGGTATTCTACGTTTTAACAATTTAATGACACCACCGGTTTCGTTCAAAAAGCTGTACAGAAGAGCTTCTACGGGCCAAGAAAGTGTCCAGAGTTGACCTTTTTGACCTCATGTATCGTTGGAGATCTCGGCCTAAGCGAATGAAAATTGCACGCAATGTCACCCTTTATGACCTTACCCTACCCTTAAAATTTCGCGTCTCTAGCTCTTTCCGTTTCCGGGACCGGAGGATGGGCACAAATGTGTACCCTTCCACTGCGCGTTGGCGCGAAACCTCCTTCCACTGCTCATGTTAAGTAAATGAACGACATCGTCAGTAACAGACTGAAAAGCATCGACATAAATACCCATTACATGTCCATCACGCAATGCAAGCTAGAATATGCATGTAAGCATTACCAGTAGCATTTCGTAGCATTACATATCACTGCATTACATAGGCATAGGCATGATCCATGCAGGCCCAGACGACAATCAAAAATGTTCAGTTCAGCCTATCGAAAATAAAGCTTGAACATAATACTTAACGAAACATAAACAATCATATGACGGTGGAATGCTGGAATGGATTCCTGCATTGCAAAATCACCCAATATTTTCATCCCACTCCTGTGTTGCACTTCCTTTTGCTATACTAGGTATGCACATACTCCCATATGCATTGAAAAATGAACTTTTTTCTTGATTCGCTAATTCAGCGCATGCTCCCACCTTCCCCTTCGGACACCGAGCCTATTGTGGCCTGCAGTTTTGTCGCGTCAAGTCGTCCCAGTTTCAGGCATGCGTGGCATGGATCAGACATGACCACTGTTGCAGTCATGTAGGGTTTTGTGCAGTTTTGTTGGCATGTTAAGTACAGGTTTTATTTCTCCGCTTAGAATACAATAAAAATTTGTTGATAGGGCAATGTTAATTACTTCCTATTCAGTGATACCTGTCTGAACCTACTTTTGATGTTGACTGAGGAAGGGTGATTTGGGCTATGGATGTGAACAACATTAGATGAAATCAACAATAAGCAAGTAGTGTAGCAGAACTCTGGTTTTCATCTACTGTATGATTGCGTTTGCTTACTGCGCTGGTTGATTTCGTCCCACAGATTTTTTTTTAACTAATGTTATGTTTCAGAACTAGTCAGTGTGCACAAATTCTTACCAGTCCGAATAAATGATTCTGATGTCAACTGCAACGGGTTTAAAAACTGGCAAAACGCTTCCATGTGGGGAATTAAATCGTCTCCAAAAATCTTATCACAAATCACATGAGAAAATTCCTGGCGGAATCGCCGTACAGGAGACTGAACATTTCGCACATTTTAATACGGGCGGAGTGAGGGAGTGAGCTACCGAACGCAGTGCTACAGATTAGATGGTGGGAATTTTGATTTCTAAATGTGTGTTTGCTTGCTTGGGTTTAAAATGATGCCAAATTCTGAACCAGAGAATTTCTGTTTGGTTATGCTTCGTTGCAGTAGGATACTTATGTTGTGTCGCACTTTTGAATGAGAGCAATTTTTATAAAATGTGCATTGCCGAGAGGTGCGTTAGCAAAAATGCGCAGACTCTTAGGTCTTCGGCGCCTTCTTTTTAAACTGTTTGAGCCAAACTGATTTACAGGCAATGTTATGGCCGTAGATGTTTAAAAAATGTCAAAGCTCAACCAAGAACAACCTCTACGATGTACGTAATCGTACATGACACTTAAGTGACAGTTTTTAGCGATTGCAATGCCGGGGACATGGCTAAAGTAGTGTTCTCATTTCTCAGGCAATTTTGCATATCAAACGACGTCTGTCTGTTTATTTAATCCCTTGAGCGATGTCAATATGTCCGACATTTTTCTTCAGTGTAACCGTTCTACGCCCTAGAAGGCGATGCGATAACCACCGGTCGATTTTGTGTTGAAACCTCTATCAGACCCACTGGCTGCATAAGAAAATTAATTTGGAATAAAAACAATTTACTTTTTCAAAAGTTACACCATTTGTAAGAAATTTAATGCATCG
This sequence comes from Capitulum mitella, assembly GCA_030062745.1. Taxonomy (NCBI): domain Eukaryota; kingdom Metazoa; phylum Arthropoda; class Thecostraca; order Pollicipedomorpha; family Pollicipedidae; genus Capitulum; species Capitulum mitella. The sequence continues at coordinate 19,778,037 of CP099839.1, forward strand.
AATCAAGCGATTTATTTCTAACTAAGGAACTTATTTACTAATTTAACTAACAGGCTTAAATCTTAACGCTATCGAGAATCGCGAGGCCCCAGCGTCTTTCAAAATGAAATAGCTAAAACAAAACAATTCATTTAACTGTGTGATGTCTCTGGGCAGCGGGGGTGCTTACCTTACAGTCACTGGTCCGGGACACCAGTGTCGCCGGTCAATAACAACCGAAGCCTTAAAATGTCAGGAGAGGTGCCCCGAATTAAGCACAGGCTTTTACGTCGATCCCATTGGCCGCGTGGCCGATCGCTGACCGCGTACTTCACGCTACCATATCCACGTGACCAATAAAATGATGATGATGATGATGTTTTACATCTTTGGCCTGTCGACAACATACGACGTCTGCAGCATACTATACTTTAACCGAAAAATGCACTTATACGAGAACTTTAATAGTCTCGAAAGACCATTACCAATCAAGTTAGGAGCATCTTGACGCAGCTGTCTTATAAGAATCTGAAAACTGCTTACGTTTTTCAGACGGAGGGAACAAACACAGCGAGCGGACGCGAAGTCATGCGATTGATGAAAACCAAAGTAATGGATGCTTGCTTGCTTCATTGATTGACTGATTGAATATTATGCCTAAATGTATCTTCACTCTGCGCCAAACTAACGATGGGCAGTTACTGGCCTCGCTCCACAGGACTCGGAAAAGGCAAACATCTCAAGCAGGTCCTCACTAGCTTTTGTTGTTTCAGCTGGCTGTTGCCGCCCTGTTTGCGCTGGCCGCCGCGAGGCCGCAGGACTATGACCCCACCGCCGAGCTCCGGGCTGCTGGCATTCTTCGTATGGAGATGAACCAGAACGAAGACGGCTCCTTCCAGTACGCGTACGAGACCGACGACCCCAGCTCGCAGGACGTCTCCGGTGCACCCAAGCAGATCGCCGAGGAGGTCGGCATCGTGATGCAGGGCGTCTATTCGTTCGTCGCCAAGGACGAGAACGGCAACGACGTTCCGGTGACGATCAACTGGACGGCCGACGAAAATGGCTTCCAGGCGCAGGGTGATGCCATCCCGGTGGCGCCTGAGGATCCCAACGCCGAGGCCCAGGCTGCTGCGTACGCCCAGGCTGCGGGAGCTGCAGACCCTGGCGCTCTTTCCGTTAGAATCGGAGGCGCTTCGTCCCTTGTCTAAGTCCGCTGTTGGCTATTTCCCTTACTGCGATGCATAATTTATGTGGAGACGAACACGTGGACAAGATCCGACGTCCTCAAGGTCATTTTTACATTTATGCGCTTGTATGTCTCACTTCACCAGCACAGCTTTCTGACAGGTAAACAACACTATGATGGCGTGTTCAGTTGCGTCATCAACGGATTCCTGGATAACATATGTAAATTGTGAATAAATATCGTCGGGAAGACATTTTTGACATTAAATGCTCCTCGGTGCCATAAACGAATACACTTTTATAAGACACGTTCATTTTGCAAACGCCAACCAGTGAAAGATTTGTCTGATGCATTCGAAAACATGTGCTGGTACCTAAATTCAGTGTGTTTTAGGCTGCTAGATGTCTTATCTTACGTAGCACGACATGTGTATGAAAGTCGAACATAAATGCACGAGAGCAAGCCCGAGAGCTGGAGCGGGCCGATGCTGTACACAACCCGTTGGTTTAAAGGCGTTTTTGTTGAGCTCCGACCCGCTGCAGTCCGTCGGAGGGATGATATCCCGCTGTTTTTGTCCAAGCATCTTTTCGCCTACAGTGGCATTATTTAAAATTCATGGTGAGCGCTTGTTTTTCTGTATGCGCACCGCAGGCAACTTCTTCTCCTTTTAGATGCCGTAAACCTAGAAGTTTTCCCAAGGTTACCAACAGCAGAGCGCTGGGTGCGTGCTGTTCGCAGGTGCATAATCTACTTCTACCGTGTGCGCCGCGGATATGTAGCTAGCCTTGCTAAGTTGATGGGTCACTCTGTTCGGTGCAGGAATTTGAGATGGGACCAAGGCGGTCGAGCGGCATGTGATGTTATGTGGTACATACAACAGGTGACTGTCGAGATAAGTTTCCGAGTTCCTTAACCTGACACCGCCTGGGGGGGTGTCAAGTCGGGCACATCCTTAGTTTTTCGTGAATAACTTCTGAACCGTTAGAGCCAGTCAAATCAAGCTTTCAATACCTGTTCATCAATCAGTGCTACATATTTTGGCATCAGAATCATGTCCATTCTGGGTCAGGTCATAGAAATATGACGTCATAAGCGAACCATTGCACGCATGCTTTCGCCTCTTCGGGCGACGTGGCACGAACATGTTTTGTTTTTTTCATAACATTCGCGAATATAATGCATGGGACGTAGGACGCGGCCTCTAAAAGGATATACTACTGTGACGTGTTAGAGGTCATGTTGGGTCAAATGCATGATGACAACGGGACTGATTGGCGTTGTGGGTGGTAGGAGTGGCTGTCGCTGACCTTCCCGATCGTTTAAGCCAGACAAGCAAATCTACTTGTGCCTCTTAGCAAAGTTCACCAAATGAAGCGTGAGGTCATGTCAGGTCACGACATACGTAGAGAAATGTCAAAACGAACTGAAGTACAAGATTGCCTGTGTAAGATCGTTCAGGAGTAGTAGAGAGCAATTAATGTTACTAATCAGAGAAAGAGAAATGACTCTGTCCTGATATCGCTTGTTTTTGACCAAATAAAGAGCATACAGAGCGGATTTAATTCGGTGGGAGGGGCAGGGGGCGGCAGCCGCCCCCCAACTTTGAGCAACGTTTTACATTAACTCTATGGCGTTGTATGGAAAGAAGTAAGGTAAAAATGGCGTTTGCCCCCTCCCCATCCCCATCTCCGCAGAGTTTCCACCGCTTCTGATCACGAGATGTCATTTCAGTTCCCTACTTGACGCAGTTAAGAATTCCAGCGAGTAATTACTCCTATTTGGCAGGAAGAGTAATGCAGTCTTATCTGACCTGACCTAGACTCATCTTCACTGGATAAAAATCAGGTAATGGAGAACTGATTACCAGAACGTTTCAATTCCATCATTTTTTCCATCAAGCGGATCAAAACGGCTGCGAGTAAGTATCGATCTTTGACGTGTAAAGTAACACCATTATTTCACCAGACCTAGGTTGACTTTGAACCGACATTTTTTTCTTATTTTGGCATGCTTCTGCTGCAGAGGATCGTGAGCTTTTGTTTGATACCGATCTGAAGCTCTAAGACCAGTATTGCCGATGATACGATACACGAACCGGTGCCAGTTTTCCCGACGTCATGTTAAAAGCGTTTCACGTGACCTGTGACATCATCAGTCATGTGACCAGGGCAAACGCAATATTGTTGAATCGCAAGACTCAGCGCTACCGATTGGCAGTAGACCGGTTCACATCCGAAGGATAGATCCTGAGATAGCAAGGGGTGCCCTTTTGGAGGACACCCCTTGTACCCGCGGCCCAGGTGGTCGCGGATACAGAAACATGCCAGGCGGTGCCGGTTTAATAGGTATTGTGCATCAGTGTTTAAATTGGCGGCGTGACTCGTTTTGGCAAAAAACGGACACTGAGGCGTTGCTGGCTGTATTGCTGCTGAGTAGCCCGACAGCGTCTGAGACAAAGAGATGCCGACGACTGAAAACTAAGACCAAAACCTGCAAACGCGGCGAAGATAAAAAAGACTCACACCAGATGCATCACGACACATGAAAACTGGCCAGTGATGTGATCGTACTGGAGGCCATTAACGTAGTTGCCGTTGCCGCTTCTGCTACCGTAACCGCCACCGCTGCGTCTGTTGTCACTTGCTGCTCCATCAGCCGCCTACGAGGGAGTCGTTGCCGCCGCCGTTTCCGATGCTGTCGTCATTGGCGCTGGCGAGCTGCCACGGCCACGGGCACTGCTGCTGCCGCCGCCAGCTCCAACGACACCGCCACTATTCCAGACGCAAATTAGTGTTTGATTCGTCATCAGTTTCGTTGCTGTTACTCTATATATCTAACTGATAAAATAAAAAACAAAAATGATAAAAATGCATATATATATATATATATATATATATATATATATATATATATATATATATATATATGTGTGTGTGTGTGTGTAAGGGGATGCGAGACTGAGACAGGTTGCCCATCCCCCTTTGTATGCGGGGTCGGCCGCCCTGGCCGGCGCCGGGCGGGTGTAGAGCACCTTGACCGGCGTTGCGCCAGTCCAGACATGTGCGGTCCGGATTGGTTGAGACGTCACGGGTCACGTGATGTGTAGTCAAGGTCAGGTCGCCGGGTCGCGGGGAGCAGGGAGTGGAAGCTGGGTGCAGGTGGCGCGGGCGCAATGCAGCGGGTCGCTGTACCATATTGAGCTGCAACAGAGCTGCATGTGATGTGTCAGTGTGTCAATAAGATCACGTTTACATACATATACACATGTATAACTATCAGTTACCTCCAACCATTGGTCCGAGGTCAACAACTCTAGTGAGCCAAAATGCACCACGTTAAAATCGGCGTTGAATGACTTGGAACGAATAGAAAATGACAACTGGCTTTCAGAACTGCGAATGATACCAAGGAACTGAACAGGCCTAAAAACTGCGTATTTTGGAAATAAACAGGCTTTCGCGAATAAAACTCCGCTAACTGCGTACGTAAATAACTACCGAATCCTTTCAAAATTTAAGCAGGGGAAACCATGACAAGGACCACTAACATCAAGGCACACCACTCTGCAGGGATTATGGCGCCAAAATAAAAGGGACTCTTTTAGCGCTCCTTTTTCGGTCCCCGTCAATTCCATCCGGCGTTCGGCACCGGCGCCCGCCGTGGAATAGCGTGAATGTCGCTGTGCCTTTAGCTCAACGCTTCTGCATACACATTAAACAAATCGGAGATATTAGACGTGTACTGCCATCTCCGAACCTTTGCCTTTTCGTCAGTGTCTTTACATAGACGTCTTATTAATCAGAGCCCTTGAGATCCAGGGAGGGGTGTCGATTTGTATTATATTGTGTGCCCCCGCCCCGCCATGTTGATTTGGATCACCTAATGTTAGTTTCTCCCCCCCCTCCGCCAATATTTTCTGCAGGTTGGGTAACAATAATGATAAATACGGTCAGAATACATAAGCCATGGGCAAAAAGTATAGACTAAAGCATAAAATAATGTATTTATCTTTTGATCCTATATCTCTGTATATTTAAATGCATGGGATATATACATTTTCTGTTTGATGAACAGTCAAAAAAATCGTAAATTTCCGTTGGTCAAAATAAAATGGACTAAATCCGTTGAGCAACCTGCATTTGGAGGGACGTAAGATTGACGGGTCCTCGGCTCAGCCTCATCCCCCTCTCCCCATTTCGTTTACAGAATCGAAAACTAAGAAATGACCTATACAGGTCGTTTCTCGGTTTTATGTAGAGGGCAGTTTCGAGTTTTACTCGTTACGAGCTTTACAACGGTATTCGGTATTCGGGATTCGTTTCTTAGGAAGCGTCCACAAAGTGAGTTTCATGCCACCAGTCAGCACAGAAGTGCACAGAAATGGCGGTCGGCTTGTCGTAGAAAGAAAATTACAGTCGGTGCATAGGAAACAGAAACATGATGGTCCAGGAACAACGACCACAGTGCTCATATAGACGGCGCCGCGTCATGCCGGTTTCGCCGGTTCCAAGTAGCAGCGGCCCTGCACGAGAAGAGTCGTTGCGTGCTCCTTAGCTTTACGCGTGGGAAGTGCACGGAACCCGTGCCGGCGACGGCGGCTCGCGTTTGGCGCTGAGAGACGGACGCGCAATCACGAACATTACGTTCAGGGCAGACGGAAAACTTTGAACATGAAGAGCTCTGTGCATGTTGGGAAGATCGCGACTCGTCACCAAATCACAAACACTGCTCCGCCCAAGTGTACCCACGGACAGCAGGGCGCATGTAATCCCTAGGACCTAGGCCAGTCATCAATTTTTCAGCGTAGCTGATGACACGTTATACTCTTTTCGAGCGACAATCCGAAGCACCAACCCATGCTGAGATGCAGTACAAGATGTGGGAGAAAACACGGGTTTGGACGATGAGTTGTAGCAATTCGGAGGTGAGATGACGGCGGGTCTTGTATAGAGATGAAAGCATTGCGTTGCATCGTTTGCCAATAAAAGAGACCTGGTCTTCCCAAGTGAGGCAAGGGTCGAGCACAACATTTCGAACTTGGGTTGTTTTGGCCGACTGAAAAGGAGATGCAATGATTTCGATACTAGCGTTTGCTTTCTTTGTTTTGGGGTGGCCGGCATGCCGAATAACACAAAACTGGTTTTGTCAGAATTCATGTTCAGACCGTTAGATTTGAACCAGATCTGGAGATCGTGCATGGATTGCTGGACACGTGATTTGAGGTCTTTGGGGCCGTTGTTGTTGGGTGAAAAGAAGAATGCAACAGTGGGTGTCATCAGCGTAAGACAAAAGTTGGCCGTACGTCAGAAAGCAAGGGAGATCGCTCACAAAAACAAGGAAGAGTACTGGACTAATCAGAGAATCCTGGGCTACGCTATGAGAAAGTGGAAGATTGATCGATCCACCAGCGACAACCTGTGGTCACCTACTCAGGTAACTGCTAAACCAGTCTGAGGAAATGCCATACCACCCCAGCTTGATCAAGAGGGCCTTATAGTTAACGCTGTCTAACGTTTTGCTAAGAACAATAGTCACGAGGGCGGCAACACGACCACTGTCGACTTCTTGCGATGCCCAGGTAACAAGGCCGAACAAGGCGTCCTCTGTTGAGTTGATAGTCGATAGTCGATAAGCGTACTGAGATGTGGAAAGGAAATAATTTTGCAGTAAACAGGGAGTCAGCTGTGTGCAAACAACCTTGTCCGTGATCTTGGGTAAAAAACGTGAATTGGACATGAGCCGAAAGTTACTGACGTTGGACTGGTCGCCTTCTTTGTGAACGGACACCACACGAGCAATTTTCCAGTCATCAGGGAAAGCGTTTGACTGGATTAAATGATTTCTGATATGGAGAAGATGTGGACCAATGGCGGAAAACGATGATCTGACTGCGGTGAGAGAGACACCATTGACGCCGACTGCCCTAGAGGAACTCATACGCTTGATGGCCAGAGATAGCTCGGGCTAGGTGGCGGACAGAGGAGGTCAGGGATGCACACTCGATAATGGTGTGGACAAAGACGATCATGTTCGCACCAGGTATCAGCTGGCGAGGCAAGCACTTCAGGTGCGATAGCTGACCAGCACTCGCGAAATGGTCGTTAAACGTGTCAGCTGTGTCGGGTGTGATTACGAGATAGGTTTCAGCAAGCCATACCGTCTGATCTTCCTCCGAAAATCGGAACCCTCAGACACAAGTTCGTCGCACGAGAACGAGCGGCGCGCACGTAACAACAAACATTTCATCGCGTATTTCGGCATCCCTGATACTCGGCTCGGGAGGCAAGCGTAAGCAATCTGGTCCGCTGGTGCGCCGTGCGTCGTCTCGGTGACGCATGGCCTCGATGAGTTCCGCGTTGCCTCGCAGCCACGGACAGCTGGGCCTCCGCTGGGTGACGGTGACCAGCGGGCAGTGTTGGTCGACATCATCGTTCCAGTTCGTCACGAAGGCGGCTACCATGTCATCGGACGTGCTGGCCAGGGGTGTCTGTTTCTGAAAATGATTGGGGGAAACCAAACCGAGGGCCCGACAACCTTACCCTTCCCTCAAATCATGGGTGTGGTTTTTGGAAAATGATTGTGGGTGTCCCAAAAGGCATATGAGAACATCCATACATTGCATACCGGAGAGGGGGAGGAGGTCGTGACACGCTTTTATGCCTAAATCTCAAAGAAATTCATTTAAAAAGATATTATGGGGGGTAAACTTGCAGAAGGATGCGTTACATAAATCGCGGATGACTGTATGGCGGCGACATCCTTAAAGTGAATATATCTGTTTTTCCGCCCCCCCCAAAAAAAAAGATTCCGGAGAACATTTAAAATTGGTTATGAATCGCCATGTGAATGAAAAGTGTATTTTGGTTATCTTAGACTAATATTTCACGCATTTCAGTTGTTGTATTTATCGACAGTGCTATCGATGCGCGAAATACAATAACCTAGTGCTACAGAAAGGAACCAATCAGCGAGCAGAAAATATATACTTAGGTAAGCTTTGGACGCACCTAATGCTTACCCAACACTCTGCCTTCCTGGACCTGACGCAGTTAGAAATGGCAGCGACGACTGTTTACAAAAAAGGACAACAAAAACGTATTTCGACTTATTCACGTAATGCATACCTGAGGCGGAAATTCGCGGAGCTGCAACGGTACTTGCCTGAATACATGATGGCCGCCTTCATAACTTCGATGCTCGTTATCTGCTGTCAGCTTCGACATCGCTGAGGCTAACGATACGCTAACACGTTTTATCGGCGATTTCAGGGATGAAAAAGAAACTGGGGTAACTAGATAAAACTTGGGCTGGCAGCCAGCGTGCTTACCCCAGTAAAATATCGGCTAACGAGAGTGAGTTGGCAAGAATGAATGGTACCTACGCCTCGATTCATAAAAATGTTCTCTTCAGTGGCATGTGTACAATTAAAAATCACGACTTGAGTAGATACACTCTCTTGTTCCACGACCCAGCTTGGCACAGTTTACTTGGAGAGTGGTGGAGAAGAGCAATTGGTGGGTGGCAATGGAATAAGTAAGTTCCGATTGTTGCTGATAAAGTTGACTGCAGGTGGTCACCGTCATGGGCCTGAGAATACACCCATACTTGAATATTTAAGCATAGTTTAAGTTGTGGGTGCCCAAGTCGTATTGCGGGTTTCATTTCCATCATTCATTTCATTTCCACTTTGTGGGTGCCGGAACGCCCACAAAGGGATAGGAAACCACACGCTTGCCTCAAATGTGGATTTCTGAACGTATTTAGCGCTTTTCTTTTTATCTTTAGCGCTCATTATTTTGACCAACGGAAATTGATCAGTTGTTTTAGTACTATCTATAGATAAAAAACTACATTTATCACATGAGCAGCCATGCGGTGCCATGGCTGTTCTGTTATTCTAATTGGCTTTATCCGTTATACAACTAGAATGATCGGTTGATGATCGGCAAGGAGCTCCTCCAGCACCTTGACGGGGGCTGCTGTTCATGACTGTTGGTTGTTATCAGTTCTAGGAATGATGGGGTAGGACACAGGTGGGTAAGCTTGTCAATCAGTCAGACAAGGCCGAGACTTATCGGTACACTCATTTCTGTCGTGTGACCAGCCGTTCGCAGATTAGAGAGAACGGTCATGCACCCACCAGGCATGCATGGCACCGACTGTCGGGAGCGGAGTAAATAGGCTCGAGTCTGGTACGCGCTGGCATATACAAACCAAGGACACGAACTGCGCCACGCCACAATTGTCTATGAACCATGCCATACGTTTAAGGGTGCTCTACTGCACAGCTGATGAGATGCTGCAACCTCGTGGCCACCTATATTTTTCATTCTTGCGAGATGGGCGAGAATGGCATGCAAGCGAATTGCTGGAAGGCTTTGAACTAAATTTCCATGGCTGGTGATGCCGTGAGGGTTGGGGTTGCCCGAACATATTAATGGATCTTAACATAGGGCAATGAGCGCAAAGAAACCGTCTGAGATCCTATGTGGATCCCCCAATAATTTTCGGAAATCTCCAGTCATGTAAATTTGGGAGGTTTTCGATGTTGCCATTCATTCTGCTAGTTTGAGAGTTTTATCTGTAGACTGGGGGCAGCCGGGATTTTCTTACGGGGTAGGGAAATGGAGCTCAGTGAGAACTGAAATCATACGAAAGCCGCCTGCTGGGAAGACCACGTGCAATGTGTTTCACTAAGGAGACTCCTATTGATGACTGGTACATATTCCTGTAAATAGAGTGTAGTAAAACACGGCTTCCGGGCTATAAAAAATGAAAAAATGCGGGACTCGGGGGCCTGGGCCCCCGTCCCCTCTTGGCTCCGCCGGTGCTTGTAGAAGTTATGGACTGTGGAAGTTTTGAACTGAAAAAGTTCTGATCTGTATGAGCTTTGATCTACAGCATATATGACATTGACTGTCATTATTTTTATGCCGCATTGGTCCTAAAACCACATTTCCTCTTTTCAGACGAATACGTGTTAAACTTTTCGGAGGATGTGGTAGCTCAACACGTCCTCGAAGATTTTTACAAGATACCAAAATACCAAGAAGGGGAAGAGGTGAAAAGTTTTTAGTACAAACTTGGCGCAGTTTGGTACGGTAACTTACTAAAAGCTGCGAGCGAAGGGAGATCGAAGGAGGAAACGTCACGGAGGATTTTTAGTACCGGTTGTATGAAGGAAATGGCACTAAGAAGGAAAATGTTTTTGTGCGAATTAGCCCAAACTTGGCACAGTTTGGTTGCTGATTGGTTGCGGTAAGCTGGTTGTGCCCAGTGATACACCCAGAGTGTAAACAAATCCCTTGGTGACCGTACCTCCCATAGAGGCCCTTGGATACACCTCATTTTGCAAACAGAGGCAAACAGCTCGCCCTTGTATGTGACGTTTTTGGCGACATTGTTTCGTTTTGAGGCAGGATAGAGCGCGGATTTTTTCAATTTTCGTTCGAAAATGTGCTTTCATGCAGGGGCACTGCAGAAAAGCAAACGGAAAGTCGGTCAGCACTGAAGGTTGATGCGGTGTTTTATGACATATTATAAAGAGTTCTTGTCTCCAAGCCATTATACCCAAAAAAAGTTTGGGCAGGATGCATTGCAGATCCCTACATTGAGGTTAGAATAAAGGGGCTAATGCGAATCCATGCATGTTTCAAGAGTGTGGTGGGTTCCCTGCAGGATGGATCTCAAAAAGATATTTGGGCTCCAACCAGATTATGCTGAGTCTTTTTGACCTATTTTGTGTTGAGCCCTTCATTTCCCATACACCCATGCAGCCCTTCATGGCTGCATGGGGCTGGTTCAGGCAGAGGTGCCATGCTATAGCCCATGCATCATGGGGCAACTGTGATCTTCATTACCTGAGATGTTGTCCACAATTCAATGCATTGCCTTGTTTCTTGCCACCACCATGTCACAGAACTCTGTTGTCACGTGGTATGTTTTGCATGATTCCATTTTGTTATGAGTTTTGATATCATCAAGCATGAAGACAGCATTCTTACATTATGTGGAGTAATTTACAGGGCACATTCAGGAGACACATTCTGGTTGGGCATTTAGTTTTGCTGAGAGTTCATGCAGGCCACCATTGATAACACTTGTCTTGGGGTGTTTGAGCCCAGTACTGTAGATTCTCTGAAGTGTCTACCTGTACAGACTGGCTATATGCTTTCCTGACTGTTTGCATGAACAATGTCATGATCATTGACTTTTTGCAGGCATGGCTGTAAAAGTTTTATGGACTGCTTTCTGGTGCCTCCTGATCATGAGAAGTGCATTTGGATTGAATTTGAACCAGGAGATTATAGAAAATGGACAACAACAGTATGAGATGCTTAAGCTCAGAACACAGTTGCCAGATTATGGTAAGTTTCTGCATGAAAATAGGCTGTGAAGAAACTGTGATGTCTGTTAGGCTAGTTTGTCATGAAATTCCCATACAGTCATCAACAGCTACCTTACCACTATCATTCCAAATCAGTCAGGACCTGATACATTTGTAACCCTCACATTGTGAGTGGGATCTGAGAGACCTGCCATAACCTTTTCCCATCTGACTTATCACCCTGTCACATTAAAAAGCTATGATAAAGTATAAAAGCTTTGCACATCTACACTGTATATGTACATATATATATATATATATATATATATATATATATATATATATGAGGCCAAAAAGGTGCCTCATCTTGAAAGTCAGGAACTCCAGTAGTTATTGGCATCAAACACTGAACCAGGGTTCAAACAAAACCATGTATGGGGTTTCTCCCCATAACAAAAGGCCACTGTCTGTGCACATGCATCAACCTATGGCATACATGTCTGAACTGTCCCCTATCTCATGCTTTGCAGAGCTCAGTCCCATCACAGAACCAGTGTCATGACTTGGGCACACATGCCCAGTTGGATCTTCTTGCATACTGCCCCAATTTTCAGCTTTGGGCCCTTTAGACTTGTGGGTGACTCCTGGTACACTTGGTCTTCAGGTACACCTAAAGCAAAAAATCTGGGATCTTTGGATGTGGGGGATGTGCAGGCCAGGGAATCACCATTTTCTTGGAGGCAACACAACCCTTGCAGTGGGTGTGAAGCCATCCCAAGACATATGGGAAGCATGCTGTCCTCCAGCAGCCACTGGAGTTGGAACAGTGTAGACGCACTTCCAGTTAAGTTCCTTCCAGGACTGATTGAACACTACCACATAGTGATACTCTGTCATCAAAACCCTCGATGAGCATTCCTCAGCATTCATTGTTTTCAAACCAGTGCACTTGTTTAATATTGCAGCATGTTGGATAATATCGTGCAATGCTCCAAAAGCAAATGATATCAGAAAGCTCGGCAGCTTGCGGCTGATAAAGGCCAGTAACCCAGCCACCAACTGGAAAATCATCAACAGTTTCATAAAACTTGTCATTGTTGCGCATGTTGTAAATGGCCCAGCATCATGGCCGTCGGCTTAAGCATGCCTTGTTACGATAAGGAATACATTTTTGTAGAGTGGCATCCAGTGGTAAACACCTCTGAATCACTGCACATGAAAAACACTTAATTTGGTCATTTGAAAGTTTATCTACCATACTTTGTATGCTTCAAATGTTGGCCGATGGCGAAGTGTGTGGTCATCAACCACGAGCAAGATAACGGCTGTGCAGTATCGTTTTCCAATGCTGGCTATCTCCTTTCGTCACGAGATAGGAATCTGTCAGGCCCATCACAAAAGACAACAATTTTGGCCTGGTGATGATAAAACAGCTGTGCCAGAAACTGATTATCCTGAATGCTGATGCTCTAATAGCAGGTTTGAAGTGGTATTTTGCTTGTAAAGAGCTCCTCACTTTTCTGGAAATACTTTTCTGTAAGCATCTTTATTTGATGATGATGATGATGATGATGATGATGATGATGATGATGATGATGATGATGATGATAATAATAATACAAATGATAATGAATGGAATGAGGATGTGTGAAATGTTATGCCTCTACAGTTGCTGTGCTGTGATATGTACATGCAACTATAAAAAGAGAAGATCTGCCAATGCTGTTCTTTGACATTGATCGTGTACAGGTGTCTGCTGGACATCTGCCCTGGAGACACTTAATCGGGATTGCAAACAACTGGACGACGTCATCCAGACGCGACTGGCACTCCAGTTTGCCTCCTGCTTCCTGGAGACGTCCGGCCAACAGCCAATTGAATGCATTGCCGATGATGACGTCAGCGGTTGTCTGCGCTACCTCGGTGACCGCCAGTTCGACAGCTACCGGGAATTCTTCATACATACGCAGAATATGTGCTCATTCCTGCAGGTACCACAGAATGATCGTTGCAAATGTCCTGATCAGTTTGAACTAGGAGAAATGGTAGATTTCTGTTTCTGGATGGCGTCCACAGAAACTTCCCTTAAACTTTGTGGTGTTTTTTCCCAAAACTTTTCTATTAAAAGTTGACGAAACTTCGTGCACAATTTAGTGAAAGCTTTCCGGAAATGGTCGCAAAGACTCAAAACCGGAAGCTGTTTAGTATTTTTACGGAAATTTTTCTCGTGTCTCTTTTTAAAACAGTCGGTCTTCATCGGAGGTTGAGAAAAGACGGCTGGGTTGGGTTGCGACCCACTGTTGGGGATGAATATCAGCATGATCAGGATTCTTTTGCTCGCTCCGCAAAAGTTAAATTCCGGCAATATGTGTGTATGTTCATTAGAACCTTTACCTGCTTGTAGGCACTACTGTTTGGTTGCTGCGTTGGATGTCGTGACATGTTGAGTTCAGGAGTGCAGAACGGTATAACTTTATGCTTTGTTCAGCTCCCTGAGTGTAGAAAGCCATCGAGTAGGTGTAGCGGTGGAAACTTTTGGGAAGTGAAACCTTTCATGAGTGTTTGACGTCCCAGAAACTGTTCATTTCTGCCAGCTACCAGTGCAATTCTATACGGAAGGTGAATATTTAGCATGTAGGTTGTCTTTATTTCTCAACGTTTTGTCCGGAAAATACGTTCTGGTGACAAGTCAGCTTTGCGGCCCCTTTGATCGGGGCCTCAGATGTGTACTGACTACAGGGCTCGGTCGGCGGGTGTACTGACCACAGCGCTCGGTCGGCGGTGTGTACTGACTACAGGGCTCGGTCGGTGGTGTGTACTGACTACAGGGCTCGGTCGGCGGTGTGTACTGACTACAGGGCTCGGTCGGTGGTGTGTACTGACTACAGGGCTCGGTCTGTGGTGTGTATTGACTACAGGGCTCGGTCTGTGGTGTGTATTGATTACAACGCTCGGTCTGTGGTGTGTACTGACTACAGCGCTCGGTCGGTGGTGTGTACTGACTACAGCGCTCGGTCGGTGGTGTGTACTGACTACAGGGCTCGGTCTGTGGTGTGTATTGACTACAGGGCTCGGTCGGTGGTGTGTACTGACTACAGCGCTCGGTCGGCGGTGTGTACTGACTACAGCGCTCGGTCGGTGGTGTGTACTGACTACAGCGCTCGGTCGGTGGTGTGTACAAGTGCGGGTACTGACTACAGGGCTCGGTCGGTGGTGTGTACTGACTACAGCGCTCGGTCGGCGGTGTGTACTGACTACAGGGCTCGGTCGGCGGTGTGTACTGACTACAGCGCTCGGTCGGCGGTGTGTACTGACTACAGCGCTCGGTCGGCGGTGTGTACTGACTGCAGCGCTCGGCCGGCGGCCCCAGGTTCAGGTCTGGCACCGGGAGACGGGCCGCACCATCTCTCGGCTGGGCTCCGAGGCGGCCGCGGCGGCCGAGCGGCTGGAGCTCTCCGGCTCGGTGCAGGCCGACATTCTGGCGGCGCAGCGGCACTCGCTGGACAATCAGCAGCGGCTGATGGAGCACGGCCAGCGGCTGTCCCGGGACGTGGACGCCTGGCGGGACGGCTTGCGCGCCATGGTCGACGATTTCCGGTGAGGAGGAGCCGTCGGCCGTTCCGGCACGCTGCCGACCGGGCGGCCTTCTCCGAGACGACGCGCCGGACTGCTGCCAGACCGGTATCGAACAGAACGGGCAGGCATTTTGGGACCAGAGTTTGTTTTACCAGCAGCTCGCAAATGGAGCCACGACACGGACGTCCGTAGTCCTGGTGGTCCTTTTTGGCTCGGGTCAAATAGCGTTGGCTCCTTGTGAGCAAGGGAAGTGACCTTGTCATGATTTCGACCTGTGATGACCTCCAGGTGAGAACCCAAGTGCAGAGGTTGCTGACACCACGGGTGGCACCCATGCGTGAGATCTGGTAGGACTGACTAGCGTAAGCCACTTAAAACGTGTATTATCCAAGGGCAACCTTCCCTGTATTGTAGTTTCTCGATGACATGACCTCGAGGAAAAGGTAACTTGTCAGCGGCCTTTGTAAATATTGATTTGCTCATATTTGCAGGGGTTACGTAAAAATGTTTGTAAATCAGGTGTCCAAATTTCGGAGCGGTCGAAGCAGTCATTGCAGGGCAAAAAAACCTCAGGGGGTGCATCAGTCCCCAGTCCCTTGCACTGGCGAGAGTTGCAGTTTTCGGCGACAAGGCTCCGTGCACCATTCGTAAGGGCTCTGCTGTTTCCTGTTGTGGCTTTTCATTGTTGGGATGAACAACGGTTACAGTTTTGTCATGAGTATTTGTAAGAAATAGCATTTCATTTCGTTTTACTGTCATGCGAATGTCTTCAAATGTTTTACTTCGTAGATATGAACACTTGCGTTTCTGCGAGGCAGCAATATCCATGGACCATTAATTCATGTCTGTTATGCCGAAAGTCACCCTCTTATCAGAAGCTATTACATGAAACGAATGACATTTTCTTAATCAGACCCATCAGGTTGCAGACGGCTGAACACCGTGACCTGATCCTGGCCGTGTTTGAGCGGTTTGTGTGTCGTCGCCAGGGAGCAAACGGCTGAACACCGTGACCTGATCCTGACTGTGTTTGAGCGGCTGACGTCGCTGCAGCAGCTGGTGTTGGATCGGTTCAGCTGGTTCAACTCGCTGGCCCACTACGTCGCGGGCGTCGTTCTGGTGTACTTGCTGACTTCGACAGCTCGGACTGCCTCGGCCAGGTCAGTGCCGAGTCCAACCGAAGCGTCTGAGGCGTCGAAAGCGACGGAGAGCCGGTTGAGCGGCTGTCAGTACAGCACGTGACGAGCCGGTTTCGTACCGTCACAGCCGCTGTTCACTGACCGCACACCGTCCGAGCCCGATGCATGTTCCTGTAGTCCCCTCCTTACCTACGAGACGCCGCAATTTCCAGACGTGATGTTCTGTTTTGCCACCTGCTGAGAACGCAGACCGAGGCCGAAGAGACGTAGCGTTTAGCGTTATCATCGCAAGACGGAAAGGCTCCTTCAGTTTCGGTTAGTTGTGACGTAATTTCCAGACGTGATGTTCTGTTTAGCCACCTGCCGAGAACGCAGACCGAGGCCTGGGAGGCGTAGCGTTTATCGTGATCATCGCTTGCTGACAAGGCTCCGTCATTTTCGACTAGTTTTGTGACAGATTGTCTCTCTGAAACAACCGGCGTGAGAGGTTGCGAATCAAGCTTACCGTGGCAGTTGAAAGCGTTGACGAAGTCTTACACCCACTTGCGTCCGTATTTGCCGTGCGCTGACCTGACCCCGTGCGCTGGCCAGTTATCGGTCCGCCGACACAGCGCTGTCTGCCGCAGACTCTGGCTGTTCCTGGTGCTGACGGCGAACCTGGTCCTGGAGCGGCTGCTGGCGGCGTACTTCATCGCGGCTCAGTCGCCTCTGGACCTGCGCTCCGCTCAGGAGACAGGGGTGAGGAGCCGTGGTCGGCTGGAGACTCGCCAGCTGGACAGGGCCCGACTCAGGAGCGTGGTCCACGGGCGTCCCCAGCCCTCCCCTCCCGCCGCCGAACGGAACCCGCCCCGAGGGGGAGACCAATCGGCCTGAGGTCAGACTGGTCCGCTCGGCGGTAATCGGCGGCGTGAATTCGTTATGTTGGTACCAGCCGCCGGAGGATGGCGCCTAAAGTGATCTGGACAGCCCGTTGGCGACCAGCTCGGGCCATGCGGACCCGTGGGCGGGTGATGCTGGACAGCGCCGTGTGGCTGCACCGGCCGGCGGAGGGGCCGCTCATGCCGAACCTCCTGTGGGCAGATGATGCTGGACAGCGCTGTGTGGCTGCTGCGGCGCGCTGCCGTCTCCTGTTGCCTGCTGATAATGGCCGTGGCCGTGTACCGCTACCAGGACTTGAACGCCGCCAACAACCGACTTCTGCTGGAGCTGCACCGACAGCACCGGGAACTGCGCCGCTGCCTCGTCTCTAAAGGTCGGCTCCGGGGCACCCCACTCGCCCTGCTACTCAAGGAACCTGCTTTGCCATTCCCGCACACTACTGGCATCTCTGGCAAATGAGTTAGTAGTGGGATGATAACGTATCGTAAAGATCCGAACCCTGAATTCGATTTGTCTCACTGATCATCCCGGCCATCATTTATGAGCATCTAGAGTTTTGTGAACAGCAAAGTAGGTGTCTGAATAAAACTGATATTTAATGATTTATAATGCTTTACCTCAAAACGAATGGAATAAACACTACCGTGGCGTAGTGGATCAGGGGCCGGACAGCGTAGTCCTCTGCGTGGCGGGCATGGGTTTCGAGTCCCTGAACGGGCATCACGGGCATCTTTGGCCCGAGACCGAAAGGGAAAGCCGCTCACGGGGCGGCTGTGTCGTGGAGTTGCACGACACGATAAAGATCCTCCAGCGCCATCTGGTTCGGCGCCCGGGGGAAGTTGCTCCATATCTGAGAGCACGAGTGACGGGGTCACGGCCCGGCAACAAACTCAGCTTAGCGTGGGCCCTTCCCAAAGAAACCGCGCCATCGTGTCATGGTTAAATTTATGTTAAAAACATTAGTAACAAATACTTGTCAAGACGCTCTTTATTTGTGGTCTCGCCCGACATCCATTTTTTCCCGCTGAGATATAGCCGTCCCCGAAAAAAACTGTTGCTGGGCTGTCTAGATCTGGTGGCTCTCTAGATCTAGATCTGTTATTGACGGTGTTGTGATGCTCAGGGCTGACGTTGTGTTGTGTTCGGCAGGTCTGGTGGTGGGGGACTCGACTGAGACGGACGGCGGGAGTGACGCTGCGTGCGGCGGGCAGGATCAGTGCCGTGACCATGCTGGGCCCAGAGGCCGGACTGCAGTGGCGAGCCAGACGGCAGACAACAATCTCCAGCCGCGGCGACGTGGTGGACCTGGCGGCGTCGCGCAGGACCGTCCTCAGCCGCGGCGACGCGATGGACCTGACGGCGCGGGCTGTTGCCGGTAGGTGCCGCCTTGATCGCAGTCGAGCGGCGCGCTCGGTGTCAAGTTGAGTTATGGATATATCCTGTCTGGAAAAGACGGTCAGTTTTCTGCTGTTAGTGGCGAGGCTGACTGCGTTAAGTGATCCACGCCGACGGGCTGCGTGTTACCGACAGAACTGACACCGGACGGCGAGACGGCCCTGGAGCCGACGACCACACATGGGCCACACCCTGCTGCCACTCCGCACCGTCGTCCGAGTTCATCGCTCGGCTCCAGCGGCATAGAGGCTGTCCCGAGCCCCATCGAGCCGGCCTCAGCCAGGAGGTCCCGCTCCAACACCCCACAGGTGAGAAGTTACAGTTTGTCTGCCCAGCGCCCACAGCTAATATGATATCAGTCTGCTGCTACAGCACCACACAGGTCAGACGTTATAATCTGCCGCTGCAGCACCCCATAGGTCAGACAGTACAGTGTCCGCTGCAGTAACCCACAGGGAACATGTTACATGTCAGTCCAGAGGGTGAAAAGTAAAGTACCATCATGCGCGACTGCGTAGAGGTACAGCGCCATCAGATGAAGTGGTCAGAGGTACGGCGCGATCAGACGTGATATGGGGGCGTAGCACCATCAGGTGAGATAATCTGGAGATGTAGCACCATCCATTGTGGTGGTCTGGAGTTCTGTTGTTCACGGACGACTTGGTCATTAAGCCTTTTGCATACATTGAACAGGGAGCCCACAAGGAGGACTTCTCAGTGAGGTGACACGGATGTGATTAGTTTGAATAGCTGTGTTGTCGCCAGCTGTCTCTGAAAGTTGTTCAGTTGTCTCTGCCGTCGGAAGCGTAATTGTTTTGCCAACTACAACTGCAAAATCGTTATGCTCTTGAAGCACGTGGTATCATAGTTTCTTGGGTCTTTGACAGCATACCTGACACACAGGTGACATGGACACCAAGACATGTGAACCATATCACAGAATTTGAAAATGTCTGTTCGAACAAATGCGACTTCTAACTAAGCAGCTCGTCATCGCCTTTTCTATGTTGTGTGCTTTGGTTCTGCAGAGCGCGCAGGTGTTTTTTTTTTTTTTACAGGCATCGTTTTCGTCTCCACGGCGTTGCTGCCGATAATCAGTTTCTTTCCCAGGGTCGTGCTAAGCGCACGCTTATTATTATTCAACCTGTTATTACTCAACCGGTGCTTACCGTCTACCAGGCACACTGTACTCCGCCTCCCCAGTGGTCTCCGCACAACCTGCGGCCGCAGACCAGTCTGATACAGTAGTCGCCGTCCACCAGTGACGTTGTGCTCCGCCTCCCCTGTGGTCTCCCTACAACCTGCGGCCGCGGACCAGTCTGATACAGTAGTCGCCGTCCACCAGTGACGCTGTGCTCCGCCTCCCCAGTGGTCTCCGCACAACCTGCAGCCGCGGACCAGTCTGATACAGTAGTCGCCGTCCACCAGTGGCGCTGTGCTCCGCCTCCCCAGTGGTCTCCCTACAACCTGCGGCCGCGGACCAGTCTGATACAGTAGTCGCCGTCCACCAGTGACGCTGTGCTCCGCCTCCCCAGTGGTCTCCGGGGCCGTACAACCTGCGGCCGCGGAGCGGCGCCGGGCCGGCGCCGGCGGCGCTTCAGTCTCCTGCCAGCCTCCGCCGGGCCGTCAGTCGTATGGAGGCGCTGGCCGAGCACCAGAGCGAGCTGGTGCGGCGAGCTCTGCGGCCCAGCCCGCGCTGAGCGCAGCTGGCAGCCGTGCGGAGCCCGACACTGGTCTCTCGGGCTAGCTGTCGACAGCCGCAGCGCCGAGCATGTCCGGTCACCAAACTAGGGAAGACCAGCTGAACTTGGCCGTACTCCGCCAAACCAGGCAACGACAGCCGAGTCGAGTTGTGTCCAGCCCTGAGGAAGCGATGTTCCGCCTCTGTCGTGGGCCGGCTGTACAGCGTCAGCAGCTGTCTCCGCATCCCTGCTGATGAGGGACGTGCGCTGACTCAGGTGCTGCAGCTTCGGTCCCAGCTGGCCATCCGATATACGACCAATGATCATTCTGCGTGTGATATTTTGTCTTTGTATTCATTTGTCGTCGTCTGTATTGGAAGGGCTTGTGTGAATCAGTTGCAGTAAATTTAGCAGCTCTTTGTGCGTGGCAGGTTTTTTCCTGAATGCCTACCATTATTGCAGCTAGGCCATAACGAAGAAATAGGGCCTTGTGCATCATGGACTCGTGAGTTTTTTTTTTATCTCGTGTACTGTCCTGTTTTATTCGTAGCTTTACACATACGGGTGGGTCATGTCTTTATCACTTAGCTGTGTGTTTCCATTGTTTTATGCGCTTCAGACAATGTTGAGTACATCAGGGGTTTTCCTCCAGTGCTTTTCAACGCATGCATCCCGTGTCTACCTCTGGCCAGACGTTGCCTCCTGTATCCCCCGGTGGGCCGGGTCGTCCATGTGACCGATCTGTAGCCGAGGTACGCAACGTCTCTCACACGCTGTCCCATACCGATCGAGACTGTTTGACTCAGGGACAAGGCTCATGGAGCGACCCGTGGTGTTCAGACAATGGCTGACGCCCTTTGCCCGGTGTTGCCGAAGTGTCCGGACCGTTTCTTGCCAGCACTGTTTCATTGCTCTCACGTTGTGCGAACCCTGGTGTGCTACGTTTCTGTAATAGTGCGGACGGCGGCCGCTCGGCCGGCGGGTTATGCATGTCTGCGGCTTTTTTCCTCTGTAATGCTGATGTACTTTGGCAGCGGATATGTGATGCTGCGTTTGGGAGTCGAATACCGCAGCCGCGCTGCCAGGGCGGCTCCGTGCCGTGAAGGGGGACAGCAGCAGATGTTCCAGTCACTGAGCGGACGGGGCCGGATGTTGTGGACAGCGCCAGCCCTAGCCAGCGATTCTGTGTTGTGGTGAACTACCCTCGCCCAAGCGTGAACATGAGGCCAGGGTGAACCCGTTTTATCTTTCATCCTCGCGTGCGTAGATCGACACTTTGGAAGGATTGGTGCCAATAAACGTTGATTTCGAGACGTTTTTAGACGACTACGAAGTATGCCGACGGACCGTTTGAACATCATACCATGACAACACTCAGACTTAACTGGTAACATGAGCTTCAGACTTAAATGAAAACTGTTGTATAAACTGGAGTCTTACAATCCGATTTAAAATTATTTCAGATGGGGCTGTATGGTCTTGCGCGCTGAATCCAGCGGTTTAGTCATAGGCAAATCTGATATATTTCCGTTATTTTTGTACAGTCCCATTAGAAATGTTAATGTTGTTGCGGAAAGGTACCGTGATCGAACCGAATGGGTTAGTTGAGTGATGTGATGAGTTAGGACGCACAGCCTCTTGGGCTCAAGCATCCGTGTCCTGAGTCCTGTGTCTCGGGCTGGATGTCTGACAGCACTGTCAATGGCTCGCTTGCGCCAAGAGACACGTTCTCTCCCAAGGTAACTGTAACACTCGGCTCTCTCGTCTGTTATAAACGACTGGGAGTCGACGTTCTTTATCAGTCCGGTCAGCTGTGGCGACCAGGAACGTCATGCAGACACATACAACGGAGCATAAAAATGGCTATTGTTCTGAAATCGCTGTTATTAACCCTATTCCTTGAGGGCTAGACGGTATGGCCGATTCCCGGCAGTGGGACGGATTCGCTCCCCCCCCCCGAGATCTCGAGAACTACTGGTCCGATTTCATTTCAAAAACGGCAATCAATTTGCAATGGCGTAAACCACATTTTCATAAAACGAAGTTTTCAAAAATTTGAAAGGGGTGAAATAGGGGGGTGGTCAAAGTCAAAATGGGGATATTTTTAGACGTCTTATAACTCCGTTGTTTATGAACCGATTTTGATGAAATTGACAAGAATCGAGAGGTTATGGATTGGATTTTACAAGTGGTTCACATATTTGAAATTTTGAGAAAATTCACATGCGTTCAAGGGGTTTTGAAAATAGGAGTATTACTTCTTCAAAATCTGATTCACGAAGAAGTTAAAAATACTTTTTTGGCTCCTATTTCTACTACTAGTCACGTTATCCTGAAGAAGTGCAAATCGTATCACAATGTTCGTCAAATTTAAGCATAGGTGGCACCAGGGACATGAAAAGGGGGAACTGTCATGGCCACGTGTTCTTCAGATTAGCTTGTGATCTTTGCCCTTAAATGACCTCCAGTGACCTTGAAGTCACTTGGAATGATCTCGTGTGCATTTAATGTTATCTTTTTTCAATCATTTGAATTCACTCTGTCTCACAAAATCCATTTTACGGCTATTGTGATACAAGGTACGCGCACTGACATTTTAGGTCATAGCTCCGTGGCCCAACCTGATATCGAGCTGAACCTTGATACATAAGAAGAGGGCACCCATTCTACGTCATATATATTCCGGATTTGGCATTTCAAAAGTAGTGTCGAAATTATTACTATAAAACCAAATTTAAAATTTTGACCTTGACCTGACCTTGTAAAGTAAGCTCAGATGAACAAGATTATATCTGCACGTAGCCCAACTATTTAACTATACATTCGTATGAAGTTTTAAGTTCTATTTTAAAAACGCCATTTTTGGCAGTCATTTTCCTTTTACCCTCAATAGGGACAAAAATGGCCTGAGGCGCCTCTTAAAAACGTTGCCTGGCTCCGCCCCTGAGCAAAAAAGAATTTCGAAATTTCGTCATAGTACGTAGAAAGAAGACCTAGGAAAACCCACCAAGTTTCGTGAAGCTGCGTCAAAAAACCTGGAATTGGCAAGCAAAAAACCCAAGGGGGCGGATTCAGTCCCCTGCCGGGAATAGAGTTCAAAGCAACATACAGCAGGGACATTAACTCACGTATCTCCTAAACATAAAAACATTCTTCTCCCTGAATCGCCGTGTTGGTAAGGGGAACGTGGCCACCTCCAACACATGTCTTGAGCTGAGATAGTCAAGATATGAAGTTCGTAGTCTTAGTAGTCATTTTCTTACATATGTGTGTGGGGGCGCGGGAGCTCCTCCACATTTGGGGGAGGTAAGAAGCTTTTTGGGTAAATTCTTTCCAGTCAACGCCCAAAGGGCCAATGTTAAATTTGAAAAGTTATGGGGGCCGCCCCCCCCTTGCCCCTGCTTCCCGCGCCCTTGTAGACGTCGTCCATAAGTCATGTCATACTAGGGGGGAAGGGCCAGGCGCATAAGGGAGTTGGCTAAGACGCGACAGGCGTTAAAACCGTGAAAGGGGTTTGGCAGAGCGTTGCATAAGTGTTGCCCCATCAAAGAAGGAAAGAGGCTGTAATACCTTAAAATGTCTAAATGGAACATTCAAATGGAAACTTTTCATCCTAATGCTTCTTTCCCATAAAATTCAACTTTGGCCTCTGTGCGGTCGATTTCTCCGGCCAGGGTCGCGGGAACTCCTGTACAGTTGGGCAAGAGGGTTGGGACAAAGAAACATTTTGGGTCGATTCTTTCCAGTCCACGGCCTAAAGGATTACTGTTAAACTTCAAAAAAGTGGGGACAGGCTCCCTTCCCTCCCCTTCTCCCCGCGCCGTTGTCCGTAGGCACCACGATTTCGCTCGTTCTCCGCCAGAGGATATCTGCATACAAGATACATACCCTAGCATCAAAATTAGGTCGAGGAATGCACAACTCCATTTGGTTTTTTGTCATTGTAGGTGGGAAGAGAAAATTAGAATTTTTTGCTCGCCATCAGTGGTGGCTCGTCATAAAAGGCAAATGACGCAGTGCCTCATCCAAAAATATCGGGGAGTGTGGATTTAAGATCATACGCAATCTGTATTACAACACCATATATAAATAGAATGCAACTGCGTTCATCAGCATCGCTGGAAACATGCCCGCAAAAATGTCCCACGCCGCGCCGGAACCTGCTACCGACCCAAGGATGTGGCGCTAGGCGACCGCAGAGGCAACCAGCTCAACCGCCTCAACCAAAGCTAGAATCCAATGTAATACTGCGCCTCTGGTGAACGTCCGCGAAACTACACGTCAAACGCCGCCAACGCAGCTGACAGGCCCATGTGAGGACAGACGTAGTACTGCCTCTGGCCGCTGCCGTCGAGCCGTCACCGTCGGGCTCACCGACGAAGGACGTGACTGCACTGCTGCAGAACGCCACTGACATCATTGGCGGAGAAAGGAATATGTCTGTATGGAAACTTGACTGATATACTATACACTTACATTTCGTATTAGTTTAAAATGTTATTTGTTTCGGAACTGCGTACAAATGATTTAGCAATGACCGTGCGCTTCTAGCAGTGACGATCTTTTTTTCCGTCCCTGAGACGGGACAGGATTTTCCGCCCAGAGTGCTCGATGCGAGCGTATTCCGATTATTTTGGTCCCACGGATTCCAGTGAATAACCAGTTTGCTTCAGCTTTCTTTGCAGATATCAGACAGCACCGAAAGTGGCGAGTCATGTAACATTTCGTTTCCTTTGTATAAGTCGATCCGAAAATAGTTGGATATCATGCACGGTTTAATAGTTAAAAAACGTACAGAAGACCGACAGCCGTGTATAAGACAATTTGGTGCTACTCTTGCGCTGTACCTCAGGTATTTGTGAGACCATGAGCGGCAGCTGCTGGTCATTACATGCTGGACACAAATGTACCATATATGGTATTAGATTGAAATTTAACGTTCAAGAATAACATTATGACGCCACCTTCCCACTTAATGCTTCATTTCTCATAGGATTTAACACTGGCCACCACGGGACTGATTCGGGCGGCTCCCACGGTTTTGCCTTATTTTGGTCGGTGGGTATTCCTACACAACATACATGAGCTGATACCAAAGTTAGGTTGGGAACCCATAATTCCACTGAATTTCCAAACGTGGAAGCGGAAGGTAAAAACTAGAACACAGATGCAGTTGTGAATGTACGGCTCGAACGATCCTTCGTGACATCCAAACACAAATATGTTCCATTTATGATACTGCCTCTATGGACGGATCCACAACACTGGCTTCTATGGAAACGATTCGGCGGCCTCTACGATTTTCATTTTTTGGGCAGGATGTAGTGAAGACAACAGGCTACCACCTCAGTATTTCAGTTCAAAACACTTGTACGTGAGGGGGATTCTTTTTAACTCCTGTCCAAAACGAAGCAGCATTGCCAACACTGCGATTAACGACTCCATCGTTTTCAGCTTTGGTTTTCTCAAATGACAAAACAGGATCAAATACTGGATTTATTCTTCCATGATTCCATATCTCTTGCGCGCTATGTACACACATAGTTCAAACGTTTGCAAATAACATACCGATGAAACACAACCAAATGACGATGATCATACGTGCAACAGAGACGAATGAGTGCAGCATAACACAACCCTGGGGCAACCAGTGGCGGCGACTAGAGAGGACCAGAAGGACGCCGATCGCCTGGTCGGCCGGGCCATCCCGGCTCCGAGCGGCCTTCCGCGGGCAGCAGCCTACACCCACCTAGCCACCCGCACACGAGCACACAGACAGAGCGAGAGAGAGGGAGGGAGAAGCGGCAGCAGGTCGGCCGGCCGCCCAGCGTCCCTCTATCACATGTCGGCCTGGGCACGGCCCCGACGTCGGGCGCCGGCACGCGCAGCGGTACCGCCGCCTCCGGAACCGGAACCGGCACCGCCAGCAGGACCGGCACCAGGAGCAGGACCGGGACTGGGACCACGACCGGGGCCGAGAGCGATACCGGGACCAGGAGCAGGGCCGGCAGCCGAACCGAGACTCCTGCTCCAACGGATGGAGCGCGGTGACGGCACGTTCCAGGAAAGATCGGGGACGGCACTGTCCGACGGAGGCGAGACAACGAGGCAGAAACGAACGCAGTGCGGAGACGAAGGGCGTCAACCAGAATATCCAGGCCGCGGACTAGAGAAGATACGATCATTTACGTGTACGCGAAAAACAGGCACGCAAAATGAACTCCAGTCAACAGGGAAAAAGAACTCTGCGTGTGATACAGGTTCCAGGGGCAAAGAGACTGAAGGAACAGGACAATAGATATCACAGAAAAATGGGACCACAATCAATTTGCGCAAAAGAATGCGGCTCATCACAATCCAATCTTGTGGCGACGCGGGATGTTGCATCACGAGCTGGCAACGCATGTCCCCCCCAGCTCCGGAAAGTTTTACATCCACGCAAGGAACGACACAGATTTAGCGTGTGGGAGGGAAGACAGACAAACTTTAAAATCAGGTGTGAATGGGTGTGTCGGTTCCCTTGCGTTGGGCGCTAAAATACAGCAAAAATAGGGGAATTCTAGCAGCGGGAGCCGGCCGGCCGATGTCACGTGCCGTCCACACGGGTGGAGGGGACTGGCCAGCCGGTGTCACGTGCCGTCCACGCAGGTGGAGGGAACCGGCCGGACGGTGTCACGTGCCGTCCACGCAGGTGGAGGGGACTGGCCGGACGGTGTCACGTGCCGTCCACGCAGGTGGAGGGAACCGGCCGGACGGTGTCACGTGCCGTCCACACGGGTGGAGGGAACCAGCCGGGCGGTGTCATGTGCCGTCCACACGGGTGGAGGGGCGGAACGGGCGGTGCCACATGCCGTCCACACCGGTGGAGGGGACCGGCCGGGCGGGCGGCTGTGACTGTGGAGGGGTTGTCGAAGCACGGGCAGAGGACAACGATACCCTGGTAGCTGCTGAGGCGCCCCAGTCGGGCCGATGCCCGCTGGGTGTGTGTCGGGGGTTTCTCCGAACGAGGCAGGGTCAGCGGAGCGGGGCGGGGCTGGGTGGGGTGCGGCGGGGCCGCCGGCGCGTCACCCGGGCTAGGGTTCGGACACTACACGGCCAGCTGGAAGGCGAAGGCGCCAGGGTGGGCGCCGTGGCCGGGCGTGCGCGGAGACGGACAGGCGTACGGGTACAGCGAGTAGTCGTCCGCCTCGTACTGCCGACTGACCACAGCCAGGCACGAGTCCGACTGGGAGCGCGCGATCTTCGGAATGTTCTGCAGGATCGAGTCGATCCTGTCCTCCACCTGCGAACAGCAGCTCCTCAGTCAACACATCTCGGCACGGTTCACAACACAAACTCTCCTGTCCTCCACCTGTGGACAGCAGTTCCTCACAGTCAACACATCTCGGCACGGTTCACAACACAAACTCTCCTGTCCTCCACCTGTGGACAGCAGTTCCTCACAGTCAACACATCTCGGCACGGTTCACAACACAAACTCTCCTGTCCTCCACCTGTGGCCAGCAGTTCCTCACAGTCAACACATCTCGGCACGGTTCACAACACAAACTCTCCTGTCCTCCACCTGTGGACAGCAGTTCCTCACAGTCAACACATCTCGGCACCGTTCACAACACACACTCTCCTGTCCACCTGTGGCCAGCAGTTCCTCACAGTCAACACATCTCGGCACGGTTCACAACACAAACTCTCCTGTCCACCTGTGGACAGCAGCTCCTCATAGCCAACACATCCCGGCACGGTTCACAACATAAACTCATCCTGTCCTCCACCTGTGGGCAGCAGCTCCTCACTGTCAACACGCACCGGCACGGCTCACAACATAAATTAGCTGGCTGCCACATGGCCCTAAGAATCACAAGAAGAAAACAGCAACAATGGGTTTCCAAGCAAGTCAGAGCCGACATAAGTACGATCTGCTACCAGGTTCGAAAAATACCTTTTATTAATGAACGAACGGAAATAACGAAAATAGCATGGAACAGTTTCGATAACTATCCAACAGCGCTGCAAGTCGTATTAATGGCAAACCATGGAAAAGTGGTTAAGCCGTCGGCTGTCATCTGCCACCAAACCATGGTGCGTGGGTCGCTTACTCGCCCATGACCCAAAACAATATTCTAAATACAAGAAAACCAGGAGGTCCACGATTTGTTCGCAGAAAGTGTAGTGCGAGCGACTGGTGGACCATTCAATTCTGACTAGAGTATTTTAAAAAATGGCGTTTCCGGTAAACCATTTCCAATAAACATTCATGAAAAAGCACGGGAAAGCCACACCACATATGACGGCTCTCCCAAAGCTTGACACAGCTCATGGTCAAAAGTTTGACGCACCTGTCTAAAGAGAGGTCTCGATGTCGCCTTGAAGCTGATACACTCGGTGATGAGCTTCTTCATGTACTTGGGACAGTCCGAATTCAGGTTACTCAGATCCGGCTTCAAGAAGCCCATGCCGACCATGAACAAAATCTGTAATCACGAATTAGGCCGGGGTGTCACAACTCATAACACGGACGTTCGGCTTCCACAACTGCTGTGGAGCAAAACGTGGCGAATGACTGGAAGCCCCGTCACAGGCAAGTTCTGTCCGGGAGTCTCAGCGCCTTGTTTTACAAGCGTCCGCCCCCGACAGGGCGTCGGAAGAACATGCGCCGCGCCAGGCGGACCCACACCGGGTCACGGAGCACCAGCAATGACATCTCATTCTCACCTGGTCCCTATTGTTCACGTGCGTGTACGGCAATTGACCGGCAAACAGCTCGTACAGCACGATACCGAAGGCGTAGACGTCGCTCTGGAACGAGTAGGGATTCTCCTCCTTCATGCGGATGATTTCCGGCGCCATCCAGAGGATGCTGCCTGTAAGGGGGGAGCCTGTGAGCGCAGCACAAACTCCCGGGCGGCGAGCGTGATCTGCTCCCACACTCGACTGGCGTCGCCAGATGCCCTTAACGACGACAGTATCACGATCAAATGAGCTCCCCGGAGCATCGAGTACCCTGACAAACACCTACCCCCGGACACCCAAGCGTGCTCGCCAGGGGTAAAATAACAGCATTCGCATCATCACGGACACGAAATAGCAACGGCAGCACTTGAAACGGAACAATGCACACATGCGCTACAAACTAGATTTCCGCAGAAATTAGATTAAGCCTTTCAATTCGAAGAAGAAATCTCGTTCTCGCTAACGCCATGTTCTTCCAGCATCTCATTACACACAAGTTTCATTTCATGATCACAAAGAGACGTCGACTCGGCTAGCAGCACTGTACACATGTCTAGTGACGGGCGGTTTACCGGTCGGCTGTTGAGCCTGTTGGTTTCCAGACCACCGCGTTTTGACAGTGGCCAGCCCGAAATCGCCTATCTTTACTGTGCTATCATAGTGGAGAAATATATTGTTGGACTTCAGATCACGGTGAATGATGTCCCTTGAATGCAGGTATCTGTGAAAAGCAGATTGCATTTGACGTGCTGCAACGTGAAACACAGACTCACGACACTTGAACAATACAGAGGCACGGAGACCTGTAGCAAGAAAACATCATTCCCTCGCCCGTCCAGCGGGTCTCCGGGTGCAACTCAATGTGCCTTTTGTACTGACAGAATTGGAATTCGGGTCGCTAATACTAAACTCACATCAGTCGATCGTATGTCATGTCCGAGTCACTTCCAAACCAAATCCTGGGTCTTGTAGGGTTACCGAATTGTTATGTTCAAGGGCCTGGACTATGACGTTTCATTCCACGAGCCACCTTTTGGGCTTCTCCCTCGACAGTCTGACTAGGTATGAGGTAACGTTCACACAATGCTTCATGAAAAGAAACATCATCACACAGATGGACATCCGCATCATCATGGCGAGCCGCACAAGTCGGTCTGTCACGTTTCACGCCACTTCTATTGATTTCACGAATAACGGACCATTCGACCCTTTTCAAACAAACAAAAGATCAATATAACGTTATAATCAATACAACAGATGCTCCGACGGAACGCCAACAGTCGTTATAATGACAACGGAGGCGGCAAACACATTGCTCTTCCTATCGCCCCTCGTCTTCCGTCGGCTTTTTCTATGGAATGAAAGGTCACCAAGTGACCCAATGAGGTCAAAGTATGCGTCATTCTAACAAGACAACATCGTCTTCATTCATTAGGACACACAAACCGGGGGTAGCAATTAACCTTCGCTGTCGTGTAACTGAAAAACGTTACGTGCGGCGAGTGTTCAGAAACAAAAAAGAAAGAAAGGGATGGGGGAACATTTTTGGCAATTTTCCACTTTTTTAACTGACATTTTACACGTAATATGGCTTTTTAACCACTGCTTTGTTCTTCGGAACAAATGATTATCGACCCGATAATGACACAGGTCAGTGCGGCCAGTCTGCAGAGATGGCAAAACAGCGACTACTTATGGAACAATCTGGACAGACAGCTGAACCCAGCCGGGACTCCGCGACCCATACAGCCGGCAACAGGCAACGACTGAGTACACAACCGTCCGCAGGGTACTGACTCGATACCGTCGGCCGTCTGTTGGGTGGTCACTCGGTACCACAGGACGTCTTCTGGGTATTCATTCCAAACCACACACCGTCCGCTGGGTACTCCCTCGATACCACGCACCGTCTGCCGGGGACTCACTCGATACCGCAGGCCGTCTGGCGGGCGATGTCCAGCTTGGCGCCCAGCTCCCAGTTGGTCTCGTTGACGTGGATGTGCTTATAAAGGCTGGAGCCTTCGCACCACTGCGTGACGATGGCCAGGTTCGGCCGCCGCGCGCAGCCCATGAACAGCAGCACATTCACGTGCCTGCGGACAACGGCCACACAGGCTACCGGCGCCGTCACGCATCTGACCTCCTGGGGGGGAGGGGGGCTAGATGGGCCACCGCCCCAAGATTCACCGTCTGAACGTCTTATCACCATGAGAGTCTGTAGGCAACACATGGATACAGAGGACACGATCATTTTTCCCCAAACGAAATTGAATTCATCACAGGTCAAATGCCAGACACGGGCCTGACCTGGTTTTCCGGAGGGCGGCCACCTCGTTGTTGAAGGCGGCCAGCTGCGCCGGACTGGGGTCGTTGACGTTGAGGATCTTGACGGCGACGGGGCCGTGCCAGTGCGCCTTGTACACGGTCCCGAACGAGCCCGAACCGATCTTGTTCCCCATCAGGATCTCCTCCCAGGAGATCTCCCAGTCGTCGAACGACTCGCGCACGCGGCTCTTGTCCAGTTTTTTGTTGCTGGACTCGTCGGCAGAGCGGGCTCTCGGCCGCGTGCCGCGGTGTATCGACGTCGGCGAACCGTGCGCCGAGTGCGAGTGCGAGTGCGACAGCTTCGTCGGCGACGACGACGGCGACGAGTGGGCTTGCGAGCCCGGCGGCAGCAGCGCCGCGCTGGCACCTGCGCCACACCGGCCGACGGCCGCGGTCAGACTGGTCCGACACGCCTCACAGAGCGCCCCACTCGACCGACCGCAGCCGCCGACAGAGCGGTATACGCTTCTGCCGGGTACCACACAAGTTTCGGGAGCGGCTGCACCGCCCGCGGACGGAGCAGTCACATCGGATATTCGTAATTCCACACAGAAAGTCAACTCACGGCAGCCATCTGCCTGGATCCCGATGGAATATACATCATCCCCGTCTTATACGCCGCCCCTCGTTGACCTGGGCGGGCCACTGCGTCACCTCGGAAAGGCCGTGTCCCTCCGGAGCAGAGCGGCATCCAGGTGGCGCTACCCTGGTCAGCTTAGAATCCGACCCAAAACGAGGATAATCTGCATTCCATCGGGAGCCCGGCTCACGTCTGACTGACAGCCGCATATCATTCAACGAATGTACGAGGAAACACTCTGGAGCCATGCAGATGGCAACATCCAATATCTCAGGGGCAAAGACGTTGCCATTACAAGTTGAGTTATCGTTTCTGACTACCACCCAAGCATTAACCTCATGCAAATGCGCCCACACCGAGCACGCTACCAACACCAGATATTCTAGCAGATACCAACACGGCACTCAAAACATAATTAGCAAAGGCATACCGGGACAATAATCCAACCACAGGGCGCGATATCACCAACCGCAGCCGAGGATGGCAAGTTCCGCACCCACCAATGAAACCTCAGGACGGGATGGTCAAGACCCACCAGAAAAACCTCAGGACGGGACGGTCAGCACCCACCAATGAAACCTCAGGAAGGGACGGTCAACACCCACCAGTGAAACCTCAGGACTGGACGGTCAACACTAGAGCTGAGAATTCGGATCGATTTTTGGCCTCGAATATTCGAATCTTTTGAGGCTGTCGTCATTTCCTCCTGAGAGGTACGATCGGCCCAATATGTACAAATCAGACTGGTTCACAATTGCGAGAGCACGCATAACGTTCTCAAGCTGCCGCCAAGGCCAGGGCGGGAGAAGCATAACGTCAGCGGCAGAGATCATCTTCATTGGATCATGCTGATTTATAGCCAGATGCGGAAATCGTCAACCCCTTTCGATGGCGGCACTTCGGAATGACAAGCATGGGAAAAAAATCAAATCAAATCTATCAGTTATGGGGAAGCGTTCACCGAAACTTCGCAATTAGCATAAGTCCCCTTTTTGCTTCCCGCCACCGTATCACAGACCATGTCAGGACGAGGACCAGATTCCAACGGGCTTCCGTATTATTTTCGTGACCATGGTAGCACGTGATTTGCAGCAGCGGCGGCAAAATGCTATTTTTGTGAAGGGGTGTTCAAGATTTCGCTACAGACAGCCTGCTAAAACACACCAACACATTCGCAAAGACTACTCGAGTTTCATGAGCCCACGGCAGCACGGCTGAGACTCCCGGTGCCGCGCTTTCCGGGTTCCATTCCTGAACAATATCTTGCCGCTTCATTACATTCACGTTCACGCAAGATAATTTCCGAACGGAAAACCATAAATGCAAAAGCCCATTGCACGCGAAATGCCAACTGTCGCATCCAAATGCCGGCATTTTGCCTGTATTTCGTGAACTAAACGATATCACCAGGATGGCATTCACCTTCCGGTAAGGCACGGCTTTACTCACGAACTAATCCAGGAGCGGGACACAGAACAAGTCACGTCACTCGCGGTGCCTCGCATGGGCCAAATGGCGCATAGTTCATAAAACCTGAAGCGCAAATCAGTCCCGTAGAGGGGAGCACGTCTCCGTGCCTCTGCTGCGCACTGTTCTCAGCCACGTTGATGCAAAAAAATCACAAAGATTCCAGGCAACAGTGACGCAGCCACTTTCACTTCGCCAGGGACAAAGAGGCCGGGACGACCTCCCCCCAATGGGCTACCCGCAAGAAGAGCTCTTCGGTTTTTATTTCCTCCATCCCCAAGAGCCCCGCCTCAAATTAAAAATAGTTTTCTTCGGAATTCATACAAATAAATGGACAGAAATGTATTCCATAGACAAAACTTTGTAGTGATAAATTTCATCTTAGTCAATTCCGCCGAAGCTTCGGGCCGTGTACTCATACTTAAGACGCATTTACACAGAAAACGCATGTTTTCCTGTACACTCTAGGGTAATAATGAGCCCCCGCACAATAACCCATTATTTTCCTTTTTCGGAAATTCCAAATATTCATTTCTACTTTTTGGCGCTAAAAACTACGAACCCTACGTAGGGCGGACATTCTGACATTTCCCCTTGGTGCCCCACCCCAGCACGGACACCAGGCTCTGACACGAACACCCGGCCAGTGACGCGGAAACCGAGCTCCTGGAGCGGGCAGCGACTCCCGCAGGATCCTCAGCCCTCAGCCCTCAGGACGCCAGACCCTCAGCGCAGCAAACACCGCTGCCCTGACACGAGCGCCGGACCCCTGAAACGAACACCGCCATCCTGGCGCGACATCTTGGCTCCTAGCAGCACGGATGTCCCAGAAACGACCAACAGGCCCACAGCATAACGTACTCCGGGCCACTGGCATGGGCAACGGCCCCTGACACAAACGCTGGATCCAGCTGGCACAGGACCTTGCTCTTGGCACAGACTTTTCCCATGTCACGAACACCAAGCCCCTGGCTCCAGCGTCAGGCCGCTAGCTTCGGGGACGCGGCAATCTCGGCACGCAAACCAGGTCCCTAGCATCACATACAGCGGACTCCTAGCAACACAAATACCGGGCCACTGGCAGACATCGGGGCCTGCCACCAATGGTGGCGAGGCCCGACACGAACACTTGGTCCCTAGCACAGCAAGCGTCCAGCCTCCGCCCCGGCACAGACACCATACAATGAGCATCGGACCCCAACACCACGGACAACTGGCCCCGGGGTATTAACACAGGGTCCCTGACACGTCAGGAAGGAGGAACTTGCCGACAGCCTGTGGATGTCAGATTAACTGATTTTCCTCATTCATTCCTCATTTTTTCAATTTTCATACGGCACAACAATTCACAATTAGCATTATACGTGGTTGGGCATTCCTCGGTTCATACACATCTTCAGATTTCGCCGCGAAACACAAAAGATTTGAATGGTCGTTTGACATTCGACCATTCGGCGAGCACTGAGATACTACGATGGCCGAATCTCGGATGGTCAAATATTCGCCGAATATTCAAATATAAAAACAAAATTTGAGCATTCGTCGAATCCGAACACTCGGCAGCATGTTTGTCTCATCCGAATCCGAATTCTCGGCTCAGCAACACCCATGGGTGGACTGGAACCTCATGGGTGGACGGTCAACATCCACCTCATAAGGAAACCTGGGTCGGGAGGGTCAACACCCGCCACCTCCACCCAAGGACAGGACCGCCGACACCCACCACATCCGCCTGAGGGGGTTGCACGGCCGACACCCACCGATGATTGGGGCGCGCGGCGACGGCGCCCTGCGGCCGCGGCGCGGTGGTCGGTCAAGAGTGGCGTACTTGCGCTTGCGGGCGGCGACGGCGGCGGCGGCGGGCCGGGGCGGCGCCGGACGCCGCCCGCTCACCGGCGGCCGGCCGCAGCCCTCTGCACACAGACCTGCGTGCCGGCCGGTCAGCAAGCTGCTCCCACCACCGGGTCAGTACAACACCTCAGCATGCTGCCGGCGTGCCCGCTAACACCCAACGTGCTCACCATGTTCCGTGCAAATGAACGTCTACACAGGCGCCCGCAGCCGAAATTACCATGACAAAGGCCCGACGGCACGTTCATCGATTTTCTCTGCTGCCTGGTCATCAGTCAGATCGTTTCGTAATCGATTACGGCACAGACCCGAGACCAGCCCCATTTTTTGGTGACGACTAAATAATACTTCTATTACATGTACGGCAGTTGACATGCAGCATACCGACTGATTCCAAATTTCCTCTCTATACAGATATTCCCGAGACAATGGTCCCAGGCATTCCGAATAGTGTCAGTTCTCGGAGCACCCGAAAAGCCATGATTCTTAACACGGACTTTCATCATACCTGTTCCAAAAACTTCGCCATGGTCGGCACGTAAAACGACTTTCGCCCCGTTTATTTTTTACAGTTACAGAACACAGTTACGAAAAAAGACAGACTGCCTGCCAGGCCATAAACGTTTCAACTGCGAGCCTCTTTACATGCATGTCAGTAATGCAAAGGGTACGCTTCAATGCGTCTGCACAAATAACCCTACGACATTCAGAACTCTCACACATCAGCAGACTGTACAACATATTATCAGCATGCTCTGAGTTAGAACGCGTCCAGAGGTGCCGCGGCTGAGCCACACAGACAGCCCCGCCAGTCATCCGTGCAGCCCAGGCGGCGGCGCCCCGGCAAACCAGCCCGAATGGCGGGCCGCTGGTGACACGCCGGCCGACCGCCACACTCCGCCAGCGACTGCGACCGGACACAGACCAGCCGGCAGACACCACATGCGCCCACAGAGCGTGCAGAGACGGGCCGGCCGGCGCGCCCACTCACCGGGATAGGCGCGGCGCAGCTGCTCGACGCTCACGCCGGCCGGGTCCACGTGGTTGCTGACGTTGGGCGCCGAGGTGCTGCGCTCTCGGGCGGCCAGCGGCGCGGCGCCAGGCAGCCGCGGGTGGCCGCGCTGGCCGGCCACGCAGCGCGCCACGTACGGCGGCGCGTACAGGATGCCCGCCGAGTTGTTGGCCAGCAGGCTGCAACGGAGGCCGGCCGTCAGCGGCTGGCCGCGGAGACGCCGCTCACGTCCGACAGCAGCGCTCTCAACACTGCAGCCGACCACATCTCTCCCAGCGTCACTCCGAACACTACAGCCGACCACATCTCTCACAGCGTCACTCCGAACACTGCAGCCGACCACATCTCTCCCAGCGTCACTCTGAACACTGCAGCCGACCACATCTCTCCCAGCGTCACTCCGAACACTGCAGCCGACCACATCTCTCCCAGCGTCACTCTGAACACTGCAGCCGACCACATCTCTCCCAGCGTCACTCCGAACACTGCAGCCGACCACATCTCTCACAGCGTCACTCCGAACACTGCAGCCGACCACATCTCTCCCAGCGTCACTCCGAACACTGCAGCCGACCACATCTCTCCCAGCGTCACTCCGAACACTGCAGCCGACCACATCTCTCCCAGCGTCACTCCGAACACTGCAGCCGACCACATCTCTCCCAGCGTCACTCCGAACACTGCAGCCGACCACATCTCTCACAGCGTCACTCCGAACACTGCAGCCGACCACATCTCTCACAGCGTCACTCCGAACACTGCAGCCGACCATATCTCTCCCAGCGTCACTCCGAACACTGCAGACGACCACATCTCTCACAGCGTCACTCCGAACACTGCAGCCGACCACATCTCTCCCAGCGTCACTCCGAACACTGCAGCCGACCACATCTCTCACAGCGTCACTCCGAACACTGCAGCCGACCACATCTCTCACAGCGTCACTCCGAACAATGCAGTCGACCACATCTCTCATACCGTCACTCTGAACACTGCAGCCGACCACATCTCTCATACCTTCACTCCGAACACTGCAGCAGACCACATCTCTCATACCGTCACTCCGAACACTGCAGCCGACCACATCTCTCACAGGGTCACTCCAAACACTGCAGCCGACCACATCTCTCCCAGCGTCACTCCAAACACTGCAACCGACCACATCTCTCACAGCGTCACCTCCACACTGCAGTCGGCCACATCTCTCACAGCGTCACTCCAAACACTGCAGCCGACCACATCTCTCACAGCGTCACTCCAAACACTGCAGCTGACCACATCTCTCACAGGGTCACCTCAACACTGCAGTCGACCACATCTCTCACAGCGTCACTCCAAACAATGCAGCTGACCACATCTCTCACAGCGTCACTCCAAACAATGCAGCTGACCACATCTCTCACAGCGTCACTCCGAACACTGCAGCCGACCATATCTCTCACAACGTCACTCCGAACACTGCAGCCGACCACATCTCTCACAGCGTCACTCCGAACAATGCGGCCGACCACATCTCTCACAGCGTCATTCCGAACACTGCAGCCGACCACATCTCTCACAGCGTCACTCCGAGTACTGCAGCCGACTGGGGTCGACAGCACCGCACTGCTCAGAACACTACGCATACAGCGGCGACAGAACCAAAGACAGAATCGTTCAGTGCAGATAACAACGGCGGCTGACAGCACAGTACTTCTAATTCACCGTCAGTAACCTGTCAGAATGTGAGAGGCCGTACCCAAGAAAACGTGACGATGCCAAGCCGAAGCAAAGGATGCTGGGACATATGGATACAAAGGATAAAATCTGTATGTTCTACTGCGACAAACGACGGCCATGAATGACATCGCAATTAAGCTGTCTGCTACCGCAAAAATTTGTATTAGGATCTTTCCCTTCCTCAAGCATTCCCATACTACACTGATTTTGCTCATGTCCAAGTATACGTACTGGGGCATCGCGACATACAGAACAGAACGACGACGCCCTCTGTCTTTGGCCGCCATTTGCTTTTCCAGCAAAGGACGCTGGCTGGCTAGCTCCGATTTTTATATTCAGGACGCCTCCCAAACAAGTGATAGGGAGACAGTCACTTGGCCGGGCTCACCAGGCAAACCACTGATGTTTAACCTGCTGAGAAAAAAACACGTACATAAAAAAACGAGACTATCGTCAATCAGCGCAGCAGGCACCACCGAGCCAGTGACGTCATGTTTTGAGTCACAGCAGTTGACTGCCTCCCCCGCCGCTCAGGGCCTCGTCACGCGTCTGCTGCTGCGCGCCGTCAGACGGCCGCCAGGCCGGCGGAGGCGCGCCTCCGCCACTCACTGCTGGTAGACGTTAGTGTTGGCGCCCGACTGGCAGAGCGGCGGCAGCTTGGCCGAACAGTTGGAGTGGAAC
Source organism: Capitulum mitella (assembly GCA_030062745.1). Classification (NCBI taxonomy): domain Eukaryota; kingdom Metazoa; phylum Arthropoda; class Thecostraca; order Pollicipedomorpha; family Pollicipedidae; genus Capitulum; species Capitulum mitella. Next base: position 19,816,568 of record CP099839.1, read on the forward strand.
TTGTAGTCGCACGAGCGGCACACGAAGCCCGTGAACAGCATGCGACGACAGCTGCTGCAGAACACCAGCGGGAAAAACGTTTTGCGCACCTGCGGGAAGAAACAACACTCAGTGGGCGGCTGTCTCGTCCTGGGCCCGTGTCAGCCTGATCGCCCTCTAGTGTCTCTGTGTAAACTACTCCTGAGGTTACACCGCCTGACAATCGGCACCATCCCAAGACAGTGGACCGAGACGACCAGACATCACATGACGACACGCCGATGCGTCCCGTCCAATGCCTCCTGCGGTGTCCAAACGACCGAACACGGTGCCATGAAGCAAGGTAATAACGCCTTTACCGGCAGTCCAGATGCCACCGTCCAGCAGCTGCAGCACTGGCTTCTGTCAGTTGGTCGCAAAGATCGGCGACCATATGGATCGCAGGATAGAGATTCTACGCCCATGAAACAACAGGCCACAGAGGCAGTGGACCACACAGACCACACATCACACCGATCGCAGGCCACAGAATCCACGCCCAGGAAACAACAGGCCAGAGGTCACGGGTCACACAGGTCACACGTCACACCGATCGCAGGCTACAGACTCCACGCCCAGGAAACAACAGGCCAGAGGTCACGGGTCACACAGGTCACACGTCACACCGATCGCAGGCCACAGAATCCACGCCCAGGAAACAACAGGCCACAGTGGCAGCCGACCATAAAGACCGTAAACCGCAGGCTGCAGAGACCACAACGACCGCAGACCGCTGTCGGGTGGCTGGCCCGAGTTGACGCCATCCTACTCACAAAGTTGTGCGAGATGCTGGTGGTGACGGGGATCTTCCGGTTCACCTCCACCCGGATCTCATCACCATCCAGCGAGGTGATGTCCGCATCCCATGGTATCTGGGACTGCGGAGAATGCACCGCCACCGGTCTGGTTAGCGGTCACCTCCCACACGGTCCGCACGAGCCGCACTCACACAGCAACAAACATCCCGACAAGCGCACTGGCAGCGTACCACATTGGCGTTCCACGCTTCGTATTCTTAAGCGAAGGCTTCGTACATCTCGGGTCGGCCAGTCGGCGTAGGATCTGACACTGATGGAACAATGAACCGTAATTTGCGTCCTAACAATCAATCAAGCATAAAACGTGCTATTTCAAATTTCTTCATTCACAATGACATCATTGCAATGACTGCCAGCAAATGCCTTTACCAGAAAATGATATGCACCACACGAAGACAATGAAGGCAAGGGATTGACATGATGCAAAATACAGCAGCGCAAGAACTATCACAAAACCCTGCAACATGGTAACAGGTGATCTTAAGGAACTGCTCTCAGATCCACGTCGTGGGACCCAATGCAACCAATACTACGTATGCTGCCGAATGGTCAAACCTGCCTCCCTGTCCAGCGACCAGTCGCCCTACAGACCAGCCTTATCCTCCTCCCTCTCCTCCAAGGCAAGCTGCGCTGTTCGGACAGCGTGTCCAGCACATCCACGGGACCTTGTTAAAACAGAAACGCCCCCCGAACACGAGTGTTTTGGCACTAACCCGTCATATATCGCACCACCAACTTTGCGCAACGTGGACTCTTTCATATACCCCTACAAGCAGTTTGACAGTCGAGCACGTACGACGACGGCCCGTGCAATCGACAGACGGGCAGCCGGGAGGCAGCGCCGCGTACCTGGCCGCTGGAGCACTGGAACACCACGCACGTCTCCGGAGTGAGCTTGCGCAGGCTCATGGCCTTCGAGAGGGCCTCGCGCACGGTGACGCCGCACCGGACCGTGACGCTGGTGCGCTGCTGGTTCGGCAGGTACGCCCGGATGAAGGCCTTCATCGGCGACGGCGGCACCTGAGCCGGCGAGCCGCAGCCGGCGGCGGGTGCCGACCCTGCAGCACCAGCGGCGGCGCGTCACACACACATATACGCAGCCAGAGGCGGGTCTGGCCGTGCACCATCCCCATCCACCTCGAACCAGCGCTCACAGACACAGAGACGCACATAACCGAGTAAAGGAACACCGTCTTTAAAATAACAACACAAAAAACGAATTTCAGGCGGACTGTCCATGGACCAGCTTAAGCCGTCCTGCTCCGCACCCACGTGCTAGCGACCGTCATATCTACCCAGCAGGGCCACCGTGTGTATCGCCATCAGATCTACCCACCAAATCCACCGCGTGTATGACAGTCAGATGGGCCCACTACTGCCGCCGTGTGCATGGCAGTCGGAACCACCAGAGCCGCCATGTGTACAGCCGTCAGATGGAGACCCTACAGCCACCGTGTGAATGGTTCGTCAGATGGGCACACCAGGGCCCCCGTGTGTATGACCGCCAGATGGACCCACCAGAACTGCTGTTTGTATGACCGTCAGATGGACCCAGCAGAGCCGCCGTGTGTATGACCGTCAAATGGACCCAGCAGAATCGCCGTGTACAAGACCGTCAGATGGACCAGAGCCGCCGTGTATAGGACCGTCAGATGGACCATAGCCGCCGTGTATAGGACCGTCAGATAGATCGGAGCCGCAGTAGCTCCCGTCCTACACATCCACCAGGGCCATGGACCCACCAGGGCGTGTATAGGACCGTCAGATGGACCCACCAGGGCCGCCGTGTATAGGACCGTCAGATGGGCCGGAGCCGCCGTGTATAGGACCGTCACATGGACCCACCAGGGCCGCCGTGTATAGGACTGTCAGATGAACCCACCTGAGCCGCCGTGGGAGCCGGAGCCGGAGCGCTCGGCCGGCTCGCCGCCGCCGTTGGTGCTGGCGCTGCCCCGGGCGATCGCCTCCAGCAGCTCCTGGCGGCGGGCCTCGAACTCGTGCAGCTTGTGCGTCAGCTCGTTGTACTCCTACCGCCGGCCATTGACGCCGTCACTGTCACTGTTACTACAGGGCACTGTGATGCGCATGCCAGCGACTGACACACCTGCGCCAAGTGGACCTAGCCGCCGACAATACCGAACGCCAGGTGACCTTCAAAATGACAAGACTTCTAACCATCCTCCTGAAGGCCATTATGACAATACTTCAGAGATGAGCCAACAGTCAGCTGATGGTAACATGCTCAACAGTTCACACAAAATACAAATGCTTATTAGGTCCTATTTTTAGCGCAACTTTCGCACTTAGTGTTATTAGATGGCAGCCTCCATACTTAGCAAAATTGGATGCCAGTTTTTCCTTATGTCTGGTCCATCAAGGAAGGCAAATATGCCTATAATACAAGATGTAGTCCAGCAGAGGATGAAAGTAAATGTCAAAAAAAGGTATCATAATCATAAAACCATCAGATGACATCAGCAATCAGTCCACTTTCACAAGGCAGAGATCGCCACACGTCTATGTCAGAGCATTCAGGTAAACACAGACAAAGAAGCCAACATCACAACACAAAATGAAATCACAAGTATGCTTCAACGCAGCAGCGCCCAACCAACGTCACGTGCTCCGGCTGACCGACCTGCAGTCAGTCAGACATTGTCTGCTAGTTGTCTGGGCTCTAAAGAACGACAGATGGGCGTCGTCCGGTACCCAGAGACCAGCCTGTTTACATACTGTAACTGACCTGCAGGTACATTGAAGGCGGGTGCTGAAAGCCAGCGAACTTGGCATTCAAAGCATCCACATTCTCCTTCCTCAAACGTATGACATTTTGGATGTTTTGCAGCTGGAAAAACATAATGACCATGTTACTCTATCAGCATGACAGCAGCTGGGGCTGGAGCAGCTGGGACCATGTTGTGTATGCCTCCATGAGCTGCAGAGCAGCTGGGACAGTGCTAACGACAGAAAAAAGGACACGAAATTTACAGGACAGGTAGCCCATGTGGAGAACTTTAAGGTGCAAAAACTTAATCAGCATACGTAGGTATCTCCGGGCCATATCAGGCCAGATATGCCCGAATTCGCCATTTCCGCACTGTTTCGCAGATGTTTTGGAGTCAGGCCCCGCTGTCTCCGACACCGCACTAGCTAGGAGCATGCAACTTCCACGGGTGTTCCGTGGAAGAATGGGGACATATGGATTTCTTTTGTCGCGCAAATTCCACAATCATAGCATGACACTTTCCAGGTCAAGTACAGGGTTAGAAAAAAGCCAGCTTAAACTGAATTTATGCCAGCCAGTGGCTTTTATTAATTTACGCCAGTGGAAGTTTAATTTAATAAAAGCCAGCTTAACTTACCCCACAGAAAACCTAACCCATAAAAAAATTCTGACAAACTATTCACTGACTGATTAGCACTTCACAATGCATTGATGGTCTGAGGGAAGCTGATTATTTAAGTATGGAACAATTTTAGTAGGTATAATGAGTTCAACATTGGCCCTATGAACTTTTCTGGGGATTTTTTCTGGGTGCAGTCTTTTTACTGCAATGTGGTAGCAACTGTGGCAGCAATGAAACATACACAAATACTCCAACCTAGTGACAAACAAGGCCTCACTGCACGCAAAACGGTCTGAAACTAGAAATATATGTTGTAATAAGTGGTGATATGTGCAGTACTGCAAAGCTCAGGGAGGTAATTGCATAGGTAGGCGCGTGCATGAACTAGTCGTAGGTAGAAGCCATGTGCTTTGGAAGAGCTGCTAATTTAGCACGTTGCCTTTTGGCTTTTAGCTTAAACATTTCATCTCAGAGCCATAGCTGTCATGGTTCAACTTGTTGGTGTCATACATCCCACCTACCCGCTTAAGCATTCTCATTTTATCTCCTTTTCCTTCTAGGCACTTTGTTATTTTTTAAGGCAGGAGATGAATGCCACTTCATAGTTCATTTCTGGTTCACTCAGATTTTAGACAATGCTTTTCCACCTTCTCGCTGGTGCACCTTCCCAGCAACCAACAAGGCCTGGAATTTGATCAATGGATTCATTTACCTCCAACCAAGATTGTTATATTCTGAAAAATGTCTGCATTTCCACATTCCTTTGTTTCAACATTTATGTCTGACTGTGACTGGGTGTCATGGGTGTTTGAGATTGTGACTGATGTAGTGTTCGGCTTCAGTTTTGAAAATGGAAGTTTTGGTCTTTCTCAACCAGTTCCAAAAGCAGTGTGGCACCTAACCTTCATAGCCTATTTTATGGTTTCACAATAAGAAGCAGCTGAAATTAAATGGTGTTTTCCAGTTTCAACCACTACGTGGCTGAAATCAATTTAGACCAGCCAGTTTAAACCATGGTTTAAACCGGTCTTAACCAGGCACTGACTGATATCTGCCAACCATGGTCAAATCAGGCTTCAAGTGGCAGCCTTGACTGATATTACCATGTTGCGACATTACGATCTCGGAAAAGGTAACAGCTATGGAAAAGACATGCTTTGGGATAACCGACGGTCTCAGCAACACTCCGCGGCGCAACCAACAAGGCAAGGTCATTCGCAGGCAAGGTCATTCGAGGTCAGTCAAGGTAAGACTGCAAACATCAGTAATTGCAATACTGCAGAGCTCAGGGATGCCCTACTCAGTGGAATGGGGTTCATGCTGCTTTGACCAGGCTTGGCTTGACTTAACCTGGCTTGGCGTGAGATCACTTCAGTTATGCACTTTATAAGGTGTGCTTATATGTGCTTAGCAACCTGGCAAAGGTCCTCCACAAGAGTTCATATGGTCAAAAAATGCTGCAGTACCTGGCATGGTAATATTTAACCTCACCTGACTATCTGGGATAACCTTAACCACGTGATACTACTCGTAATTTAACATCCAGTGATTTGAACCTCATATGGCCAATACCACTGTGACAGCATTGCAAAACTGTTACATGTTGGTTGGATTTGGACTGTCATATGCTCTGGTATTAAAGTTCAAAAGCATAAAGCGACCAAAATTGCCACACTGATTTTAGTTTCTTAACCACATTCTTATGTGTCAGTTATAACTATATATATAGTTATGTACCATATATACCATTTATTTGGGCAAATCCACATAAGAGTGGGTATTCCTTGCCCACGTCAAATAATAAGAATGAAGGGTAAACGACACTAACTCCCGAGCCGCCTAGAACAATTCAATAATTTCAGTCACTTCAGTCATCCCGTCATATGCATAAAGTAAAAGGCATTTAACCCGTGCACGACCGTCGGTCGGTTACGATCATGCCCGACTGGAGGGGGGCAGTTGGCCACCCCCCTCTAACTCACAAACGGTTGGTCGCACAATAAAAATAATCACACCGTTGGAAAACTTGTGACGAATAGAGCTCGAAACTGGTCTCATTTTTAGTTTTAGATAATATGTAAGCAATTTACGCCTTCTGTGTGTTTTCTCATAGCCGACTGCATCAGACCGAGAAACGGCCTGAATCTCAAGAGCTGTGACTAATAACGTGCAGGTAAAGGCACCAGCGCACAAGTAAGGGTCCGCAAATGCCGATAAACATCTAATTTCTCGGATTTGTTCAATATATACGCCGAAACGTTGAATTAAAGACACGACAATTTCCGCCCCGGTTGTCGGCGTGCGCCACTGCCGTACACAGTAAGAAATTAACGGGAACTTATTTTAGCGTTCCTTTATTTTCGCGAAAAAAGCCTATCTGTGCAAATTTTATTGATCTTAGTGATTCTTGTGATGGGTTTTCATGCTTAAATTTGGAAAATAATCCTTAGTTACCAACCTACAAAACTGGAGGAGCTTTTTTCGCGAGAGCCTGTTTATTTCCAAACTATGCAATTTTTTAAAACTTTTTGGGGTTCCCGGTATTACTTACGTCTGTCCAAGCCAGCCTTGCCATTTTCTACCCATTCTGAGTAATTCATCGCTGATTTTGACGGTGGTACATTTTGGCTCACAACAGTTATTCGCGACCTGACCTCAGGTCAATGGCTGGAAGTCATTGATACTTTGCCCATTGACGATCACTAGATGTCTGCTTCACTCCACACTAAACCTGTTATGAAATATTCCGTCAATGTCCGAAAAAATGACATGTCTTAAAATGGGCTTGACCTTAATGACCCGGAAAATTCCGAAAAATCTGAGATAGCAGCTTTGTTGCATCTATCACGATCACTAATCCCTGGATGTATTACTGTGATATTTTGTTTTCCGAAAAAGTTACAGGGCGCTAAACTTTTTTGGACATAGGTCCGTCTGACCTGACCTAGGTCAAGCACCTGACCTGACCTGAGATCAAAACTTTGACACAAGGTGTAAAAATGATGAAGCAAAAGGTACGCAAAGTTTGATCACAATCCTGACAGGAACTGCTAACTCACGCTTGGTGGTTTGTTCAGATAAATGAGGAAATGGACACAGGAACCATATGCAAATGAATTACACTGAGTAGGGCCAGCATGTGGTACTTGAATACATCCTCCGCTTCCAACTACTCTAGCGCTGCACGTACATCCGCTGACCGGCTCAATTTCTTTTTCCTACTAGTGGCAAAATTCCAGACCTTCTGAATCTTGGCAAAATTCATGGGGGTGCCGTTGCATTACACTGGGATGCAGTAACCGACACAGGACAGCACCAGGGCGGTTATGATGGTCGAGAGGATTTCGGCCGAAGGATAATGACGAATAAGCGACAAACTAACGAGGATCCAGAACCAGTTGCGCGTAATTTCTTAGACATAGGCGTTCAATGAAAAGTGAAGATCAAACATCACCCCTAGATTTTAAATTTCACAGACAGGCTGTATGGTACGCTTGCGAAATTTCTCGCCGAATGATGTTATGTTCCGCAAATTTTTCTGCTGCCAAAAGCAGTCAGTCGTGTTTTGCCAAGGCTAACTCCCAGAGAATTTGCGTGACATTAAATGTCGAAAAAGGAGAGTGCCTGTTACAACTGCCTGGTCAGATCCGTTGGGGCGCTACTGCTGCAGCAGACCACGATCTGGGTGACATCCGGGTCATGAAAAACGTCTGTATCCAGCACAAATCGGCTAAGGTCGTTTGAAACGACAGTATAAAAAAGTGGGCCTCGTGCTGAAACTTGGAAAATCCCCGAGTCGTTAGGAAGCGTAGCAGAGATCTGCCTGCGGCCAGAAGCGTCATTAACGCTGGTGATCTGCGTTTGGTTTTGCAGGTATACCTCATACAGTGCAGTGTTCCATCATGCAACTAAAATTTGACGAGGAGTTTCGAATGACCGACGACGCCAAAATCGAACATGCAGAGAAGCAAGATTTGGTTATGATCATTAATCAGGAGAATGCAGCTGAATATGGTTACCATAGCCAATGCTGTACAGTGAAAGGTGCGGAAGTCATACTGAGTATTGCAAAGGAGATGGTTAGAGGTAAGGCAGTGGTAGAGTGTGGCAGGCAGTGGCAGTGGCAGTGGTACTGTACAATGCACTTACTTTTTTGAATATCGCGGGATATTGGACATGGATCTGAGGCTAGAAGGATTGGAGGGATCTCTGGATTTATGGACAGATTGACAAGTGAAAAAAGTTTCTACTTGTCAGGGATGTCACAGTGTTGGAGAAAGCACGAGTTAATAATGTGGAGCAAAACAGGACCAATAACAGGCAGAGAAGCCTTGACTGTAAGAACGCAGATCCAGTTAAGGACGCAGACGCAGTTAACAACACACCTGACACTCATCTAGCAGTATGTTAAAAAGATGAAGCATTTCTTTTTTGTTTTGGAAATATATGCTGAAAATGGAGGGGGACAATTTAACCACCACTGCATGTTAAATGTTGGAGGATTTCCGTGATGACGTGATGACTATGAAACCGATTTCTGGCGGACCTATAAAATATCACTACAATTGCAGGCCTGGCTACAAAGCTACAAATATGTAAAGATGGTGGGCAATATGATCTTTTGTCACGTATCAAGGGTGTGCCAGAGTGTCCCCCATTCAGCCATTACAGTGCATGTTTTTTATGACAGAATGACTGGATGGCTGCACTGCACCATCTGGAACACCCAGATCAGCTGAGTTGCTTCCATAACATGTGAAGGAAGAGGGCAATGCACCACCAGGATGGTAGGTATCATCTGAGTCAAGGTTGCAGTTTGAAGCCATTGCATACTGCCTTCTCACTTGGAATCCCAAAATCACAAATAACCAATGTCCAGAACAAACTTCTACACAAGGAATGTTTATCCTGAATGACTGTCACATTCCAGTTCTTGAGGGGCTCACTGAACAAGATTTTATGCCATAACAAAGCTTTCATCTCGGAAGAACTTTCCCAAGAACAAACTTTCATCCTAGAAAAATCCCTCAAGACAAACTTTTGTCCTATACAAATTTCTGCATGACAAATTTTAGTCCCAGATGAGCTTTTGCATCAGACAAACTTTTGCTCTGCACAAACTTCTGCAGGGCAAGCTTTTGTCCCAGATTAACTTTTGCATCAGACAAACTTTTGTCCCACACTAACTGCCAAAAGACAAACTTATGTTCTAGATAAACTTTCATCCCAGACAAATTTTGTCCTAGATGAATCTTTCCACTTTTGAAGAAAAGTTTTGTCCTAGACAAGGTTTTTGCCCTTCACAAAGCTTGGCACAATGAGCCTTTGCACAAAAAACTTCCGCCTCAAAAATGTCTGCAATACAACCATTTTCTCTTCAATCTGAACAGACATATCCATAAAATAATTTGATCAAATAAAACCCTTATAGCCTTTTGGAATCTCACCTGGCAACAAGTGGTGAGAATGACAGTTCATGTCACAAGACAGTAACATATGCTGGCCTCCAAATTCAACTCTCATGCTTTGCTCATGATGAAATATCTTTGGAAACAGTAGTATCTTCTTACATATGGAAAAATCCGACTAGATTTACTAAACTGGTCTCTTAGCATCTATTTGTGTTCATGAATTTTCTTAAATTATGGCTCCCCATTTTTCAAACAATGATTTTGTATTTGTGGTTCTCATACACAGTTCGAAAACTAAATTCAGGTTTAACGTGCCCCCACCTGAGATTGTCAGAGACTGCGAGTGATTGTGATTCAGAGACAAACACAGTGCCATGAAACCTGGTATACCTTTTGCTTGATCATTTTACACCTTGAATCTCATTTTTGACTTGAGGTCAACTAAGGTGTCTGACCTACATCAGGTCAAGTAGACCTACGCCCAAAAGTTTTGTGCTCTGTAACTCTTCACAAAACATGATATCACAACAAAACTTGTAAGCATTAGAGATTTTGATAAATGCAACAAATCTGCCATTTAAGATTTTTTGGAAATGTTCACATAACTGACCTAAGGTCAAGCCTGTTTTCAACATAAGTAGTCATTTCTTTTTAACTGATGATTTTTTTAGAACAATTTACTGTGGGGAGATCCAGAGATCCAGTTTCTGTCAATGGGCAAAAATTCCATGACCTTCAACTACTGACCTGAGGTCAGGTCACAACTTTTATGAGTCAAAATGCACTGTCATCAAAATTGGCAATGAATGACTCAGATCAGGTTGAAAATTGCAGAATGTTGCAATTGCTGGTGCAGTTGCAAGTAACACCAATAGGTTGAAAAAGATTTAAAAAATTGTATACTTTGGAAATAAACAGACTTTTGTTATTAAGCTCCACCAGTTGTGTAGATTGATAACTAATGAATTTTCCAAACTTAAGCCTGAGAAATCATTCCAAGAACCACAGGATCAAGGAACAACATTTGGAATGGCATATTTCAAGAAAATAAAAGAATGCTAAACTAAATTTGTGTTAATTTTGTCCCACCTTAGTCAGCAGTGCCCACCATGCAGTGATGGGAAAATCACATCTGTAACTCAATGTTTCCATAAACATTTTAAACAAAACAGATCATGTACTGGCATGCGGGGGCTTTACCTGTCCCTTTGTAACTTTATCTAGACTCAATTAGTCACAGCCCTTGAGTTCCAGGCCATTTCTCGGTCTCATGCAGGTAGCTATGAGAAAACGTGCAGGGCGTAAATGGCTTACATATCCAAAACTAAAAATGAGACCAGTTTCGAGCTCCACTCATGATGAGCTTTCCAACGGTGTGTTTATTTCCATTGTGCACCCAACCATTCATGAGTAAGAGGACAGCAGTCTATTGCCTCCCATTTAGGTGTGTGTGGTGCCAACCAACAATTGTGTGCAGGTTAACAGCCATCCTTAACATTCAACACAAACTTCAATCTGATCTCATTCCACACTGCATGATCACACAGTCATCATATCAGATGCCTACCTTACCCATTTTTAGTCTGAGTCACTGCCCCAAATCATTTTTGGTTTTCTCCATTGTCCTGAATACAGTCAGTTTTAATGATCAGGTAATTCTTTCCTATTTTGGCAAAACTGATGACCTTTCTCCTCTACCTTGTCAGGTTATTATTTGGAGAAAAGAAACCACATTATGCACTGTATTTTGTGCCTGTCTGATGAAAATAGTACAATCTTTCTGGTACTGTGAAATTACTGTCAATATCATTGTTACAATATTTCTGGGAAGAGTTATTACTGTCCAAGGCAAAGACTTGAGTTATCCATGGCCAAACAAATATTAAAAAGGTCAAAACTGACAGATTATGTATAAGAAAAGGAAGGGAGGTAGAGAGAGAAAGGAGTTGATGAATACAGATAGAAATTAAAGCAGGAGCAAAATTGCAGCTTAGATTATGTTAGGTATAGTAAGGTTAGTTATACTAAATTTCACTGTACCTACACAAACTAGATGAAAGTTCCATTAAACATACATTAAGCAAGTGAGGAACAGCCTGCAATCTGGCATGACACAGCAAACAATTGAGCCTGCTGAGTCAACAAGGGATGGTGCAGCAAATGCAACAACCATATGGTCTCTGACAAAGATGGGTCATTTAGTTCAGCCATACATGACTGGCTCATATTTTGTGGACTGACCATACTTTCAGCCATACAAAAATCCTGATGCTTCCAGTTCCTATACTCATATATTTAAGCATGTCCATAAAGTACTGATCACCTTTCTAACAATGCAATAAACATCACATGCCTCAGACAACTATGATGTTTTCAAATGTCTTTAGATGGAAAATAATGAAGAGTGTATTTCAATAATGCTGACAATGTTTGGTATACAATATATTTTCATATTTGCAAGCATGGCTGTATTTAATGACACCATTATTCAGATGTTTCACACATTCCATTTACACTCAGCACAAGCAAGGCAAGTACACCCTGAGAAAGTACCCTGAATATCTTTCCAATCTATTTCATTTCGAAGATGCAATCAGTTCAAGTTACAAAACATCGTGGTACATGTCAACATCTTTAAAAGGTCAACAATAAATATCACTCACTTGAGGCAAAACCAACGCATCTAAGTAACTTCCTGCAACACCAAAAGCCAGTATATACCCTACCTCATCTTTAAGGCTGTAAATGTCTTCTTTATCCAATGACTTGGACATGCTTCGACTCATTATCCCCCTCTTCGATCCATTTCTCACGTCATGATTAGGCGGGCAGATCTGCTCAGCCATCTTGACTGTACCAGTCACGTGACTCGGCGGCATCAGCTGTTCTAGTACAACATGTAGTAGACTAGAAATATTATTTTTTATTGCATTATCTAGCCCTCATGTTCTTTTCAGTGGTAGAAAAATACATTGAAAATTTCGAACTTGATCCTAAGGAACATCCGTAAAAATATGCCAAAAAATTGGTTGTGTATTTGTTGCAACTAAAGTCGTCATTGTTGAAAAGTAATTAAGGCCTAGGTATTTTCTCATCATAAATGTATCTATAATTTATTCCTGTGGAACGTCCCAGAATGACACAAATTAATAAGAAAGTGAAACATTTCTATGGACGTCTGGGTGTTTTAGGTTCGGCATTGCTCCATTCAACACAACTGCCACACCGAATCGCCGAGACGAATGTGAATCGTCACTTTACGTGTGTACGGGAGAGGGCGAGTTGTTTGTTGGTGCGGATTTCTGGGATTCATCGGTAGTGGACTTATATGAGTGAGTAATTGCTTGCGTCATCTGTTTTTGAGGATGCTGTGGACCAGTTAATCGAAAATTTAGTGTCTGCTATTTGCTCTTCAATTTTGGGGACAAAGGAGTCATTCCAGGTGCGCCACTTTCTGCTGCGTTATGGCAAAGACAGGCTTTGCTCTGTAAAGAATGAGACATGCTTGACTTAAGTCGTGTTTCTCGTGCTTTGAAGACAACACGAAATTTCAGAATTGTTCTTAATGAAGTGTTTATATGCATATATGCATGTCTCTTGTGAACAGAGTGGTAATGACTAAGCTATTTCTTTTTGGGATTGGGTTACATTCAGATTGAGAGCACTTGTAACAGAAAATGTGTCATGAGGGTTGCATCACCAGCAGGAAGTTTGGCAGGCCAGTTTGTTGTAGTAGGTGGCTGGGGTGAAATTCAGTTTGGGCCAGATGAAACTTACTTATCCTCACTGCAGCATGTCATTCTGATGTATCATGATAACTTTTACTTTAGCACACACATCCTTAAAAAGGCCCCGCATAACTGGCATTGCTATGCCACATACATATGGCCAAAGGTCTTCAGATGTTTTCATTAAAAGCGACATTGCGGCTATTTGTTCCCCGAGCATCAGTCTGCAAAAGGTGTTGTGGGGGTCCAGATGCATTGGGCATCTTCATCTCCAGTTGACATGAATGTATGTGCTCATCCTACCCTAAAGATATGTTTTCTCATGATACTTAGTCATGTCACTTTTGGCCAGTTTTTGTATTAAGTTTTTTGTTGTTACAAAAATGGGACTTGTTTGAGGCAAATGTGGTGCAGTTATGCTGTTGTGGCTTCTGGAGCAGAGGTTTTTAAAGAGTGTGGTGGTTGTGTACACTCCAATTCAGTCCACTTCCCTGAAGCACACTGAGCTGCCTCAGCTGGGCTCTACTTCCCTAGTTGGGGAGCACTATCCCAGAGCTTGTTCCCTTCCCCAACTGAATTTTGCCTGAAACAAGATCTTTCATGTTTTGTTGACTGGCTCAGGTGAGAAGTGTGGTGGTCTCTTGGACCATGTATTAAGTTTTTTTGGTATATTTAAGTATGATCAACTTTTTCAGTGAGCTGCTGCACTTCAGAGCCCATATTATTCTTCTCTGGTCAGGAAAAGGAAGGCTGCTGTGCCATTTATTATTTAGTAGTACACATCTTGTACAATACTAAACCATGTATTTCTTATAAACATTTAATACAGTGTTCATTAACTGATTCAAATATGCCACTTTGTTTTGAAAACTCAGTGTGAGGTAAATGAAAAGTGCCATAGTCCTTGCCTACATGGTTAGAGAACACAATATAATTTATTAACAATCCTAAAGCCAATTTCCATTTTCCACACAAATTGCAAGCAGAGAATGAAGGAATCTGAAGTCAGTTCATCATGGCATTACCATTTGAATTTGCTGGAACTCAGTTGTAAGAGAGATACACCAGCATTGTGAGCTTAAAAAAAGCATAACACGAGTTCTCTGTGCTTCCTTGCAGGGACGTTTGATCACATACATTGAATCCTGGGTAGAATTATATTTGTCATCACATGCTAGGTATGTAAAGTTCATTAACAGGGTTATCAGGGTTATATATATATATATATATATATATATATGTGTGTGTGTGTGTGTGTGTGTGTATGTACATGTTAAGCAAATCATTCAGTTCATTTCAGAATTTGGAAATGAAGGCTAGTCTCAATGCATTGCAAACAGTTTAATAGAAAAGGTAACATAATACATGTTGTATTGCATTTGTGCAAGCAGGCTGAAACTACTTTACACTGATAGGCATCAAGAAACAGTTGTGGGCAGTGGAAATGCATTTCCAGAATATCATTTTGTGGATGATTAGAAACACGTTATGAACATTCTGGTAATAAGATATTTTGATGTAACTGACACATTGTTTTCTGTCTCCAGAAAAAATGGCCTAGATTTTTCCACAAGCAATGAAGATTGATCGATCGAAGCTGCGAAAAAGCAGCTCACAAGTGGTGAGTTTGTTGCTGCATTTAGTTTTTATAAGCATGTTTGTAGAATATGTGTAATGTCTCAATCAATTGTTTTTGCAGTTACATTGGAGTTTTTTTTTGTACAAACCTGTGTGGAACATTTTGAGCTTTGAGGAAGTTGAGTTTTGAGTGCACTCAAATTTGAGCCTGATATGATCCAGTAGTCAGAGCATCTTAACCGCCAGTCACGCATGCATGCATGCATGCACGCACACACACAAGGTACATCAGAATTAATGTGAATAGTAGCATCAGTCACATTTTTCGTTGCCTAACCCATTTCACATTTTATCATGATTTCAGCTAAGTTTGTCAAAAGGTTTCATTGTTGCAGTTTCATTAAATGCACATTGCTTGAAAATGTGACACTTCTCTACTTTATCAGTAAGAAATGTACAACACCTCTACCTGGATATGATTATGGTAGATGTTGTGTCTACATCATCAGATGCTATGAATGCCAATAAGTGTTCTGTGTCAGTGGCTTTGATTAATATGCTTTAATTTCCTGACTCCCAAGTGTGTTTACCATGCTTGAATTTCATTTATTTAGCTTTCATGTCATGTGAATTGGGAATGTTTTGATCAGCAAGACAGAGAATGACTTATTTGTTACCATTCATCATGAACATGTCATATCTATTGAAGGCTGAATGGTAACAAAATTGCCAGGGAGCTGATCGAATCATGAAACATGACAGAAAATGGCATGTGTGTAGATGGAATTGGAATAACTTCCTTCAGATCATTGTGGATTATCCTGACCTTGATAATAGCACTGATATGCCAGATTTTCTCAAATGCACCAAGAACACATATATGAAGTCATAAATGTCTCAGATTGGGAGCAAAAGAGTGTGTTTTCAGATGCTGGTTCCAGGTCAACTGGAAGTATGGTTTGCAACAAAGCATGAACACAACAACAACAAATAATAATAGGGTCTTGCATTAGAAATGGGAATTTGTAATCATCCACTGGAAGCTCACCAATCATACAAAACATGTGAAAATTTGTGCGCATGACAATAGAGGGACATTTGTATGTTCATATTTTCATTTGTACTCATTGGGAGTCTCTTGGGCGATGTTAAGATGGCAAACTGTGCTGCCGAAGACAATCGAAAATATCTCCTTTTTCGTCCGACCAGGAGACCTCGATAATTCTCAAATATGATGCGTTTCGAAGCGCTACCGCTGTTCGAAGGAGATTTCTTGTGCAGTATGAGTTATCTCTAAAGTAAGTTTGAAGGCGCAATGATTTCAAAAGGTTTGTTGACTGACTCATCGAAACAGGTAAAGCGTGGCGGGCGGCCTCCACTCTCTGACGACTTGTTCAATAGGGTGCGGAATTTTATCCAGCCGTTCCGGAAGCCAGGAGAACATGTGTCCCTCGCCATTATAGTCAGGTCGCTTAGTATCTCTAATGCAGCTGCCTGGAGAGTGCCACTGAAGAAACTGGAGTGGTACCCCTGGAAGCCACACACTGTCGTGCCTCTCATTTCAAGGCACAAGACAGACTGGGCCACTTTCTGCCAGCGGCTCCTCGGCCGCGCGGATGGATTGGAAATGAGAGGAATTGGGACTGATGAAAAATGGTTGTGTCTGAAACAAACGCTGAACAAGCAAAATGAATGGTATTGGGCACCAAGCGACCCCAATGTAACCAGTGTGTGCCGAATGCAAGGCAGAAAAAGGCAAGGTGCGGGACCACCATCGTGGAAAGCCGAGTCATGAACTTTTGGTTCGGTGCAGACGAGATGGTCGTTGGCCATACCTGCTGCATGTTACTTCAGAGAGAGCTCTGGCCTCAAGTATGCTCGCTTGCAGCAAAGCTATGGTACTGGTTCCAACAGGATGGTGTGATTGTGCACTCCACCCACGCCGTCCGGTCCTGGCCGCAAGAGAGTTCCGGCCACCGGGTCGTCAACCGGCATACGCTTCGCCCATGGCTTGCACACAGTCCAGATCTGTCACCCCCTAGACTTCTGGTTCTGGTTGGTGGCGATCTCAGAAGTCGAACGAGCCGGCCAGTAATGCTGCAGGAGCTGAAGAGGGTAGTGAATGAAAGTCATCAAACCGAGTGGAGCTAATCGCGCTGTGAGCAGCGTGTGCGCACGAGCCGCGACCTGCGTCAGGCGGAATGGCGCTGCTGTTAAGACAGCTCAGTGAATGCTGGGGCAGTGGTGATGGAAATAAAAAGTCCCAACATTAGCTTGTGTTTCATGACAAAACATGTGAACTGCGCATTGTTTGTACACTCACCACAGTCATTTCAGACATTCCATCTAGTGGAAAACCCTGTATCTGGTGTGATCACTTTGGCTTTTGAAATGATTTGAGACACAGCTCTGATGTTTTCTGAATCGTGCAATGGTGAAAATTTAAGAATTTGTTTTTTTCTGTGTAGTAACATTTTCTGTTCATCTTCATTTTCCATTTTCCAGCCTCCTGACTGCAAAGCTGTGATAGAGCAGCTGAAGAATTGCAGTGAGGCAGAGCTACTGACTGAGCTGAAGAAGTTTGAGACATGGAACCTCGGCAAGTGCGAGCTGTTTCATTGGATCGACCTGCTGGACGTGTTGGATGGCATTCTGGAGGAGGCTGCCTTTCGTGTCCAGCCAGATGGCTGGATCCTGGCCTGCGACCTGCCCAGCTACAGCTCAGTAAGTGACCTGTACTGACAAGGTACAACTTTCCCTGATAGTGGGATGGTGTTTTAGATCAACTGTTTGTGATTGGAAATAGTGAATATATCATGAAGCAAGTTTCTTGTGGCATACTGATGGATTGCTACTTCATTTTGAAGCTACATCTTTGTTTGTTTTTTTCAGAAGCGAGAGCTCCTCCTCCAAACCCTTCACTTCACAGCGCTGCTCATCGAACATTCATTTTCACGCCACCTGTACAACTCTGTGGAGCACCTGATACAGCTGCTGGAGGCCTCAGATATGCAGGCAAGACATTGCATCCACGTCAGACACCTTTTCCTATCAGCATAGTAGAACTAGCATGCTGATAAGTTGCAGGATTTCATTGTGTGGATGAAAACAGTTGAATAATTCAACTAAGGCTTTGCACACTTTCAGTTTCATAAAAAAACAATCTTGAAAGATGTTGTGTAATTGAAACATTGGTTCAGGGCAATATGCACGAATTGGGCCGATTGTCAGTTGTGTGAAAACGTTGGGGTGGGGCGGGGGGGGGGGCTAGAATGCAGCATCCATGTTACAGAGTGCATGTCAAGTGGTTAAGTAGGGCACTGACTGGTAGTCATGTGACCATGCTAATTAGGGTGAAAGGAAACTGGTGATTTGCTATGCAATCAACAGAATTTAAAGTGGGTGTGAAATCTCAGTTGATAAGTCAGTCTGGATGTGAAACACTGTCATGGACTCTTGGGGCAAAGCATCACAGCTCCATGGGGGCCATTTCAGATATTAGATGTCACAGGATTTAGAGCGTAATGGCCACAATAGTAAAGACCAAGTACCATTGCAACAAGAGGCACCATTCAACTGAGAAGGGCAGAATGACAGACACATGGAACCACCATTGAAAGTGCCATCCATCTCAGTGCTATCTTCACTGTATTTATGTTAGCATTGGTAATAACTGAAGGCTTTACTTGATCATGCCAAGTCTCCTCTGGGAAAAGAAATGGCTGAATTAGCCTAAGACTACGTTTATTACAGCTTTAGGTGCATGATTAGACTGAGATAGTGTAGTTTGATGGGCAGTTGCCTCCAATTTCCGCACTATTGTAATTCTGCTGCACTCATATTTCTGCAGAGTATGTACTGTGCTCAGAGTAGAAGATAAACAGGTACACATTTAAGGCTGGAACCAAGTGAAAATGCTGGTAATTATGTAGCCCCAAAATTTCATGTTTCAGATGTAACTGTCAACCTGAATGCAGTGATGGTCATAATAGTTGTCATAAGCTACATAACATATTATCTACACCTGCTGAACAGTGCTAGGAATGAAAAAGTCAAGCACTGCGTATGGTATGCCCGTGAACCGATGCGTCTATAAGACATTGTAACAGCCTTTGCAACTGATGGCTTTTTGTGCCCAGGTGGTTCTTCACGTACTCAACCTCATCTACATGTTCAGCAAGAGGAGCAACTTCATAACGCGCCTGAGCTCGGAGCGGCGCGGCGCGCTCATCGTTCGACTGACCCACCTGGCCGAGGTAGGGGCGACGGGGCTGGGACCGGTCGGCGGCGGGCGCCCGGCGTCCGCCCAGGTCCCGCTGTCCTCACACCACTGGCCGGCACTGCCGACAGCGGGCGGACCTGCTCGGCCCCTGGCACAGGCGACCACATGGCGTTGCGGTTTGTCTGAGGAGAAGGCATAGTCCCGTCTGACTAAATGTTATGCCAGCTGATTGGACTGTTTACAGTTACTCTGTTACACAACTGGCCAATTATAGCTCCATTCTGATTGCCGTTAATTGCACAAATTGCGAAGCCATTTTCCATATGGATCATAGGAGAAAAATAGATTCTGAAAGCTGCAACTTTTTGGCAGTGTTTTATAGCGTCCAATCTTGGCGATGGCAAATATGTGAAGGTAGTTGATTTTTGCAGCATTTTTTTTTTGCTCACAACTTTACATGTTTACATTAACAGAATGCAATGCAAAATTATGGAAGCGTGACAGGAAAGTTGAAGTAAAGGTTGAAGGAAAGTTGAATGGAAACAGCCATTATATATATTTGTAATAACCATTATTTTTTATATATAATTTATACACACATATATATATATATATATATATATATATATATATATATATATATATATATACAGCCATTATATAGTTTGACCAAAATGACGAGATTCGTCTGTTTTGATGAGTGGAGTTATTTTTATTCACGATTATATGCAAGATAGCCAAATATGTTGAAGGTTTGTACTTCAACATGTTGCCATCAGGATAAAGAGATTATGTTCTTGATCTTTACTTTGTTTGATGGTGATACAAATAAGCTGATTATATGCAAAGTGGTAAAATTTGTATTTCTTCATGTTGCCACCAACATCAGTTATATTCATCATTAATGTAATGATGTCAGGAGTAATATCAGTCACGTTTTCATTGCTCTGATCGATGCCTGCTGGTTTACAGAGCTGGGGTGGACGAGAAAATGGGTTTGGTCTGGCAGACTGCTGTAAAGACATATGTGTGTCGGTAAGTGTAAATCAACTTTGTTAAAATGAGATAGTTGATCTTGTAGGTGCAGAAGTGTTCAGCTTGGTGCCCTACAGACGAATTTGCTTGTGAACAACTAAACACCTCTGAGATTGGATGGCGTCGTCGACGTAATGCTACAAACGTAGCTGCAGAGGTTATGTGAACATGACGTTGGCTTGCCATCAAGCTCCAAGGCCAGATACTGTTGTTTGTTATTCCCTAATGTTGTTGTGTTTTTGTCCTTTGTTTATTGTTGCGGTGACTCTTAAGAGCCGTCTGTGCCACGGCGCGAGCACGGTGACGGCCAGACCACTCTGGGCTAGGTCTAATATGCTGGCAGTCAGACTACCCTAGACCGGAACTGACTATGCTGTATCCGGTGACATGCCCTGGCAGTCTCTGACATGGCTGTATCCAGTGATATGTTGACGGTCGGATCATCCATCATATGGCCGTCCGCCCCACTTCCGTCCTCGCCCCTGCCCGCGTCCGCGTCCGCGTCCGCGTCCGCGTCCGCGTCCGCGCCTGCGCCTGCGCCTGCGCCTCCGCCTCCGCCTCCGCCTCCGCCTCCGCCTCCGCCCCGAATATTTTCTGAGGTGGCCGAGTTGGTCATAGTCATAGACAGAATAGGCTTAAACAAAAAAGGGCGAATCAGCAGATGAAATGCTGGAAGAATAGCTGAACTGCATGCCCTTGAGCGTAGCATTGCTTGGCTCGAGTACCAGTGAAAGAGTCGTGCTGCCCGGCCCGAAGTCTGTACGCAGGCGGACTTGTCCTTGGCTGACCGAGTCGGATCGGGTCCACCGCAGAACCTGTACCCGAGCGCCACCACGCTGCACTTCGAGTACTACCTGGAGGAGGGCGAGGCGCGGTCAGGAGCCGCCCTGCAGGTGATCCACCTTCCGAACGTGGACCAGTACAGAGACCAGACGGCCGGCCAGGTGATGGAGAGCCTGCTGGCCACCCACAAGGTGCCGCAGAGTAAACAGGTGAGGCCGGCACGTGCCCGCCACGGCTGCCCGACGGTTCGGGCGCAGACGAAGTGGGGCCTGTGTTATTCGAATACATTAATTGCGCGTACATAGCAATTGCCAAGGCATTCGGTGAAGGAAGTAGGTATCCGCGGCACGTTTCCCCGTCATAAGCCTTTTAGATGTCGTTTAATGTGGCGCACACTCAAGACCATGTGCGTCATGACCTTGCTAGTAGAGTCCTTGTGACCGATTTATTTGTCCGGCAGGAGTGATAAACTCATAAATTAGACAAGACCCCATTGAACCAAACTGCTTTCTATTCATACTCGGAAACCTCTGACCAATCATCATCCACGTTACATCCCATATCAGATCGCGACCAATTAGCGTCTGGCCCAGTGAGTCTTTTGAAGGGATTCGGGCTCTGGTCCAGTCCGTCTTGACGGGCCTGGCTGCCATATCCTTGCGCGAAACGGGCCAGGCGACTACGGACCTCCGTCACCATCTTCGTCTGCGGCAAATAACGTTTTCACTTGTTGACATTCTTTGGTATCCATGCATCATTTACTGCCCAAAAATTTGATTTTACTCATTCAGATATTAAAACTAAAGTTTTCTTAGCAATTTTTAGCAGTATCGCATTTATTTGTCATTTTACCCAAATGCGTAAACCAGTGCCTGTTTGTAGTACGTACGAGACTGCGCCTGTCTGGCAAAAGGCATGTGCTATGTAAACGCGTGTATTTTGCTGTCATAT
This sequence comes from Capitulum mitella, assembly GCA_030062745.1. Lineage (NCBI taxonomy): Eukaryota > Metazoa > Arthropoda > Thecostraca > Pollicipedomorpha > Pollicipedidae > Capitulum > Capitulum mitella. Next base: position 19,838,459 of record CP099839.1, read on the forward strand.
GGGTCTGACCGAAGTATGGTAAACGAGCCAGTTATGTGTGCATCGTCGCCACGTTGGTTGGGTAGTTCGATCGATTTGTTTGGATATGCTGATGCTAAGAGACAACTGACTGGAGGCGGCAGACTGATCGCGGTGTTCAGGATGGTGACTTGTACGTGGTTCGATATCGGTGCGAGGCCCGCCTCCGTTACAGAGCACTTTCTGGACACGTTTCTCCGTTGTTGCGTCAATCCCGAGCCGGAGTGAAATTGGCGCCTTTGACATTGTGTTGTTGTCATGACCAGGTGATGGTGTTCACCTACCTGCGGCTGGCCAAACTGTTCTCCGACTACCAGTCGCGGCTGTGCTGCGTGCAGGCCCGGCTGCAGGCGCTCTCTATACTGGTGTACTCCAATGCCTTCCAGGTATGTACAGGCAGGGTGTGAAATTAGGCGTCGCTTCCTCGCACTGATAATGTAATATCACAGCTGACATGACAAAAAGAGTATGCACATGGAAGGTAACGGAATTATGCTAATATTCCGTGGGTTGCGAAACTTGCACCATGCATGTTTTTGTTTAGCAAGCATTAGTTATATAATTAGTTTCATTTTGCAACCGAACGACAATGAGTATAGGTTGCTGTGTGAGGTCATGCAGCAATACCACACGACACTTCAGACTAAGAGTGCACACACTAGACACGTATGAGGAACTGGCATGCTTTGCACCTCAAAAATTCCAGACTGCTTTGCACAGTTTGTTTTACGTCGTGGGTGCCTTGCATATTCAGGATGCTAGCGTAATGACAACTAAGCAGTGAACAGTATGTATTGGTAAGAACCAATGCTCTTGCTCTTATTCTGCCTGGCAACTTCAACATGGTAATTTGTGAAACAAAAGAAACAGGGAAAACATTAAGTGTGAGAGCTGTCATTGTTTAGGTGTATGCTACCCCTCCAAGGACCCAAACTGGGTAAGCCACGGGAGATCGATCAGACCTGGGCCTCACTTGCGTTGTACGTGTGCACCGCTTTCAGCCACATATTCCAATATATGCATTCACGGAATTTGGTATTAAGAACAAAATCGGAATTTCGTATTGTGTTGTATTGTAAGGAGCAGAAAATTCTACTCTTGCAAACGAAAATATGTGGCTGTTACATTCCTAGGTCACAAAGTTTTAAAAAAAGCCATATGAGGTACTAGGTGACTCAGTGACGCGCACACACACAAACATGCGATACGAAGGAACAGTATGGGAAACCGAATAACCCCACAGAGGTAAAAATTAAACAATGACGAGCACCAGTCATGCGATAATCAGTGAAAGCCGTTCCCTTCAAGTAAGAGCCATTTCAGAGTAGTCTTAAAATGTGTGTGAAAGGTCAGACATACTGTGACGTAAATGGTCGGGGTCTGTCACGGTGAGCAAAGTGCCGTTTGCTGGTCGGACCTCGAGTGGACCAGGTGGAAGAGCTCGTCCTGGCGCGTACTGCGACTACATGTGACTACATGTGCCCGGTTGCGGACGACCATTTCAACATCTGAGTTCGGCTCGTCGCCAGATAACGCTTTGTGCGCGAGACCCTTCATTTTCTCGATTGGCGAAACAGAGCTGCACTTTGGATGCATCTAGTTTCCCTCACAGTTTGGCGCAGGTACGAAAAACATTCGCCCCCAAATCGCGTCCCTTTCAGTTTCGTGTGCGCCGCTGAAACCGGCGTGGCCATGCTTGGTGACCCCGGCGACGTGACGTACGGAGTTATTCGCAAACGATGGTGACTGAAAGTAGGATACAGCACCGACATCCCGCATCACGATGTTTGTCCTACGAAAATATTACGGGTAACGAAACACATCATTAATTTGGTATTCTGGTTGTTGGGGAACACAGATGCTACGTATTCGTCGTAACTAAGAAAATGTTGGAATTCTGTAGTATCATGTGGCTGATGTGGCTGAAAACCTTAGAATGCAATATATGAGCAACTTTGCTACATATTTTGGGTGTTGCTGGAAAGAGAGGAAAAAGTAAGTATGCCCAGGAATGAGAGATGCGCATCAGACTTAACTCATCACGCTGAACGTCTTGGATTAAGGCCAGCTGAGAATAGTCGTTGCCCGCCATTGCAATTGTCGCTGAGAACAGCAGCAGGAAACTTCAGCAGTACTTTGCAGACAGCTTTTCTCGTCGCCCTCCACCGCCGCCACCAATCATTAAAACTCAGTCAAACTCTTTAGCAGCGGTACAGAAGAGTAGATGTCGCCGTATCTTTTCGGTTTTAAATATTCAGAAGTTATGAAGTAGTACGACGATAGGAGGTGGACGGCCTGATGGAAATATTTTACTTCTTCGCTCGGAAAAAGGACTTTGAGATCAACAGTTAGGTCATGCCCGATGGGATGACGCCGCATATTTGGGAGCCTGTGATCGCGTATTCTTGACCTTGAGAATACAGAGACGGGCATGGCAGTTTGTCGTTAGTGACGGCGACGTCAAGGAGTATCTACAGCATTTAGATGCGAGATTACCTACCGACGAGATTACGTACCGAACTATGCATTAGTTGCGAAAAAGCCGCTACACCTGGACCTGTAAGATACTACCAATTGCCCGCAAAGCAAGATACTTTCAGTCCGTTTATTGCTTGCTTATGATGCGTCAGAAGTCTGAGAACCGGTGGTGCGCAGGGCGAGCTGCCTTTGGACGTTCGATTTATCCAAAGAGTTGTGGCCTTAGACCATGGGAACAGTTTTCAGTGCAGATCAGAAGCATGTTGGTTTGTTTTAATGGAATGCAAGCAAAGGTTTTGTTTTTGCTTCGTGATTGCTTGAAAATATTTCAAGGGGGATTTATTTGATATGCTAGCCTATTGTTGCGTAATGGACGATCTTGGTTGAACCTGTAAAACACAGCGATAGTTTTGCGCAAGTAGGATATGGTCAGTAGGGAGGATTACTAACATGTCTTTTGAGCATTCTATGTATTTGTTAAAAAAAATTTGCACTGATAAAAAATGATAGGAGCGGTATGGATTGGAAATATAATTTCTTATTTTTAGCCCATCACAGCTTCTGAGAATAGATTTTCGTACCTAGAGAAAAGACTTTCTTCGTACCTGAAATACGAAAAAAAAACGCCTCACGTCTCGAGCACTGCGTACAGGTGGTCCCCGCGCACCAGCGCTGGCTGTACGAGCGACGACTCCACCTGCCTAGCGCAGTGAATGTCTTATCCTTTGTCGTGTTGTAAAGGTGTCAGCTGAATGACGTGTGGCTTTTTGTCGAGATATGTTCGAGGGAACCATTGCTTAGTCAAGGGTTCTTTGTTCATTCGGTGACTGGTTGCTGTTTCGTTCCTTGGTTGTGTTAAATTCTGTTCTTTTGAGAACCAAGGAACGCATTAACAGTAAAATGCGCGAACTGCGTCCTAGAGTATGGAACGTTTTTGAGCTGTGAATGTATGGTAATATTTGTCGCCGTGGCTAAAGGAATGTCGAACAGAACGCTGGAAATAATAATGCAATATCTGCTCTTTGGGAAAAAATGTGAGGAAAATGATAGCGAAAAGGTGCGTTTGCCTGGCGTGCAGTTGGACACAAAAGAAGTTATGGTACAAAGCATTATTTTTGCTTTTGCTGTACATTGGGTAAGCATATTTCTAGTTATTTTGACCTCATTTTAGTGACTTGGTATCGTAGTGCCATTGGCGTGGATTTCCTGCTTTGTTCGTAGTTAAACGTCATCCAGCATGATCGTGACCGCTCATGATGTGCTGGACTGATAGGCATTAGAAGCCAGACGGAATAATTGGAATCATTGCCCCAGCTGATTGTTGGACACCTGGGTTTAATATGCTATGCTTGTGTCCTTGTGTTAGTGTTCCTGTTGTTGGCGTTTCTCTGGCGACTGCTTCATGGGTGTCTTGACTGTGCTGCGCTGATGGCGTCCCTCAAGTTCTGGGTGTCCTTGTGCCGTTGCTTGGATGGATTCTGGATCAGGGGACGGTGTGGTACAGTCGTTAGCGTAATCGCTTCTTTACCGAAGGGTCTGCGTTTCGAGCACGGCTTCTGTCGACAGCTCGACAGCTATGTTCCCACGCGCCATCTGGCCTGAGAAATGGCGACCCGAAATGACCATGATGGTCGAAATAATCGGTAAAGCCAAAAGCCAACCAGTCGGGTTGTGTTGTTTAGTGTGGCGTTTTTATCGGACGTTTGGCTTCTCCGTTGCCAGGACAACGTACACACACTGCTGTACGCCGGCCTTCTTGAAGAGCTGGTGGAGATCCTGGAGATGCCGGAGGAGAACCTGGTGGAGATCAAGGCGGCGGCGCTGCGCACGCTGACCTCCATAATTCACCTGGAGCGCAACCCCAGCCTGCCCAAGTACGGCCGATCGGCGCGCGGCCGGGCGTTCAGCCCGGGCGGTCAGACGTCGCCGCTGGCACCGCCCTGTCCGTGCTGGCTATCGACAGACAGCAGAGTGGCGTGGTGGCGTGTAACTCGGGCCTGGATCGTCGGTAGCTGCTCTGTGCGGCCCAGCCATTTTCGATTGCTGGGTCTGAGAATGGCCGATCTTTTGCTAGTTGCCACATGCAGAGGGTATCGTGTCAGTGCCCCTTTCCGTACGCCGTGTACAGTATGTGCTTCGTCCGTCAGTTCTTCCAGCAATTATTCATAGACAGCCAATGAAATGTGTTGTGCCTGTTTTCATTTGCTATCATCACGTGGCACTGAGACGTGCAATTGCCCTGCCTTCCTCCTCTCCATCTGGGCATACGTTGCCACCTTTTCTGTGGTGTTGCTGTCGGGATCCGTAGCCACTACGTGCCGTTCTTTAAGCCTCTGGCGGCCGGGGCGCCCCCTCGCCCGTGCCGCACTTGTGCTCCCGCTGTAATCTCGATCCCCCCCCCCCCGTCGCCTCGGCGCCCGCAGCTCTGCCATGACGTCCTCAGCACTGTCACAATGTCCTGTCTTGGTGTCCCCACCACTCTATCCCCAGCCATTCCATGGTGTCCGCAATGCGGTCGAAGCACCCCGAACGTTATCATGGTGCCATTGTGTGGCGGTACTCCGTCCAGTCGTGGTGTCCCTGTCGCTGTCACAGCACTCAAGTCCGTGGTAGCGCCCGCAACCGTAACATTCTTCTCAGAGCCCAGTCGCAGTGGTCATTCATTGTCACAAAACATTAACCCTGTCATTGGACTTCTATCGTTGTCACAATAACCCCTACCCCATCTTGTTCCACCGTCCCGCCTCCCCCCACCCCTCCATCCCCGCACCTGTGCCCGGCTTGGCGGATGACGTCTCTGCGCTGTCCGGGGCGCACGGCTGGCCGCTGCATCATGAGGAATCTCCTGCTGTTTCAGATTGAACACCATCATCGAGATCACGGGTGCCAATTCTTTTCACGGCTTCCTGCCCCAGATGGTACGCACGTGCATCAACCACCTGACGTCGGGCGTGGACCACCAGCTGAGCAATGTAAGTGCCGAGCGGTGAGCTCTGCGGGACGGAGTCTGGACAGCTCCCTGGTCGTTTAACTCCACCAGCTCCCTGGTCGTCGGCGACGCCGTGTTTGGCATGACTGTTTGGATCCTTTGCCATGCGTGTATGGCGTACAGATTGGTCGTCGCGCATTGGCTGCGTTGACATGTGTTGCTTTGTTTTGTACCGTACTATCCTGTGTGTGGCATAGTGTGTTGTGTTGTGGCACTGGTTGTGTTGTAAGGAAAGGGCTCTTAACTGTATAAATACATAAGTGAAGTATTTGAAAATCTTGCCATTGTGGGCCCAGTGCCATGCGCCAGACGATGAGCGTCTGAAACGTCTAATCAGTCTCGTGCTTTGTGACGAACAGTATTACCTCGTTCGTTTAGTATTTCGCGCCTCATCTTCCTATCTCCACGGCTAGTGGTCCCATGCAGAGCTGTCGGCAAATGGACAAAACATTCCGATGAGCAATGTCTTGCTTCCAAGTGTTCTGTCGTAGTACTGTACATAAGATGGGTTGTAGTAGGCTGTATATAGAGCTGAGGCCTTCAGTGCAATCTTCGCTACTGTTCGTTATTTGGCCGCTTTGGACAGTGCACGGTTGCCACCTTCCGTTACGGAGTATGGTCCCCGCCCAGGCCATTTCCAGACCCGATGTGAAAGTGCGACGAGACAGCAGGCGCGTAGCGTGATCTTCTGGCTATACAGTGGTACCCCGTTTGGCCCTTTTTAGTCGCACAGTGGCTGCAAGATGAAAAAGGTCAACGACCTCAGTCCATTATTTTGACGTAAGATGACCTCGACCCAACAAAGGACTTAAGTGCGGGGGTCACGGGCATATGGACGATACCCATGCCTAAGATTCGTAGGACTAAGCACTGTGAAGCACTGAAACGTTTGTTATCCGATGGCGATTGTCACTGTATTGTGATTTCTCCGTGACATGCCCTCAAGAATAGGTCATACGCCACAGTTGGCCTGTCGAGTTGGTGACCTCAGATTTTGAGAGAATATGTAGCAATGCCCAAAACTTAGCGATGCGAAATTAGGAGCGATGAAAGAGGTCGTTCTTGGAGAACTTACGAAAAAAAAGCTACTGGTGAGGGTCAGCTGTGGGCCCCAATGCATTGTAAACTGTATTCTTATGTGTAGTCGCAGTTATATTTCGCCGTATTTATCCCATTACCATATTTCTTGTTGTTTTTTCATGTTGCTTTTGGCTGTATTTACTTGTTGGTGCCTCCTGTTCTGCCGTTGTATGGCTGACTAAAGATCATTAACTGTGCATGGAGTGACATCGTAGTTTAATGGTAAAAGGTAGGATCCAGTCGTTCCTCCAACAAACATGACACGCGTTGTGGTCTCGGGTGTATGGGCCAGTTGTTGAGAGGTGTTGGCCCACGTTCCCGGGGGTGGCCAGTTGCTGTCTGGTGTCCGGGGTGTGGCGGTCAGCGGTTGACAGGTGCTGTCTAGTGTCCCGAGTGTGACGGGCAGTTGACAGATGCTGTCTGGTCTCCCGGATGTGAGGGTTACGTGGCCGGCGCTGTCTGGTGTATCGGGTATGATGGTCTTTTGACAGACGCTGGCCGGTGTGCCCGATGTGACGGTCGGTTGACAGGTGCCGGCTGATGTGCCCGGTGGGACGGTCTGTTGGCAGGCGCTGGCCGGTGTGATGGCCGGTGTGACGAGTGCTGGCCGGTGTGCCCGGTGTGACGGTCTGTCGATAGGTGCTCGCCGGTGTGCCCGGTGTGGCGGTCGGTTGACAGGTGCTGGCCGGTGTGCCCGGTGTGACGGTCTACTGACGGATGCTGGCCGGTGTGCCCGGTGTGACGGTCTGTCGATGGGTGCTGGCCGGTGTGCCCGGTGTGACGGTCTGTCGATAGGTGCTGGCCGGTGTGCCCGGTGTGACGGTCTGTCGATAGGTGCTGGCCGCTGTGCCCCGTGTGGCGGTCGGTTGACAGGCGCAGGTCGGTGTGCTGCCGTGACGCGGGGTCGGGCGGCGCCGGTGACGCGGTCTCGCTCTGCTCCCAGCCGGTGCTGACCACGGCGCTGTTCTCCTTCCTCTACCATCTGGCCAGCTACGAGTCCGGCGGCGACGCCCTGGTCCACTGCGGCATGATGGAGAGCCTGCTGGCCGTGGTCTCGTGGGCCGGCAAGGTGCCCGACCATGTGACGGTGAGTGCCTCCAGCCGCTGAACGGCCGCGGCGGTGTGGACGTGCACCCCTCGGGTGTTAACAATACACCATACGCTACTGGGAGTGTTGTATCAAGGCAGGGTGAAGCATATGGTGCTGGTGAACGATGATGAACGTGATGACACGGTCCTTAGATCCTCCAGCCGGGCCGCAGGCCCACCAACTTTACCGGTTGGCAATGGCTGGAGCATGAGTCATTGCCGTGTGAGATCAGTATACCTGAGTGGTGGCCTCAGCTGTGCTCAGTCCCGCCCTCGGCCGGCCCTGTATTCGTGTTCAGTAGCCGGCCGACGGACACCAGCGGACGCTATGTGGGGCCAGCATTGGCCGTCGCTCGGACACCGGTGTGCTATAGCAACATCAGAGTGCAGTGAAGCGGTGGTGCAGCTAATAAGGCCACGAATCGCACGTTCCTTCCCGTAGGATGGGATGTGGGATGGTGATATGGTGCCAGCCTGGCGGGGTTTTCGTAAAGCAGCAGTTTGACTGTCCTGTTAGGGATGTTAGGGGCTGGTCTGATCAGGCATATGCGTGGATCTCAGTGGGGGTCAGTGTTGTCATTTTTTGCCAGCGAACAGTTTTCACGAGTAAAAACGAGCGTTATTAACCAGACTCGCAAAAACAAGTTTTGCCGTTTTCTTTTTACCACGATATGACAAAAACTCATTGTTGTGAATTCCTGATATTTTAATAGTTACGAACTTGGTGAGACGCACAACAGTACCGCTAGCTTGGTCCTGGTTGGCCGGTTGGTTGGTCCTTGGTTCTGGGCGCCGAATGACCCTGCAGTCGGTGCGCCCCTAAGCCCCAATAATCAACCAACCAACCAGCTTGGTCCTGCTCCCAAGTGCATCGTGACTTCATCGGATGAACAAAGGCATTGTGATGTCATTTTGTTGTGTGATAGCACAGACGTTAACTGTAATGCTTCATGTGCTGTAAGATGCACCATTGTGCTGTTGGCCCAGTCCACTGCCCAGATGAACAGTGACCTCACCTGATGAACAAAGATGTTTTGTGATACTGTTCCACTGATTTGTAGACTACTTTTTGTGGTACTCTTTTTCGTGACTAGCCCCAGTGATGTATCTGCGTCCATGTGCTGTCAGATACATCGTTGTACTGATGCCATTATGATAGGTCTTTGGTCGGTAAAGAATTCAAGGGCCATTGGACATGTTACAGAGCAGCCAGGTAACGCAATGTCTGTACCACATCAGTTTTTCAGCAATCGCTAAAAGCTGTGAAAATGAAAATATGGTTTTAAATGGAATCCATCACCAGGATTCAAACCCTGATCTACCACTTGCCAACATGATATCTTCATTGTTACAGCTAAGATCCTTCCTAAATTTGTCTGTGAAATGGGAATGTATTTCCTGATCCGATTTTAAATTCTTCACCACATCTGAAAAAGAGTACTAGCAGAAATTGATCTCATTATTTATAATGTGCATGGACATCACAGTAGCACCATATGCAAAGTTAAGCACCACCAACACACTACCCATGGTATTACGAACATAAAACAGGGAAGAGGTGCAGTTACAACCAAACAACTCACTACCTTCTTGTGACATGAAGCATCATGATATCATGTGACATATAACGATGGGATAACTTATATTTAGTTGATAATATAACACCTCAGTCCAAGATTTCTTTGTCTGACATTGAGGTTTTGCTATTGTGTGCCGAGTTTTACCGAAAAAAATGTTTATACCACTGACCTGGTAAAAGCTAGTTTTACTGGTCTTTTACTAACTCTGATTCGAATACAGGTTGTCCTGTGTTTGCGTCCGATTCTAAACTGAACAGGTTAAGTGTTACGTCATCTCGGCACTGCTTTTATCCGGCGGGACAAACGTTTTCGAGACGACGCAGTGACACGCCCAGACCAGCGAAGGGGGCAGTACAAAACGGGGATAACTTGCATTCCATGGGCAACCAGGCACGTGTCTGGATCTGACTTAGAAGAATAATTTGTATTGTTTGATGCTTGGCTTGACTTGTGTTATACACGCTGATCCATTGGTAAGTAACTGGGCTATGTTGTACCTAAAGCGACGATATCATACAGAGGTTTAAAGGAAAAAACTGTACATTATTACGTTAAGACAGATGGCGAAAAGTTTTCCAAAATCGCCGTGAAAGTTTCGCCGTCTGAATGTGTGCGGTTGAGTGGGCAGGGAGATGGTTTCATGTGCTGAGGAGCTCCTGATGAGGATGCGCGACGTGGGGTGCTGCTGCCCGGCAGCTCGTACTCGAACAGACCAGAACGGATGGCCGAGCAGTAGCGTGGGGCTGGGTCTGTCTGGTCCGGCGCTGTTCGGGCTTGATGTGCCCGGTTGGCGCTGCCCGAACTTGATCTGCCATGGTTGACGCTGCCCGGAGTTTGATCCACTGTGGCTGACGCTGCCCGGGTTTGATCTGCTCTGGCTAACGCTCCCCGTGGGTTGATCTGTCCTTGCTGACGCTGTCCGTGGTTTGATCTGCCCTAGCTGACGCTGTCCGGAGTTTGATCTGCTCTGGTTGAAGCTGTCCGGGGTTTGATTTGCTCTGGTTGAAGCTGTCCGTGGTTGGATCGGCTCTGCCTGACGCTGGTCGTGATTTGATCTCTCGCCGACGCTGCCGGGGGTTTGATCTGCTCTGGCTGCCGCTGCTGAGGGCCGGGTGTTCACGGCGAAGTCGGTGTGGTCGCCGCCGATTGTCCGGCCGGGTGGACGTGTCGGAACAGGACGGCCAGGCAGTCCTGTCCAGTGTGACTCAGCGGCGCGCGGCGGCGCGGCCCGACCCGCTGTCGCCCAGGTAGCCGGCCGATGAGTCGCACTGGAGCCACGGGCCTTGCGAGGCGGGCGGGAGGCCGCAGTCGGGACCGTACTCTTGCCCCTGGCGCCGCTGCGCACTGCCGTGACTCGTAACCACAGCCGGTAGGTGGATGGACTCTGGCTGGCTGGCTGGCTGGCTGACTGGCCGCGGCTGCAACAGTGACTGTGGCGGTGTAACGGAACAAAAATCCCGATTCCATGTTTCCAGACATGTTTACCTGTGTTCGTAGAATGGGTGGCGGTGATACGGATTGCCTGGGTTTGAGTTGGTTCCGTGGTTAGAATTTTGTCGATCAGATGAGAGGGATCCTGCTGGAGACGGGCGTATAGCGATGCTGTTTCCGTGCGGCAGTCGGCGGGAGAGGTGACAAATCGCGATGCGAAATGACTCGACGCAGTCGAAAGCGTTAAACGCCATGCATCTAGTCCGTTGTCATCGTGTGTTACGCGTACAAAGTACCAGAAGTTTTTTGTGCCATATTGTCTGCAGTCTCGTTGCCAGGCATGGGTATAAGGGAAGGTTCGGTCGAAATTTGAGCGTTATGCGTGGCGTGAACCAATAGATTAACATTACCGCTCCGGTGGGATCCGAGCGCGTCATTGTTCGTGTTGCCAGTTTTACCTAACGACGTATTACCTACACCATGTCGACGCACGGGAAAGCGCTCATCCTTGTCCTTTCTGATGCCCAACTTCATAGCATTTGACTGGGCTAGCTCGGGCCTGACCGAAATTGACGGTGTGGCTGGTACGACCGTGTAAAAATTGTAACATTAATACCATGTTGCGAAATGACCGGCCCTTGTACGCCCGTCTATAGGGTAGGGGAGCCGATATATACGGGGATACATATCGGCCTGTACCGATGTATACGGGGGTGTATATCGGTACAGCCGGTCGATATATACCCCCGTATTTCCCGTTGTCCATCACTGATGTGGTAATCGCCGTTGCCTGCGTGGTGTTGCGTGGTGGTTTTGTGTGGACGCCTCCGTTAAAGGTCTGGGAGGGGTCGCCTCCAGCGTTCTGACGCCGCCGGTAGAGGTCGGGTCGGATCGCTTCCAACGTTCTAACACCGCCGGTGGAGGTCGGTGGGGAAGGGTCGCTCCGGCGCTCGGACACCGTCAGTGGAGGTCGGGGAGTCGCCTCCCGACGTTCGGATGCTGGCGGCGGAGGCCTGGGAGGGGTCGTCGCCAGCTCAGCTGTTGAATCACGACTTCTCTGTGTGGCCCCCTCAGGCCTCTTCACCGGACAGAAACTGCATCGGCTGGTCTCTGTTTTCAGTTTGTGACGAGGGCTGTACGGGTAATCGATTTGATCACCAACTTGGATATGACATCCTTCCAAGCGCACAGCGGACTGCAGAAGTTCGTGGATCGACTTGAGGTGAGGATTGTGGAAGCAGGGATTTTGTATCTTGATATCTGTTCAGTCATGCATGTTTGCTGTGCTGTGTTACAGTTCGTGAAGCGAACGGATATTGGACCTGTGCTTTATCTTTAGAAAGATCATCGCCTTGCACTGCACCTATTTGTTCGTGATGATTGTCGTTATGGTCATTGAACACGGTTGACCTTATTTCGTTACTCTTGATAATAGCCTGATTTTAAACGGCGCTGTTTCATAGCACTGGAAATGCGCCGTACGGTTGAAGGTTTGTTGCAGAATGCGGGAAATATACAGAATTGCGTTTTCATACTGGTTTGTACCATGTGGTTGATGGGGGCAAAGCGAGAAAGCGCTTTTTTTATCTTTCAGAGTCAGTATTAGCATGACGATGTAGCTGGTGGGCAAAGCGAGAAAGCGCTTTTTTATCTTTCAGAGTCAGTATTAGCATGACGATGTAGCTGGTGAAGTTCGGGACGCTCCTTCCTCATCTCGTTCCACCTAGGGCCAAGGATGGAACTTCTCAAAAATGATGGGGGAAAATGTGGGACTCGGCGCGATTTTGGAACCCTTCTTTCCAGTGAACGCCCGTAGAACCCATGTTAATCTCTGCATCTGGGGGGGAGCCTTTTCCCTCCAGAATATAATAAAGTTCATCCCTGCCTGGGACTCTTGGTCCCGTCCTGATACGCCTGGGGCTCCCCGGCCCCGTCCCGGTACACCTGGGCTTCCTTGGTCCCGTTCTGGTACACGTGGGGCTCCCCGACCCCGTCCTGGTACAACTGGTGCTCCCCGTCTCCGTCCCAGCACACCTGGGCTCCCTGGCCCCGACCCGGTACACCTGGGGACTGACCTTCCCTGCCCCTGCACGTACTACATGGCGGGGGACTGTTTTCTTTGTCGTCCAAAACAGGCTTTGTCATGTGCCACCGTTTCCGTGTGCCGACGCCGTTGTGGACGGTCTAGATGTCTGGACGGGCTGGTTGCCCGGTCATTGAAAACGTGTTGGTGGTGCTGCATTTCGTGCTCTGCCGTCGGTTAGCGTGACCGGAAGTAGTAACTTACGCTCGGTGCCTGCTACCTGTAGGCGTGCCACGGCTTGCTGGGCCCCTGGGCTCCATCCCCTACCGGTGTCCAAATCGCTGCCCACGTTGGGCGGCAACAGATTAGTTTGTTCCCGGAACATGACAGAACATTGCGCTCTGAAATTTTTCTGATGAGGTTGTTTTGAAATTTGTAAAATTTGTATATAAATGAAATTTATAAAATGGGTAAAAAACCCGCGAGGACATAAAAAGTTCCCTATTTCCTTTCTTCACCAGTTGTTGGGGTGCATGTTCCGGAATGAATTATGAATACATGTTTTGATAAGTTAAATGAAACAGAGCGTGACGTTCGCCGTGTTTTAGCTCATGGTGTTGGACACTGTTGTTTGGTGCTCGCGGTTCCTGAAGACTGAGGTTGTCCGTGTTCGTCAGGCGGAAGTGGACATCTGTCGCAAGGAGCAGCCGTACCAGATCCCGGTGGCGGCGGCGGCCGCTCGCGCTGACGACGCCGGCTCAGAGAGCATGGACGTGGAACCGGCTGCGGCCGCGCCGGCGGCCGGCCCGTCAGACGGCTCGGCCGCCCCCGCCGTCGCTGCCGCCCCCGCCCCCGCCCCCGCCCCCGCCCCCGCCGCCGAGCTCACCTGCCTGCCGCAGCGCAGCGCCCTGCTGAAGTCGCAGCTGAACTTCCTCAAAAAAGCCATCCAGGACCCGTCGTTCAGCGAGAGCATCCGCCACCTGATGGAGGGGAGCCTGCCCAACACGCTGAAGCACATCATCAGCAACGCCGAGTACTACGGCGCCTCGCTGTTCCTTCTGGCCATTGACGTCGTGACGGTGTACGCCTTCCAAGAGCCGTCTCTGCTGAGCTCCCTGCAGGACAACGGTCTGACGGACGTGGTGCTGCACGCGCTCATCGTCAAGGAGGTGCCGGCCACCCGCGAGGTGCTCAGCTCGCTGCCGAACGTGTTCAGCGCGCTGTGTTTGAACGCGCGCGGCCTGGAGGCGTTCGTTGCGGCGCAGCCGTTCGAGCGCCTGTTCCGCGTCCTGCTGTCGCCCGACTACCTGCCGGCCATGCGGCGGCGACGCGGCTCCGAGCCCATGAGCGACACCGCCACCAAGCTGGGCAACGCCATGGACGAGCTGATGCGCCACCAGCCCAGCCTGCGCGTGGCCGCCACCGCCTCCATCATCCGCGTGCTGGAGAAGCTGTGCGAGATGGGCCGCGATCCGCAGTACCTGTGCAGCCGCGCGGCCGGCAAGCCGGAGCCGGCCGTGGGCGCGTCGGTGCGCTCGATGAGCCAGGAGGGCGGCTCCTCGGATGAGGAGGACGAGGAAGAGGACCTGCCCGGTGACGGCGGCGACGAGAGCGCGGCGCGCGGGCCCGAGGAGAAGGACGAGCCGGCCGCCAGCTCGGCCGCCTCCGCCGCCGACGTCGAGAAACAGCACGTGCCGCTGATCGACTACGTGCACAATGTGGTGAGTGTGGGGCCTGAGGCGGTCGACGGGGATTAGGATGGCTGGCCCGGGCACTGTGGAGTGCGCTCCGTAGCCTGCACCTTGGGCACACGTCGTTCTTCTATTCACGGACACATTTGGGCACTGGTTGGCCGATGTGGCCGTAGCGTTGCTCATTGCAGTCATTTCACCACATATCATCTCAAATCAAGCCGTTGCGTCTCAGCCCATTGTCTTTCTTTGCCGAATTGATGTCATCGTTTGTTCGAAGTACTGCTGTGCAGCTGAATTTCGCTTTGTCTGGGCTGATCGGCTTTTAACTTTGCAACCATGAATATAGTTTGGCCACAGCGTTTTTCATGTCGGGGATGGGGCGTTTTTGGTACCATCCTTTTTTCGGATGTACATTGATTGTATTTGTCAGACTTGTGATAAAGTTGTGGTTCATGAGTTCCATTTTGGTACAGGACTGAATATTTCGGCACCAAGCTTCATCTGTGGGGTTCATTAGCGGTACAGTGACTTCAGCCTGCCTGTACACTGCCGCTGGCGTCAGGCTGGCCTGGTATGCCTTCAGCTCGCTGGCGTGTAATGTAGAGCGGGTAGTAACATAACAGCAAGCCAGAGGTGTGCCTATGAGCGGGTTTGGGTTCTGAAATTGTGGGAGTATATGTTCTGTTGTCTGCAGGTTTCACACGGGCACGGAATGGTACTCTGACGCACCCATTAAAGGGCAGGGCACTAAAAATATGCGCCCAGTGATGACCGATGACCGATTTCGAGTTTTTTCTTCTGTGATACTGATGCGGATTTTTCCTCTTTCGGTTCACATGCATGAACATTATGCGTCGTCGCCGACGCCCTCAAACTCTCCAGGCCAAAGTCGTTACAAGCCTGTCACCCTCGGTCTTGTTTGCCTCGCCTGACATTTGCGCTGTCTTGGTGTAAATGCCAGTCGGTAAG
Source organism: Capitulum mitella (assembly GCA_030062745.1). Lineage (NCBI taxonomy): Eukaryota > Metazoa > Arthropoda > Thecostraca > Pollicipedomorpha > Pollicipedidae > Capitulum > Capitulum mitella. Next base: position 19,853,810 of record CP099839.1, read on the forward strand.
GGTAACACTCTGACATGGTGGCTCGAATTCGGCGCACAGGTGACATTGGCCAGTCGATCTCGACGGCGGCCGTCTTGACGTTGGGTTTGTTCACCTTTCGCCGGGAGGACAACATGACGGCTGCCATAGGCCAGAAATATTCCCTAGCCGTACACAGTGTGAAAAGGTCCGACCAGTTTGTCGCACCTGTGGTGGTGGTGTTTCGAAATGTCTTCTGAGCGGTGTCACGGCTCCCGTTAATCGTGCGTTTTCCTGTGACTCCGCCGCCGGCAGGGGCGGTTGACTGACGCCGGCCGACGATCGGTGTCTGTTCCTCTGTCGCGTGGACAATCTGTAGACGTCACGTCGTCCAGTCTGGAACGCGATCTAATCGCTACCCAGGCGTCTAACGCGCTGCTGATACGATTGCAAATGCATAAATTTCTGCAGAAAACCTGCGTCCCTTGTTCCTGTGCGCATCGCAGTATTTTGGCAGGTTGTTGGACGCCACCATTTATGGAATGTGTGTTACACGGTACATTTAGTAATAGATTGTGATAATTGGTTTGTTCCTGACACGGAAAGACCAGTAGATGCGCTTTCATCGATTCTGTAGATCATTGAAATCTGAACTTTTTCTTCCAATGCTGCCGGCTTCAGACCGTAGTCGGTGTTTCCTGAAACTGGCCACACGCCCCCCTGTCTGTTGCAGATGAAGTTCGTCGACGCTATTTTAAGCAACAACTCAACGGACGACCACTGCCGGGAGTTCGTGTCGCAGTTGGGTCTGGTCCCGTTGCTGGGCATTCTGGGGTTGCCGAACCTGCCGCTCGACTTTCCGCAGACTCCCGCCTGCCAGGCGGTGGCCTCCGTGTGCAAGTCCATCCTGGTCAGTGGAGACGTCGGGCCGACACCTATCCAGCGCCCTTCCTGCAACGCTTCGTTCAGCAATATGTTTTAATATTATGTTGCGACACCGATTTGTTTTTTGATCGATGATGTAGATTGAGCATAATTAGTAGTTTGACGGGCCCTGGGGTGGGGTAAGGATTCCAGCATGTCAGTGATATTTGTGCGTGGTTTACCAGGTGTGACGACCACTATTTCAGCTATTGGTTCCTCATTCGAGGTGTCATTCTGAGCTGGATTTGAAGATTGCCTGCCCGTGGTTAAGCTGGAGCGGCATGGCCAAGCTGGCTCCGTTAGTTAGTGACGTGGTGCGGCCGCCTGTGGTGGCGGCGAGTGATTGCGGTGCCGCCGTCGGCCGGGACGCCGCTGTGGAGCTCTGCCGTTCACCTGAGCTGACCCGCTGTCCTCCGGTCTGCAGAACCTGGCGCACGAGGGCCAGGTGCTGAAGGAGGGCCTGCTGCGGCTGAGCGAAGTGCTGCGCTCGCTGGAGCCGCTGCACGGCAGCCTGCCGCCGCCCGGCGGCTCAGTGCTGCTGCGCGAGCTGGCCTCGGCGCCGCAGCCGGCCAGCGCGCCGTCGGCGCCGCGGGCCGCCCCGCTGCTGCACGCCATGAGCGCGGCGCACGCCTACATCGCCACCTTCATCCACATCTGCCGCACCAGTCAGGTGAGAGCGGCCGCCGGCGTCATGGCCACGACCGGCCGTCACGGCGCGGCGTCACGGTGGCCGTCCATCGCCGCTGAAATGCCGTAATCTCGGGGGCGGTTGGTGGTCCGCGCGTGCAGCGTGATCTGGCGTGCTGTCGCTGCGCCATGCGTCTGTTGGTGAAGTGGCTGGCGCGGCTGCCGGCAGACGGACATCCGTCAGGTGAGCGTGAGCAGCTGGGGCTCGGAGCTGGGCCTGTCGGTGCTGCGCGACCTGTCTCGGCTCTACACCAGCATCGTCTGGGAGAGCACGGTGCTGCTGGCGCTCTGCACCCACAACAGCCTGCCGGCCGACACGCTGTTCGCCCGCGAGGACATGGACCGTCTGCTGGAGAGCAAGGCGAGTGCCCGGAGGGGGCGGCCGCGACCGCCGCCGCCGCCCTGCTGCCAGCAGGGCGGACTGCGTTATACTCACTATCCTCACGTTGTATTGGTGTGATGTCATTTGCGTGCAAGATACGTCATTTGTGTGCGCATTGCGTTCACTTTCGATAGATTCACCTTGCCTTTTACCGGAGCGGTAGATCTCATGCGCATTTTCATGCATGTGTGGGCTTGTCCTGACGTGTTTTGGCCCGGCGGCGCCCAGGGTGACGATCTGTGTATGGAGGAGAGCGAGGACAGCAAGATTCCGCCCAGCATGCAGTACCAGATGAAGGTGATCAAGCCAGTGGTGACGTCGGCCTCCAAGCTAGGCCGGGCCATGACCGACCTGTTCGGCCTCCTCGTCAAGGTAATGCTCGTCTCTCTGCTCTGGCCGTCTCAGGCAGTCTGTTGTCTGGCCAACTCCCGCCGCAGCGGTGCCGCCTTTTTGTGTGCCAAGAACCGGACAGTGTTTTGTATTTTCCGTGTTTTTTTATATCGCACGTTTCATATCTATTACACACGTGCGTCCTCGTTAAACTGGGTCCGTTAATCACAAGGGAAATAAAATGGCATGGATGAAAATAAAAGGCAAATATGTAAGTACGATGGAGGTAGCATCAATCCATGGCATGGTGATAAAGCATGATTAAGTATGAAACGGTTAGGACACAAAGAAAGGACCCTTCTCAAATATTGATTTCTTTTACCTGTCTGATTGGCGCATGTTCGGCTATGTATTTGTGTGTGAAGTGGACTGTGGACAGTTTACAGCCAGGACTTTAGTCCTTTGTGTAGATTGTGTGTGTCGGGTGTGGATTCAGATTGTGTAGTATTTCTTGTCAGCGGTACATTTAGTTCTTGGTGCTAGTAGTGTTTGGAGTGACGCGGACAGGGTTGGAAATTTAGTTTTTTGTTCTTGATGCCAGAGTATAATGTTTATTTTGGGAATACAAAATTTTGCAAAGAACATTGCTGCTTTAAGTAGACGTCCTTGATCTAAGTCGTTTATGACATCATACGTTCTTACTGACTGGAGACAGACGTATTTACTTACAGACTTAGAAATTTGTCAACATGGCGATAATGTAGATTTTTATGGTGGCGCACGATCAAACTATTGGAGTATAAAATGTTTTTGAAGCACATATTTCCTGGTGTTCTTCACCAACAAAAACAACACGTTTCCCAACCTTGGTTGTAGGTGTCTGCAATGTGTCCGGCACGTATATGAAGGTGAGACTCGTGGTCTTGTGATGGTGCGTGAAGTCACGGTCCACGGTCGACATCTTCCAGTGGTGCTTGTAAAATGGTCATTCTTTACACGGTCCTTAGATCCTCCAGCCGGGCCGCAGGCCCACCAACTTTACTGGTTGGCAATGGCTGGAGCATGAGTCATTGCCGTGTGAGATCAGTATACCTGAGTGGTGGCCTCAGCTGTGCTCCGTCCCGTCCTCGGCCGGCCCTGTATTCGTGTTCAGTAGCCGGCTGACGGACACCAGCGGACGCTATGTGGGGCCAGCATACGCTGCCGCTCGGACACCAGTGTACCCTCAGAATAGGCCGCGTAGTGTGCTCACAGCTGTGCTGCATGTTTTCGTGAGTAAAGGAGATGGACCCGCCGAGTCGGCCTCTGTCCGGGCAGCGCTAGGACCTGACCGTGCCGTACCAGCCACCTCTGGGACCGTGGCTCCTGCTTGTTGTCGCGGGACCTTGCCGGTTCGTCATGAGGGCCCGGACACAGGACTTCCGTGGTCGACCTGCTCCTCTGCTTCACCAGCTACCGACCTGTCCGGGTTACTGGCGTGTATCCTTTGTCACCGCTGTCTGATATTGGACAGCGCTGCATGCGACCTTTATCCGCTGATCTGTAGGTCAGCTCGTGTCTTCTCTCCTGGCCTGTATGCCGGCCCGTATCTGCACCCCTGGTCTGTTTGTCGGTCCGTTTCCGCTCCGCTGGTCTGTATGCCGGCCTGTGTCTGCTCTGTTGATCTGTATGCCAGTCCGTCTCTGCTCCCCTGATGTGTATGCCTGTCGTCTGCACCCCTGGTCTGTATGCCGGTCCGTCTCTGCTCCGCTGGTCTGTATGCTGGCCTGTGTCTGCTCTGTTGATCTGTATGCCAGTCCGTCTCTGCTCCCCTGGTCTGTATGCCTGTGGTTCTCTGCACCCGTGGTCTGTATGCCGGTCCGTCTCTGCTCCGCTGGTCTGTATGCCGGTCTTTGTCTGCTCTGTTGACCTGTGTGCCGGCCCGTCTCTGCTCCCCTGGTCTGTATACCGGTCCGTGTATGCTACGCTGGTCTGTATGCCGGTCGTTGTATACTCCGCTGGTGTGTAGGCCAGTGTGTGTCTGTTCCGCCGGTCTGTATCCCGGTCTGTGTCTGCTTGTGGTCTGACTCTGCGGACGTCGGCCGCCAGCTCTGCGTGGGCTCTCCGATCCGGCAGCGGCGCGGCCAGCAGCTCAACAACATGAACCAGATGGTGTCGCCGGCGGCGAGGAAGGTGGCGCACGCCATCAGCGCCCTGCTGGCCGACGCCATATCGTTCCGGCCGGCCGGCTGCGTGCCCACCGCCAAACTGAGGTGAGTCAGCGGCCCTGCGCACTGGACTGGTCAGTCCGGTCTGGTCATTGGCATGGGATCATGCAGGTCATTGGCGTTTGGAGGCCTGCTCAGGTTGCCGCATATTACTCGCCAGTGACTGGGTGTGCAAATGTCGCGAGAAATATTGCGTGGAAGATCAGTATATACCTTGACCTCAGATTCGGTCACCATGGGTCATATATGCACTGTAGCATTTTTTTCAGATGTAGCATTAGTTTACATGGGAACACAAGTTAAAACAGCCATTGGAAGGCTGTGTGGCGTTTTTCGAGATTGCATGTTGCAGGGCTGTTGATTGACATTCACTGACGCCACTGACGTTGTTGTTCGGTTTCATCGCATTTGTGCAGTAGTTCAGTAGTGTGGAGATAACTCACCGCAGTATTATATCGCTATAATATTTGGGCCCATTTGACAGTGCTGTGTGGGCTGAACCTTAACAAGCATTAGCAACGGCAATGCGCGTAATACGCTTGAAGAGCCAGAGTTTCGTTTTTGTTGCGTTGTAAACGAAGTTCAGTGGCATCTTACTGTGCCCTGACGATCATTAAAAACAACGCATTTGTTGACGTCACTTTGGTCATTGGCCTCAAACTTAATTTTTCTGATGTGCCAAGGTCGTCCGACACAGTATTATCGCTTGGCGTTTCAATCATTTGAATCCGTTCATTAAGTCCAAGAGTTATATAGGGGGTGATTTCTAACCCCTCAATGGCATTATGCCAGATACGACATTCATTGATAGGGTAACAGCGAAACTGTTACTTCATTCTGGTAGTGCCATACCGTGGTCTGATCATAATTTTTTGAACTGGATTGCACGTTTTCACAATAGCTTCAGTTGTCCTGTGTCTTTTTTTTAAGCCGCAAAACCATTGCATTGTTAGATGTTATTGAGGCCAGTGTAAGTAGAAAAGAACATCTGATTTGGCTTCCCGATTTTTTTATTTTGCTCTCCTGCTTCAAAGATCTTCCAGTAAGACAAACATACAGTCACTGTGGTTGAGTGACGGTGTAGTTTTACTTGTCGTGGTGGTTCGGTGTTCGACATAAGTTAAGCTGCGCATATACGCGACACGGTCCTTAGATCCTCCAGCCGGGCCGCAGGCCCACCAACTTTACTGGTTGGCAATGGCTGGAGCATGAGTCATTGCCGTGTGAGATCAGTATACCTGAGTGGTGGCCTCAGCTGTGCTCCGTCCCGTCCTCGGCCGGCCCTGTATTCGTGTTCAGTAGCCGGCCGACGGACACCAGAGGACGCTATGTGGTGCCAGCATCGGCCGTCGCTCGGACACGATAGCCGCTGATACCCTGCCAGTTTCTCTGACGTGCAGAGCACCGTTGCTCGCCCGGTACACGCACCACGCCTGCCGGCAGGCTGACGTTCTACACCTGCGCCCTGAGCTTCACCTCGTCAATGCTGTTCGATGAGAAGAAGCTGCCCTACCACCTGATGCTGCAGCTGTTTAAGGCCACCGGTGGTCTGGACGCTTTCTTCGCGTGAGTGATTCAGCCTGACGTGTCCTTGATTAACTCACGTCTGGTCTTGGTTGTGAAGCTGTCCCTCTCATGTGTTGGATAGCGTCAGGCATCTTAGTAAGTGTCCTTTAATAGGCGTTGTGACTGTAATCGCTTTCGTTGGTTCAGCTGATGTGGTCTGGACATATAATCCGTGTACTTCGCACCTTCCAGCGGGCTTTGTAGTCTGTGTGTCATGAGTCAGAATCACTGGTAACCACTGGTGTGTGTGTGTGTGCGCGCGCGCCAGTGGGCGTTCTGCTGGGCGCTGCAGTCTGCGGAATGGGCCGGAATCACTGGGCCGGGCGCACCCGACAGGGCGTTCCACTGGGCGCTGTCAATGGACGGCCGAGTGGCCCCGGAGCAGGGTCTGGAACACCCGGACCTGCCGGAGGGCACGGCCGAGTTCCTGGACTCGTGGCTGATGCTGCTGGAGCGGCTGGTCAGTCCCAAGCATCTGCTGGAGACGCCGCATACGCTGCCCAAACTGACAGCCGACGGGGCGTTCGCCGAACCGTTCGACCCGCACAAGTTCATGGCCGGCATCCACAAGGTCCGTGTGCAGTGTCGTTAGCGGAGACTGGTGCTTATGCATTCAAAGACTCTGTCAGAGTGACTTTAAGGCGTCACTCGCCATTGGGCCTATTGCGCTTTCCATCTTCGTCGAGATATGCTTAGAGATGACGTGTCTATAATGGGGTGTGCTGATGGTGGACGTGCTCGGTCTGTGTGAAGCCATGTGACTGATTGCCGGGTCCAGCTGCGGTTGACGAGACGAGAGACCTGCGGACTAGTGCTTCGCTGGTCCTGCTGACGCGCTCGGCGCGTCTCTGTTGCAGTCGGCCTTCCACGCGGTGATGATGATCTGGAACCGACAGCCCTTGGAGGGCTACGGCGGCCGCCTGTCCATCTCGATCCTGGCCATCCTGCGGCACATCCTGCGCGGCGAGGTGATCCTGAAGGAGCGCCAGGCGGCCGAGGAGGCGGCGGCGGCCTCCGGTTCCGGCGCGGCGGCCTCCTCGACCGGCGCCGGCCAGACGGCCGCCGCCGCGGGCGGCCCGGCGGCGGACGGCGCGGCGCCGGCCGACGCCGCCGCGCCGCCCGGCGGCGAGGCTGTCGTCATGGTGAACACGGACCAGCTGCAGCAGCTGCTCGACATGGGCTTCCCCCGGCAGGCCTGCGTCGAGGCGCTGCAGGTGGCAAATAACAGCGTGGAACAGGCGACCGACTATCTACTGGCCCACCCTCCGTCTCTGTCGGAAATCTCCGGAGTGAGTGGGTGTTGGCGGGTCATTGGAACGCTGCCAGTGGGCAGCCAGTTGTGCTCGCTTCAGGCATTGTGGCACAGAAATGGAACATTAATTGCTTTGGAATTGTTTTACCCATGTTATGCAGGACACTGTACTCGGTACCGTTGTCTCTGATGTGCGACTGTACTCTTTTGTTTGTTCCTCTGCAGGTTTGAGATTAACTGCCACAGCCAATATTTATTCGGGTGGTGTCTTGTGCCTGGCATTGCCTGTCCCGTCGATATACAGGGATGGTCTCGATAGTCTGGAGGCTGTGCACTGTTCGTCATCTGGCTGCTGTACCCTCTGTGTCTGCCTGCGTGCTCGGGATGTGTGCGTGGTCTGATTGGCTGTTTGCTGTGCCCTGGACGTCTGACTGGGCGCGCACTAGGCAGGTGATATCTGAGTGCTCTGGCTGTGTACTGTTTGCTGTGCCCTGTACGTGTGACTCGACGCGCGTTCTGCAGGTGATGTCCGAGTGGTCTGACGACGGCCAGGTGGCGCGCGTGATCGCCATGTCACTGGGCGCCGACCGGGAGGCAGGCGAACGAATGGACACGAGCGAGCAGCGTCCTCCGGCCGACCAAACCCTGGTGAGCGCCGACGCAGATTTCCGCTGGCGCTGCAAGATCCTCAGCTGGCCTGTCTGAAACTCTGACGCGCTGCAACATTAGGACGGTGCACGCTAGAGCATTAGATATTTTTTGTCGTGATTGGTTTCTGGAGTTCTGGGCCTCGTGACGTGGTGTGTCCTCGTGATCACTGTTCTCCCTGAAACTCATACCTACAACTGATGGACCATGGAGGTTACTGCACATAAACACTGGGACTTTGCTGGTGTGGGTATGGATCCGTTCGTCGGGTGTACGTGGTGGGTGTAGGTCAGGCGGGTCCGTGTGTGGTGCGTGGTCCGGTTTGCCCTAATTAGAGCATGCTTAGATCCGGCTTGGTCCGTTCATGATGTGTGTTTGGTCGGCCGCAGTGTATGAATGGTGTGTGTTTAAGTCTGGCCTGGTCCGTCCGCGGTCGTGTGCAGATCTGGCCTTGGTTTGTCCGCGGTGTGTGTACGAGGGAATGTTTCTGCGTGCCGGCCGGCCGGCCAGCCGCTGACCGCCGCGCCGCGCCGCCGCCAGGTGAAGGAGGAGCCGCTGTCGGCCGTCCGGCTGGACACGTTCACCAGCACGGTGCTGGACGGCTGCCTGAAGCTGCTGGACTCGCTGAGCGACACTGTGTACCGCACCTGCGACCTGATCACCACCTGCATCCAGCGCAACGGCCGCGAGTGGCGAGACAAAACGCTGCGACAGCTGGCCGCTCAGGTAAGATCAGCGCCGTGTGCCGCTGAAAATGCTCGCCGTCAGACGACCGGTCAGCGCCGGACACAGCGGCCTCTGTGTGCCGGACACCAGGCGGAGGGTCCTCTTTGTACCTGGCACCAGGTCTCTGTATTTTGGATTATTTACTTTAATAATTATTTTAGATAATAAATTTTATTTATTTATTCACATAAATTTTAGATAATTATTTTGCACATGGTCCCCCGTGTGCCGGACACGGGACAGAAGGTTCTCTGTATGCTGGACAGCGGATACAGTGTGCTCTGTATGCAGGGCAGCGAACACAGGGTCCTCTTGATGCCGGGCACCGGACGTAGTGTTCTCTGTATGCTGGGCAGCGGACACAAGGTCCTCTGTGTGCCGGGCAACGGACACGGTCCTGTGTATGCCGGGTACCGGATAGAGGGTCCTCTGTATGCCGGGCACCGGACACAGATGGTCCTCCGCCCTGATCTGTCGCGGACCATTACATTTGTTGGTGATGGCAACGGTGCCTGTGCTTATCACATTAGCACTGCGCCAGTGTCATGATGCTAATGATGTGTCTCATCGCGTCAAAATTATTTACGTTATACAAACTCTACCTTTGTAGAGTTTGTATAATGTAAATAATTTTGTATATTTAATATAATTTATATTTAATCAAAATTATTTAAATTATACAAACTCTACCTTTGTAGATACAAAAGTAGAGTTTGTTTAATCTGGTGTTGTGTCATGCGCATGGTATAACCTGCAGATTGATTATTGAGTCTTGGGGGCAGCTTTCACCTCAAGTTGCCGTTTGCGAATCGTGGACGGGCTGGTACCGATTTTGTTGCAAGCGCGTTCCAGTCTTGGAAACTTCTACCGTCTCCTGACTTTTCGTGGTCTTTATCCGAGTGAAGCAGGTGGCCGTTCGTGACTGTGCTGGGTGCCGGACAGGTCTGTTTCCATCTGGAGGAGCTGCTGCGTATCTCGGAGATGGCGGCACCAGCTGAAGAGCGGCTGGTGCAGCTCACCTCCTTCCCCAGCGCCTCCAAGGCGGCCGTGCGCATACACCTGTTCTCGCTGCTGTTCGAGGTCAGTCCACACAAACGCAGCACACGACACCGGAGGCCAGGAACTCTGACAGGCTGAAGAGGTTTTAGGGCAGAGGTCATGGTGGCCCGACGCACGTGCTCCTGTGTGTTCCTCTGGATCAAGCAGTCCCACTGTGAAGGCTGGAATACAAGTCCGTTAGTGTCGCCGTTATGTGTCTCTGAGAATGAATGTCCAGCGATTAGGCATTTCTGTGATGTTCCTCGACCCTTAACCCTATTCCCGGGGGGCTAGACGGTATGGCCGATTCCCGGCAGGGGGGGCGGATTCGGCCCCCCCCCTGAGATCTCGAGAACTACTTATCCGATTTCATCGCAACAAACGGAAATCGATTTGCCGTGACGTGAACTACATTTTGATAAAAAGAAATTTTCAAAATTTTGAAATTTGTGGATACAGGGGGGCAAAAATGTCAAAATGGGGGGTACTTTTTGACTTCTTATAACTCCGTTGTTTATGGACCGATTTCGATGAAACTGGCATCAATCGAGAGATTATGGATAGGGCTTTTACCATGGGTATGCAAATTTGAAATTTTGAGAAAATTCATGGGCGTTCACAGGGTTTCAAAAATAGGGGGATTAGTTTTCCGATAACGGAATGAACAAAAGAGGCCAAAACACTTTTTTAGCTTCTGCTAGTCATGTTATGCTAAAGAAGTACAAATCGCATTACAATGTTTGTATAATGTTAGCATAGGCGGTGCCAGGGACATAAAAAAGGGGGAACTGTCATGGTCACACGTTTCTCAGATCAACTTGTGACCTTTGACCTTAAATGACCTCCAGTGACCTTGGGGTCACCTGGGATGATGTCGTGTGCATTCAATATTATCTGTAAACGTTTTTAATCGATTGAATTCACTCTATTCCAAAAAATTCATTTTTTGGCTTTTGCGATATAGGGTACGTGCACTGACATTTTAGGTCATAGCTCCGTATCAAGCTGAAACTTGGTACACAAGTAGAGGGCATCTTTCTACGTCATATATATTCCGGGTTTGACATTTGAAAAAACGGCGCCGGAATTATTGCGAAAAAACAAATTTTGGCTTTTGACCTTGACCTGACCTTGTAAAGTGACCTCAGATAAACAAAATTACATATGCACATTGCCCAACTATTTAGCTATATATTCATATAAAGTTTTAAGTTCTATCTTAAAAACTCTGTTTTTGGCAGACATTTTCCTTTTACCCTCAACATGGCCAAAAATGACCTGAGGTGCCTCCCAAAAACGTTGCCTGGCTCCGCCCCTGAGCAAAATAGAATTTCGAAATTTTGTCACGGCGCGTAGAAGGAATAGCTAGGAAAAGTCACCAAGTTTCGTGAAGCTGCGTCAAAAAGCCTGGAATTGGCAAGCAAAAAACCCGAGGGGGGGCGGATTCCGCCCCCCCCCCCTGCCGGGAATAGGGTTAATGAGCGCACGGCCCGCGAGCTTGACGGTACTGCGCCGATAGATGGGGAATGTGACTTGCGTCTGGCGCCGTTTCCGCAGGAAATGCACATGCCGTGCGCACTGGTGGCTACCTCCACGTCGCTGATCCCGCTCTGCATCCAGCTTCTGTGTCGCACTGAGCTGCTGCTGGCCAGCTGTCCGCAGCAGGCCGACCTCGCGTCGCCCCGCTGGCTGGCGCCGCTGGTCCTCTTCATCGACCTCTGCGAGAAGATCGCCGTGGCCTCGCAGCGGCGCGCCGCCGTGGCCCAGGTCAGCGACGGCCTCAGCCGGCCGGGCGGCGCCTCCGCTGGCTGGGAGGCCCGCACACTGCCGGGTCGTCAGGGTTTGCTGGAGGCAGGGCTGACCAGGGTTTAGCCGGGGACGGGGGTCAGCCAGAGAGGTGGTGAGGGGTCAGGCGTCAGACGGGTCGTGGGCGTATGTCAGAGGTGATCCGAATGAGAGGTCGTCAGGGATCGGTCCGAGACGCTGGTTTGGCCGGCCCCGCGCAGCTCGGCAGCACAGTGCCATGTTTTTGTAATGGCCGTCTCGCTCTATGCACCATATTACTGGCGTGGTGGCCGTATGGTTGAGTGCTTGAGTTGTCTGATGTGACCGTGTGCTGACGGTGTGCATCAGGTTGCTGGTGCGGTGATTGGTGTACCAGATGACGGACATTGGTGACCGTGTGGTGAGCGTGTCGCTCTGTGCACCAGCTCGCCGGCGTTGGTGACCGTGTGGTGACTGTGTCGCGCTGTGCACCAGATCACCGGCCACCAGTGGCGCTGGTTCGATCTCAGCTCGGGAAAATGGTGCGGCTATCCGGCCGCCAACAACAAGGCCATCGACGATGCGTACTGGGCCGGCGAGAGTCAGGTCCAAGTGGTCACCGGCCGGCGCAAGTACAACATCATCTTCAACACCATGGTGCAGGTGAGGCACGCTGCCCGCGTCAGCCCAAGTCGTGGTCGGATTGGGACTGAAGAGGAGTTTCGTATATATGTAATCATGAGTATCGAGAAGTTTACCACACGCATTACCGGTAAATTCCCAGCGGCGAATGGATGTGTTTTTTTATGATGCGCCTGCCGTTTCTTGACGCGATTTGTTATTGTCTCGGTCCAGGTGAACGAGGAGACGAACAACCGTCGTCCGGTGATGATCTGTCTGGCGGAACGGCCGGCCGCCTCGTCTGCCGGCTCGGCAGCGGCGGCGACCGGCACCGCCGCGCCGCCGCCGCCGCCGCCGCAGCCGCCAGCGCCGCCAGCCCAGGCGCCGGACACGATCGACTGCCTGACGGACGGCCAGTGTTCTGAGCTGCTGGCCGCCTGCGTGGGCCTGCTGGCGGCCGGCGTGGACGCCGACACCCTGCAGGCAGTGCTGCGGCTCTGTCTCCGGCTGACGCGCCAGCACCCGCTGGCCGTGCGGTTCGCCGAGCTGGGCGGCGTGCGCCACCTGCTGGCGCTGCGCCAGGCGTCCACGTTCGCCGGCCTGAACACGCTGGTCACGTTCCTGGTGCGCCACACCATGGAGGACCCGGCCACGCTGCGCCACACCATGGAGAAGGTCAGGGGGCAGCCCGGACTAGTGCGCTGCATGGCCATCGGCCTTTATAGCTGACGGTCTGGTGGTTGTCGGGTCCGGACTTTCAGTCGACCTGCCCGGCTGACGGTCTGGTGGTCAGGTCCGGACCTGCAGTCGGCCTCCCCGGCTGACTGTCTAGTGGTCAGGTCCGGACCTGCATTTGGTCTCCCTGTCTGACGGTCTGGTGGCCAGGTGAGGACCTTTAGTTGGCCTCCTCGGTTGACGATCTGGTGGTCAGGTCCAGACTTGCAATCGGCCTCCCCGGCTGAAAGTTTGGTGGTCAGGTCCGGACCTGCAGTCGGCCTCCCCGGCTGACTGTATATTGGTCAGGTCCGGACCTGCAGTTGGCCTCCCCGACTGACGGTCTGGTGGTCAAGTCCGGACCTGCAGTCGGCCTCTCCGGCTGACGGTCTGATGGTCAGGGCCGCCTGGCGGAGCCGGTCGGTCGGTGGTGATGTGTGCTGTTGTGGCGGCTGTGTCTGTGATCTGTGAGGAGCGGCGGCCGCAGTGCGGTGGGGCCGCGGGCCGCCGACCGTCTCGTTCCCACATGACGGATCGTTTCGTCTGACGCCAGATCGTGCGCACCGCCACCATGGCCGGCAACACCAACTCGCGCGAGTTCCACTACATGATGCGCACGCTGGGCCCGGCCGCGTGCCGCGCGCCCGACGAGTTCGTCGAGGTGGCCAAGGAGACGCTGCGTGTGGACGTGAGCGTGGCGGCGCCGCGCCGAGGTGAGCGCTGCCGAGGTGACGACCTGGTGCCGTCCGGCGCCGGCTGTCGGTATGCGGCCTGCTGGATGTCGTTTGGTAGAGAGGAGTAGTGTATTGTTCTTGCCGGCCGGCAGGTGACCTGCCGTGATCCCTGTCGGTCGAGTCGTCATTAGTCTCGCGCCGCGCTTGGTCCGGGTTTGACGGTGGTCTCGTCTGTGGGACGGCGGCGACGTGCGCCGGTCATGACCGATGCCGGTCTGTCGTATTGGTCCGGGTTTGACGGTGGTCTCGTCTGTGGGATGGCAGCGTCGTGCGCCGGTCGTGACCTGTGCCGCTCTGTCGTCAGCCGGCGAGGAGGACCAACGGCTGATCATGAAGGCGCTGCCGGCGCGCGCCTCGCCGCCGACGGCGGCCGCCTCGCCGTGCGCCCAGGCCGTGGTCGAGGCTCTGCTGGACGCCCTGGTGGTGCCGGCCAGCGCCGAGCCGCCGCCGACCGAGCCTGCTGGCGGCACCACCGGCACGGCAGTCACCGGCGGCACCGCCGCCACCGGTGGTACCAGCGGAACCACTGGCACCAGCGGCACCAGCCAGACTCAGGTCAGTCAGACAAACTACACCAGACGGACTGACGTCAGTCGGACCAGCAGCGCCAGACAGACGAGATAATTCAACCAGTAACACTAGACCATCAACGCCAGACAGACTGAGATCTCAGCCAGACTAGCAACACCCGACAGATTGAGGACTCAGTCAGGCCAGCAACACCAGACAGACTCAGGTTAATCAGACCAGCAGTACCGCCCGCTGATATTTGGGATTTGTAGGCATGTCGCTGTCTGGCTTTGTTGTCGAGGTTTGGCCCATCCGTGTCCTGATGCGAGGTTTTGCTGCTGTCTCAGGCGGACGTCGGCAAGGTGGCGGCAAAGGATGGCAAAACGGCGGCGCAGGCGCGCGCAGAGGAGGCCGAAAAGCGCCGCCGTCCGCTGCTGGCCAAGTCTGCCATCTGCCGGCTGCTGGCCGAACTGGTCCGGTCCTACACGGCCGTCGCCAAGGTGGTGACGGAACACACCTTCGTGGCCGGGCCGAACTCGGACGTAACAGAGGTGAGTGGCTCCTGCGGCCGGCCGCCGGTCGCCGGACTGGACTGGACGGACTGGACGCCGGACGCCGCTGCCTGGCAGGAGTGGCCTCAGTCCAGCGCCGGACTTCCGTCTCAGTCCAACGCCGGACGTTCGTCTCAGTCCTGCGCAGGACGTCCGTCTCCGTTCAGCGCCTGGTGTTACTCCGACGCCGGACAGGCTCTGGCCTACATCCTGGACCAGCTGGCGTTCTGCTGTGTCCCTGTGTGACGTTCTGTGGGCGTTGACAGGACTGTCCGGCTGTGACCTACATCCTGGACCGGCTTGCGTTCTGCTGTGTCCGTGTGTGACGTTCTGCGGGCGTTGACAGGACTGTCCGGCTCTGGCCTACATCCTGGACCGGCTGGTGATGCCCGAGCCGGCTGGGGCCGATAAGGACTGCGCCAGCTGCTGTCGCCTGCTGGTGGCCGCGCTGGCCGCCTGTAACCACTCGCCGGACGCCCAGACCGTGCTCGTCTCGGAGGTAAGCGTTGTGTGATGTCCTCGCTGTCACAGCAACTACGGATTGATCAGGATTGATCTGGAACGCATCTCATTGTTGCTAGTTCACGTCAGCGAGGCGGAATGATGTGCGTCAAACCTGAGACGGGGGTAGCTGGAGCTGGCAGGTGAGGTGTCCTGTCTGCCTGGACGTGTCGACAAAAGGGTCTCCGACGTCGTCAGGTGCGGCAAGCGCTGTTGCGCGTGCTGTCTTCACCGGAGGCCAGCGACAAGCACGGCAGGATCCAGGCGCTGACCGGCCTGATCCACACCATGATCGAGAGCTGCCCCAGCTCTGGTCCGCAGCCGCTCTCCGCACCGGTCCGCTCCGGGGGTGTGGGGTGAGTCAGACTGTCCCAGGTCCGGTCCACAGCCGCGCTCGGCATCGGTCGGATCTGGGGGTGAGAATGGTTTGGTGATGGGGCTGTTGATTTGTGCTAGTCCGGTTAGGTGGTGGGGACAGTAGATGTTAATATTGTTCATGATTGCCAGTTGCCAGATTCATGACGTTGATTGCCAGTTGATTTTGCTTGATTGGAGCTTGTTACACAGCAACACTGTTCACTCAGTACATAGTGTTTATTTACTGTGAAGCTTGACTTGAAAGACGCCATGCTACGTGACGCTTTCCCTTTATTTCATACTTGGAGCAAGTAAGAAGTTCCAAGGCCGTAAAGCGGCTTTGAAGCCTGTTTTGAAAAGGAGGTGTTTCATTTGGCTGGCACTCTTCTGATGGCTGTCTCCTCCTTCAGCATGAACAACATCGTGAAGATCATGGTGCGTCGCGGCCTGCCGGCGGACCTGGCCCGCACCTCGCACTCGTTGGACCTGTCCTCGCCCCACCTGGCCATGACGATGAACGCCGTGCTGAAGCCGCTCGAGGTGCTGACGCGTATGGTGAACTCCCCGACGGCGGCGCCAGCCCAGCGCCGACTCAAGACGTCCTCCAACAGTCACGAGGCCACCCAGCCAATCACCGAACGTGGGTACCCGCCGACCAGACGATGTACTCAAAGGTTTCGAGCCTCAGGGTGGCCGAGAACAAGAGCAGAAATGCTGAGGAGTGCACCCTGGCCGTAACGTTGTGACGTACCGTGGCGTTGAAACTTCCCAAGAAAGCATAACTCAAAAGTATCTGCCACGCCATTTGTTGTGAAGTCACACAATTTTTAAGAAGTTGTCAGTTATGCTCAGTAGTATATTATCATGGATTACCTTTTGCGGACCACCAGGTCAGCGCATCTGAGTTAGAGGTCATATCGAACTGAAGGATTGAGTTGGTTTGACGGTCTGTTGGTGCCGTCGTGCCGGTTCATTGACGAGGCCAGGTTGCACTTGACCTGGTGTGTGATTCGCTTCCCGTGTCTGCCACTGCAGCTACCTCGAACTCGGAGGCGACTCGCGCCCAAGGCGAGTCGATGCTGGAGGACCCCGAGAACACGGAGCACGACGTGTCGGTCACAGAGGCCACGTCTGAGGCGCAGGCCGCCGACGGCGCCGACGACAACGACGAGGTGGTCCTGGAGGAGATCATGGACCAGCTGCTGGAGAGGTGCGCACCGGTCGAGGGCTGGCGCGGCCCGACAACCAGGGCCGCCTAGTCGGTCCGACATCGAAAGACTACAACTAGGGAGACATACATTGCGTAGTTTGGTTTCGAAGTCATGAAAAAGAGACAAAGCATGCTTTGAAGTGAATGATCTAAAATAAAGTGGACAGTTTGGGGATAAACAGTGTGACGACCATCGTGTAACCACGTTGCGTGAGACTCCGTTAAGACTTACGCAACCTTACCTGTGCGTCTGGTAACGATTGTTATGGCCTTAATTGTGTACTTGGTCGTATGAACTTTGGCCATGTAGTGAATGTTTCGTAGTCGGCGCCCAGTGTGTTTATCTCCTGTGATTGTTACCACGTCCGTGCACAGTGGCCACCGACCAGTCCTAGAGTCCCTGTCGAGGTGCGGTGCAGGCAGTGGCCCGTGTGACTGGCAGGAATGATTGCTCCTCGAACCCGGTGATCGCCGGATAACAGCGCGCCGCCCACTGTGTCCAGACCGGATGTACCCATGCAGATCAGTTTCCGATCCCGGCCCGGCCTGGTCCCCGCTCCGGACCACCTCAGCTCCGACAGCGCCGCCGCGCCCCCCGCACCGTAAGACCCTCCTCCGCAGGGCCTCCCTCGTCGACCCTGAGTGTACCACGAGGCACTGTCTGGTGCTCCTACGCTCTAAAGCCCTTCCCGCCGCCTTAGTGCCTTCCCCCCCCCGCGTGGGTCATTTGAGGCACTCAAACCGACTTTTAATAATGAAAAAAGGCTCAAAGTACTGTTTCTGGGGAAACAGACTTTTAGACGGACAAGACCATGAGGTCGATACAAGGTCAGTGAAGATCGCTGACCTCAATTCATTATTTTAATCCAAGATAGCCTTGACCTAAGTAAGGGCTAAAGTGTAGAGGTCACTGCCGGCCGAAACCCATGTGTAAGATTTAGTAAGACTGAGTACCGTTGAATCGCGTTAAATGCTTGCTGTCCAATGAAGAACGTTATTTTTCGTGACATGCCCTGGAGAAAGAGGTCATAGGTCATTGACCTGTCAAGGTACGGATCTCATATTTGTAAACAACATGTAAAAAGGTTCAAAATCCAGCTGCGTAAAATTTCAGAGCGATCGGAGCAGTCATTTCGGGGCAACTTGCGAAAATCTCTGGGCAAGGGTTGTCGGGTCCCTCGCTGTACTGGCGAAGTTTAACATCTGGGATATCGCATAAGAAACTGGATCACACAGCTCTTTGTCCATCAGATGAAGTCACAACGCGTGTGGGCTCAGGACCAAATTAACAGTATAATTGTACATCTCGCCAGTCTCGTAGCTATTAAAATAGCAGGAATTGACGAAAATACGTTTTTGTCAGTTGGTGGTAAAAACCGGCAAAAGACTGGTTTTGCCAGTCCGTCTAATACCACTGATTTTGATCGGTAAAGACCGCTTACTGGCAAAAACTGTCAGTGCTGGTTGTTGGCCGGACTGTCGGTGTGATCTGACGTAGCGCAAATTATTGATGTCTGACGGCCGGTGGCTGGAATAGCCCTGTGCCCGCGAGGTGAGGAGAGGTCGTCGTCGTGCCCGTATCGGTCGTGTGCCGGTCCCTGACCCGGCCGGCCGCCGCCAGGAACCCGGACGCCCCGGGCGACACCATTCTGGCCGAGGCGCTGATCCTGGAAGGTGCCGGCGGCGGCGGCGGCGGCGGCGCCGGCTCGCGCATGGACACGGAGGAGGGCGCGCGCGACCCGACGGCCGCCGACGCCGAGCCGCACGACAGCGAGGCGGAGGAGGACGCCGACGGTGCCGAGGAGGAGGCCGAGGACGAGGAGGACGAGCCCGAACAGGACGAGGAAGAGGAGGAGGAGGAAGATGAGGATGGTCAGTGGCGCTGGAGGAGGAAGGGGATCTCAGCTCGTATGAGACAGCGGGCGCCTACATTACACCTTGCATTGTGCGCCTTCCCCTCTCTTGTGGGTGTATGAAAATCACGTCCGCTGTTGCAGAGGAGGACGAAGAAGACGACGATGAGGATGGCTCCAACTACGATGAAGACGGAGAGGACGCTGACTTTGAAGAGATGATGTGTCTGATACAGGGAGGCAATAGTGGTGAGAACTATTTCCTCGCTCTGTTGTCTGGCTGACGGCTGTTTGTGTTTTAGTGGCTAGAACAGCATATCAAGCCATCTTTAGCGGGTTGTGTGCCCATGATTTAGAGGGTTTTCTGATTGGCATTGTTTTCCAGGGAGACAGATAGCAATGAACGTTATACCGGCCATCCTATGGGTACTGTAACTGCGCTGTTAGTGCATCCCAGAAACGTAGTCATCCACTTACCCATGGAGCTGTTAAGGGAGCTGGATCTCGTGTAATGACGGGCAGGCGAACAAGGGGGCCGGATTACTGATTCGTCGTCAGGCCGGATGATGGTGACGGTTAGGCCTGATGACGGAGCTGGGTGTGCGTGCCGTTAGGTCGGATGGTGGAACTTGATGACGTTTGTTTATGTTGGCCGTCAGGTGGGATGATGGAGCTGGATGATATGTGTTTGTGTATGCCGTCAGGTCGGATGATGGGGCTGGATGACAGTGTTTGTGTATGCCGTCAGGTCGGATGATGGGGCTGGATGACAATGTTTGTGTATGCCGTCAGGTCGGATGATGGGGCTGGATGACAGTGTTTGTGTATGCCGTCAGGTCGGATGATGGAGCTGGATGACGTGTGGATGGTTCAGCCGGAGCCGGCCGGCACGGCCTCGGTGCTGCTGAGCGGCGACCAACAGTCGGCGGCGCGGTTCCTGCCCATGGCTCCGGTCGCCGGATTGGGCGCCGCCGAAGAGGCCGCCAGCACCGACGCAGGTACGGGACTCTGCCAGCCGACGGCCGGCCGGCGCTTCGCTGGCCAGGGAGGTGGCATAGACTCGCCAGATTGGTCCGTCCGCTGGTGGCACGCCCGTGATCGGAGATGGACGATATTTTGGTTGTTGTAGAGGCTGAGTGTTGCGTGTGATGTCCGTCTGCTACCGAACGCGGCAGGTGTCTGTGGCGGCCGGGACCGTGGTATGACATTGACCGTCTGATGTCAGTCTGCCGCCGGACGCTGCAGGTGTCTGTGGCGGCCGGGACCGTGGTATGACATTGACCGTCTGATGTCAGTCTGCCGCCGGACGCTGCAGGTGTCTGTGGCGGCCGGGACCGTGGTATGACATTGACCGTCTGATGTCAGTCTGCCGCCGGACGCTGCAGGTGTCTGTGGCGGCCGGGACCGTGGTATGACATTGACCGTGTGATGTCAGTCTGCCGCCGGACGCTGCAGGTGTCTGTGGCGGCCGGGGCCGTAGTGTGACGTTGACCGTGTGGTCTGCCGCCGGACGCTGCAGGTGTCTGTGGCGGCCGGGACCGTGGTATGACATCGACCGTCTGATGCCAGCCTGCCCCGGAGCTGCAGGTGTCTGGGGCGGGCGAGACCGTTATGACATGACCGTCTGATGTCAGTCTGCCGCCGGACGCTGCAGGTGTCTGTGGCGGCCGGGGCCGTAGTGTGGCGTTGACCGTCTGATGCCAGTCTGCCGCGGTGTCGGTGGTGACCGGGGCCGTATTGTGGCGTTGACCGTGTGATGCCAGTCTGCCGCGGTGTCGGTGGTGACCGGGGCCGTAGTGTGACGTTGACCGTGTGGCGTCAGTCTGCTGCGGTGTCGGTGGTGACCAGGGCCGTAGTGTGATGTTGACCGTATGATGTCGGTCTGCTGTGGTGTCGGTGGTGACCGGGGCCGTGGTTCGCCGTTGACCGGTGTTCGCCTTGCGCCGCAGTGCCGGCGGCTCCGTCCGGCTCCGGCCAGGTGTTGCCCGTCCACCCGCTGCTGACCGTGCGCAACAGTGCCGAGGCGGTGCCGCTGCAGCGCTCGCGTCGGGCCGGCCACCAGCGAGGCTACCGGTACATCCACGTCAACACGCGACACAACTCGCCCGCCATACTGCAGCGGTCAGTCTGGCGAAGCGGCCCGGCCCGGTCCGGCCGCCGGCCGGCCGCCCGCCGCCCGCCGCTCCATCACAACCGTACCATTGGCGCTGTTGGCTAGTGGTGGCCGCCGTGGCGCGGAGTGGCGCGTTAGCTGTGTGTCGCCGGCCGCTTTGCGGGTCGGAGAGTGTCCGTCTGACGGCCGTGCAGTGTTGCCTCCAGGCTGCTGGGGCCGCACGCGCACGACGTGCTCCAGCTGACGGTGAACCACAGCCTGTCGGGCTCGCTGCGGGAGCCGCCGTTCCTGCTGAGCGACCCGGCCGAGTTCCGCGTCATCACCCACCGGCCCGACGACGATTGGCTGGACCTGACCGTGCGTACAGCGGCGCCGCGCCGTCCGCCGGCCGCGCCTTACGGCCGTCTGCGCCTCGTGTCGATTGCACCAGCTTCGTAAACCTTGGGAGCCGAATCGAATCGCACTCTTTTTGGGCGGAAAGTGGCATGTATATAGAGGTGTTGTATTGTCGTGTGCTGCGAACTACCACCACCGTTTGTAGTTTTTGTTTCAAACTCCGTTTAACGCAGAAGAGCGGACTGTCTGCTCACGGTAGAGCCGTTTGTGGTCCAGCGAGGACGAAACCAGTTGCGGATATCCGCGACTCCGACCTGAGCAATGCATTTGATTTAGACGTCAACGATGTCAGATACGAGCATGTAACCCCACTAATGAGTTTGCATCCATTTGCGAATTCGCCAGGCCCTGTAATGTATCATGTATCCTCTCGGTGTCTGTGTGACTGATTCTTGTCGACGCCCGTGGCTTCGTTGACTGACTGGCGGTTGCAGAACTCCAGAGTCACGTCTCCAATAACTGTGCGTATGTTCCGCCTGATCGTAACTGATTTGATTGTCTGGAGCGTGCAGCCATTGCCTGCTCCTGACGGCGTGTACGTGTGAGTGTGGACCACATCTGGCCAGACTCTCGGGATGGTACAGTTTTGCTGAGTCTTGTCTGTGACGTTTGTGCCTCTGTCTCTCAGAACTCGCTGGGCGGGCTGGTGGCCGGCGCGCCGGCGGCCGGCGGCCTGGCCTCGATCCCGTCGGCGCTGTCGCGCTGGACGGAGGAGTCGCGCGTCCTGGACACGGTCGGCCTGTACGACTGCGTGACGGCGTGCAAGCCGGAGGTGCTGGCCGTGCTGGAGTCGAGCCGGGACCAGGAGCTGGCCGAGCGGCGCCGTCAGGAGGAGGAGCGGCGCCGTCAGGAGGAGCTGGCCGAGCCCGGTCAGTCGCCGCCCGCCGCCCGCAGCCGCCATTACGCATCCTTACTGTCCTCTGACTGCCCATAAAGTAGAACAAAATAGTTTGGCAGTCACCAAACGGTTCCATGGGCCAACATGTGTTATTAATGGCGTGTTTGCTGATGTCTAGAAAAACCACATGTTTTTTTGCTAGTACTTCGTATGTCTTGACTGGCGGTTAGAAAGATGTGTGCTCATGAAACCGTCGTGGATTCCGCAAGCGAAGTAATCGTCACTGAAGTTCACGTGAGACTTATCTGTCGTATTCGTCAGTTCTGTCCAGATAAATGTGTGTGGTGGTGGGCATGCTATCTCTTCGCTCGATGCTTCACATTTAATCATTCTGCCCCTTGATCTGTCTGTCTTAGCCGCTTTGTCCCTTGGTCCCTCTGTTCCAGCCGTCCTGTCTCGGATATCTGTCCTTTAGCCGTGTTGTCCCTTTCTTCATTTTATTTAGCGGTCCCGTTAGATCCTTGTATAGCCCGTTACCGAAATGGGTCCGTGGTGTTCCTGCGGACGGGCGGGATTGTCCCTGTCTTGTTGCTGGGATGAGCTTGTGTCCGTCCCTCTGATTGGAGCGTCTTGTTTCAGCGCCGGATCCGGGGAGCTCTGAGGGCGGTCTGGCTTCGTCGCAGAGCTCTCCCAGCGTGTCGGCTGCCGCGACGCTGGCGGCCGCCGCGTCCGTATCATCGCCAGCGTCCGTGAGTACGGCGACGCCGACCACGACGGCCTGCAGCGGCGGCCTGCGCGTCTCGGTGCCGTCCAACCTCAGCTCGGTGTCGCGATACGTCGAGTCGATCCTGTCGCCGGCCATGCTGGCGTTCACGTCGTCGGCCGGCGCGCAGACGACGTCGGCTTCCGTTCTCGACACGCTGTCGCGTCTGCAGAACACGGTGGGACAGCTGCCAGCCTCTTCGTCGCCCGAGGTCATCATGGACACGCTGCTGTCGCAGTTCGGCGCCACCGGTATCCGGGCTGGCGCCGCCGCCGGGCTGCCGCCGCCGCCGCCGGACCCGACCGCTGAGGCCGGCCCGCCGCCGCCGGCCGCCTCTGCCGCCACTACCGCCTCCGCCGCTGCCGCCACCGCCACTGCCTCCGCCTCTGACGCCTCCGCCGCTGCCACCGCCGCCGCCTCCGCTGCCTCTGCCTCGGCGGCCGCCGCGGTGCAGTCGGCGCCAGTCGTCTCCATGGAGACTCAGAGTGTGGAGCCGCCGCCGGACGTTCCCGAGCCGCCGGCGGACGGCGCGTACTCGGCGCCCTCCGAGGAGCCGGCCGCCGCTGGCGTGGCGGCCGCCGCCGCCGCCGCCGCCCAGCCGGCCAGCCCGGCGCCAGGCGGCGGCGGCACGGCGCCGGCCGAGGCCGAAGCGGAGCCGGCAGCGGCGGCCGTCAACGCCAGCGGCGAGAGCCGGCCGCAGGAGGACTTCTCCTCCATCCTGGGCGACATGGAGATCCCGGAGGGGGTGGACCCGTCGTTCCTGGCGGCGCTGCCGGACGACATGCGCCAGGAGGTGGTGGCCGAACAGCTGCGGCTGCAGCGCATCCGGCAGCGCTACCGCCAGGTGCAGACTTCCCAGCAGCAGCCCACCATGGAGGTATTTACATTTTTATAAAGCGTCGTATCTGTGCGCCTTAATTTTTTGCAGATGTTCTTGCACTAACGTACTTGGATTTGCAGAGCAGCATGTTTTCTTGTGCAAGAGTAAGCTATTCGCAGTTTTGGATGTACGGGCGGGTCGGGTTTGCGCAGCTGCCTGAGAAGGAGTCCGGAGCCCAGCAGCCTGTGTTTGACGGCTGTAGCGGTGCTGAGCGCTTTTCTCTGTGTATGGGCCAGGTGTGCCCAGAGTTCCTGGAGGCGCTGCCGCCGGCCATTCAGGAGGAGGTGCTGGCCCAGCAGCGGATGGAACAGCACCGGGTGGCCGTGGCCAGCGCGCTGCCCGAGGACCCGGTGGACCCAGGGGACTTCCTGCAGACTCTGCCGCCGCCCCTGCGACAGACGGTACGTCCGGCCGCCTCAGGGCGCATTCAGAAGGACGGGGAGCTCCAGCGCCAGTAGGTCGATTCCTTGGAAAACGGAAACGGACCAGCGTTGGAAAACCGGGGACTGGCTGTCGGTGTACGTTGTGTCAAACTGACGATCCAGCACAGGCTCTGATTGGCCCTGTCGTTCGCTGCGTCACGTGGGCGTGGCTGTGTGGCGCTGACTGGCCGGTGCGATGTATTTGTTGTCGTGTGGCGCAGATCCTGGCTGACTTGGAGGACAGCCAGCTGGGAGTGCTGCCGCCCAGTATGGCCGAGGAGGCGCAGACCTTGCGGCGCGAGTGGGAAGCCCGCAACAGGCAGAATCCGTACGAGCCCCTCGACTTCTCAGTGCGAAGTGAGTGTGCAACAGGCCCGTCATGCGATATCGAGTGCATTTGGGCGCTTCTTGCGCAACGTTTTAGTTCGCTGCTGTGCGCGCGTTGGATATGTTTTGAGTCACGTCCCGTGATGATTTTTAAAGACCAGAAACCGATCGTTGACGCATATGGTTACTATGTGGGGGAGGATTGTTGACGTTTCCGGTATTTATTGATTCGGGCATTGTCTGAGCTGATGTCAGGCAGGTTTTCACTTGTCTGCATGGCTGCAGCAGCTCAGATTAGCAATATCAATCAGATCAGCAGTAGGGCGACAGCTATATCAACCCCGGACCATTTTAACCTGGCTGTATGTTGCACAGAAAAATTACACCAAAATGTCTCCAGTCGTGCCAGAGCCATTGAATCAACTTAAAAACGTTCCTTCATCTTTGGGAGTGTAATCTCGCCTTTCCTGCCTTCGTCTTTGGGAGTGTAATCTCGCCTTTCTTGCCTTCATCTTTGGGAGTGTAATCCCGCCTGTCCCGTCTGAGCGATGTCACGTGACGCCTGGGTTGGCCGACAGCGCGCCTGAACCAGCGGTACGCCTTCCACGTGTCATCGAGCATGCCGCTGCCGCGGCCGTCCGGCTGGCGGACCTTCACGTCCGGGACGGGCGCCAGCACCAGCGGCACGTCGTCGGCCCACCTGATGCGGTCAGTACCGGTGCCCTCACCCCTTCATTGTCTCCTGCATTACGGTCGCGTTCGCCGTCTGCGCGGTAGCCGAACATGCCTTCCTGGTCCGCACACCTCACGCGGCTGGGCCCGTGAGCTTTGCACGCCACTGCGGCTGGGAGTAAGGCGCATTCTGATTGTGGAATGTTAATCGACCTGCAGGCAGCTTTGGTGTCGCGCTTTGGCCTGTGGTGGAGTCGATCAGTCACCAGTCTAGATTGGTGAACGACAGTTGATATCGATCGTTGTTTTGGCTGTTGAGTGGGGGAGGAGCTGCTGATCGGATGCAGTAATGTTCTAGATCGGATGCAACGATGTCCCCATTACGACTGTAGGAAATCTAGAACGTTTGTCTGGATTTTTCAGTTTGCGTGGCCGCCAGCTGCTGGATCAAGAATCAATTACCTGCCTTTTAGTGTTGCTGTTTCTGGACGAACCAAAGTTGAACACGTCACGGCTGCACCGAGTGCTGCGAAACTTGTCCTACCACTGTCACACGCGCGAGTGGATCGTCAAGTCGCTGCTGTCGATGCTGGACCGGAGTGATACGACGGTCGGGGCGGCGGCCGCCCAGCCGGCGCCGGCGCCCGGCCGGCCGGCCAAGCGGCGCCAGCTCTCCACGCCGGCCGAGGTGGTGGACGTGGTCGGTGTGACGCCGCAGCGCGAGCCGGCCGCCGCCGCCGCCACCAGCGCCGCGGCGCCCAGCTGGCTGAACATCAGCATGGACGCGGCGCTGGGCTGCCGCGCCAACGTCTTCCAGCTCCAGCGGTCCGGCCCGGCCACGCCGGCCGGCGGCGCCGTCAAGCGGCTGGACCGCGCCACCCACATGACCGTGCACCCGCAGGCGGCGTCCGTCGTGTGCCGGCACGCGCTGGACGCGCTCATCTCGCTGGCCAAGTGTTTCCCGAGCAACTTCCTGCCGTGCGGCCGGCCGGAGCGGGCGGAGCGGCGGCCGGCCGGCTGGCGACACGTCGATCTCTGGGAGCTGCTGCTGCGGCTGGACGCGCAGGCCGGCCGCGCCGGCCGCGGCAAGAGCCTGGCGCGCACGCACAGCGGCCAGGCGGCCGACGCCGACGAGGCGGCTGCGCCGGCCGGCCTGGCCGCCTCCGCCTTCGGCCACCTGATGGCCATGCTGGATCACCCTGTGATAAAGAAGTCGTCGCAGCTGACGGACAGCCTGCTGCGCCTGCTGTCGTTCATGTCGGCCGGCGTACGGGAGCTGGCCGACCGGCCCGACCAGCTCGGCGACCTGGCGCTCATGAAGCCGCTGATCGGCCGGGCCGTGCGCGTGCTCACCAGCAAGTCGTGCTCCGAGGAGGGCATGGACGACGCCACCAAACTGCTGCTGCACATCTCCAGTGGGCCGGCCCAGATCAGCGACATGGTGAGTCGGCTGACCGGACCGGGCCGGGCTGGTCATGTCGTGACTGGTGCCGTTCACTGTGGAACTTCCGTCACCGACGCACGGTAAAATTCTGCAAGCGTACGTGGGATCGTGAGGGAGAACCACCTCCATCCTACCAAAAGCTGACGTGTTTTCGGTTTAAAGGCTCCGGAGGAACAATAACGTATGGACATTATTATGTTTCAGAGCTGTCTGTTTCGTTCTGTAGTTTTGTTTTCAGGTTTATTTGCGCTTTATTGCTCATTGCAGTGAATGTTACAAACCTCGTTTATTTGTTATTGATTTTCCATGCATGCCGACGGATAGTGTGATTTAAGTGTAGTTTTTCTGTAGATTTGGTTACTTACTATTGCCTTTGGACTTCTTTGTTCGTTGGAAGGTGAATGATTGTCGGCTTTATTAAGCATGTTAATCTCTTGACCTTACATAGTGCTTCTGTCCCTTGGTCGCGTTCAGTAAAGCATTACTTTCTTTTTTCATTCAATGGTTTTTACTGCGGTTTTTCCTTCCCTCACCCTGAACACATTGTACGACGAACTGAATTTGTTTTGGCTTGGCGGTTTGACTTTTCCGGTATTGAAACATGATTTTAGTTCTGGTTTTCAGGAATGGTTGCGCCAACAAGAGATGGTTAGGCCGTTGTGCTGGGTGTCGGGCGGTCGAACGGGGATCTGGGGTGAGTGTGGTATTCTTCATTTAACCTGGGCGCCCTCTTCTGCCAGGTGATGGACCTGCTGTTGGAAGGTGCCCGCTCGCTGGGACACACCGTCTGTGACCACATCCAGCGTCTGCATGAAGACCTGGAATTCAGCAACGGCTGGATGGAGGTGCTGAACCAGGAGCCCACTGAGGACGAAATGGCCGCCGTCAGCCGCGTCGAGCGCGTCGAGCAGGGCAGCATCCAGAACCGGTCAGTGCACGCTCACAGCTCGCCACACTGACGCTGCCACTTACCCCTCGCGTCAGCTCAGAATCCTCTCTCTGACCGTTCCTCTGTGTGTTGACTCCCACTGTGGTCAGTGGACCGACTACCCCCGGCTTTTGGCGTTACACCGCAGCTGACTGGTAGCTTTTTTAGTAAGCCGTCTCATTTGGCTAATATACGTCGGGATGGAAGCTGTGGCGTTTTGTATACTAACCAGTCCGGCGACCGCAGGTGCACCCGGTGCTGGTGTTGGATGTTGGCAGATATACCCGGGAGTGATGACTGGTGTTCTGTGTGCTTACTGGGCCCGCTGTGGTGCGTATGTCCGGGACCGGTGGGTAGTGCTCTGCACTGACCGGGCCGGCTGCGGCAGGTACACCCGGGAGCTGATCGTCATTAACGCCGCCAAACGCCTGAAGACGTCCGGCATGGAGCTGCGCCTGCCGTCCATGACGGCGCTCACCAGCAAGGGCTCGTCGCAGCAGTTTTTCCTGCGCATCCTCAAGGTCATCATCCAGCTGCGCAACTCGGTGCTGAGCAAGTCGTCGAAGGCGGCCGGCTCGGCCCGAGCGGCCGGCGCCGGCGAGCGGCCGGCGGCCGGCGCCGAGTCCACCGAGGCCGTGGCCGGCACGGCCAGCGAGAGTCACAGCGACCAGGCGGCGGCGGCGACGGCGGCGGCGGCCGAGCCTGAGCCGTCGGCCGACGGCGCCGGCTCAGAGAGCACCGTCAGCGAGGCCAGTCCCAACGCCATGGAGGTGGACGCCGGTGAGTGTTGGCTGACGGGCCAGCCCCGGCGTCGTAGATGTGGACGCCGGCGAGTGTCGGCAGGACGTCGGCGAGTGTCGGCGAGAATCTGCTCGGGGTACTGGGGTTCGCAGACAGCTGGGATGTTGGTGTGCTGCTGGACGACGGTGTCAGTCTTACATGCGCCGATTGTCCTTTTGTTTTCATAGTCGTAGGCTGTGATGCGGGCTGGAGTTGTGTGCTTTGGTCCGGCAGCCGTTGTAGACTGGGGTCGGGAAATGATTAGATCACGTTCACTTTGTAGGCGCAGTGGCGGTGGGCGGGCCGGAGGATCACGAGCAAGAGCAGGAGCAGGATCAGGAGCCGCGGGCGGAGCCGGAGGCGGAACCGGAGCCGGAGTCGGAGCCAGAGGAGCCTCTGCCAGCGCTGAGCCGCCTGCTGGACCTGCTGCAGCTGTGGGACACGCTCAGTCAATGTCTGCGCGCGCTGGAGCACACTCCTGACCAACACGCCGTGCTGATCCTGCAGCCGGCCGTGGAGGCCTTCTTCCTGGTGCACGCCTCGGTCGACGAGCACACGAAGCGACAGCCTCAGAGCCGCCAGGAGCAGCTGTCGCACATCGCCGACTCACAGCCCCTCTCGCCGCTGCCGTCCAGCTCGTCGGAGCTGCAGGCGGCGGCGCGGCGCGACGAGGACGACGACACGCGCAAGTTCCTGCAGTTCGCCGAGCAGCACCGCACCGTGCTGAACCAGATCCTGCGCCAGAGCGCCACCCACCTGTCGGACGGGCCCTTCTCGGTGCTGGTCAACCACACGCGCGTACTCGACTTCGACATCAAGCGGCGCTTCTTCCGCACGGAGCTGGAGCGGCTGGACGAGGGCCTGCGCCGCGAGGACCTGGCCGTGCACGTGCGGCGCGCGCACGTGTTCGAGGACTCGTACAGGGAGCTGCACCGGCGCTCACCGGAGGAGTGGAAGAACCGGTTCTACATCGTGTTCGAGGGCGAGGAGGGCCAGGACGCCGGCGGCCTCCTCCGGGAGTGGTACATCATCATCTCGCGCGAGATCTTCAATCCCATGTACGCGCTGTTCTGCACGTCGCCCGGCGATCGGGTCACCTACATGATCCACCACATGTCCCACTGCAACTCCAACCACCTCAGCTACTTCAAGTTCGTCGGCCGCGTCATCGCCAAGGCCATCTACGACAACAAGCTGCTGGACTGCTACTTCACCCGCTCCTTCTACAAGCACATTCTGGGCATCTCTGTCAAGTACACCGACATGGAAGCGGAGGACTACGAATTCTACAAGGGTACGTCATGGTCGTCTTTTTCTCGGCATACTAGATGTTCACTATTTCCTGATACTATAGAAAGTTCCATGCACATAGCTGAAGGTCTGCGCATATCAGATCGGTGTGCAAGAGATGCGTCGTTCTCCGTTGTTTCGGGCAATCGGCATGCACTCCCTGTTTGCCTGAAGCATTCTCTTCCGGTCTGTGCGGTTTTTTCAGTATGCCGGTTGCGTCATTCTGACACTCTCCCAGTGCATTCTCGGGTCGCACACTGACTGTGCGCCGCCGCCGGCAGGCCTGGTGTACCTGATCGAGAACGACATCTCCGAGATGGGCTACGAGCTGACGTTCAGCACGGACGTCCAGGAGTTCGGCGTCAACGAGGTGCGCGACCTGAAGCCGCGCGGCCGGCACATCAAGGTCACCGAAGAGAACAAAATGGAGTACGTCCGGCTGGTGTGCCAGATGAAGATGACCGGCGCCATCCAGAAACAGCTCAAGGCCTTCCTGGAGGGCTTCTACGACATCATCCCCAAGCACCTGATCTCGGTGTTCAATGAGCAGGAGCTGGAGCTGCTGGTCTCGGGCTTGCCTACCATCGACCTGGACGACCTCAAGGCCAACACTGAGTACCACAAGTACCAGCCCAACTCGCTGCAGGTCAGTTGTGGCGCCGCGCCGGCCGGACGGACCGCCTATGCACACTCCACTACTCGCTCACTGGCGGCTGTCCCATTGTATCAGGTGTGACGACCTCCCAAACTGTATCTCAGGAGCTTGTTTCAGCTTGTTAAAGCTCGTTTCTAATTTCGCCCACACCGTTCTTGTCGCTGGATTGGACTCGCCCACGTCACTTCGCAGGCGTGTGGTATCGGATGCGTCGTGGACCGTGCAGCAGTGATGAGACTAGATGCCATGCAGCGCGAGGCCATTGTCGTGCTGACCGTGGACTGATGTGTCGTGCTGTCCACTGCGTATTACTGGTCCGGTGACGAGCTCTGGGCGCCCTCAGATCCAGTGGTTCTGGCTGGCCCTGCGCTCGTTTTCGAACGAGGACCGCGCCAAGTTCATCCAGTTTGTGACGGGCACGTCGCGAGTGCCGCTGCAGGGCTTCGCCGAGCTGCAGGGCATGAACGGAGCGCAGAAGTTCCAGATCCACCGGGACGACCGGTCCACGGACCGGCTGCCGTCGGCGCACACTTGGTGAGTGCCGCGGCCGGCCCGCCTCGCCGCCGCGCACGCTCTCTTCTGTCGACCGTCCGTCCGCGACTGGGGACGGTGGGCAGTAAGGACCGGGGTGGGTCGTCTGGGTTGTTGGCGTCGTGCTGCGAAAGGTGCACGTCTGCCGTGTTTCGCTCCATCGGTCCAGATTGAATGTTATCCCGAAACGGCCCAAACTGGCTGTTTTCTCCACGCTTATGGCTCGTTTTAGTTGACATGCCGGTGTTCGGTTTCAGTTTTAACCAGCTGGATCTTCCGGCGTTCGAGACGTACGACAAGCTGCGCGAAAACCTGCTGAAGGCCGTCCAGGAGTGCTCGGAAGGGTTCGGATTCGCCTGAGCGGGCCGTCTGAGCTATGGCGTCGCGCCGCCACGGTCGGCCCAGCCGCCCGGCCGCCCCAGTTGCGTGTTATTTGTGTTTGGTTGCGATGCGCCTGCGGACGGGCGCCGGGCGCCGGGCGGCAGGCGAGTGGTGGCCAGTGCTGCGGGCTGTGGACCCAGAGACGGCAGGTGTCGCGGCCTCCGGGCGCCGCCAGTGGCCGGCCTCAGCTGGGGAACCTTCGGGCTCCTCCGCCTCGTTGTGCGAGGCTGGGGCTTTCAGTGTAATCTGTCGTTCGAGTAGACGGTATCTACCATCACCTGTGCCGCGACTGTATCAAATTGTGGTTATATTAATAAAGTTCCCATTGATTTAGAGTCATCGTTTGCCGCCGCTTATTTTCGCACAGCGTTTTAAAAAACCCAGTTTGTTTGCAGCACGACAAACGAACCACAGTTCCGACACCTTGACTACGTTTTATTTAAGAACGAGTTCACAGTCGTGGACCGAGTTTTGATTTGTTGTGCACCTCAGAGTCCGCAGAAAACGTGATACACATACCGCACTCGGCAAAAAGCACTATAAACGTTCAGCGCCGCGACAATGCAATCTCACCAGCCCCAGCCGAAACAAATCACTCCATCGGTCCCGCTACCACTAGCGCGCGTGCCACCGACCGCGTGCAGCGAGGGACGCCCCAGAACCACTTCGCCGTATGGCCAGGGGACGCATAAAACGCCCGGAGTCGTCTGACTGAGGCCGCGCTCCCTGGACCGGCTGTTCAGGTGCCCAAGCCGGCTTCTGGCGCTGACAGCACAGTCTGGCCGCCTGTCCCAGCAGTCTGTGTACCATCCTCAGCCGCCAGCGAACCTCCTCAGCCGACAGTGGACCACGTCAGCCGTCGGTAGATCTCGGCCGTCAGTGGGCCTCAGCCGTCGGTTGACCGACTTAGCCGTCGATGGACCACCTCAGCCGTCGATAGGTCACCTCAGCGTCAGTGGGCCTCAGCCAGCGACGCGCGCCGGCTCTTCGCCTTCGAACGGCGAGTCGTACGCCTCGACCGGCGGGCAGGTGCAGACCAGGTTGCGGTCGCCGTAGATGTCGTCGATGCGGGCCACTGTGGGCCACACCTTGTTGGCGGGTCTGACGAACGGCGCCGGGAAGACGGCCCGCTGGCGGCTGTACGGCCGCTCCCAGTCGCCGCCGAGCACGGCCGCCAGCGTGTGCGGCGAACGCTTCAGCGCGCTCTCGGCCGCCGCCGTGCGGCCCTCCTCGATCTCGCGGATCTCCTCCCGGATGTCTGCGAAAGGACGGCGGCCGCTGAGCGAGGCCGTCACCGGGCCCGACCGGCGTCGGGCGTCACAAGGCGTCACAGGCCGTGACGAGGTCGCGACACGGCATCACGGCCCGCGTCTGGACTCAGCGGTCAGTCCCGATCAGCAGCGACCGTGCCGGCGTCAGCGTCAACAGCGGCCGGCTGATGGCGCTGAGGCGGCAGGGTGAAGCTGAGCACGGCGCGGCATCGCCTCGGCTGCCGTCGGCCTGACATCAGCCAGCAGGACTGATGGGTCTGTCTAGTATAGGCTGTGTAGAGGCTGGAAGTGGTCAGCCAGTGTGACGTAGAACCCGCGAATTAGTGATCAGGACAAGTCATACCAGGCACGTGCCAGGATCTTCCTCGGCGGGGGGGACAAGTCCCAAATTCCGTCATATACCACTGGCATATGACGAAATTTATAGGAAAAAACGGCAATTTTATGTAATTTATCTCTTATTTAATGCACAAGAAAACATGCAGTGTTGGCTTTTGCAACACATATATTATCACTATTCCGTATTCGTGCGAAATTGCTACATATCTAGTGTAGACCGCTTGGCTCAGGGAGGGCATGGCCCTCATGGGCCCCACCCCTTGGCTACGTCTCTGAGTCATACAAAGATCAGGCAATGGGACGCGCTGGATGCCGACAGTGTTTGACCAATACGGTGCAGATTTCGCCCACATGAAGATCGGGTGAAGATGGATGGAGTGTGTTACGTGAAAAGAAAGTCGTATGAAAGAAGGTAATTTCGTCGCAGAGAATCCACGTACACGTCTCGTGATCACAGCGACGAGAAAAAGAACAGAAGTACGAGCCGGTTGACAACAGGGTAGCTATTTATAGCTGAACGTTGCTGAACTGACTGAAATGAATGCAATGCTAACTGAAAGAGCAGAACGTCTGGCGGGGATAGGCGTAACTGCCAAGCGTGCCAGCACCACTCTAATACCTCCTCATCCCCCGTCCCTAGTTCTGTCTCTGAGTTGCCCGGACGGTGGACGCCGATGGGTGTGTTTGGCAGTCGTCAGCTGCTAAAAGTCACGGCCTCCCTGACCCATGGCAGCTGTGTTAGAGCCGGCCTGGCAGCCGGCCAGCGCCTCGGCTGATGACCCCACGCGGCCGTCAGCCAACCCCCCTTCCGAGAACCCGCCACACAGAGTTCACCGTCTGTGTGACCCCTCCCCGAGCTCCAACGAGTCTCCCAACGAGTCCCTTTCCTGGGGGGCTTCTCAAGCAGCTCAACACCCCTTTCCAGGTCTCTGGCAGGCTTTCCATTTCCAACCACGACCCCTCGCCAGAGAACAAGTCAAACAGCTCACCGCCCCCTCCCAAATCTCAGACATGTCAATCCCGTGTACCTCCAACTGTCCGTGTCTGTGCAATGGTGAGAGTATGCACTTTCGGAGGAGATACAGGCCTTCGCCAGCGCTTGTCCTGATTGTTTAACCTATTCACAAAACGTTTACTTCCCTCTTAACGCTGCGTAACGGTAGGCTCGCATCCCTTGAGCGTTACGTCATCTGTACAAAACCCAAGTGGTTTCGGTTTACGGGGGTTCCTAATTCCATCCGACAACTCCAGCCAACTGCTGTTGGAGTTTGTACATCTCTATGAAAATAGACAGCCTTCTTTACACCGGGAGGAACTTGGGTTTACATTCAAATATACATATACATAATGTATATAAACAAGGACTCGACGTTTCAGCCGTTCGATATATATATATATATACATAGGTGGGCACTGGTCCGTTACTCCGTTACTCCGTTACTAACGAAGTTACTTTTTTGAGTAACGGAGTAACGGACCCGTTACTTTTATTTTACTGTAACGGACTGAGTAACGGAAGTTACTTTTGTGGTCCGTTACTCCGTTACTTTTTGGGCCGTTACTCCGTTACTCCGTTACTCCGTTACTTTTTTAACTCCTTACAGACACCGCCAGGCTTTATTTGCATCGGCACACGCCATTGGCTACTTGAATAGCCAACACCCAATAGCGTGCGGCGATACAAGCGCGGCTGGGCGCGCACTCAGCTGACAATCGCGGAGTAGACTTGTTGACAATATTCGTCAGCTGATAAACGTTGACGGCAAGCTGGCAGCAATAGTTCAGTATAAAGGCCAGCTGACTTTGGTCTCTTGGGACAAAAGTATTGAATTATGCGTAAGTTTGATATGACTTAAAATTATAAATTAACCAGTCGTCATTTTTCAGGCTAAAAGATATCAAAGTTATTATCATTTATACTGGAACAGCCAGCTGACGGCAGTTTTCAACGTTGTCTCAAGTTAGTCACGGATTGCTTACCACCGCCACACGGTTCACCGCCAAGATCACCCAAGGCTGCTGAGCACATGATTACTGCCGCCATGGCCTTGGATCTGTGATGTCCATGGGGCGATGGAGTGGTGACTGATTCTTGACTGGTCTGAAATTTTAACTACCTGACACTAAAATGTCCCATCAAGGCGTCTTTACGCCGCCACTGGAGGTCGAAAACCTTGACTCCGAGTCCGACGGTTCCTCAGCTTCGGAGGCAGAGGACGAGCCCGGTCTGGGTCACCCATGGCCACATCTAGAAACGTACTTTGAGTTTAAGGAGGAGGGGAAAAACGTCATTTTTACGTATGTCCTGTGCCGACCGAAAGAGGTTATAATCAAGGGTCACAAGAGTAGCCTTTCAAACCTAAAGGCACATCAAGAGGAAGCATTATTTACGGTATTTCCAGGTGAGAACAATGTGCACAATAAGTTGTCCGTAGTGAAGCATAATTATGAAGCTTGTCGACTATTGCTTGGACTATTTGCCTTAACCATATTCTCTGCAGGCAGTGAGACTCACATTACCCTGGGGGGGGCAGATATGCGGTAATCTACCTTTCGGCCGACGCCTACCCGTAATTTTGGGAGACGCGGAAGTGGCAACACAAGTTGTGTGAACAATTTAGCCCATTCAGGTATTTTTCTAAGCACTGGCCCTACTGGATGTGTAAACTGACTTGGTTAGGTAACTCTTGAATTTTGATTCAGTTGACACATGTTTGCCTTCAGCCGATACGAGCTAACCAAACCAAAAAAACAGGCAAATTGAACCTAACAAAAAATTAGTTTTACATGCCCATCTAGGGCAATCCCTGCAACCATTCAGTAGGTTTTAGGTTAGGTTAGATTAAATCATTTTTAACTTGGAGGACAGGCTACATTGTCCATGCGATTCGAGTTACCATTTCTACGTTCCCGAAGAAAAATATCAACTGGCCGAAACACCTTTCGGCTGACACATTATTTTTTGTAGACGCAGAAGTGAGGACCCAGACTGAAACATGATATGAGCCGTTGCCACTTTTGCACCTTCGAAAAATATGCATTGGCCGAAAGGTGAAGATTACCAATTCTGCCCCCTCCCCTCCCCGCCCTTCCAGAGATCTCGAGATGCATTCGTCCAATGTTGATGGGATGAATGCCATTTAATATGTTTCAACGAGATCTCCAATTCCGGACCACAAAAATTCAAAAATTGAGAAAATAGGGCGTGGGGGCAAACAAACTCCAAAATTTGGGGATTTTTGAAAGGCCACTGCGGCCGTGTTTACCAACCAATTTTCACGGGAATAACACGGTTCAGCTTGGAATGTCCAAGTCTTTTATATACCGAAAGCTGAAATTTAAAATAGAAAACCATAGGCAGTTCCAGGGAGGGCAAGAAGGGTGATTTTTGAAATAAGGAATTTCCTTTGTTTTTGTTTGTTTTGGTTGATATAAACATCAGATGTACAACTAGCAAGCCAGTTTAAGTTTATATGTAGCGCAGAGGTGGATCCAGGTAAACAAAATTGGGAGGGCACCATAAGCACGATAGTGCGCTCCCCCATTTTTTCAGTACCTGGGTGTGCGTTCGCCTGAAAATGTGTGTGCATACGCATTGTTTAGGATGTGTATGACTATATAAATGAGTCAGTGATCTTTATTTCTACTCAGAATGTCACGATAGTGAACCGCACAACTTTGAAGCTTTACGCACAGCACATTACCGCCGAAAACGGGGGCTTGGAACCGACTCTGCGGGACCGATTTTTTTTTTAAATGTTGACAAAACACGTGTGTATCAATTCCATGAAATGCCAGAAAATCTTGTGGCGCTGCGGCAAACAGTGTGGGAGCGACAAGCAAAAAGACACGGGTAGCAGAATCTGCCCCCCCCACAGGGAATAGGGTTAAATGAAGTGTTTTTAACCCGTCTCCGGCCGGGGTCAGAATGCCCTTTGCCCGGCCGGAGGGGGAGCGCGGATTTCCGTACCTCCCAGGATCTCGACTCCCATATATCGCACGGAAAAAAGGAAAACACCGGCGGAAAGGTTTTGTCAAACGGAGACGAAAACATTCAAGAGTTTTGACCTCAGGTCAATTTTGAAGCCACCAGACGCCATGAAAGGTCAAAACACGTCCTTGGAATTAGGTAAATAGACACAATACCTTGTCCCTGAAAAGCTGTACTTAAGCGACATATACTGAACCGTAAGACAATAGCGAGTTCATTGATATCAATTTTGGCCTTTCACAGGGGTCATGTCAGGTAACGTCATCGTTCCAAAATGTTCCACTTGTGAACGGCTAACATCCTCCGTTGCATCTTACTTATGACCATGTTTTTATAGCTAATTTGTGTTTTCAAGGGTGCTGAAGAGGTACTAAAGCACCTTTTTTTAGTCTTTTATTTCACAATAATAAAATCCATATCAGTCATGTTTGTTTGAGTCCTTCGTCGTTTGGTATTAAAAAACCGTCAGGGGTATCAGGAATCTTACCTCCACGCGCGCGCTCGTACACAAACTAATACACACACATAATTTCAAAACAAAACAAGAAGTTCGCGAGACCGAAACGAGCTCTGAACAGAGACCATTATGTTCAGGGCGGATACTTCGAGAGGCATTGTTGATCAAACCCAGTCGATAGATGTCCGCTGTTTGTCGCATTTTGCATGCGTCCGCTCCAGCGCCGGTTGTTCCCGCTCCGTCGGCGCCGCGGGCAATGAACAGGAATTCGTTGGTTTGAACATTGTGGCTAACACAGTGGTAGAATACCCGTCGCGGCTGTTGTCCCGGCGCCGCCGACTCTACAACGGCTGGTGAGGGCAGTGGGCAGCTAGCGGAGTGTTTTGGGTAAGCGCTTTTTGTTTCTTCCCTTTGTATATGGAATGCGTTTTGCAACCACAAAGCTGCATAAAAGACTTAAAACCCGCGTTCGCTTGGTTTTCACTGCATTTAAAAAAGTAACGGAATAACGGAGTAACGGTAACTTCCGTTACTTTTTAAGGCAGAGTAACGGAGTAACGAGTAACGGACTGGCTTTTTTGAGTAACGGAGTAACGAGTAACGAAGTTACATTTTTGAGTAACGATGCCCACCTATGTATATATATATATATATATATATATATATATATATATATATATCAAGGACTCGACGTTTTAGCCATAAGCCGTCACTTTGCTGACTTATGGACGGTCTTCTTCGAACAGATTCCAAGGTCAAGACAGATTTCAGGATTCCAAGATTCGGACAGATTCCAAAAATTGACACTCCGGATGGAGTGTCAACTCTGTTTTGGAAGTTATAAATTACATCTGTTAAATATAATTACTTGTTTTGGATTTAGGGCGTGCCGACGACATGTCCGTAGTAAAACCATAATAACTGGACATACGGCATCCATGTAGTTTTTTTTTTTGGTTTGACATCTTACTGAGGGATATACGAAAACAGCGAAAAGCTTACGGGAATCTTCACATCGAGGAGGCTCTTTTCTGAATTAGTTTTCTTTGTTTTCTTCCATGCCAAAGGGATGGAATACAATCAAAACGACAATCAAAACGACCCTCCACATTCGCACTTGTTTCTAACCTGAACTGTGAAAACAAACGTATGTAGTTTATCATCCCCACCGACATCTTAGCCATCATCAGTACAGGGAGCTGATGCAATCCTTCCGCCGGTATTTTCGCAGTCTACCTTACAATGACTACTGCTCTAAAATTTTCCATAGCTGGGCTTAAAACATTTTTACGCATCCTGAACATATGACCCAATACACTGACTGTTCCCTGATCTACTTCTTTTTCGAGGTCATGTAAACAGTTTAGCTGCCAGAGTCACTTGGGTAGTTTGTTGCGACCACGTGAAATGGAGGTCATGCATGTCCTGTACATGAGTAGGTGTCTTCTGTAACCAAAGCCTTTCACTGTGACGAATTTCATAAATTCCGACAACAAAATGTTAAAAGTATTCATGCGTGTCATAATTTCATGAGATTTTAACTATGCATGAAGGCTGTTACCTATAAATATGGAAACATTTTCGGGGTTGCTCACCTGGCAACCACACGACCCGACGGGCGACAAGCATTACTATCGGCGAACGACTGATAGCGCTAGTTGGCGAAATCGTATGCCAGGATCGCAAAATACGAAACGCTCGCTTGAACTGCTTGAAACTGCTCTTCATCTGAAGAAACGAAACTGACTGTGTTTTTAGACGGAATGGCAATGTTTAAATAATAACATAAAGTAAAAATACCAGTAAAATGAAAGCCCAAATGAACCGAATATCTGCAGTTCTGCTGAACGACTGCTATATTATTTAGAGGACTTGAACAATGAACATGAAAACACTTGGATCTGATTATTGGTAGTGGTTAGGAGTACCGATCAGGGGTGTAGTTCTGTGCACATGGTGGGGGAGCCGAGCCGATGGTCCGACGACCTAGCCTCCTCCCGTATGTGACTTTGTCAACGGATCTAGTCCACTTAATCTCGACCGACGGCTTTCTTTTACTTTTTTCATCTTTTGCTACCTTTATGAAATAACAAACTGTACAGATATCGGCACTGCCAGATCTGTAGAAAACAACACCCCTGATCACTGCGTCAGTTTCGCCTCAAAATCCATTTTATTTTGTTTCTTAATATTTTAGGCCAATGTATGTTTTATTTCATATGGCTGTCAATTATCTTTCCCCTTGTTAAAACTGGTAAAAAAACACTGGAGGGCCAAAATCACATTTGGAGGGGCCCAGATCTACAATGGGGGGGGGGGGGAACGCCCCAGGCGAACTTGTGCCAGGTTGTGAATCGATTCGAATCAACGCTGAATCGATTTAGGAACTAAGCACTTTTGTGTCGTGAAATGGAACCTGAATCGATTCCATCAGACCTGTGCAATCGATCGCACCCAGAGCTGTGCACCAGCTTGGTGCCAGTATTGCCCCCACTCATAAGTAAAAAGTACTGGCAAGTGATATGATCATTCACGGAACGGCAGACTTGCACAGCGAAAGAAATCTTCATGGTAAAGTCGCAAAATGAGCTATGGAAATCATTCGTCCCCGGCAGGGCTCGAACACGGCCTGTCAGCTTCCCAAACATACGTCCTAGCCACACTGCCACGACCGCCCATCAATACATGATGTCTGGGATGGGATCACTCAATAAACGGCATATATCGCCAGGCTGCATATGTCGCCAGGCCCAAATTGCAGAAGGCACACCTCAACACGTGCTTCCCGCATACACCAGGCTGAGGCTATTGATATGCAAACAGTTACCTATATCAACTGTCATGTATTAAGTGGTCCTGCCAGCCCATTGTCAGCGTCCCAGGGGCAGCAGTTTGAAGGAGGGGTGTTAATCACCTGGGCATCGCGCGCTTCACGTGCAAGCTGCAACCCCGTTTCGGCCTTAATCCATCGAAAATGGTCACCAAGCTGCCTGTCCGCCGCCTTTCTAAGTCATGATTGCACCAAGCTGCACCGTTTGCGTCCTGGCAATTGGTCGACAAAACACACAATGGTGTGTTTTGTAATCAGTAATCGGAATCGGAATCGGTGTATTCAGTAATCGGAAACGTTGATTCGCAAAGTAGCAGCAGACACAGTTCCTACACGCCGTCAGAAGTTGTTCTGGACACCTGAAAAGGGCCTTCCTAGTCAAGCTCCAGGTCTGGAAATAGCTGGGGGATCGTACCAACAAACCCCCCTACTGTCGGAGTTGGCCAGGTGGCGAATACTGGCGACGGTTAAGGGAGGGTACCTGGCCTCCGGACCGTTGGCGCGCCTTCGTGCGCGCTATCAGCACCGTCCGCATGGTGCGGTCGATACGTCGATGCGTCCACCATTGCCACGGGCAAAAACGGCAACACAAGGCACACGGCATGATCGACGCGTAGGCTTACCAGTCCTGACGAAGTAGAGGAGCATTGGGATATATCGAGGCCAACAAATGGATTATTTTAGCTGAGCAAATGGCAACCGATTTCCCTTAATCATTTGAGGTAGACCATGTCACAATTTCTGACATCAGGGTTATATCTCAGGCCAAAGGGCTCGTCAGACATCAATATTTGACCGATTTTTTTTACCCAAAATGGTGGCACTAGTCAAAGTAGGCAGGAAAATAGCAGCATCCGAGAAAAGTAAGGTCCAAACACATTTCCTGTCCTGGGGCTAATGCTAAGTTCCCGAAAAGTGAAGGCCATGCCCCCCCCCCCGTTTCTCTGTCCGTTTAGGTAAATCAGCAATACTAAGAGATAAAATCAATGTGATTTTTAGGTACTCTTAGTACAGCTCATAAAACCTTACAAACTCTTTATAAATTCCCAATTCGCCTTAAAACATTCGTGAGTGCACCACAAAACCCTCCAATGGCTTTTACAGCTTGTTTCACGGCGTAAATTGACACTGGTAAATGGTCCTGAAAACTGCAATAACGTGAATATGACCGAAATGGCTGTGTGTCTGAGTGACTGTGTGATCAACTACGGCTGCCTGGATTGACCTATGACATAACACATGCTTCACATTATTAGCTATTTTGCGGCATCACTGCATTAATAACGATAAACCGACTTAAAAAAAAACAAAGCAAAACAAAACAAAACGTAATAACAAAATATCGACGTCTTTATGAAGCCATTTTAGCGTGACTGGAGGGCCCTGACAGTTTTGTTTCCACCCGCATGTGCAGAGGCGATGCACAGTGAGGTACTGAAATTGGAACCACACTGCATTGCTTGGTTAAGGAGACAGAGGGCAGAGAAAAGTGGGGCGTCTGAGGTCCCATCAGCAAGTAGCGGGTCGATGCGATAAAAAAGTAGAAGACCATTGCCGCCTGGCCTCCTATTCGTGTGCCTCTCGATCGAAGTGTTAATGGCATTCCACAAAACCTTAGTGACGAAAGAAAAACACTGTACGGCGACGATGCGCTCAGGACCTGAGTTGGGTTCTGGTGATGGGAGGGGAAATTCCTTAACTGGTCTTTGATAGAGAAACCAGCTTGTGTCCCGTATGTGTTTCTCGTTGACAGGCGTGGAGCCAAGACAGGGACACCGCGAGAAATCGACCTTCCCAATCAGAAATGAAGGGCAAGAGAACTGTTGTTTGAAGAGGCCCATACCCTCGGATTTTTTCCAGGAAATTCTAAAATGGCGCTGGAATACCTTAGAAACGTGGAAGTTCACATTGATACGGGTGATACGGGACTCCGAATAAAATATTTGATGTTGACAGGACAACTTCCTTTGCTCCCGTAACCAAGCAACTGCTACTGCGAAATGCGGTCCTTGTGCCAAGCTGTAAAGTTGGGCTCCCAAGCACGGCTTCAAACTGCGTAACACATGACAATGCATTTAGGATGATGTGCTGATGTGTGACAGGACGATGGTAAGAACGTTGTGATGTATTTACACAATGGCAATGACTTGCAAAGGGAATGCGAAACGGTACGATGCTAGCAGTGATCTCGTCTTCAAAGATTCAGCAAAAGTTTGCCACACGCAGACAGGTATGGAATAACATGGATCAGGCAGGAAGGACACGTTTCAGTAAAGTTAAGTAGCCCTTGGGTTCGATCGCAAATCTGGCTTTCCTGAGCAAATGCAATAAATGCTGCGCAACTTTCCATGGCCCACTTGAAATATCATGAAAAACCCACAGGTACGCACGAGTTAAAAAAAGCAATGCCCGGTAATGGGACACCACTCACAGAGCAGGGCGTCACAGAATCTGTCGAGCTCGGCCAGATCCTCCGACTCGGTGGGTTCAATCATGAGCGCTCCGGTGACAGGCCACGACATTGTGGGCGCGTGGAAACCTGACGCAAACCAGACGTAGCACTGTGAGGGCGAAGAAACTGGAAGATGTTAGTCAACAGAGTGAGAGCGTGAAAAACTGCCAGGCATTACACAAAACGTTGTGCGTGAACAAGTAAAATCACGACCGACTGGAGACGTGGCTAACTTCACAGACATCAAAACGAATCGTACTTGCATGAAAGTCTTGAAGTTTGTGCTGGCATGAAACTCTTGAAGACGCGTCGTTAAACGTGACGACTGCTTTATGTTAACGATGAAACAAAGTACACCTCCTGATTAAGTATTGTACTCATCAAAATTAATGTTCAGTCGGTCATGGCCTCACAGAACGGTTTTTCGAACCCTATATGCTCCAAATCCAGCAAAGGAAAAGAAGGAAACTGACCGTAATCCTGTAGCCTCTTCGCAATATCAACCACCTCAATGCCGGCAGACTTTTTGAAGTCTCGGCAGTCCACGATGAACTCGTGTGCCACCATGCCACTCTTTCCCGTAAACAGGATCCTGTAATGATTCTCCAGCCGTTTCTTCATATAGTTGGCATTTAGAATTGCCACTTGGGTTGCTTTTCGTAGGCCTTCGAATCCCATCATCTGACAAAAGTAAAACGAAAAAAATTAACAGCGTGACAAGGTGTCTTCGAGAGCATGCTCCATTATCATGGTGCATCAGCAGCGGAGTCTCTGATAAATGCAAGCAGGCCCAAATGGCAATAAAAAAGAACGCGTAACTTATTTCATGATTATTGGTGATGAAGTAGGTCTCAAAGGCAAGGTGGCGATTTCGTGTGATAATTTGATGCAAAGAACCATCAAACATGAAATGAAAATAAGGCCTATAATTAGGACTTCGCTAATGAACATTATCATTCCTTACGCGTCCGACTACTGCATTCAAATAGTAAATGAGCCCTCATTTCATATATTTATCGGCAATATGGCGAGTCTGCCTGGCATCTGGAGACGATCTGAGAGGAGGGGGAGGCGCCGCTTGCCTTGATGTAGGCCCACGATATGGGCAGGATAAGTGCCGAGCCGTACGGCGCTGCTGAGACCACGCCGAAACTCTGGGCGTACTTGACCCTGGCCATCATATCGACCACCGGGTGAGAGGGCAGGAACGGCGCCAGGTGCTCCTTCCTGCCGACACCGGTGACAATCAGCCGATGGCCTGATACAGCTGCTGCTCTCCTCTGCTAGCCGACAGGCACGCCCGCTCAGCGGCAGCACGTCAAATCCGCAGAATCCTGGAATGGGCTGGACAGCAATAAGCATCTAAACCTACCGTTTGGTCGCATTTACATCAAAAAGATGATGGCTGTTCATTCAGGAAATTAATTTGGCTCAGCAAATTGGCAAGTACTGGCACCTGATCTGATAAAAATCGTATCTTAAAATTCAAGCTGTATTGTTAATCTTGACCATTGGCTTGAATGATCAAAAATTCAAACGAACCAAGTTCAAGCAACGTAAGTTGAAATATTAGTTTTTGAAACGCTTTTACAAGAAAGTCAGACTAACTTACGACCTGAATGAAGTCTCGACGTGTTGACAAAAAAAGACGCGCACGCCATATGGTCTGAGCTCGAAAGTCAACAAATCGCTGGAAGCCAGAGAACTGACAAACAGAGTGCGGGTCCAAACAGGCTCTGGCTCT
This sequence comes from Capitulum mitella, assembly GCA_030062745.1. NCBI lineage: Eukaryota > Metazoa > Arthropoda > Thecostraca > Pollicipedomorpha > Pollicipedidae > Capitulum > Capitulum mitella. The sequence goes on from CP099839.1 coordinate 19,897,847, forward strand.
GGCTCTAAACACGACGCTCTGGCGGGGATTTAACATGGCTCACAATGACTCGCCGTGGCACCGCCACCGGCATGGCGGAGCGGCACCAGTGGGCAGATCTCCCGGTCCGGTCCGGTCTGGTCCGGTCTGGTCCGGCCTGGCCGCCGGCCGGAGGGCCACTCACACTCCGATGGGGCCCATGCCGGGTCCGCCGCCGCCGTGGGGGATGCAGAACGTCTTGTGCAGGTTCAGGTGGGACACGTCCGAGCCGTAGTCGCCCGGCCGGCAGATGGCCACCTGGGCGTTCATGTTGGCGCCGTCCAGGTACACCTGGCCGCCGTGCTGGTGCACGTCTGCGCACAGCTCGGCGATGCTCTCCTCGAACACGCCGTTCGTCGACGGGTAGGTGATCATCAGGCAGGCCAGGTCGTCCCGGTGTTTCTCCAGCTGGGGCAATCGACACGCACGCGGTGACAGCGGGCCAGCGAGGACGTCACTGACACTTTAACCCTATTCCGTGCTCCTGACCGGTATGTGCGATCCCGTGCTGCGGGGGGGGGGGGGCAAATTTTGCGTCCCTGCGATCTCGAAAACTATCCGGTCCGATTTCCTAGCGGAACATGGCGTTAGATGGCCTGCAGCAAGATCTACATTTCTAAAAGGAAATTTTAAGCATTTCGAAAAGGGGGATAAAGGGGCCGAGACAACGGTATAAATAAAGGTTTACTTATACGAGCTTCCTGGCCACATTCTAGCTAATTTTCCTCTACTTCGTGTCACTCTTCTGGCAATGGACAGGTCTGTGATATGTTACGAGGAGGTCAATGTCCAAAATTCATAGGCGTATCCAGGACACATGAAATGGTGTACACGTTTTTAGGCAATATTAATTCATTATACAATATATTTAAAGTTTGACGAACATATTTGTGATCGGAAAACATTCCTAGGTGTGCACATGCCGTATCATATATATATATATATATATATATATATATATATGTGTGTGTGTGTGTGTGTGTGTGTGTGTGTGTATAGAAAAAAAAAAAATATATGACAAATTCCATAGCCGGATCCAGTTACCAGAATAAATGAGGTAGCTCTATATGGTGAACTATTAGTAACGGGCTATGTAGTCAAGCATACTAGACGTACTATTTTGTATTTTGCTTAAAGATCACATTTTGGGGTCATAAGCGCGAACAATTCTGAACATCATAAAATCACAGGCGTAACCAGGGCACATCAAAGAGGGTGCTTTTTGGGAAATGTGAAGTATTATTCGTCATACATATATACATATATCATACATATATCTGAATCTGGTAAGAATATGTGTGTCAAGAACACATTTTAGTATTTGTCACATGCCATATTATGTACACATTGTAAATGTTCATTAGCGGACCCAGATATCAGAAAAAAGAGAGGTCAGTAATTGTATGGTCACTGGTGATTGCTGCATTTTATTCCGTAAGGCGAGTTATAATTTCTCTGGAACAAGAAAAAATTAAATATCCCTTTTACATTATGCTGATTATGTATACTATGTATACCATGCATATGCCTTATATAAATATGTATTTGTGTAAGTGTTCCTATCAAGCGTTAGATTTGTTTTATTCATACGAATGAGTCATAAATTCTTAGGAATAAGAAAATATAAATTCACCTTTTACATGCCTCTTGATCCGCCACTGAATAACGTTTTCTTAAAAGCACTTCAAAATGTGTAGGTTACAAACATTTTTATCATTTACAATGTCCGTGACATTATGAAGGGCATCAGAACAGTACATGGCCAGGTCGAAATGCGCGATCTCCAGACAGCGCCATATTCCTCAAACATACCTTCCAAAAACGTGTCCTGGAACCGCCTCTGGATGATGTAAATTTTTGAAATGTTGCCGCAACATGTGAAGAATATATTAAGGAGAAGTTACCAAGTTTTGTGAAGCAATTCCGAAAAAACGGGGATGGCGAACAAAAAAAACTGGAGGGGGCGGACTGCCCCTCCCCCGCCAGCACGGGTGCACAGGATTAGCCCGCGCAGTGGAAGGGGGTTTCGTGCTAACGCGCTCTGGAAGGGAGGCACAAAGGTGCCCCCCTCCGATCTCAGCAACGGAAGGAAGCTAGAGACATGAAATTTTGTGGACAGGGTGGGGCTATAACAATTTACATTGCGCGCAATTTTCATGACCCTAGGTCTATATCTTCAAGGTCAGATGGGGTGGAAAAGGTCAACTTTGGGCACTTTCTTGGCCAGTACAGGCCATTCCGGACAACTTTTCGAACGAAAGGGGAAAAGGATGTTTGTTTGGCCATTAAAACGTGGCATACGACAACTTCCATTCATTTGGCGTCTTGACTGAGGATTTCGGGTCGAGTTCATGTCAGGTCATTGACCTACGACGCCATTTTTTCATCCCTTGCAAATCAGATTTCGAACAACACGAGACAGTTTGAGAGTACATAAGGGCGTAACATGTATCTTTTGGCGTATTTCCAGTGAAGGTAGCCAATATCGGTACATTTGGTCACTTGCAGCGTTTATATTTATGCATGTATGTATATGTATATATGTATATACAAGTATCAATGTGCCAAACGTGTTTCAGTAAGGTCTTTGAATGCATATTTCATACAAATCGACATATCACAAAGCAAATCTGGACCAGGTCACAAAACAGTTGCCCTTGACCTTTGATGACCTTGATCCTGAAATGACTCCGGTATATATGTATGCGTATCCATGTGCACACACGTGTTTTTATTAGGGTCTTTGAATACATATTTCATACAGATCGACATGTTACAGAACAAATCTGGGCCAGATCACAAGATATTTAAACTTGACCTTTAATGACTTTGACCTTCACTGACCTTGGTACATGTAAGCGTATCAGTGTGCGCACACGTGTTATTAGGGTCTTTGAATGCATATTTCATACAAACCGACATGTTGCAGAGCAAACGTGGATCAGGTCACAAGCCTTGACCTTGACCTTTGATGACCTTGACCCTTATTGACTCTGGCTGTGGTCCAGGTACATCCATCGCTTATGTCCGAATGACGTCGCCTGATTATGTTAAAACGGGTAGTCTTAAGCAAGTAGTAAGTAAGTAGTCTTAAGTAGCTTAAGTAGAACGCTAGTTCTTTCACAAAGTTCTCATTTGTCAGCGACAACAGTGGTTTTCGTTATGTTTGCCTGACTTCAAATGCTTGAAACTTCAAAAAATTTCCTGCCGATTTCCGATTTTTCTGTGTCATTCGACGAGTTATTCAGTTGCCATAAATGTCACAAAGTAGCAGGAACCAGCTTCGATCCGTTATTGAGATATTCAGGAAAAATAGGTGGGGAGCACAAAAAGACCCCCTTTCAGCGCGCGTGTTAAAGGGGAAGGCGTGACTGGTCAGCTCAAAATCAGAGGCGCAAGGCATCATATCCAGATTTCTGTACGGACTGTGTTTGCGGAAGATCTGCCATCCTGCATCACTTTCTTTCTGTTTTTCTTCTGTTTTGCCGGTTTTACCGACTGATCGAGTTGGCAGACTTATCGGCTTGGCTGTCGGCCCCCTTGGCTCTTGATTAAAAATCCAGACAATGGGCCTCCGTTCACTGGTCAGATCTGACGGTGCGCAAGCCTGCCAACACCGTCCACGTGTCCATTCCGCCGCGTCCCCTCACAACCCGTTTGGTTCCCGTTTTCAGACAGATATTATAGCAATTTCATTTTGGAAGTCGAAATTTATTTTTATAAATTGCAATTTTCAGAAATGGCGAAAAAGTGACCGAAATCTAAGGAGAGACCACCATTTTGGTTAGGTTAGGCTAAACGGTTGGTGCACGGTCTACATCGGAACTGTAACTTTTAGTAAACTGGTTTCGATCCGCCAGTGCCCCCGACTGCCTTGGTAGTGCCCATCATTCAATCATTTTTTGTGCCGGCTGTTTTTTTTTGCCTTTCTGGCCGAGCTATTTGTTTAGCCGGTTCCCGACCTGGGCAGTACCCGGAATCCAGCCGGCTCTCTGACATCGGCCAGGCTCAGAAGACGCGCTGTTGTCAGTGTCTATAACGCAGCGCGGGTGCGGAGGTCTGGTTCAGAGATAAGAAAAACCAGACTCCGAGCAGCGGCGGGACGCTCAGACCGCCTCGTCTGCTCGATGGAGGAGGCGCGCCAGGCTCAGCGGCGGTACCTAAAAACACTGTACCTCGTGTTTATAGGAATGTGTTTGTGGAGAAGCAACCATCTATAGAAATGTCGCGCCGCCAACTGGGAGAATAAGGCCCTCAGAGAATGACTTTGAGGGTGTAGCTTCAGAAATCATACACAGGATGCGACGGAACGTATAATGACCGCGTCTTTGAATGCTGTATTCAGTGGCATCTTCGGAAGAAGACAAAATAGCAAGTGGACTAAGACCAGTAGACGAAAAAGATTCAGTGGATCTGGCGACGTGACGGCATCACGGTTAGCGTGAGGTCGATCTGATGAACTGACATACGCATTGTAGTGAGGATACGGCATGAACGGGGGCTGTGCATTGTTCCAGCAACTGCCAGTAAAGGCCGGCCGATGTATTAGGTCCACCTCCTGGATCATCGCACTGCTGGTCGTCGCCTAAGTAACAGTCGGAGCCCCAAGCTTCTGGTTGGCTCGAGACTCAATGGGTTAACCTGTCAGTAGTTAAATTTGAGGGTCATGTCCAAGTGGCCTTGTCCCCAGTCTTACCCGGGAACACCACCACACCTGGCCCTATTTGGCACTCTGATTCTTGCCCCATTTTTTCGCAGCCAATGAACACATCAGCCTACTTTTCGGTCATATGCTTCATACACCAGTTTACTCCCCGGTCATTCAGCCAGTCGCCCGGCGGTCTCTCTCTCTCTCTCTATCTCCTCCTCTCTCTCACTCACTCTCTCTCTCTCTCTCTCTCTCTCTCTCTCTCTCTATCTCCTCCTCTCTCTCACTCACTCTCTCTCTCTCTCTCTCTCTCTCTCTCTCTCTCTCTCTCTCTCTCTCTCTATCTCCTCCTCTCTCTCACTCACTCTCTCTCTCTCTCTCTCTCTCTCTCTCTCTCTCTCTCTCTCTCTCTCCTCTCTCTCTCTCTCTCCCCCTCTCTCTCTCTCTCTCTCTCTCTCTCTCTCTCTCTCTCTCTCTCTCTCTCTCTCTCTCTCTCTCTCTCTCTCTCTCTCTCTCTCTCTATGTACCTTTGAACTGAGATGCTTCAGGTCGACGCTGCCATCCTTGAGGACCTGAACGGCCTGCACCTTCATGCCGGCCATCTGGGCGGAGGCCGGGTTCGTGCCGTGCGCCGACGTTGGAATGAGACAGACCTTGCGGTGGCCCTCTCCCTTGGCCTGCAGGTAGGACATGATGGCCCGCAGGCCCGCGTACTCTCCCTGAGCGCCGCTGCAACAACCGACAAATCAGCCGTCCACACCAGAAACGGAAGCCTCGAAAATCAAACGTGCAAACGACACGCCGTAACCACTGGACTTTAACAAAACCAGGCGATGCTGTTGCCTTACGAGCTCACGGACGCAGTCACGCCGTGGCCACGGCACAAAGGATCTGAGTCAGGCGCCGGCAAACAAGAGAGCTTTGCCAAGGTAGGTACCAGGGTGCGGCGCTATGCGCCATCCCCAAAACGTCGTCGGCGCTGCGTTTACTCGCCTTCGGACTGCTGACACCAGGGCCTGATACCTGCACCCGTTCCTTCAGCCACGAAGTCAAAATCGTTTTCAGAGGGTTCAGCACTATACGGCCTCAACAAAGGAATACGTGGGTACCAGGAATGCACTCACGCCGTCACGAAGAGAGGTCCTCGCGTGCCGGAAATCCGCCTCACCTATTCGGCTGAAATGAGATCTTGTCGTATCCAGTGATTTCGCACAGGTCGTGTTCCAGTTCCTCGAACAGCTCCTTGTAGCCCAGCGCCTGCTCTTGTGGACAGAAGGGATGCAGCTCGGTGAAGTGTGGAAAACTGCACGGCTGCATCTCAGTAGTGCTGTTCAGCTTCATCGTGCATGATCCCTGTAAACAGTGGACAGTCAGAGTCACAGCCAGGGCGGATCACCAGCCAGGACAGATCATCAGCCAGGACTGATCACCATCCAGGACAGGTCACCCGACAAGACAGGTCACCAGCCAAAACAGATCGTAGGCCCAGGACATATAACCGGCCAGAACAGTTCACAAACCACATGAGACCACTACGCGTCACATGTCACCATCCAGGACAAAGCTCCAGTCGGGGCAGGTCAACAGTCAGGATAGGTCACCATCCAGGACATACCACCAATCATGACAGATCACCAGCCAGAACAGACTATCAGCCAGTACAAACCACAGACAGGACAAGCCGTCCACCCAGAGCAGTCCAACTGTTCACACAGTTAACGGGCTACCCAGTTGACTTTCAGAGAGCCAAATGAAATTTCAAATTTCAGCGAGCCAACTTGAGCCGAGAAAACGTTTCCCTCCTTTGCCTTAACTCACGTGTATGAACTTTGTCTGCTCGCATGCGTTATCCGCTTATATTCCCATAAGTGCAATTGAGGTAACATTGCTTCACGTAACTGTTGACAATTTTCCTCCTCAGATGTGTCGTTAAAACCAATGAAAACCGGCGACAAACTGAAAGTGAATGCAGGTCAGGTCGGTCGACCGTCCGCTGGACCTAGGCCAGCTGGCAACTTGCCAAGGGAATCATGGAGTGGACCAGCGAGACGTCCTTGTTCTCCAGACTCTTCATGTACCGGACCAGCTGCGTCTCCGACTGGTGGGCGCTGAACACCGGGTGCTGCAGGTAGCTGGAGGTGCGCCGGAACTCAGAGTCGAGCAGGCTGCCCTCGATGTTGCCGCCCTCGACCAGGGCGGCCACGTCGTCCGCCGTCTTGGACGACTCGAACACCCACAGCAGGTCGTCAATGTCGTGCGCCTCCACCGTCTCGTCGAGGGACACTCCCACCTGACGGCGTCGGCAGGCCGTCAGCAGTGGGATCATGCCACTACAGCTTGGCCAAGGTCATCTCAGCAGGACAACATCCGCCCGACTTCAGTGGACATATCACCACCTTCCTGTCAGATGCAGACTAATTAGACAAGTTTTTTGGATTTATTAATCGAAAACCCTTCAAGCAGAGATATTCCTAAAAACCTAATTGTTCAGGAACCTGTTGTTCCTTCCTCACCCAAATACCCGATTAATCAGTTGTTCTAATGCACGGTTACTATCGTGCACGGTTCTTAGTACAATTCGGCTTTTCTGAAAACGAATATAAGATGGGAAGGGAACCGTTTTTAGGTGTCACTGATGCCGTCACATGCCTCATGCCTTATGTAAAAAGACGTGGCATTTTTAGTGTGTAGAGCCAAAGGATCTAGTCTACGCTTTCAAGGTCTTCCTAAGGAGGCACCAGTGGTTATTCCAGAGGTTACGCATTTTTCAAAGCGTTGATGATTTCGTATCTACGTGAACCACATCTGAAAATTCGAATCCATTCAAGCCACGCGCAGGAAAATTGAGATGAGTCCACCAAGACTGGTGGACTTCCAGAGGCCCAGCACCGGACGTGAAAGATTTGTGTCATTATACCGTATATGGGATATGTCTATGTCGTTACACCGGATGTGAGAGATTTTCCTGGTCGTTACTCACACATCCGTCGTCGTAATAGCGCAGGTTGATCTCCTTCTGAATCGCCCGCATCCGGATCTCCTGCTGCGACTCCTTGGGTTTTACCTTCAGCGTGTCGTAAAATAACGGATTCTGGATCTCGTTTCCCTCGTCCCGGAGACCTTTAGCCAACAAGAGAGTTGCGTTGTGAATTTTCTTGGAGATTTTTTCGATGCCCTGAAAACGGAGAACAAATTTCAGCTAGGCGCCTGACAGAAACGACAGAAACAAGGTCAGAGAACTGAGAAAGAGACTGCTGTAAAATCTTTGGAACCACGTAAAATCACAGGATCACACCAAAGTCAGGTATACCGATTATATATGTGCCCACATCGATTATGTGCATGTCCCCGCCCTGCCAGTCGCGGAGCTGTCGTTGTGGTTACAACGACACCAGTTGCGAATGACCACCAACGAACAGCCCACTTTTCATCGGACGGTATTGGTGATACTGCGTATATACAGAATACGTGTACCTCGTTCTACAGAATACTTGTCATACAGAATACTCGTATACCTATTTTAGCACCGATGCATAGACTGTAATGGTTCATCGCAGTGGTTCGGCTTCGGCGAAAGACTGAGCAGTGTCCAGGCAGCATACGGCTGGTCAAACGGCTGGTCTTCTTTGATTTTTGCTTGCCATGTTTTTAATTTTTGTTATTGCAAAGAAACGACTGAGAAACACCGGAGGTCAACCGTCTACGGGGCTATATCATTGACGTTAGATTGTTTGGGACCTTGCTGGAGCAATGAGACACTGGCCAGAAATGCCTTATTGCTCAAGAGCAACCTCATTGAACACTCAAACACCGCACTGTCAAACACACTACATTGTTCACGGAAGATTTACAAAGCAGACTGAGACGTAGTGCTGTATCACGTCGGTAAAGTTGGTTTAATATTCGGATACTCGGATATTTGCTACAATCGATAAGTGCCAACCATTTGGATTTCGCTTAAAATTAGCACAGCGCTTCCAATACATGTCGTCTATATCCCACGCAAATGATAGAGTAGCACATTCATAAATTACTGGGCTATCGATAAAAGAAAACGGTAACTACCGTGAATTTCAAAGCTAAGAAATTACAGTTTTTAATGACAGGAACATGACATGACATGACAGGAACATGAAACTTCTATGGAGTGATCCTCTAGGGCATCAAGAACCACAATAGACGTCAAACAACGATTTTCAAGCTGTATAGTCTAAGCAGCCGTTACAACACCAGATATTTCGAAAATCAGAATGACGGTAAAAAGTCTACCCCTTCGATTTCGATGAAAATTTGCACTATGCTTTAGACGAATGTCATCCATATCTTCCGTAAGTGGTAGAGTAGCACATTCAGAAATTACGGAGATATCGGAAAAGAAAACTGGAAATGTCGTGAGTCACCATGCCCAAGTTCTCCAGTCTTTTGAAAACCATGAAAGAAACACAAAATTTGCATGTAGTCACCCAAAGCCTTGAAAAAACGCCATAAAATCATCAAACGGCGATTTCTCATGTTCTATGGTCTACATAGCCGTTACGATACTAAATGTACAGCACATTAAAACAAGGAATAATGCCGACTCCTTCGATTTCGCTGAAAAATTGCACAATGTCTTAGAGAGATGTTTTCCATATCCCCTGTAAATGGTACAGCACCACATTCAGAAATTACGGAGGCTACGGCAGTCGCAGTTTTCTGTTATCGATAACTCAGTCATTTATGAATGTGCTAGCCTTTTACTTGCGTGGGACGTAGGCAACATCTGTTTGAAATTCTGTACTAGTTTTTAAGGGAATTGAAAGGGTCGGCACCCATCAGTTGTAGTGAATGTCTAAATATCCGTATAGCAAGCCAACTTTACCGACGTTTCCGCATTTCCCCCGAGTTGACCAGATAATGGCATTAACTAGAATCCGGATTCAGCTTATCTTTTTTAGCACACATCACAATGGCAACAACAGACTTCAATCTCTATATTAATCCGTCCCCGACTGGGGGCCGGTTGACCACCCCCCTAAGGTTTTCTAGGATTACGAAAGAACGAACAAACGCAGCGCCACGAAACTTCGTGTACGTTTTGCTTCACCATTTTTTCATCTTGTGTCAAAGTTTTGACCTCAGCTCAAGTCAGGTATCTGACCCAGGTCAGGTCAAACGGACCTATGTCCAAAAAAGTTTAGCGCCCAGTAGCTTTTTCGGAAAACAAGATATCACAATACGAGTTTCAGGGACTTGTGATCTTGATAGATGCAACAATTCTGCCATCTCATACTTTTCGGAATTTTTCGGGTCATTGACCTAACATCAAGACCATTTTTAACACATTTCGCCGTTTTTTCGGATACTGACGCAATTTTTCAAAACATTTTTAGCGTGGAGTGATGCAGACATCTAGTTACCGTCAATGGGCAAAGTATCAGTGACTTCCAGCTATTGACCAGAGGTCAGGTCACGAACAACTGTTATGAGCCAAGATGTACCACCGTCAAAATCAGCGATGAATTACTCAGAACTGGTAAAAAATGGCAGAAGTGTCTTGCACAGATGTAAGTAATACCAAGAACCCCAAAAAGTTTGAAAAAAGTCGCGTATTTTGGAAATAAACAGGTTCTCGCGAATAAAGCTCCGCCAGTTGTGTAGATTGGCAACTAATAAACTTTTCCAAAATTTAAGCGCCAGAAACCATCAAAATCACCACTAAGATCAATAAAATTTAGATGGATAGACCTATGTCGCGCAAATAAAGAAACGCTAAAATTAGTTTTCGTTAATTTCTTACTGCGTACGGCTGCCGCGCTTGCCGGCAACCGGCGTGAAAATTGCCGTGTCTTTAACTCAACGTTTCGGCGTATATATTGAACAAATCTGAGAGAAATTAGACGTGTATCGGCATCTGCGGACTTTACTTGTGTGGACTAATACCTAAACGTTATAAGTCACAGTCCTTGAGATTTCTCCTTGAGTTCCTTGAGATCATGAGGCCATTTCTCGGTCTCATGCAGTCGGCTATGAGAAAAGATATATAGGACATAATTACTTACATATTATCTAAAACTAAAAATGAAACCAGTTTCGAGTTCCACTCGTCAAAAGCTTTCCAACGGTGTGCTTATTTTTTATCGTGCGACCAACCATTCGTGAGTTAGAGGGGAGGGCGGTCAACCCAGTCGGGCGTGATCGTGGCCGACCCATGGTCGTGCGCGGGTTAAATTGTGAGGAAAAGTGTGTGAACTTGCAGAATGGCTGGAAGAGCGCACTTTGTGAAAAGAAAGCGTCACCCTTAATCTGCTGCCATGCCAGTCATGCCCAAATCTCAACCCTCGTTGATAAAGAGAGTCAAGAAAATCGAGAAAATGGCCGCCACTCTGAGACCGCCTATGGTTCTGGGCTGAGATTTGGTCATCTGACAGGAGTGGTGGCACGAAATTATGTATGTATGTATTAAAGTTTCGGCGACATCCGCCGCACGCAGCGCGCACAACGCGCAAATCTTTGAATTTGCAGAGCATTCCCAGGCTAGTTCGATCATCTGCGTTGCGGAAAAACCCAAGAACTCAAGCACCTCGAGACAGTAGTCATGTAACTCATTTTTCACAGTTATACATCAGTGCGACATATCTCACTGTTCTACACATGTGCGACAAACGCAAAAGTAAATGTCACCTTGGGTCCGTGGTAGACGGCGTACATGGCCGACATGTTGGCCAGCAGGGCCTGGGCGGTGCAGATGTTACTGGTGGCCTTGTCCCGTTTGATGTGCTGCTCTCGAGTCTGCAGCGCCAGACGATAGGCCACCTTGCCCTCGGCATCCCTGGCGAGTAGGCTCAGGTCAAATGCCGTCAGACACCTGAACCCACCAAATACGCGCCGGGTGGCGGAACAATCACAGCATGGCATTGCCGTTATCAGGTTTTGGGCCAGACGAATTATGTAACGCAGCGATGCCGTGGCACCGTTCCGGGAAGAGTTTTCTAACGTCCAAATGCCGTAGTGCCGTTCTTAGATGAATTTTGACGCCCTGTAGGCTTTTGAAACGTCCAAAATGTCAGAACAACCGCCATCCTGAGAGGGGCTTCTAACAATACTAATGTCGGCGAACACGGGCCTTGATTCAACACGAAAAGTTCAGCGGTATCCCATACTCTGCCTTACAAAGGAACACAGACAAAAACACACCAACAGCTAGCGTCCGATATTGGCTCGTGAAGTTCAGGTTTGCCTGTCGCTACAGCGTTCACGCTAAGAGTAATGCCACCTGTTTATAGAAGTCCGAGCTTCTACAAATAAGCAGTCGGTGACTGGCACGGGGTGCTAGGCGCCACTCCTCTTCGCTGACCTTCTGGCACCCCCTCCGACCTCCCGACTAACGCACGCAAACTGACCTGGTGACCCCGATCATACGGCCGGGCATGTTGCGCACCAAGTGCGCCTGGCACGAGAAGAAGCCAGCGTGGGGGCCTCCGTAGCCGGGCGGAACACCCAGCCTCTGGCTGGTGCCCAGAGCGATGTCCACTCCGAATTCCCCGGGCGGCTTCAGAATGGCCAGAGCCATCAGGTCCGTGGCGCAACAGACCAGGGCCTGGAGTCAGAGAAATATGGCTCGTAGGTCGGCGTTTGAAGCCAAGAAAAGGATGTCCGCAGGCCAGTGTCTGCAGCGAAGACCGAGGTGTCCTCAGAGCACGACTGGCAGCCGACAACGTGCACGGCTCGACGTTCTCAGCGGTTTCGCCTCACATCACCGACACTGTCTCGCCATTTTCAATAGTTATCACCTCGCATGGTCGACATAATTTCGTCTCCTGAGAGGTTTCGCCTCGCGTGGTCAACATTTTTTTGTCATTCTCTCTAGCTGCCACCTGACGTGGTAGAAACAGTCCGCCCTTATCAAAGGTTTACGGCTCACATGACATGCAGGGCTTCGCGCTCCCCAGGGGTTCCCTCACCACTTGATCGGCAGGACTTCACCATTTTCAAAAGCTCCTCCGTCACATGGTTTATGATGGGTGGTTGCGATTAAATGGATTATGATGGAATTCTCAAGGATTCCGTTTCCGCTTAGTCAGCATGGTCCGACCCTGTCGAGAGCTCCCGCTCACGTGGTCTGTTTATGGCAGCGGGCCGATGGCCCGACGCCGCTGACGTACCCCGTGCTGGTGGGCGCGGCGCACCAGCTCGGCGTGATCGTACACCGAGCCCTCCGTGTCCGGGTACTGGAACAGTATGCCGGTCACGTCGCCGCCGCTCAGGTCCATGGCAGCCAGGTCTCCCACCTCGATCAGCAGGCCCAGCGGCTCGCAGCGCGTCTTCACCACGGCGATCGTCTGCGGGTGCAGCTTGTCCGAGACAAACACCCGCCGACGCTTGTTCACCCTGCGGGAGGCCGGCCCACCGGCGTCAAAGCGGCCAACAAACGTAGGACAGACGTGACAGATGCTGACAGGCCTGCGCAGGACAGACGTGGCCAACACGCACATTGCTAATATAATGAGCAAACGCTGGGCAAACCTGATGGGCACGCACAAGACAAACGTGACTGACAAAAATAGGAAAAATGGAACGAATACGCCTAGGACAAACGTGACCAGCAGGCACGAGACAAACGTGATAAACTCACATGAGGCAAACGTGACCGACTTACACAAGACAAACGACACGAAAACACATAGGACAGCTGTATGGCGTTGGCAGGCGTTCCACTGCAACGTCCTGTAAGTACAAGTACTGGACGGACATTAGATAAATACCGGACAGATGACGAACAGAAACGTGGCGACTCTGGCTGTCCAACGCAATAGTCGTTGCCACTAGTCGCATGCTAATAAATTCCCAAACAAAAGATCTTTCGAGGAACAAAACTGATGCCAATGGCAGGAGGCAAATGCACTCTGCTTCTGGAACAAACTGGACATCTTAATGAAAGGCAGAAAAGTGGTTCAGCTGTGGGAAATAGCGGCGCACTGCAGGTGCACTGACCATTCATCCATCAGGTGAGACATACTCCGTTCCTCAGAGACGTCGTACGCCTTGGCGAAACGTTGAGAGTTAACACGCGCAATATTCTAAGAATTCATATCTTGCTTATGCTGAGTTTTGGCTCAATCCTATCATCGCGTACAATCGACAGAAAGCGCGTTATCAGAAGCAATTGAAGTATATCCATAAAATTGAAAAATAGCAAAACCGCAATAGTATTAAGTTAACAATACATATATATATATATATATATATATATATATATATATATATATATATATGTGTGTATGTATGTATAGAAGGTACAATATTATACCTTCTTTCACTAGGTATACAAAGACGCAGTTCCATTTAACGTGAAGTGAACGGACCCAATATTTTTGTCCGATTTCCGACAGAAGAATACGAAAGCAAAATTTTGCGTTCTTTAACCTTTAGTTCAGTTTCTTTGTTCCTGCAACACCTTTTCTCATTTGGGCTCCGTGTGGCACGCAAGCAAATCAGACGAAGCTTTAAACATTGTCTCAGTACCAGTCGTTTAACCCGTCTTAGACCATGGTAAATGGCGTGACGCGACTAATGAGCCGTACAAAAACAACCCCGCCCCACCCCCACCCTACATTCTTTATATATTTGACGATATATTTGACCGTAGCAACCATATATTTCATATAATGGTTGCTACCGTGATGTTAGAGATCAGAGTCTGTGTTAAACAGAGCTTGTCACAGGGACTCAGACTCCTACATCAGATCGAGGAATTCTAGGCAATGGCTGTTTTTTTCGAATGTTTAACGTGCCAGTAACGGTGCGACACCACTGCACGATAGCCGTAATGCTATATTGCCCAATTACCAACTGACCCGCGGACGAAGCATGGGACGCCGATATGACTCGGACCCGCTTAGCGAGGACAGATACTACACCTGCACTCCACCATCTGAGTTAACGACCAAAGTTATTATATATAACGAACTTACGGAATTTGAGTGATTTAAACGTCAGTCGATATAATCCTACATCGTGCGATTTTGTAACGTGAAATGAATTAGGTTTGAGGCAATGATGAAGATAAAGGCCACGATAAAGTACAAATTTGTTACAGCTCTTAAATGATCACCGAGAAAAGACATTCACATCCCATCAAAACTAACTCAGATACTTAGAAAGAAAAAAATATTGAAGCGTACCATACACATACCTATAGCCAAAATTCGTCTTTTTTGCAGTGACCTTGTATTCTGCAATCTCGAGCCAAATGTGGCGCAGCTTTTAAATGGCTGTTTTAATACATTTTTAACGCAGCTTTGCGTTTCAAGAGAAAAACCGCAAAAATAAATATCTGAGCCGAGGTGTACTATCATGAAACTATACCAGCATTTTGAAACTTGTATGAGCAAAACACAAGCGAATTCGAATCATATGATGAAGGTGGACAGCACTGATAAGACGTTTCTTTCCAAAACGCGTGGAATGACGCCACAAAAGGCACTGAAATTTTCAAGTCGGTGTCTTTGTTCCTTTTTGAAGTTATCTCAGAAATTCTTAGTCGCAGATCCTGAAACATTTTGCAGGCTTTGTTCCGTGATTGAGGAGCTACACGAGATGTCCGTCTGTGAGACTGAATGAGTACGTCAGGTGTCCGTCTGTCAGACTGAATGAATACGTCAGGCGTCAATCTGTCGGACCGCATGAGTACATCAGGTGTCCGTCTGTCAGACTGAATGAGTACATCAGGTGTCCGTCTCTCAGACTGAATGAGTACATCGGGTGTCCGGCAGCGACGGCGCAGGTGGTCCGTGAGCTCTGCAGCTGGCCGGCACCGCTCCGCGATCGCCTGAGGCCTGAGCCGTACCTGTAGCACATGGCGATGGCCTCGGCGGCGGCGGTGCCCTCGTCCAGCAGCGAGGCGTTGGCCGTGCTCAGGCCGGTCAGGTCGCTGACCATGGTCTGGTAGTTGAGCAGCGACTCCAGCCGGCCCTGGGCCACCTCCGGCTGGTACGGCGTGTACTGAGTCGTCCTGGACGACGCCGCGGCGGGTCAGCGCTGCGCTGGCCCAATGGCGCCGTCACGTGCACAGCGTGTCCCACTCCCCCCCCGCCCATCAAAACTGCTGTGCCATTTCAAAAGCAAAACAGTGACCCCGTCCAGAAAACAGCGTCATGGATGTGCATTAATGATGAACGATTTGGCCATGGATGTTTTGCCATTTTGCAACATGCACGCCGAGGGAATGGACGTAATAAATGTCCTTTTGTTGCTCAGAGTATCAGGTAAGTACCTGTTTATCATAGGGCCTGATGACTTTAAAACTCGCAGCTGAACTAAATCAGTCCAGCAATTATCAATCCATCACATGACAGCCAGATAGCAATGATACTTCATGTCACGATGTAATAAAATTTTCTGACGTACAGGTGTTCATCTTGCGCTGAACATATGCCGGTATCATTAACCCTTTAGCAACTTCGGCAGCCTCCTTACCAGCCGGGGTTTTCAAACATATTGCGCGAAATCGTGTGCGGCACTCGGCAGTTGTAGTAGCCCATGCCAATGTAGGAGCGCCAGATCTGGTTCCTCTGAGCGATCCGCTGAATCCTCTCCAACAGCTCGTGCTCACCTGAGAATCGCACACTTGAGCCGTTTCTGCGTCTAAATAACCTCACTACCATCTTGAGCAGCAAAAATCTTACACGCAGCAGAACTGTTTGCGATGATGCAAAACCGGGAAAACAAAAAGTTAGGGCGAAGACGTAACCATACACACGGACTGCGTCGCATTCCCAGGTGTCAAGCGGTGCAGCCATCATCAGGCGGTGCCGACGCTATCCCCGACCCGAATATGGCAGGTCAGAGGGCGAGACTGACAGATGATAACGGTGCCTACTTCAACCAAACAGGCCGTGGCTGGTAACAGCGAGTTGTGAGTCAGAGACTGCTACAGACGGCTGCGTGTAAATTACCACAAAACCTGTACTCTCAGTCCCTCTTGGGGCCTTGTTATACCAATTCCTCCTCGGACCGTTAGAAGGCAATGAAAATGATCGAGATTAAGGCAAGCATATGCATTTTTTTAAGAACGTTGAGTGTTTATCCAAACTCCTGTGGAGACTTATTACAACTCCAAGTTGAGATCTACATGCCTCCCATTTCCGGGCAATAAATAAATGGTGCGTTTAAGTGACTTAGACCTAGTTAGCTGGGTCACCCATGAACCGGCAACTTTCAGAAAGCAGCATCTCCGCTGGGTTCGCCGACCCAACCACTCACTGTGAAGAGTTCATCACAGATCACTGTAGTGAGTTCAGTACATAACGAGTCTACACGGACTCAAAGAACAGCTCTGGATACCATCCAGATACCAAAGTACCACCCTTAGCTAAATCATGCTTTGATGTAAAAACATACTGGAAGATAATCGATCCACTTTGAAGGAAGCATCTGTGTTTCCTGTTAACGCGAAGCACATCTTTGTTCCTGGGCGTTGCCTGGTCGCGTTCCATTAGCCACCCAGCTTCCCTTCTGGAGCACTGGTGCCAACATCATCCCACTGACGGTGTCCCCCAGACAGCAACTGGCTGGAATGTTTTTCATACGGCAGCGTGAGCTGAACAGGCGTCTGGTACTGCGTTTTTCGTGTGCGAAGAGGTGACCAAATACTTTCATCGTCTGCAAAGATTACATTTACAACATCTCACAGAGTTCTAAGTATGGCAATGGTTTGTTAATGTATTCAGTTTTCGTGGGGCTCGTGGTAAATATCTGCCGAGCCGCGTTCATTGTCGATAAGGGCAACGCCGTAAGAACATCAAAAATCAATGTGCCATTGGTGAGGGGACATACTCGGTCTGCATTCCTCTGGTTGAATGAAAACATAGTGTTCTTGTCCTTCGTCGGTCTTCCTTTTGGCATTTCTGATTCGGGGGCGGAAAAGCCTGCACCGCCTGATCACATTTGTATCGCTGAACTGTTGAAATGCAGCACGGCTCACGGCTTCAGACCTCAGCAATGGGCACAAACTTTAATGTGACGTCAATAGTACAAAAATGGGCTGGAGATGAAAGTGAGGACGTTTAACAATAGCTCACGACAGTTTCCAAGTTGCGGCATTGGTACTCACTTTGAGGTTCCTCAATATTTAGTGGTTGTTTGAGCTTAATGTTGTGTGGGACTGTGCAGTCAATCAGCTCATCCAATGTCTGGAACAAGAAACGCATGTTTATCAAAGTAGCTCGCACCAAGCGTAACATGTTTTTTGGTAGCTTTCCACGTCTGCAGCTGGAAACTTTACCAGCAGGTATTATGGTCAGTCACACCATAATTCCAGGAATTAATATAATTAAGTGTACGATTTACGAATATTTATGTTTTCGGGCATTTCTGATCAGTTTTCTTAAGCCTATGACGTTTTTATCATTCACACCATCATGGATCAGCTGGATGCAACTTTGGCTAATTCAATTATATTTGATTTTGCTTCTTTTGAGATCCATTCCGTTCTTGGGCCATGCCAGGTCACGGGGATGTGAAGGCATTTTCAAAGACATCTTTTGTGATAACGCCGTTTTTCGTACAAACTGACGAATTGTTTGTTTAACGAGAAGTCAGCTCCTGTACTACTCAACCTACCAGAGATATACCTGAGGGTGTTATGGCCTGTTGAGACCTTTCAAAAGCCAAGTGAAGCAAATTGCCGAGTTTCACCCTTTTAGACTGGGAGCATCTCAAACATCATGGATGTAACACAAACGATAGAAACTACCTCTGATGTTCAAGGTCACGAAAAAGGAGGTTCAGGTCGCATCAGTTCGAAACAAAATACTATGTTTTCTTGGCGAATTGCCACAGATCTGCTAACTGTAGCTCGTAGATCCATACTAAGCCTGACCTAAGGTGTTCATTTCACCTAGCCTGGGGTCATCATGATCTGGAAAATGCACTAGCATGCTAGAATCATTACAGAGGCATGACACAACATTCACGCATCACCGGTAAGAGAATGGTAGCCAGTTCATCGGAGAAGCAAAAATGACCATTCTCGCCGTACTGATCTGGCTTGACCCGGAACAAAAGGTTCATGGTAACCAACGGCAGGTTTCCGATGTCAAGAAATCCGTGCACGTCGGTGTTTTCGTACCTTGAATCCGAGGAGTTGCAGCATCTGCTGCTGGTCGGCCTCCCGAGGCCCGATGTGTTTGGCGTAGAAGTCCGGGTTTTTGGGGATGAAACGGTCCGAGGTGCCCGCCGCCGCGGCGCTCATCCATCGGTGCAGTGGCCACACGCCGCCGGGCCGGCGGCGCAGCAGCTCGCAGAGCCGGGCTGCCAGCATGGTGAGCGCGGCGCACTGCGACGACGGCCGGCCGGCGGCCAACACTGACGCCGCTGCGCTGCGTCCGACGCGCGCCGGCCGAACCGGACAGAACCGGCTGCGTCGGCCGAGGCGCGCCGCCGGCCGCCGCCGCGCCCGCCGGCCGCCCGCCGCGCGTCGGCGGCGGCGGTCGCCGTGCCGGGCGCCGCTGACCGTCGCCGTCGACGCGCGGAGCGGCGGCCGGGGCGCCGTGTCACCAGACGCCGGGCGCGTGTCGGGCGGGACGGCGCGCGTCCTGGTGTCGCCCCTGGCCCGCGGCGCCTGCAGCGCAGTTCGGGGCGTCTGGCACGAGCCAAACGGTCCGATCTGGCGCCGACGGGGGCCCGATCTGTCAGCTGGTCTCCTGGTACTGTGCGCTGCTGCTGCTCAGCTGACTCACAAACACAATGCTGGGTTCAGGAAGCCACGCCGAAGCCAACATTTTTTTTTTCAAAGCCTCGTTGTGTTTACCAAAGCATGCTTCTTGGCGTTTTCCTGGCCTCGGGCTGGCTGCGTTTGGAATTTGTTTACCGGGGTTGAAAATTTAACCAGTCAGCATGGACGCCACCGCTGGCAGACACTATGGTTATGCGTACCACTTCGCCACAGACTGAGGCCTTAAGTTCCGCTTTTGATCCACCCAAGAACTCTTACAAAATTCATTTTTTTTTTAATTTACTTGTTGTTCGTGATGAAATTCTATTTAAAAGTAACTTTATATCAGAAAGTGGTATACAGCAGAATAGCCGTAAAACAGCATTACAAAAGATAAAGTGCTAAAAAGTCCACTCACAGCTCCTTTTATTTCAACGAAAGTAGTTAGCATCCTTTACATGACAAGAAACAGAGGCTAAACGCTCGCAAGATCCACTAAACCGGGTGGAGGCCGTATGGAACTGTCTGTCTCCGAATGCCACCAAGCACAGCACCAGACGCGACATCTTTTAAGCGTATTTTTGTAAAAATCAGTCTAAGAGCGTTCTCTCTTTTTGTGTTATGTCGTCATTGACAAAAACACCCAGAATAGCTGCGTCGTGTGCAAGGGTGCTTACATATCCTCGTCAACCCGAGCCGGTATCGCACTACGTGCGGCCGCCTGTTAAAGGAAGCCACATGGGTCTGGTGTTCTGACGATTCAGCTCGAGCTGATACGAGCGGCTTTTCGGTTCGTTCTGTTCTCTGATGCAAGGTCCTGTACATGAAGACACGATCTCTGGCTCATAGCGTGGAACTATTTACAGTGTACCTGCCGTCCCTGCCGATGCTGTTCAGAGACGTGGATATATCTTCGTGCCTTGTGCGAATGCGTATGACGGAAGGCCATCACCTTGACGATACCGTAATGTGAATGTTGGGCAGGTGGAGTCCATGCAGATCATTTGTGAAAGGATAAAGGCCTAAAAAAGTGCATCATTCGTTGCTGCGAGCAGCATGTTTTAATGCTTTGAGCGTCATGAGGCTTTCATAGCAGCGTTGAAAGACTTGCCCATTGTGCTATTTCATGGATAAATTTTGATGAATAATCACACCAGAATCTTGATTGCATCTGCTGGTTTTAGCCACCGAAAGGAACATCAAAATGGGCTGATTGATTGACGTCGGATGAGGAGCCAACAAAATTTATTCCCATTTTGCCCGGACACTTCTAGCTGCTTAGATTTAATGCAGCGGGACAGTGCAGTCAAATCATACTCGACTGCGTAACGGCAGGCGCCTGAAACCGACCTCGGTTGCCAGCGGTCCATGAAACATCGCAGAGTCGTCAGCGTACAGCGTAATTTTACCACTGCTAAACAGGTGAGGTGGGACGACAAACAAAACAAAGACTGAGATTATTCGCTCGTACACAGACACAGCTAACAGGCTCTGAACGTGCTGCTACTACCCTTCAATGAATGGCTGCTAATAAAAGTTATGAAACCGAAGCCGGTGGATCGGACACCGTTCCATCTTCGTGAGAAAGCATCACGGCCGACAGCCCGAACTCTGTGGACATATCACAGGATCGCAAGAATGTCTCGCGGCACGCGGCCCTGTTCCCAAAGATGGCGCAGTTGCGTCCTCCGTTCGATGTCTTGAACGATTCGCAAGCTGTGCGTGTGTCCATGGAACCCAAAACTTACAAGCTGATAACGTTTTCAGGAATTTTTCCCAGATGTTGAAAACGATGACAGGTCTGAATCTTCCGCTGCGACACATCACTGGATACAGGTTTAGGTGAAATGATTTCATTGAGGTGGGACTGCACCCTTGACGATGGGCATGCTCGCTGTGTGGAGGAAGTGCGTGGCAATCGCAGGAAATTAGCGCCTGATCATCTGAAGGGACATGCCGTCCATCGCCTGGGTACGAGAGCATTTTGCTCAGGGTGGCGCCGAGCCTCGGCAGTGTTACGCGCCGTACCCGTTAGGCGGCGCTGATGTGGTAGCGTGTAGGGCACCGCCTCACCACGGGCCGAATGTCAATGCTCTCGCCACGCTCCTCCTCGCCCAATTTAATAACAGATGTGTATCTGTATTGTATCTGTATGTATCTGTATGTAT
This sequence comes from Capitulum mitella, assembly GCA_030062745.1. NCBI lineage: Eukaryota > Metazoa > Arthropoda > Thecostraca > Pollicipedomorpha > Pollicipedidae > Capitulum > Capitulum mitella. The sequence continues at coordinate 19,919,376 of CP099839.1, forward strand.
CTGTATTGTATTGTAACAGATGTGTATCTGTATGTGTATGTGTGTATGTGTATGTGTAGACAGTCGTCCGTCTGATACAGTCGAGACAGGTTGGTCGTCTGTCTGATACAGTCGGCGCCAGTCAGTCGTCAGTCTGACACAGCCGGGACCAGACAGTCGTCCGTCTGATAAAGCCAGGACCAGACAGTCGTCCGTCTGATAAAGCCAGGACCAGACAGTCGTCCGTCTGATATAGCCGGGACCAGACAGTCCTCCGTCTGATACAGCCGGGACCAGTCGGTCGTCAGTCTGATGCAGCCGGGATCAGTCAGTCGTTCGTCTGATACAGCCGGGATCAGTCAGTCGTTCGTCTGATACAGCCAGGACCAGTCAGTTGCCCGTCTGATACAGCCAGTGAGACGTCAGGAGGTCGAGACACAAATGACCGAGTCTATGCGTCTGAGTGACAGTGCGATAATCGTAGGAGGAACCCCTTTTCACTTCAGTAAAGGCGCGCTCACGGTGATGAAGTTGCGACTGCTGGCCACTATATGGACATTACCGGTGAACTCCGGCCGCTCTGTGAGTCGGACCGATCAGTTATGATGCGCCGGATCAGCCGCTTCAGGGTCAGGTCCTCCAGCTGGGCGCTGCACCAGACCGACTCCAGCAGCCGGTGTCGGGGCCAGCTATCCGTCCGGTGGACGGTCTGCCGCTCCGACCGCCGCCGACCGGCCGCCGGCCAGGCCCGGCGTCTCTGGCCGTGTCACTACCGGCTCCCATGTCTTCAGCCTGGTCGTAATTTCCGTTTGCGGTAACACTAATCCGCCATTGGCTGACGGGGGGGGGGGGAATATCGTCCCCTTCCCAGGAAATTTTCGGGATATTTAAAAGGTGAACAAATGTATCGAAACGAGCGTTTTATGCCCTTTTTACGTCAATCCTGCGCATTGTGGCATACCATTTTGTATCGAGGCCATTCAAGCTCATGTCGACATATCACGTGACGTCGTAAAGGCAGCCATGTTTACGATTTTTCATCTCATTCGAATTTGCGCCTTTTTTCCTCATGCATATGAGTTGCGGATTCTGATGTGTTACAATATATGCTAAAATATGCCGTGAGATGTCGATGTATTCGGCCTCATATAAGGTCATCACAGGCCAAACATTTTGTACTATCGTCGTCTTCAGCGTTCGTCGTCAACCCTAAACACCGGCTCCAGCAGAACGTTTAGTCTAAATGTAACAAAACTGTATAAACAAGCTACGTCCGCACTCGGTGCGCGCCCGCCGCCGAATCCCTCGGAACGAGTCGTCAGGTCGCGAGCCCTTCACCTCAGATCCTCAGCCCAGCCGACCGGCCAGGGTCAGTCATTCCCGTCACTTGTGGCCTCCAGCCTGCCGGTCGCCCCAGCTGGCACCGCGCACGCAGCGTACAATGCATATTTATTATGAGCTTTCCCAGATGTAGGTGTCTGTGTTTGAGTTTCTCCATTTGAGGGGAGAACAAATTCAGACGGCCATTTGAAGGTTGGGTGACATTTTCGTTGCGATTGTACGATTAGACTGACATGGTATCATACAGGGCTCCTGATCGACGTCTAGTTTTGTTAAGTCCAGTGGTCCCTGAGTTAATACGCGTAAAATTTGGACCCCGTTTACCTTGACCTGTGGTGTGGCCTGAGCCTGAACAAAGTCTAACGTCAATGTACGTACATTGTTCGACACGGACTGGCGTTGAGTGCAACTTGGTTGCAACCTGACATTCCCATTAGGATGCTTGCGTTTCCCGGTGACCATCTGATGCGTTCCGATAGGCGAGACTGTTCTCTACCGCGACTGTTTTGATGTCGAGCAGATAGATTTCCCGATCTGAAACGACTGCGCTTCGAAGCTCGAGTCACTTTGGAGTGTGTTTCGACTGAATCATAAGCTCTTTCGTGGTTGTCGGCGCCGCCTCCCTTCTTCCCAGGCATAATCCGCTGCTTTTGAGGAAGACTTTGGACGAACTCGAATCACAGTACCAGCATGTTGTTTGAAGATATCCATGATGCGTAATGTACGGTTGTTAACAATGGCGTCTTAAATTGTGATTTCTTAGCTAAGTATGACTCTAATCCTCCCCCCTCCACAGAAAAAGACTGAGGTTTATGAGCACGTACTCGTTATCGCGGCTTGTCTCTGAGCCCATCAACTCGACTGGATCTCTCTTGGACGTTTTCACTGTAAATCGTGACTCCGCTAACCGCGTCCGTACCAGTTTCGTCATTTGCGCCCGTGCAGGTTCACCAGAATGCTATGTGACTTCCCCAAACTGCGTCAAACACCAACCATTGTGCACATCGAGTTGTGGCGCCGAGTCGACGTGGATGTGTTCCGACGTGAGTTCTACCTTTGTGAATGGGATCCTGTGTTTTCCTCCGAAACCGTGGCTGATATGTGGTAAGCGTTTGTCAGCATGGGCGTTGGAACCGGGGGGGGGGGGGCAGGGGGCAGCTGCCCCCCAACTTTGTGCAACATTTAACATTAGCCCTATGGCACTGCATGGGAAAAAAACGAGTTAAAAATCGCGTTTGCCCCGCATCTCCAGAGATTCCACCGTTCCTGATTGTGAGGCTATTGTTACTCGACCTCGATCACCACGCCCCCTTCCGAATTTGGGACGCCAAATTCCGAAGCTCAACTGCGCCACCTATATCGGATTCCACTCGCAACTTCTTCGCCCGCAGAGCCACGGCCCGGCGTTCTCACGACCACGGCTCTGATGAACATCCTGACGCGAATAGGGACCCCGCAGAGCCACGGCCCCGCGTTCTCACGGCCACGGCTCTGATGACCATCCTGACGCGAATAGGGACGTGCGATCCGACAACCGATCAGAAACAAGACGTGATATCGCGATCAGGATCAGTTCACACTGACAGTGCTCTTTTTGGCGCAATATTCGGCACATCATCGGCCAGGGTCGCAGCCAGGGGATACAACGCGTCACAAGGGCCCTGCCCTCACCCCACTTTTGGGGCCCAAGCCACACCTCCAAAATGTTTTAAGGGTCCCATCCCCGCCGAGATTAGAAAATTACTCTCATAAAAACTAAGGCTATTGTCAAAATGCCTATATGGCTATATTAATAAACGATAGACAAGAAAAGACAACAGACGAAATATATACATCCAAGCCTATAGAGGGGCCCGTATCGGCCAGTAGCAGGTATTCTCCCGGCTTTTAGGGGCCCCTGTCAGCCTATGGGAGCCCCTCGCCAGCCTGTAAGAGCCCTCAGGCGGCCTGTACGGGCCACTGCCGGCTTGTGGGACACCCTGCCGGCCTGTTAGCCTGTCGGCCTGTCGGCCTGCAGGGGCCCCTTGCCGGCCTCTGCAGGCCTTTTGGGCCATCTACCAGTCTGTAGAAGTAGTAAATAGTAAGAAGGAAGTAAAAAAGTAGTCTGTAAACATACTGGTCTGCAGGGCCCCCTGCCGGCTTTTGGGACCCATGCCAGCTTTCGAAGGGCCCCTGTGGCCTGTGGAGGGAACCCCAGCTGCCCTGTGGGGTCCCTCCCGGCGTGTAGGGGCACCCTGCCGGTCGATAGAGATCCCTGTCTACCTATAGACGGTCCCCTACCGGCATGCAGAGGTTCCGTGCTGGGCTGTAGGGCGTCATCTACAGACGGGCAGGAGGCCCTACCGGCCTGTAAGGACCTACTGCCGGTTTGTAGGGCCTCTGCCAGCCTTTGGGCTCCTGCCAGTTTTTGGAGGGCCCCTGCTGTCCAGAGAGCCCATATGAAGTGAGGGGACCCACCGCTAGGCCAGGACCCTCCCGAAATGTTTGACTGGCTGCGCCGCTGCATTTGCGGCAAAAATGGAAACCGTAGCGTGGCTCCACGTGTCAACCCTGATGCCCTAAACGAGTTTTTTGTAAACGTCGGACCGAGCGTGGCTGCCAAGGTGGCCCGCTGCGGCGACGCGTCCGAACTGCCTGTTCGGCTGCCTCGGGTCGGCGCCTGTGCTTTTACCGATGAACCTTTCAGCCTTGAGCTATTTCGTAACACTGTTTTTAACGTGAGAAACTCATCCGCTTGTGGTTTTGACGAGGATTTTTCAAGTGTCGGTTGATTTCACTGGCGCGGTCCTGCTGCACATTGCATATACCTGTCTCAGTCTCAACGGCATTCCGTCTGCGTGGGAACACGCAGTGGTTCACCCCATCTTCAAGTCTAGTGATTCAGCTATGATGGCTGGCGTTGGGTTGGCTGGATGCACGGTGTCACGGATGTTGGATACCACAGAGTGATGCATCATACGTTGCCTCTCTCCATGCACTGACATCTCCATGCACTGACGCTGATGCACAAGATCCGTCGCCGTGGATGACCAGCGTCATAGGCCTTATGTTTTTCCAAAAACCGGGATCATCCTGACCATCTGAGGAGCACCAGGCGGGATGTAATGCTAAGCCTACCCAACATCCGTGATTCTGCCGTCGGCAAGATGCAGTTTGGTTATCGTTCAGCAATGCTTTATAATGGTTTATCTGCAGAATATCGTGATATGTCGGCCTCCGTCTTCTGTCACTCTTAAGAGACTCCTCACTGGCGCCTCTTAGAGCTGTTTCACGGTGACGGCCAGTGACCACCCAACGTGTTTTAAAGCCAAAACCAGTGCTATTCTGACCTCGTGCAGTTGCGAAATATGTGTATGTCCTTGTGTTTCCTATATTTGCTTTGCGCCGGTTTGACCCGGGATCCAAAAAAGCCACATTGACTCCGGCTATAGCTTTGTTAGAATGCCACGGAAAGACGGTGGTTGAGAAAGCATATAACAACTTTGAACATGACCTTGATGTGTGACCTCGCTAATGAACCGAAGTCAGTCATTTTTACGTTCCAATTTTGCGCGATACAGGGCTTTCGATTGGCGTTTAGATCATTGGAATCCGTGCATTAGTTCAAGAGATAACTTCGAGGGAGGGGGATTTTTGTCCACTTAGCGTCACACTAGTTCCACAGTCAATGGTGGGTTAAGATCTGAGTGTATCATACCGAACAGGATATAACAAATGTGGCTGACGAATAATTGCCAATACCCTAGAAGGATAGAACATTAACGCTACGTATTTCACCATCGGACAGCTCTGCTCGATAATGAATTATGTAGCGCTAGAAAAATATGGAGCTGTCGTTATGCTGATGGTTTGGTGAATTTGAGCTTAAGAATTGCGAGAGGGTGTTCATGTGCTTTATGGTCCTCACTAAATATCTCTTGCAAAACAGGATCTGTCTCTTGCAAAACAGTTATCCTTTGCGGGCAACCGTCTGGACGAACACATTGCCAACTTCTGGAAGACCATCGAGCCTGCGGACCGTCAAACATTTCTTATCAGGTATGATTAGCACGTCAGCAATCATAATGGAACCGGTCTCTACTGCAATCCCCTCAGTCTGTGAAGTGAGCGCCGCTGAGGAGGACCGGGCGGCGAGGCTGCAGGACGCAGCGTCGTGCGCCAGTTCAGCAGACAGCACACAACCTGTGGCAGCACCGCCGAACTCGTCAGTAGGTAAGACGCAGTCGGCCAGTTCAGCCCTCCGGACGCGTGGTCCTCCGCTGATATACGTAGACACAGACCACATTCGGCCACGCGGTGCGAACTTCACAACAACGCGTGTTCGCTGCCAGACATTGTCTCCTTTCATTACGCGAAAGTTTTCATCAGTCGAAACATTAGAACGAGGTGGTCTCTTTGAATTTCAGGGTGGCAAACGTGGGTGGCGCTCTTCGGATATGTGCCCGTAACTGTTCTCAGCATATCTCACTCGATCAGCTACATAAACATTCTTTCCGGAATTCGGAGTTCACGTATATCCCCAAACAATCCTTATTTGGTCTATTCGTGACATGAAAATGATGGCACTCTAGAATTCCAGATCCAACATTACAGCTATGATTTTTTGTTTATGAAATTGTCCGACGTTTCAGCTGAACAGCGCGTTTCGTCTTCTCAACTTTTTACTCGCTTCTTTGTCTTAACTCTCCGATGTAAACGGCGCCCCATTGCCTGTGTTTGTCTTCCTCTGAGTTGTTTTGCGTTTGAGGCTCAGATATGACTTGCGCTTTAAAACATGTTTTGGTTAACAGTTTCCTATTCATGTTTCACTCTCGACTCAGCGCACTCAGCAGCGTGGTCGACTGGCTTCATTCGTGGTTCCTAGCACGCTAAGAACTTACTGAGATCGCAAAATTGAGATACGTGATCGGCATCTCAATTGGTAGGGCGCTGGTCTTCGCATCCTGGCCAGATGGCTCCGAGTCGCCGTGACGCTCGATGTTTGGCCCGCGGATCAGCTGGCTACTGGCTAACATAGGGCCATGCTAACTACTTCACGGTCATGTTGCATCCTTGGCGGCATGTTAATTTTCTCCGCAAATCAAGCGTTACCTGGAATTGCGCGATCGGATGTAGGGGTCGTGGTCTATGCAACAAGCCCTGTTTAGCACGGGATCCGGTCACTAACATCACCCATCAAACCTTAGGTTTGGTGAAAAGGTCCAAGATGAAAAAAGAGATGTCCATAATTCGAGATTCTCAATATGCCCTGGGCAATAAATGGTTGACTGTGTTTGGAGATTCAGAACAGCCTATAGGATATAGCTGTGTGAGCAGAATTAAGTAGAAGAGCATGATTTCGAAATCATCTGGTTCGGCTCGGCAAAAGATAAGAAAGCAATCTGCAATGAAAACGATCCGAAATAATGGTTTTGTATGTAAGAGCCCGAAACCATCAGAATCATGGTACCCATACGAGTTAGAAATGAATGAGACCTATGACGAATTAGGGAAGTAACGGTAATGCTCCTTTTGTTCGGTTTGTGAATTCGACAGGGGAGCAGGCAACGCCCTGAACCTTCGCTTCTTGGCCCGCGAAGGCGAAATCATATTTGAAATTAAGTCCAGTATTACATGAAGTTGGATGGACCACGAACGAGTCCCACACTTTGACTTTGATGTAATGAATACTTTTTCGAAAATTGTAGCCGAGTACTGTATTAACACAATTTTTTAAAAATCGTTCGTTTCCAGTCAGAAAATTACAGACTTCCACATTACTACTGTTTTTAGTTTCTATGGTTGTTTTTAATCAGCATTCAGTTCTAAAACTCTCATAAGCAAAGGTATATTTAAGCAAATTGTTGTAGGTTTGTCTTTAACTCTATCCCTGGCAGGGGGCGGATCGGCCCCCGGACTTTTTTTGCTTGCCAGTTCCAGGGTTTCTGGCACAGCCTGACGAAACTTGGTCACTTTTCCTATCCATCCCTTTTACATACTGCGCCAAAGTTTTGCAATTTCATTCTGTTCGGGGGCGAAACCAGGCAACTTTTTTGGGGAGGCACCTCAGGCCATTTTTGGCCATGTCGAAGGTAAATAAAAAATAGGTACCAGAAATGGGGTTCTCAAAACAGAGATTAAAATTTTAGACAGGTGCAAAGGTGAACCCGTCCCCGATTGGGGGACAGTTCACCGCCCCCCCGAGGTTTTTCTGGGATTGCTAGAGAACAAACAAACACAGAGTCACGAAACTTCGCGTACCTTTTGCTTCATCAATTTTACATCTCGTGTCAAAATTTTGACCTCAGGTCAGGTCAGGTGCCTAACCTAAGTCAGGTCAAACAGACCTATGTCAAAAAAGTTTAGCGCCCTCTAACTTTTTCGCAAAGCAAGATATCTCAATAATACTTTCAGGCATTGGTGATCGTGATAGATGCAACAAATCCGCTATCTCCGATTTTTGGAATTTTTTGGGCCAGCGACCTAAGGTCAAGCCCATTTTTAAAAGATGTAGTCGTTTTTTCGCAAATTGAGGGAATATTTCATAACATTTTTAGTGTGGAGTGAAGCAGACATCTAGTTACCGTCACTGGGCAAAGTATCAATGACTTCCAGCCATTGACCTGAGGTCAGGCCACGAATAACTGTAGTTGGCCAAAATGTACCACGGTCAAAATCGACGATGAATTATTCAGAATGAGTAGAAAATGGCAGAACTAGCTTGCACAGAAGTAAGTAATACCAGGAACCTCAAAAAGTTTGAAAAAAGTTGCATATTTTGGAAATAAACAGGCTGGCACGAATAAACCCTCGCCAATTGTGTACATTGGTAACTAATGATTTTTTCCAAAATTTAAGCATGAAAAACAATCACAAGAACCACTAAGATCAATCAAATTTATATAGATAGGTCTTTCGCGAAAACAAAGGAACGCTAAAATTAATTCCCTTCAATTTCTTACCGCATACGGCTGCGGCGCACGCCAACAGCTGGCGCGAGAATTGCTGTGTCTTTAACTCAACGTTTCGGCGTATATATTGAACAAATCTGGGGAAATTAGACGTGTATCCGGGGACCTTTACTATTGCGCTGGTGTCTTTACCTATGCGTTATTAGTCACAGCCCTTGAGATTCAGGCCATTTCTCGGTTTCATGCAGTCGGCTATGAGAAAACATATACAGGGCGTAAATTGCTGACATATTATCTAAAACTAAAGAGACCAGTTTCGAGCTCTGCTCGTCGCAAGCTTTCCAACGGTATGCTTATTTTTATCGTGCGACCAACCGTTCATGAGTTAAAGGGGGGCGGCCAACTGCCCCCCCCCCCCAGTCGCACATGTTCGAAACCGACCGACGGTCGTGCGCGGGCTAATAGCTGGGAGAGCATATAAAAATGATATTGTTATTCTGAGTTCACTTCATGAGGTCAAGTCATGTTCAAAATTTAGACCTTGGTTTCACAGTAATAATTTTTGGGGCTAATTTTTCAAATGTAAAACTCAAAAACATCTACCACGTACAAGGATGCCCTCTAATTGTTTACTACGTTTCAGGTTAATATCAGGTCGTGTCACGGAGCGATGTCCTAAAATGTCAGTGCGCGTACTGTATATCACGGCAACCGTGAAATGGATTTTTTAGACACAGAGTCGATTCGAATGATTGTAAATGTTTTGAAGCGGTATGGAATGCGCCCAAGATCATTCCTTGTCATTCTGAGGTTACTGGAAGTTACTTATGGTCAGTCATAAGTGTTGCTGAATATGTGACTATGGCAGTTCTCCCTTTTCCATGTTCTTAGCACCGTCTATGCTAACATCATACAAACAACGTAATACGATTTGTACTTGTTCAGCATAACATGATTAGTAAAAGCTCCAAAAGTGTTTTTAACTTATTTTGTTTATTCAGTTTTTGAAAGAATAACTAGCCATTTTCGAACCCTGTCGAAAGCCAATAATTTTTCCCAATGTCATCCCTAAGATGTCGATTCATGTCAATTGCATCAAAATCGGTAGGTAAACAGCGGAGTTACAACAAATTGAAGATACCCCTATTTCGACTTTTCCGCCTACGCCATCCATTTTTTTAAGATACTGATGAATATTTTTTAATAAAAATGCAGCTGACGTCACGTTGAAAAATGTTCAAAAATTTGACTGCCGTTTGGTGTGATGAAATCAAACGTGTCGTTCTCAAGATTTCGGGGGAGGGGGGAGAATCCGCCCTCATCTTCCAGGAATCGCCTGTACCGTCTAGTCCCCCGGGAGCAGAGTTATCCTTTGCGTGCTGAGAGAGGAAAACGTGTCGGGGCGACGCCAGCAGCGGGTGCCAGGATGCCGAGGCTCCGAAGGACGTCGTTCGTCGACGGGCCGTGCAGGCGGCGCTGTGTGTCATTGCCGAACCGGTCAGGCTGGTGTGTCGGGGCTGCGGCGTCCGACGCCCGGTCCTCCTTCACCGCGTCCATTCCCCTGCAGATGATCGCGGCTCAGGCTCACATCATCGCAGCCGAGCCGGCTGTCACGGGGAACAGACAGGCTTTGGCAATCCTCGGCTGGGGACGTTGCAGGTACTTCCTAAAAACCTGACCACATGCCTACGGCGGACGCAATGCGCTACCAAAGATATGTGTTGTGAAATCACCTTCGCAGCGCAACTGAAATGAATCCAACGGACATTTTACATGGTGAGCAAAATGGGCAGGTTTTTTAACTCAGCTGCCTGGATGTTGCAACCTCGCCTGGTCTCCATGACTGGGCCCAAAGCGCACGTCGCGTGGTCTCCACATATGCACACCGAGACACACACACACACACACACACACACACAGCGCATGGGGGTGGCCGTTGATCCAGTCGATGAGCTTGGAAGGAACGGCAAACCGTGTGTCGGAGATGACTGACAATGTTGTTGTTGTCATGAGCCTGTCAAGAACTGTACGTAATGGAATATCATTACATGCTTTTCCATGTTGATCCGACAATTACTGAGGTATTTCACCACCTGGCATTTCTGGGGACGGGGGTGGGGCGGAGAGGACGCCCGCACTCAATAACTTTGGAATTCATCGATCAATTTTAGCAGCTCACACGGCAATCGATTGCCTTCAGTGATGCGGGGTGTCTGAGTGACGACTGGGTACGTCCCGTTTTTGGATCTTTATATCTTATCTAAGATTATATCTTAAATCACAGGTGACGTCTAAGGTCAGTATTTGACCGATTTTGGTCGTGCCGTTCTTCCCCTACAAATTTGACATCATGAACATCCTGAGGCCGAAACATGTAAAAAGATATGCATAGGATCTCAATAGACGCCCGTCCGAAAAGCTCAGTTCAGTTCAGTTTATTTACGAATTTTTCCAACACATGGATTACTGTCTGATTCGAGTCAGTTCAGTAGCACATGCGCAGTAGTCATACAGATAAAACTAGGCAGACACGTCAAGGCATAGGGGGTAGCTCGTCAAGTTTGCGTACAGGCTCTCCACGGGCTCGAGAGGCGGCGATGTCTGACGGCAGGCGGTTCCGGGACGAGGCCGCGCAATACGAAAAAGCTCTGCGGGCCACAGACAGACGGAAGGTCAGCGGCTCTAAGGCGCCGGCCGCCGACGCCGGGTGGCACGCTGGGGCACAGCGGTACGTAGAGTGAACAGGGACCGTACCGCCACCGGAGCTCGCGAGTCGTTCAGGGCTCGGAAGACACCAATGTTGTCGCGCCTCGCAACTAGGTCGCGTACGGCGGACCAGCCCAGTGCCCTCAAGGTCGCCGACACCGAATCCCGCTTACGAGCCCCGGAGACGATCCTGACCCCAAAGTTCACTACCCTCTCAACTCTGCTAAGGTGGCACGACACGGCCCCGCCCCAGACCGAAAGGCAGTAAAGGATGTGGGGGAAAACATGTGACTGGACTAAGAGTGTCAGGACCTCGGGCGTAAGGTGATGACGTTTCTTGTGCAAACGGAGAAGGATGGAGTTGCGCTTTTTGGTAACCTTAGATCCGTGCTCCTCCCAGGACAAAGAGTTGTCGACAGTGGTCCCCAGCATCTCCACGGACGGAGAAAGGGTTAGTATGAGGCCGGCAAAGTTAAGATGGAAGGATGTGGTCTTCTTGAGGTTATGGGCTGTGCCGACAAGGATCAGGGTTGTTTTGAATGGACTCATTTTCAAGGAGTTGGATGTGATGTAGGATCTGACGGCAAGGCGAGTCTCTTCTTGCCGGGATTTTAGGATGGACGAATGATCAGGATGTGCGGAGTCAAGCAGCTGGGTGTTATCGGCAAAGGATACTAGACGTCCGTGAGGCACATAGGATGGAAAGTCGTTGCTGAAGATGCTGAAGAGGATAGGACCGACAATGGACCGCTGCGGAACACCGTGGAAGAGAGTAAGGGAGAGAGAACCACCTCTCACCACCTGCCGCTGATCAGCCAGGTAGCTCTCGAACCATCTGGGATCGATGCCATACCACTGGAGCTTGGTAAGGAGGGCGTCATGGTCTCATACCGTCAAAAGCTCGACTAAGGTCAATCGAGGTGACGGCGACGACGTAGCCACCGTCAATCCGACGCACCATCCATTCAACAGCGTCAACCAGGGCGTCCTGCGTCAAGTGACATGGTCTATATGCATATTGTGATTGAGCTAAAAGATCGTAGGTAGCCAGATAATAAAACAACTGTGTGCACACGATCTTCTTACATACCTTCGACAGCGCAGGTAAGAAGGTGATACTGGTCGAAAGGCGGTACTGGTCAACCACTACTGGTAAGAACCACTACTGGTACTGGCAACCACTACTGGTAAGAAGGTGTTGCTGGTCAAAAGGTGTTACTGGTCAATGCGATATCGGGAGGCCAATTACGTATTGGTTATAAGTATGCCGAACACGGCGCATAAAAATCCTTGCGCAACATGAAAAACCATTAACCTGCCCCCGACTCGGGGGCAGTTGGCCGCCCCCCCTGGGGTTTCTCTGGGATTGCGGGAGAACGAACAAACACTGAACCACGAAACTTTGTGTACCTTTTGCTTCGTCATTTTTACACCTTGTGTCGAAGTTTTGATCTTAGGTCAAGTCAGGTGTCTCACCTAGGTCAGGTCAAACGGCCCTATGTCAAAAAAAGTTTAGCGCCCTCTAACTTTTCCGCAAAACAAGACATGACAATAATACTTGCAGGGAAGTGATCTTGACAGATGCAACAAATCTGCTATCTCAAAATTTTCGGAATTTTCTGGATCATTGAAATAAGGTCAAGCCCATTTTTCAAACATGTCGTCGTTTTTGTCGGAAATTGACGGAACTTTTCATAACATTTTTAGTGTGGAGCGAAGTAGACATCTAGTTAACGTCATTGGGCAGAGTATCAATGACTTCCAACCACTGACCTGAGGTCAGGTCACGAATAACTGTTGTAAGCCAAGATGTTCCACCATCAAAATTAGCGACGAATTACTCAGAAGCAGTAGAAAATGGCAGAACTGGCTTTCACCGACGTAAGTCATACCAAAAACCTTACAAAGTTTGAAAAAATTGCATATTTTAGAAATAAATAGGTTCTTGCGAATAAAGCTCCGCCAGTTGTGTAGATTGGTAACTAATGAATCTTTGCAAAATTTAAGCATGAGAAACCATCACCAGAACCAATAAGATTAATAAAATTCGTTTGGACAGGCTTATGTCGCGAAAATAAAGGAACGTTAAAATTAGTTCCCGTTAATTTCTTACGCGTACGGCTGCGGCGCCCACCGACAGCCGGCGCGAAAATTGCCGTGTACTTACCTCAACGTTTCGGCGTATGTGTTGAACAAACCTGCGAAATTAGACGTGTGTCGGCATCTGCGGACCTTTACTTGTGCGCCGGTGCCTTTACCTATGCGTTATTAGTCACAGTCCTTGAGATCCAGGCCGTTTCTTGGTCTCATGCAGTCGGTTATGAGAAAACAGATAACAGATGTATTACCTAAAACTAAAAATGAGACCAGTTTCGAGCTCTACTCGTCACAAGCTTTCCAACGGTGTGCTTATTTTTATCGTGCGACCAACCGTTCGTGAGTTAGAGGGAGGGGAGGTGAATTGCCCCCCTCGGGCGTGATCATCGCCGACCGACGGTCGTGCGCGGGATACGTGTCGTAAAATACTAGTACGGGAATCAGATAATATTAAAGTGGCTGTCGCAACTAGTTCGCGACGCAACTTGGCACTAGATTTCCACAACTGCAATTATATCGCCACAATAAATGGCGTCCTTGGTTGGTCTACATTTACTTCTAATAACATGAAACATACTGCACACTATGTGCGAACTTGCTCGTCCAGTAGAATAATAATATCAAACAGTTCCAGAGGAAATGCTAAAATCGTAAAACATGCTCCTCTTTACAGTGTCATTTTGACATAACCTTGGATGACCAACGAAAAAATACTGAAATATGTAAAAGTGGTGTACCGAAAATTACTGATAATTTGACAACTCCGTGACGTTTATGCAAAAGGAAAAGGGTAGGGGGTCTGGCGCTTCTTTAGCAAGTCACGGATTAAACATTTACATACATTTGTGGCACAAACTTACCAACTTCTAGTCGGTAGGTTCTGAAAACATATGGGGTTACCAACGTAGTAGGTGCTAGGTTTATTACATGGATGTTTTTGTAGAGTTGGATATATTCGCGTCGTTTGTTTTGCATTGCTATAATATTTCTGGGAATTATTTGCGCCGTGGTTTGGGCGCCTGGGGTCGCCTTTTCTTTGTATTTTGTAATTTGTAATCATACGATATGACGTTGATTTTGACGGGTACTTTATGAACTGAATGAAAATAACTGTATTGCATTTTCAGGAGGATAACGACGAATGTGACTAAGCGCGACGTGGTTGCGGGGCAGTGAGATACTGCGAAGCTCAGCCCTGTCCTCTGATCGGCTCCGTTCTGGCACGGTCAGGCCCTCTCCCTGTCATGAGCACTACTGTCGGCACGTCGGGGCGCCGCCCCACCGTTGCTGGGACGCCGCGGCTGTCGCTGCTGCTACCTCTGCTGCTGCATACCGCACAGGCGGCCGCAAACAGTGCCGAGCTGGCGTCAACGATGCTGGCACCACCAGTGTCCCTGGCGCTGCCGGATGCCCTAGCGTCGCCGTCGCTGGCTCCGACCTACCTGCCACCGCCGGGCGTCCGTCCGGCCGGGCCGGAACTCGGCATCTTGGATCAGCCTCATGAGCAGCTCACGTTCGCTCTGCCGGCACAGGGCCCGAGCGAGTCACAGCAGCCAGGGCAGGTGAAAGCCTGGCCGGAAACATCGAGCACCACAGGCCTGCTGTCGCCACCTCCCACCGTGCCCGTACCCACTGGACCCAGCCCACAGGGACCCCCGCCCGAGACGACCGCCTCACCAGTCTGCCCTCCAGCTTACAACGAGCCGAGCAACTCGTCAGTCAAGTTGCTGCCTTACAACATACCAGTGCCAGGTGAGCGCGGTAGTCCGGTGCCGTGTGCGACACGGGAGCCGGACGGATAAGTCAGCAACACGGCAGATAAACACAAACACCGCGTCAAGGCTCACGGCATTCCCTGAAATCACCGTCCGTCACCCTGGTAATCCCTGCGTAATCCGTAGAGTCGGGAGTGAGATCTTGTGGCTGCTGTTACATGGACAAAGAGCAGAGATAGATCACTCTGGCATGAGCTGCGCGCGATTTAGACGGCAACTTTGGACGGGGGGGGGGGGCGGCCTGCAGTTTCAGTGGATAGATGCGGGTCCGGTGCTTGTTGCTACCCTGCTCCACTCCACTCCAACTGTCCACCGGTAACCTGGAAGCGCGGTCAGTTCAGACGATCGCCAGGTGTTTGCTATCTACACAAAACTATCCAACCATGCTGATGTGCGGCTGTCATCACGTCTTCAGCCTTTTTTCATGCGGTGGCTTTCGCCTGAAATCCGAGCGGAGGGGTCATCTGTCCTTCCCCTGAGATTTGTCGATCTACAGGGCCGATTTCGGCAAATTAGGGCTCAAACGGAAGCTTACGACGTCAGCTAGCTTTCCATGCGTCCAAAAGTAGCAAAAATGTATCAGTTGGCTTCATGAGAGCAAGAAAAGGGGCCGATTTAGCCTTGTGGCGTGCCATGCCCCAGCTGCTTATTTTAATTCCTTTATTAACCTTGCAGCCTATAGAAAGTCTCAGTGCATGTTTCGAAGAAGGTTTTGGGGTTATGGCGGATTCAGGGCACAGTTGTAGGGGGTAGGGGACGTATGTGCAAACTTTTGGGTTATTTTCTACACACCGCATGACCGGCCCAGTATCACTATCCTGACGAAAGGCAGTGGTTACAGTCCATAAAAAACATCAATGAGGAACCCAGGAAACCAAAACAGGGGACATTTGTATTAAACTGAGAATGTCAGTAACTTACTGATAAAATCAATCCTTCTTTTCTGTTTCCTTTTTTTCTGTCCTTCGCTTTCCGTTTTACCAATGCGTGCAAAAGTACTTTTCTTGTATAGGGGAGACCGGGGTCAAATGTTGCATTTTTTACCTTTTCGATCCTGGAACGAAAATATTTCGGGTTGGAGAACATTTTCTCGGGTTTTCACAAACTCTGATATTTTGCCTTTGTAGTGGATTTGAAAAGATCCCGAAATAACGACTTTAAGGTATCGAAATTACTGTTTCAAAAAGTCACTTCAGCTGTTACAATTAACCCCAGGTACGGGGTAAATTGTAACAGCACCTAGGGTCAAATGTAACATGTTAGCGAATGGTGTAGTGGTGTAGTGAAAGCCACTTTTGTCGAAAACAGCCTTTATTGAACAACATTGTCTCTTACATCCTGAGCCTTTCCTGGATTAAAATCACAGCTCCAATACAAAAATACGATTTCGCAACGGCGTAAAGCTCAAGTACTCCAGCAGCTTTTCCTGAATTAAATAACAGCTCTACCTTTATCAGGCCAAAAACCGACGCGTCATCAAAAGCAGAAGACTTCTTCATCATCACTGCAATTTTCCCTGCGTGCTGTCTTCCAAGCCCTCTTCCCACCAGCCGTCGTCTTCTTCTCTTCATGCTTGTCCTTGTCAAGATTGAGCTTTTTCGATGCTTGTTTGCAATCCTTTCGACTCTCTTTTAGCTCTATCGCTCTCTTTTCTGGAATGTCAGTCAGAATTGCAGCCTTTCGCTTTCGACCCGCACGGCTGTTTTTTCTTGGACCTGCCTTGGGTAGCGGCCGAATCGCTTCAGGGGTGAGCTGCTTCGAGACGATCCCCAGTGGACGAGATTGTCCGGTCCCCGATGGACCAGGCTTGTCGATCCCCAATGTATCAGCTTCTGCAGGAATGATGCATGATATATATCATCCATGATGCATGGATATAATAATGTATTTTCAATGTAACATTCAGAGGAAGATAAATTAAACTATATACAAATGTCCCATACTTCCCCCAGAAATATCCAAATGAAGTCAAACTAGAATTATTTAATCAATAAAGTAACCAATAAATAAAATAATAAAGTATCTTAATAAATCCGCTGTGAAGGTGAAACATCTACGGTAAGACGCGGTGACTAGCCACCAAGAACGTAACCACGTCTTAAAATTAAAACTGACAAAACAGCACCTAGGAGATAAATCAGGGACTGGTGACAATAATACCGTAAGTATGATTTTTGGATGATATTGATATTGAATTTGGGGACAAAATTGCATGTTGGTTAATTCGACGGGGCATGTTTTCATAGCCTCCGCCCCCAGTGGTTACATTTATGCCAAGTGCATTGATATTTTACATAAATGTAGGTTTAATGGTCTGGCCATAGGGGTCAGTTGTAACACTGTTACAATTGATCCCAGCAAAAATGTTACAATTGTCCCCGACACGCCACGCCATCTTTCAGACAAAAATGACGCAAAACAAGTCGGCGTGGGCGGCAACTGATGCACTTATTTTTTGACCAGGTACCCCCACCCACCTCACTCAAACTCTTAAACCCGTGTCTAGTAAGATACGTGAATGAGCTGATCATATTAAAAAATAAACAAAGTTACAATACACAGTAAAAAGCACAATTGTGAACAGTACAATCGACTCACCCGCCGCACCGGCCTGAAACCCCGTGAGGAAAAGGAACAGCTTACTGCGCATGTCCAGTAGTGCCTCCAGCGTCATCCATTTGTAAGTTTCGAAGTTAAAGCGTCTGTTACAATTGCCCCGTGTTACATTTGACCCCGGTCTCCCCTACGTGTTCACGAAACGTCATTAGACTGAAATCAGTCTACTGGTATTGGAGTACAAACCATTGTTACATGGCGTACAAAGTTAACGACTCCCAATTTTTTTGTACCTGACGCCGCCCCTGATCATTTTGTATGCTTTTCTATACATGTCCTTTGTATCAATGTTATGGAATGTAAAATCGTATAACTATAGAGATGTATTTTGTCTTTACCACGCGAAACTCAAATACACATGGCGTTGGATTTCCCCGCACTCTGCCCCATGTATCTGCGTCTGACAGTCTCCGGACATTTTGTAGAAGATTTGGATGTTCAGTTATTACAAATGGCATGCACTGGCGTCGCTGAACTGTCAAATATTGGCTTCCGGCATCGGTATGTAAAGTAACGAATATTCGTCTGAAACGGCCGCAAAACATGACATGTGTCCCACATAAGCCTCCTGGACCCTTTTTTGGTCTGCGTAGGATGTTACAGTTTTGTTGTAATGTGTGAAAAGGATACTCAGAAAACGTCGCGGAATTTCAGAGCGATAGCAGAAGCGGTTCGGCTTTGGCGCCGGAAAAACCGCCGGAAGGGTAGAATCGTCCCCCCCCCATATCCAAATGGAGTTAACTAGGAATTCTTGATCCAGACATTTGTTGCCTCCCTTTCGTCTTCCCATCGTAACTCCCGATCACCAAAGCGCTTGATTTCGCGTTGCAACCAGCCTTCGCAGCTTTTGAAAAAGCATCATTCCATGTGTTTTGCCCTAGATCTTGCGTGGCACGGTCTTGACATATCATATCATATATCAAGCGTCCTTTGTAATAACATCCATGATACAGTTTGGCGCATTTGTGGCAAACTCATTAAAAGCTAGCTTCTGTGCAGATCTCAGAAAAATCTGAAACGGCCTGGAATCCCTGCTGAATCGCTGTGCGAAATCTGCACCGAATCAATGCCGAATCCCACGGAACCCCTGTTCAGACATTTATGACTTCATTCTGAATACCCACGGGCCCATTTGAATCAGTGCTGAATCCCCACAGAATGCTTTTGAAATATAGGTGAGGCCCAATGAAGCGATGCTGATTCGCTTTGGTACCGTCGCAGAAGCCCTGCTAAAACATTGGGGCGAGTCTGCTGACAGTCTGTCGTCTGTCGGGAGATGCCTTCTGCTGGGAGATGCTTTCTGCAATGAGATGCCGTCTGCCGGGAAATGCCACCTGCCGGGAGATGCCGTCTGCCGGGAGATGTCTGCCGGGAGATGCCATCTGCCAAGAGATGCTGTCTGCCGGGAGATGCTGTCTGCCGGGAGATGCCGTCTGGCGGGAGATGCCGTCTGCCGGAATATGTGAACGCGGCCGTGTTTCAGGCACCGAAGAGCTGGGCGATGGCTGCGCACGGAACGAGGTCCGGCTCTACGACGAGGCGGCGCCGTGCCAGACTGTGCTGAGCCAGGGCAACTGCCCGGCTGAGAACTGGATTCTGCTCAACCCGTACACATCGCTGGTGGGTGTCCTCGACTGCGAGACGGGGCCTCAGAGACACTGCCGGCAGCGGCATCCTTCCTTACCGTCCCTGGAATAGCCAAGCGGACAGACCTTCCGCCAGTGGAAATCGCAACATTTGAAGCCAACATACGTGAGTGAGAATGTGTGTGCGCTGCCCGAGTGCGGGTTTGGGATGCCGAGTCACAACACAATGCCGTAACTGGCCTGCACATGTCAACCTCCTGTTCCTCTGTCACCTCCTGTGGAAGTCTCTGCCACGGAGCAGGAGTCAGAAGCGTGTGTCTGCTTTTCGACGATAGTCCCAAGCGTACGTGTTAGTTCGTATGGCACGTCGGTATCCAGCAGTGACAGATGACGTCTGGCCAAATGTTACAACAGTCGGGCATTTGGATGGATTAGTTCTCTGACTGTCAAAAGATGAGCATTTATGGTAAATTTTTATTGGGAGGATGGCCGCTGAATCAGTTGCTGCTGGATGGATGGTGTCCCACTATATGTTCAAGGAAAAACGACAAGAGGCATTGCATCTGCGCAGCGTACCGATGTGCTCTGCGGGACTTTGCTGAGCGTTGTGCAAGGCATTACGAGATATTGCCAAATACCTACAAGACTGCTCCGGAAGCAAAGAAACCGGTGTCACACGATTTGGAGGGAACAAATGGCGTCTTAAGCTCAAAATCTATGACCCGTTCTTGCCAAGGAGTGTGAGCCATGGACTTTTGGCTTAACCCGCGTCCGATTGGCGGTCGGCACAGATCACGCTCGACTGGGGACTGACCCCCCCCCCCCAATTCACGAACGGCTGGTCGCATAATGAAAATAAGCAAACCGTTGGAAAGCTCGTGACGAATAGAGCTCGCAACTGGTCTCATTTATAGTTTTGGATCATATATAAGCCATTTATGCCCTATATATGTTTTCTCACAGCCTACATCAAGAAGTCGGGAAGTGGCCTGTATCTTCAGGGCTGTGATTAATAAAGTCTAGGTAAAGACACCAATGAACATGTAAAAGTACGCAGTTCCCGATACACGCCTAATTTCTCAGATTTGTTTAATTTATACGCCTGAACGGTAAGTTAAAGACACGACGATTTTTGCGTCGACTCCTGGCGGGCGCCGTAGCTGAATGCGGTATGAAATTAACGGGAACTAATTTTAGCGTTTCTTAACTTTCGTGACATAGGCCTATTCATACAACACTTCTTTTTCCTAGAGGTTCTTGTGATGGTTTCTCATGTTTGAATGTTGGGGAAATTCTTTGGTTTCCAGTCCAAACAATTGGCGGAGCTTTATTCGCAAGAGTCTGTTTATTTCCAAAAGACGCAATTTTTGGAAACTTTTTGGGCTTTTTAGTACTACTCGCAACTATGTAAGCCAGTTCTACCATTTTCAACCCGTTCTGAGTAATTCATCGCCGGTTTTGACAGCAGTGCATTTCGGCTCATAGCAATTGTTCGTAACCTTACCGCAGGTCAATTGCTGAAAGCCATTGATACTTCGTCTATTGACGGCAAATGGGTGTAGGCATCACTCCACACTACAAATATTATAAAAAAAATGAGTCGAATTTAAAAAAAAAACACATCATGTCTTAAAAATGGAGTTGACATTAGGTCAATGACCCGGAAAACTCCGAAGAATCCAAGGTAGTAGAGTTGTTAATCTATCATGATCTGTGATCCGTGAAACTTTCGTTGTGGTGTCATGTTTTCCAAAAAAGTTATAGGGCGATAAATGTTTGGGACATAGGTCCATTTGACCTCACCTAGGTCAGATACCTGACTTAACCTGGAGTCAAAACATTGACAAAAGGTGTAAACATGATCAAGCAAAAGGTACACAAAGTTTTGTGGCGCTGCGTTCGTTCCTTCTTTTGCAATCTTGGGGAAACCTCCGATGGAGGTGTCAACCGCCCCCCGGTCGGGGGGGGGGGATTAATTAGTCACCAACGTGAGCAACGGCTGTACCACTGAGACCGCCAGCGATACGCGTTAGTATTATCGAGATCGTAAAATACATTCTCATATGTGATGATGGCAACGAGGATTTGATGCAGAATATCTAGATTTCTTCACGGGTCCGTCTCGGTGGTATCTGTGTAGCTGTGTGTGTATGTGTAAGCGGCTCAGACTGGGTGGTCTCTGTATATGCTGGCAGAGCCAGTGCGAGGAGCGAACCTATCCTGTGTCTGTGTGTGTCTGGGTATTGTGTGCTCGCAGCTCTGACTGGGTGGCCTCTGTGCTTGCTGGCAGGGCAAGTGTGAGGAGCGGCCGTGTCCGCCGGGCTTTGCGCTGGTGGAGTCGGACGGCTTCTGTCACGATCTTCTGGAGCCGGGCATCTGTCCAGGTGGGCCCGCCTACTGCTGACGTGGTGTGGACGCGTGAGGTGTCCGCTGACTGTGACTGGAACATCTATGTGACATCAGGTAGCTCCATCTGTGACCGGAGTGGGACGCTGTATGTGACCGGAATGGGACGCTGTCTGTTGCCTGAGTGGAACGCTGTCTGTGACTGAAGTGGAACACTGTCTGTGACCGGAGTGGGACGCTGCCTGTGGCCTCAGTGGGACGTTGCCTGTGAATGGAGTGAAACGCCGTCTTTGGCCGGAGTGTGACGATGTCTGTGACTTGAGTGGAACGCTGCCTGTGACCGGAATGGAAAGCTGTCTGTGACAGGACTGGAACGCTTTCTGTGACTGGAGTGGGACGCTGTCTGTGACCGGAGTGGGACGACACTGTCTGTGACCGGAGTGGGACAACACTGCCTG
This sequence comes from Capitulum mitella, assembly GCA_030062745.1. NCBI lineage: Eukaryota > Metazoa > Arthropoda > Thecostraca > Pollicipedomorpha > Pollicipedidae > Capitulum > Capitulum mitella. The sequence goes on from CP099839.1 coordinate 19,941,170, forward strand.
TGACCGGAGTGGGACGCTGTCTGTGACCGGAGTGGAACGCTGTGTTGGCAGAGGGGCGCAGGCTGTTCATTACGGCGACTGGAGAAACAGTATGCGCCTGCCCGGATGGTTGGTATCCGGACATCTGCGAGGTCTGCCGTCTCCTGTACAGCCACGAAGGCTGCCCGCCGGGCCGCGCACACATCTTCGACCAGCAGAACCAGCTGCGGTGTTTGCCGGCCACGTGTCCGGCCGACCAGCCCGTGCCACTGCCCGAAGACGGCGGCTGCACTCAGTTCGGAGAGGTTGGTCTGGCCTGGCGCCGTCCGGGCTCTGGCGCTCAGTTCAGAGCTGGCCGCCCGGGCTCTGCCACTCAATTCAGAGCTGACCGCCCGAACTCCGCCTCTCAGTTCAGAACTGGCCCCCCGAATTCCGCCACTCACTTCAGAGCTGACAGACGCCGGGTAAAAAAAAACCGGATTTAGTGGTTCCAGAGTTCATGAGACAACTAAAACCTGGGTGTCAGAACGCTGACCGATGCTCGGAAGCCGATGGTGCGATGTCCAGTGGTGCGCTGCGTACCCATCAACCATAGGTTCAGCTCCTCACCTGATGTGCTGGGTTCCACACGCCTTCCTGTCTGCTTCACATCAGTCGGTCTTTTTTCCGCGGCTGCCAGAAACTCTTGTCTTACTCATTCATTGCTCCCAGTCTTCTGCTTAAGCCTGTAGAGTGTCGACATACTTTAAACTCCCCATTGTGTCCAGTTCTGCTCAGGTTCTTTGTTCGAATCTGTCCAATTTTCTGGCTTCCTGGTCTGATGTTTTCGGTATTTTTCTGTTTTAGCTTTCAGAATTTTCACATTTCCTTGAACAACAGTGTTGTTTCGTATTCTTTTACTTTTTTCTGTTGTTGTATATTTATACAGACAATACAGACTTTTTACCAAACATTTCGAGAGCTTTCACAAGACCCATGTCTGACAGCCACGTGATTCGCCCATTACTAGACTGTAGTACTAATGATAACCAGCCGATCGCCTTCGCCGTTAAATTGCGATTCCGGTGTTGCAAAGGGCATTGATGCGCCCGGACTACAACTCAAACCATTGTACTGTAAGAAGGCCGCGTGACGTTTGTGGGAGGTAACGCTAACTCCTAAGTAGAAACAAGGTGTACCATTTCTCGAACAAGCTTTGTCCGCTGATGATCCCGGATGTAGCTGGTTCGAATTAATAGAGACGTATTTTGGCATGAACGAATCACTGTTCGAATGACTCTGGATGACCATGAAAATATATCTGTCAAACAACATAGAAATCAAATAGGCAACAGTCAAACAAAAGTTCAGAAATCAGATAAAATTCTACGGTGATATCTAGATGTTTTCTGCTTGTTTTGGTCCTCTTGGGAAAGATCTGTTATGAAAGATTTACGTTTAAAGGAGACCTTAAGTGGCGGTAATGCTCGTACGTTATAAGACTCCTGACGCTGTTGCATTTGGAAATAACCGCGTTCATTCACACCTGGTCTGTATCAGCGAATAAGACAGACTCATGATCCAGCAAGGGCAGCACAACTTCGGCATCCTTTGCCCTGGCCGAGGAACAGTGGAAGGTGATTTTCTGCTGAGCTGGAAGACTCCTGCTTCATACGAATAAATGGGACTTCACCCATTTCATATTTTTCCAAGAACTCGTTCATGTGCAGCTTGTGACCGGCAGTTATTGGCTGTGTGCTGGTGTTTGTGTTGTCTTCCTGAGGCCGGTTTTGTCTGCTGCCGGGTCCCGCTGTCCAGTGCGGCTCGCGAATGGGCAGTGACTGGCTGTATCCTGGTGTTGGTTTTGTCTCAGTGCGGCCAGTTTTGTCTGCTGCCGGGCCCCGCTGTCCGGTGTGGCTTGTGACCGGTGGGTGATTGGCTGTGTTCTGGTGTTGGTTTTGTCTCGGTGAGGCCAGTTTTGTCTGCTGCCGGACCCCGCTGTCCGGTGCGTGCCATGCCCGCCGTCTGACGGCCGACCTCTACGCTGTGGCCAGAGTTGCGACGGCGGCACTGGCCGGGTGGGCCTCCTGACCGACCAGCTGAGGTCCACCTGTCTGCCGGAGGAGGCTCCGGCGCCGCCGACCCCCGGGCCCACCCGGTACATGTACAGGCGACCGCAGCACAGGCGAACGGGGCGCCAGATCTTCTCCAGGGTGCCCGAGCTGGTCTCCTGCCAGCCGGGCGCCAGGATCGACTTCAACCGGAAGTGCCGGGACGCGTGAGTGGCGTGAGTGGCGTGAGTGGCGTGGGTGACGTGCGTGGCGTGAGTGACGTGAGTGGCGTGGGTGACGTGCGTGACATGAGAGGCGAGGGTAGCAGGAGTGACGTGAGCGATGCGGATGACGTGAGAGGCGTGAGTGAGGTGGGAAATGTGAGTAATGGAGTAACGTGATTGGCCTGAGTGGTATAAGCGCCGTGAGGAACATGAACATGATGGACATGAAGATTGTAAGTGACCTGGGTGTTTTGAGTAAGGTGATGGTGTGAGTTTCACATGTGGTGGGGACGTGTGGGGCGTGACCGTCGTAACTGGGCGGGTCGATGGTGACAATGAAGACGCTGTCTCCGGCCGGATCGCTCGGAGCTGACTAACCTGGTGGTTTGACTGTGTTGCAGAGTAATTCCGTCGACGTCTGGTGTAGGCGGGACTGCGTCCAGAAAACCCGTCTGTCCGCGGGTGAGTCTCCCAGTGTCGGGCTGAATACCGAGGTCGCGCGTCCTGATGTTGGACGGGAGGGAGGAGCTGTTGGCCTGACGTCATATCCTGCGGGCGGTTTGCTCGGGCATTCAATGACCTTAGCCACCTGCGACGGACACCACCTGTGCGGTGATATTTAAGAATAAGATCATCGATTTGCTACCGCAACATTTTGTGTTGATCAAAAGCCATTGAAACATCACACTTGAAACGGCCGAGCCTGAAGCACTCGTTACTGATTCAGCCTTCTGCGAACAGTATTTCCCAAATGCCCCATTCGGCAGCTACGACTGGCTCTGCAGCTAAGTACGAAGAGCAACATTTTTCGCAAGACGTGGCTCCGCATCACTGGTTTCGTAACGCTGGTTTGGACACATCCTACTCTCGACGATCTTGAACGGAGGTGATGGTAACCTCAGGATTTGGCTAAAGCGAATAAAATCGCATCCTGACGAATGCCGTACGTTTGCATTCGTTCACACTGGCAGAAATGGTTTTAATAGATTCACGAATTAGGTTGTGAAAAATAGCCATTGAAATGTTCTCGGTACAACTACCGCAGTCAGTTTGACGCGTATTTGGTCATTGTAACCGAAGTTGTTTCGAAAAGATGTAGTCAGATAGTGCCATCCCATATAACGGCATGTCATATCTTTAAACACAGGACATAGCAAGGACATCGACTACACCCGTCTGCATCGGTCTCGATGAATCACGACTCAGACTTATGATTTTCCTTGAAACGTTTGCGTTGCAATGCACCAAACATGGAATACTGACAACCGGAAAATCTGATAAACTCATCTCCGTTCATTGATCACTGTCTCGCGAAAAATACCAGTAATTTAACCCGCGTAGTGGAAGGGGGTTTCGCGCGTTGCAAGGGGGGTCCAAAAGTACCTCCTTCCGATCTCAAAAACGGAAAGAGCCAGAGACATTGAATTTTGTGGACAGGGTAAGGCTATAACGTTTTACATTGTGTGCAGTTTTCATGACCGTAGGTCAGTGTCTTTAAGGTTAAATGGGATCGAAAAGGTCAACTTGGACACTTTCTCTGCCCGTACAGGCCATTCCGTGCAACTTTTCGAACGAAACAGGAAAAGGGTGCTTGTTTGAGCGTAAAAACGTGGAATACGACAACTTCAATTCATTTGACGTCTTGACTGAGGATTTCAGGTCGAGGTCATGTCAGGTCATTGCCCTATGGCGTCATTTTTTCATCTTTTGCAGATCAGATTTCGAGCAACACGGACAGTTTGAGTGTAAATGGGAGTGCAACATGTATCTTTTGGTGTATTTTCAGTGAAGGCAGCCAACATCGGTACATTTGGTCACTTCTAGCGTTCATGTTTATGTATGTTTGTATATGTATATACATGTGAGTATCGATGTGCCAAACGTGTTTTAGTACAGTCTTTGAATGCACATTTCATACAAATCGACATATTGCAAAACAAATCTGAACAAAATAGTAGTGCCCTTGACCTTTGATGACCTTGACCTTTGCTGACCCTGGTATATATAAGCGTATCAGTGTGCATAAACGTGCTTTTGCGAGGGTCTCTGAATGCATATTTCATACAAACCGACATGTTGCAAAGCAAATCTGGATCAGGTCACAAGCTGTTTGGCCTTGACCTTTGACGATCTTGACCCTTATTGACCGTGGGTTTGGTCTTGGTATGTGCATCACTTATGCTCGAATGACTTCGCCTGATTGTGTTCAAGCGGTAATCTTAAGTAGAACGTTAGTCCTTTCGCAAAGTTCCCATTTGTCAGCGACAACCGTTATTTCATTATGTTTGCTTGACTTCAAATGCTTCATACTTCAAAAACGTCCGGCCGATTTTCGATTTTTCTGCACCAGTCGACGAGTTATTCAGTTGCCAAAGTGTCACAAAGTGGTAGCAGCCAGCTTTGATCCGTTCTCGAGATTTTGAAGAGAAACAGGGGGGGGGGGGGCGGCACAAAAAGTGCGCGTGTTAAAACATCAATTGGCATTTGCTTCGGTCTTATGTACAGTGTCAATCAACTCAAGATATATGGTGTCTTGTTGGTAATTTCTTTTTTGTTATATTTTATGTGCTTTCTTAGCTGGGACAGTGGTTTATGCATGCCACAAAATGTGTGGGCTGCTCCATTATTTGTGTATATAGCATTGCTAAGAATGATGAACTTACAGCACCTTCCGAATCGGTTGATTAATATATTATTCGGGAGGCCATGACGTGACTTTAATTGATCTCGGGACCCTTAGAAATGTCAGTTAGAACAATGAAACGGCATCTATCTGTTCAACATTGTATGGTCTTTCGACTGGTGTCACGTTTATATATCTGTACCACAGAGGGAACCTAAAAACACAGGACTTCGTCGAAAATCATTTTCACAGGAAGGACGGAGGAGGACCTATTCACAACCACGCACTCCAGGACTGGTCGTTTTAGGGTTGTTTCAGTTGTGATTTTTACTGATTACTTGTGTTCCAGAATACTCGTCCTGGACCAGATGGCAAATGCAAACGAACGCAAGGCGGCCTAGGCAAATAACAAGAACTAGCTTGGCTCACAGCTTCTTGCCGCATGTCATTCAGTTAACCATGGGAAACCAGCCCACTAGAAGACATTTTCGTGAAGTTGGAAGGAGCGAAATAAAAATGAGAAAAATAAAAGTTTGCGTCTTTTTTGCGGCGCATTGTATGCATGCGTGTTCTTTCATAGTTCTCGAACTAGGAGATGACCTCGTATGATGGTTGACTGTTAATATAGCAGTATGTTCTTTACGACTCTATAAGGAAGGGAAAGGAACAGCGTGCCGTCTGTGCTAGAAGACACCATATGAAGCAGCCTTTAGTGGATGGACGCTAAAATGCGAAGTCGCTGGGGCGCAGCACGGTGTTGACTGGTCATGAGATGCTGTCGGGGCGGCCGGCTCACGGTTCGAACGTACTGCTGCGGGGTGAAGAAACGGAGTCCGAAAAGTCTGGGTCACGGCTAACTTTTTATACTTCATTTGTTGTTGCTGTTGCTTATTGGTGTTTTCGGGCGCGGCGAATACTGAGGTCATTTTGCACCCCTAACGAGGTTGCTTTACCTAACTAGTGAGCTGTATAAACAGCCTCAAAGTCAGCGTCTTTAAGAAACAAAAAGAGCTGTTTGGATTCAAGAAAGCGCGAATTGTCTCCAAGTACATCGCAGAGCGTCAGAGATGAAGCGTGCTGTCTAAAGGGAAGTGAACGCTCTTCAGCCAAGTGTTGACACGATAGGATCACGTGGTTGACAGTGAGGAAGGCACCGCATCGATGGCAGAGAGACCTATCAGCCCCATGCAACAGATAGCCATGGATTGTATAAGAGTGACCGATACGCAATCTACACAGTATTATTTTCTCTCGCCTCGCCTTGCGAGAGCAGGATAACCATAAACCAAGCTGGAGTTTTAGCGTTCTGAGTTCATTGCCATCTGTCTCATCCCAAGAGCGCTGCCACTGGTTGTATAGGAAGTTTCTAATTGCTGGATAAAAGTCTGGCAGGGATTGGCAGAGAACGCGTATATGGTGTCAGCACTGCTTGCCTGGCAGTGGCATCCGCCAACTCGTTGCCCGTAATTCCGACGTGACTGGGTATCCAGCACAGGATGATTTTCTTTCCAGTCCGATCCAGTTGTGTCAGACGCAGTGAAATGTCTTGTACAAGGGGACATGATGGATAAAAAGATCTAAGAGCAATAAGACTGCTAAGGGAATCCGTTAAAATGGGGTGTAATGATTCGTCACCAACTTCGATGACACATAACGCCTTGGTGATTGCTATCAATTCCGATGTAAAAACAGACGCGTGTGTAGGCAACGAGAACGATCGGGTGACGGAACCGCTCACAAACGCTTAATCGACACCAGCGGCGGTCTTAGATCCGTCCGTGTACGTGAGTGTGTATCCGTCATATGACGCCATCGCTCCAGTGCCATGGATCTCATTATATTTGGCGTGGCTTCATTCTTCCTGATTTCTGTAAGCGAGGTGTCTGTTGAAGGTGAGGTCAAATGCCAGGGAGGAGTAGACAGATGGTTTACTCGCTTCACCCCGCGAAGAGGACTTTCGCTCTCCTGCAACAGACCTCGCATTCGGAAGCCGTAAGGCGGAGTACGCTGCTGCGGTCCACCGCGAAGGAAGCTCACTGTGGACCGTAAAAAAAAACTGTGTCATATGTCGCGTGTAACGGGAACTGCCGCAACTTCAGGGCATAACGCGTGCCGAGCATTTTCCTCCTTGCCGACAGTGGCAGCTCGTGTGAGTCTGTTATAAGGCTGACAGTGGGTGATGCGCGGAAGGCCCCTGTGATGATGCGGAGAGCGGTGTGATGGATGGTGTCTAGGCTGCGCTTGCTGGACTCACATGCGCTGTCATACACAAAACATGCATAATCCAGCCTGGAGCGGACGAGTGAACGATATATGAGCATCAGCGTGCTTCTATCCGCACCATATGATGTGTGTGACACACATCTTAATATGTTCAGAGATTTCGAACAGCGATCGTGTAACGTTTTAAGATGTGCGTTATACGTAAGACGGCGGTCAAAGTATACCCCAAGGTATCTGGCCACAGACTCCATTGGAATGCGCTGTCCATACAAACGCAGAGTCATTTCACCGCATCGCCGGCGACGACAAAAATGCATGGCTACGGTCCTATTTCTTGAAAAACGGAACCCATTCATGGTGCTCCACCTCTCCACGCGGTCCACAGCCAGCTGGAGATGCCGTTCCACTGATGGCACTTTTCCTGCACTCGTCCAAATGGCAAAATCATTAACAAAAAAGGCACGGCCAACAGACTGGGGCAGCACATCATCGATGCCGTTAATCATAACTGCGAACAGCGCTACACTTAACACACCGCCTTGAGTTACACAGTTTATTTATGGGATCTTTTCGGAGAGCATGTTCCCAACACCGACACGGAAAAAACGGTCAGCTAAAAAATGTCGAAGAAAAGTACCCATACAACCACGTATATCATATAATGAGAGAAAAAAAGTCTTGCACCATACATTTTAGAGGATGGCATATTACGACCATCCCTTTATCCAGTAACAGGGCGATCATTCATTTCCTTTTAAAAGATAATCGCCGGATGATCCATGTTTATCTGTCTGAATCCATTTAAATGTCTTACGAGAATTTAAGCCGATCAGTTGTCCCGTCACCATGTCCTGCTTGTCTCCCTGTTATCATGTACGTGTTCACAAAAAGTTCATGGTCGATCTATTTACATTTTACAACCACCATGTATCATTCCTAAATCCATGTGAAAGCCAATGATTGTCTTCCACTTCTTTTGCGCCTATCCAGACGTTGCCATGGCAATATACTGAGCTTATCTAGCATTAATAACGGCTTGACATACCAGTCGATACACTGCCACTATCTCCCCTTAACCCACCTCCTGTCACACAACTGTCAACCATGAAACCACTGGAAATCTTTGCCAAGTCTACTACTGGTCCATGACATCCTCTACGCGACACTCGCCCCCCAGCTGTGTCCAGACAAACGCAAAAATACAAAATACAAAGTTTATTCTTTAACACGCACTGGTGCAACCACAATGTGCGCAACGGTGCGTTTTGGATGTCACCCACAGCGTACGAAAAAAGTTTTACAGTCAAGAATCCAGCTCTGGTCCACATCTTGCGCCCCTGACCTGACCTAGTACTGGTCAGGTAAGTACCTGACCTAGTAAGTAGGACCTGTACCGCGGCTTCTCGCGGTATAGGTCTGCTACCTTATCATGACCTTCTCCAGGATCCAGCTCCCGGAGGACCTCTGTGCCATGTTTGGAGTGTTTTGCTCCACATTACACTCCCCACAGCTTCTCGACCACGAAGCTCACGATGTCTGCGCAGTATCTTTTCACTTTTGGATTAATTACGAAATGCGAGATGCACAGCGGCACCACCGCCTGCACTCAGTCATCTGTGCTTGCCACTAGCACGCGTCCCACATGTACCTCGAAGTCAACTCTGTGCTGAGGATTGCTGCGTCCGCTCCGATGGCAGTGTATTTTTCTTTCAGGAGAAATGTTGGTTCTGTTGGTTGGTTGAGTGCAGCCAATGGCGTCGCCATGGTGTCGTCTGAACGGGGAGACAAGAAATAGCACGTAAATAATCAGAGATAAAACAATGCGCGAATTAACGGCATAACCGAAGAACATTTTACTCCTTTAACCATAAATAACGCATGCTGACCAAAACATATCGGCGATATACAACCAGTCACTCGAATTCGTCGTCGTGCTCTCTTCAGGAAAGCTGAAGCCCACGATATCAGACTATTTGGCATCCGCATGTTTATTATCAAAATTAAACCAGTGGACTTGTAAAGTGGAAAAACGATTTTTGCAAAACATCTTTTTTTAAAATAACTTTTTTAAAACTTGTTCCGCTAAAAAAACTCACTTTATGGGCACGAACACGTCGATTACACACCAAATGAGAACGTGACAACCACTTTCCCACGATAGCGACCTACCAGTTAAGCTGACGACGTCTGTGCGTTGTACAGATGTACCACTTTTATTTCTCACTCCGTTGAGACAACATAAACCTTTGTAATATGCAACAGAAAAGACAAGGGCATAGTAATGCATATTACAGCTGACCGATCAAACACGAAACTCACCAGGTTTGCATCCTCGCCAGTCCTTTCTCCATCTACAGGAACATAAATGTACCGTTTACTCCTTCATAACAATGGCAAAACAAAACGTGCATGGCGTTTTTATCGCAACGGACATCCCTCATAAGCACGGATAGAGATCGACTGGCGAAATGAAAAAGAGAGGAGACATAGACAGAGAGACGGAAGACAATAGAGGTATAGATTAAGAGACAAAACAAAACAGAGATAATAAGACAAACTGACCGAAGGGGGTGAGAGAGAAAGAGAGAGAGGTAGAGGGAGCATACTAATAATTTGAAATGTTGTTTATTGCCGGTGAATCTCTTTCTACGTAGGCTATAACTTTCATTACTCATTTGCCTAATGAAAGTGATATAGCAAATGTTACTGAAACAGAAAACAGGCACTTTATATTTTAGAAGCTGTGGAATGCAAACGAAATACAAAGATCATAATATCTAATCTCTGTTGTGCATGCTGCGACATATCATTATTGTTTAACATGAAGCCAAAGCTAATTGTCCGGTCTGCTCTCAGTTTTCTCTCTGCGCTCTTATTTTCACCGTTTTCGCCGTCCGAAGCGCCACTGTCGCGGGTGACGGGTGATTAGGGTCAGTTGACGCCTGCCCGACAGTTCTGGTTAACGACTTATACACAATCAGGGGCGTAGTCAGGATTCCGCCGGGGGGTAAATGGGATTAAGGGGGCCCTAGTAATCAATAAAGCCCTTCGCCAAGGGTGGATCCAGGGTTTCCCCAAGGCGGGGGAGGGGTGGGGTGGACGCGAATGGTCAGCGCGGGAACCCTATTTTCTTGTCCTTCAGATATAAGAAACGGCGCAATTTTGCTTCTTTACAAAATAAAACAACCAAACAAATTCAAACATGTCAGCATGTTTCAGAAAATTCCACGTTTTTTCCCGAACAGAGTCGCCGAAATATGACAGAAACGGCGAGATTTTAGGCGGTTCCGTCCCTCCCTCCATTTGGAATGTCGTGTCTGTGTCTGGTCCAGTAGCCCGGCTGTCCCCCCTCATCCCATAGCCTCTGGGATTTTTTTTTGTCAGCGTAGTTTAGGAGTTTAAGGGCGCTTATAGCGGTCTCGGGCCGTCTGCCGTGCCAGGACTCTCTAGTGGTCTCAGGTTCCTTTTACAGTTTCACGTCTCGGGCGGGACGTCTCAGGCGCTCCTTTGCCAGCTTCAGGGGCACCTCAGACAGTCTCAGGGACCCATCTGACAATTTCAGGGACGCTTAAGCCATCTCGGGTTCCCTCCTGTCGTCCCTGGCAAGGTTTTTGCCGTCTAAGGAGACCCTCAGGCACTAAAAAAGGTCCTCTCTAAGTCTCTCTCTCTCTCTCTCTCTCTGCCGTGACAGAGGCGTCTCTGGCAATCCTCTAGGTCCTTTGGCCGTTTCAGGAACAATCTGGACGTCTCAAGGTCTAGTGGTTCCAGGGGTCCCTCTGGTTGTCTCAGGAGCCCCTATTGCTAGAGACTTCTGGTTAGAAATCTCAAAGGCCCCTCTCTAGCAGTCTCAGTGGACCCTTTGTGGTCCTGGGTATCCCTTTTATCGTCTCTGGGAAACATTTTTGCCATCTCAGGGGCCCTCTGACAGTTACAAAAGACCTTTTGGCAATTTTGGGGCCCTTGTGCAGTACCAAAGGTCCTCTGAACGTCTCCGGTTGTCCCCATGGCCGTACCACGGGTCCTAGTCTGTTACATGAGGTATATCTAGCAGTGTTTTAGGACCCCTCTAGCCATAACAATGGGCTTCTGTTGGCGCTTCAGGGGCCTCACTTACAGTCTCAGGGGGCCTTGCCCGTGCCAGGAGCCCGCTTATTACACTCGGGGACCCTCTGGCCGTCCAGTGCCCCCATAAAACCAAATGCCGTCTCAGAGGCCCTCTTATTGTCTTTGTCTCGCAGGGGTCCTGCGACCTGTTTGACGGTCTGCTGATGATAGCCTGGAGACCATTCGCATTTGTCTGTATCCTTCAACAATTCCACTATAAAAACGCCTCTAAAGGGGCCGTATTAAAAAGGGATTAAAAGCCAGATCTTAAAACCAGGCACGATTTAAAAGGACTGGACTGCGCCAGTCACAGGACTGGAAACCTCAAACCTGGAGCTACGGTCAGGGCTGTCTTGGTGACTGCGCTGAAATCGCTTCTGGATGAGCGAAATAAAAGTCCACAGTGCATTAAGAGTAGTCAGCTGAGCCACTATCCGGGCCAGACTGATCGGAGTGGCTCCAAGAGTCCGCACCCACAGAGCTAGGTCTTGTTCTTGGCCTAACCCTGGGACTGCCACCCTCCGTGGGGCGCGCTTCTCTGGGCGCCGCAGCCTCGACGGGGTCGCCGCCAAAGACACGTCGTCCCCGGGTGGAGGCGGCCGCGGAGGAGGGCCCATCGGAGACGGTTCCTTCCTCGGCAAGGAGAGTCCAGGTGAAGGGGCTTCCACACGCTTCTTGGGCTCAGGCGTGGACGGTCCACTGGAGGCTGACAGCTTGTCAGCCCTGGTGACTGGTTCGCGGCACCTGTGTTTGCTTTCCGAGGCCGATTAGAAGCCCTGACCCTCTGCTGTTCGATGAGGCGCGCCCGCTTGGCTTCATGGGCGCGTTTCTCTGCCTCCTGACGCTCCAGAACTTCGGCCGCCTCTGTTCTACCGAGTCCAGGGAGACCCAGGGCGGAGAGGAGGCCGGTGAAGTACGCGGAGGAGTTGGCACTGGGGAGGCCGGCGGCGCGTTTGCCGCCAGCGCCGGAGAGCGGCGGGGTCCCCGTCCACCCTGAACCAGGGTCCACCGCCGCCACTCCCCGACCTCCCGGCCGGCGAGGAGACCGAAGGCGCGGCGGCCGCCGGGGAGGTCAGCCTCCCGGCGGGCGGCGGGAATCCGTTCGCAGCGTCGCAGCCGCCAGTTTCCCCTGCACCGCCCACGTTAGCTGGCGACCGCCGCTGGCTCGCCATCACATCTCCCAGCCCTCTGGGGGGTGCATGGCCTGTGGGAGCCGCATTCACTGACAGTCCAAAGGACTTCGGACTTCGGCAGGAGTTGGGCGGTAGTCATGCCGTCCAGCTTGCAGGGTTCCTTGATGCAGGGACGTAGCCAAGGGGGGGATGGGGCAATGGCCCCCTCCCTGAGCCAAGCGGTCTACACTAGATACATGGCGATTTCGCATGAATACGTAATAGTGATCATATATATATTGTAAAACCAAACATGATATGTTTTTCTGTGCATTAGAATATGAGATAAATTGCCTAAAATTACTGCATTTTTTTGTAAATTTCGTCATAAGCTTATGGCATATCACAAAAATTGACATTTGCCCCCCTCGAGGAAAATCCTGGCTACGTGCCTGACTTGATGTGACGGGTGGCTTTGACCTTTTGGGCACACGATACCTTTGGATGAGAGCTATTATACAAGTCCCGAACATCTCGGAAAGAAACGCTTTTGGTACCCTTAAATGCAACGATGTGTTTTTTCTCTCGCATATGCCGGCACGATTTGTCGTAGGAGGTGTGCAGGGCCTGGTCTTGCCCGCAGTTCGCACCACCGAACCGCACCGCGGTTCAGTGCTCCCACAGGTCTCAGACGAGTGGTCCAGGGTTGCACACTTGCCACACCTCGTGTGATTTCTGTAGTGCGGCTTTGTGTATCCGAACCGCTGACACTTGAAACACCGCATTGGGTTCGGGATGTAAAGACGAACTGCCACCTTATCCGACGTATAATTCCGGTGGCAGTTGGGTGCGCTCAGATGTCAGGAAGCCGATGCCCTGGACCCACGGAGGGCTGACCAGGCGCTTCTAGATGTGAGCCAGGACAGGGGCCCCAAAGCAACGGCGGACACTGCGCTTAACGGTTCCACGGCGTCGCCCCCACCCCCCACACACTTGGAGCCCGCCTAGCCCTGGGCCGCTGTCGCACGGAGGCGACGCCCGACCGGCCGATTTCTTGACGTGGGGTCGGCGTCAGGCACCCGCAGAGTCGGAGCTCCGGCTCAAAGACAAGAGTTGGTGGGCTGCCCCGACTGACCCGCAGGGCAGCCACCTCAGTGCCCAGGGATCGTCGCACCGATCATTGGACCCAACGTGGCACGGCAAGGGCCGGTAAAACTAGAAGCTTGGGCCGCGGGAGCGCTAGTCCCTACACTGACCTTGGGCAGTGCCCTCGTGGGCAGACGTACTTTGTTCCTCAAAGATGTCATACGCATTGGCGAAACGTTGAGATGTAACACGCGCAATGTTCTCAGAATTCATATCTTGTTTATGCTGAGTTTTGGCTCAATCCTATCATCGCTTGCAATCGACAGCAAGCGCCTCATCAGAAGCGATGAATTTATATCAAGAAATCAGTATGTTTATTCTTATTTTAATTTGCCTCAGACCAGGCACGCGCAGGTGTTGACATTCGATTTCCAGCTGAAGTTGCCAGGTCGTTTTCAATTACTGTGTGGTACGACCAGTTCCGAGATCCACTTCAGGGCCGTTGCTGGGACACAGATCGAGTTACCACACGTCTTTGTCCGGACAAATCAAAGCCCCCTGAGAAACGCTCGCTGATCGATCCTGCTCTGCCAGCGACGATGGCCGCTCGGCCACCGGCTACGACGTGCGGTGTCCGCAGTGCGGCGCCGCGCTCTCCTACAGCCCGGCCCAGGTGAGCGCCACCGGCCCGGCGGCCGCGTCCGGGCCGGGGGGATGACGGACCCCACCGTCCGCGACGGTGTTCCCTGGTGCCTGTGCCGGCCGAATCGGGGTACCTGCCCCCCTCCCCCCCCCGGGCGCGATAGCCTGTCCGCCGCATTTTCCGGCGGTCCTCTTTGCAGAGCATGGCCGCTCTTCAGGATGGCTACCTGGACTTTTTTAACGGCTGCCGTGGTCCGATTTCATCGCTGTGATGACGTGGGGACTTCTGAGATATCACTGCATTGTTTCCAAAGTGGTGTCGCTCATAACAAAGACCAGGCGTCATTGAAAAGACGTGATGAAGCCAAGCTGTGGGGATATTCGGCTGGGCAATGGCTGGGCGGGCATATGACCGTTTTTTTGGTTCTAACTTATGTAACGCCAAACTTCCCAAATGTTACCATTAATCATGGCGCGTTTAGAGCTTGCAGCTTTGATCACATCAGGTTTAAAAGTCCTGTTCTTTGACACGCCGTGCCATGCATTGCCAGATTTTCCTGGTGACGGGGCAGATGACCTGTGTGTTGCCTGTTCCAAGCTCTGAATGCGGTGGTCAGAATCCATCCTGGTTCCGATGTCACGTGGGAAGCTCATATGTCGCATGCATATGACGTCATATGCCCCGCCGGCCTGGCCATTGACCTTCTGCGAACGTCCCGGATCTGTGCCGTGCCTCGACGAGTGGACCTTGACTGTCTCGAGGCTGAGATCACCCGGCCCGGGGCATCTCCGGTATTAGACGCTGACCTTGCCGCGAGACCCGCGTCCGCACTGCAACAGGCGGACGCCGCTGATGGGCGGATCCGTTTTTCTGCTCTTCCTTTCGGACGGGTTTGAATGTGATCACGGTGAAATGTCGGACCGGTGTGGTGGGGTCTGATTGGCAGAGGTGTTGTGACCGTCTCGGATTCGACGCTCTTCAGTCGGGTCTGCGCGGCGCCCATTGACTCACAGGCTAATATCTCGACTTGTGAGTCATCGTTCAGCCGGGCCTGAACGTGACAAGAGTGACGGTTTCGGGTGTAGACGTTATCAGGGACGTGATCTGACAAGAGTGGTCGTCTTTCACACGGGCCTGAATCAGACCAGGGTGACGGTGTCGGGTCTGAATCCCGTCACGTCGTACCAGGTCCGGGTGTACACTGTACAGCCAGACCGGTGTGTCGTCGGAGGCGGCGAGTGATGACGGACATGTGGCCATCGAGGTCACTACCCAGGCGTCAGGTCAGCGACAGACGCGGGACGGGTCTGCCCGCGACTTCGCGGCTCTGCCCGGGAGATGTGACGTGCGAAGTGCTTCAAGAACATTTGCACGTCGAGCATGATGCTTGAAAGTGTAAGCACGTAGTTTCCTTAAGATTTCACTTGAAAATGAGGTGCACGGCTTTTGACGTGATTGACATGAGACCGGCCCATGAGTGATGTCGCTGTCCAGGGCATTATCTGTCTGTCGGTCAATAGAGGTGTCCGTCATTCTGCACGATGTGCACAGTAGCGGAGTGCTGCCGGCGCACTGAACGGTGCCGCCTTGTTCCGCAGTGCCGTCCGTGGTCTCGGACGTGCGGGCCACCATGGTGCGGCCCTCGGAGGCGCTGCTCAGCTGGCAGCCTCCGGCCGACCCCCAGGAGCAGGTGCTCAAGTACGAGATCCGCTGTTTCGTAAAGGTGGGTCCGCAGACGAAGTGTTTCGCCGGCCTGACACGTGCGCTGCTGCGGCACGACGTGGCCTGAAGCAACACCGGGGTGTTTTGCGCAGGGGGCACGTGTGGGCTCGGGAGCCGCAGGCTGTTGGATTTGCCTGCTGGGTACAGGTGATCACTCACACGATTACTGTGCTGTGCACATTGTGTGGTATTGTGCCACTAAGCCATCACTACGTCGTTGAGTGCGTTGTTTCCTGACAGTCCTGCGCGTCACATGGACGCCCTCCGGCCCGCCTGAAACGTTCCTCTGTCGTCTGACCCGGCCCCACGGGTGCTGCGGTCTCCCGCCTCCCCCGCCGACCCGCCGCGGCCGTACCGTCCCTGACCGGCCGTCTCCCCCGCCGACCCGCCGCGGCCGTACCGTCCCTGACCGGCCGTCTCCCCCGCCGGCCCGCCGCGGCCGTACCGTCCCTGACCGGCCGTCTCCCCCGCCGACCCGCCGCGGCCGTACCGTCCCTGACCGGCCGTCTCCCCCGCCGACCCGCCGCGGCCGTACCGTCCCTGACTGGCTGCCTCCCCCGCCGGCCCGCCGCGGCCGTACCGTCCCTGACCGGCCGTCTCCCCCGCCGACCCGCCGCGGCCGTACCGTCCCTGACCGGCCGTCTCCCCCGCCGACCCGCCGCGGCCGTACCGTCCCTGACCGGCCGTCTCCCCGCCGACCCGCCGCGGCCGTACCGTCCCTGACTGGCCGTCTCCCCCGCCGACCCGCCGCGGCCGTACCGTCCCTGACTGGCTGCCTCCCCGCCGGCCCGCCGCGGCCGTACCGTCCCTGACCGGCCGTCTCCCCGCCGACCCGCCGCGGCCGTACCGTCCCTGACCGGCCGTCTCCCCCGCCGACCCGCCGCGGCCGTACCGTCCCTGACCGGCCGTCTCCCCCGCCGACCCGCCGCGGCCGTACCGTCCCTGACCGGCCGTCTCCCCCGCCGACCCGCCGCGGCCGTACCGTCCCTGACCGGCCGTCTCCCCCGCCGACCCGCCGCGGCCGTACCGTCCCTGACCGGCCGTCTCCCCGCCGACCCGCCGCGGCCGTACCGTCCCTGACTGGCTGCCTCCCCCGCCGGCCCGCCGCGGCCGTACCGTCCCTGACCGGCCGTCTCCCCGCCGGCCCGCCGCGGCCGTACCGTCCCTGACCGGCCGTCTCCCCCGCCGACCCGCCGCGGCCGTACCGTCCCTGACCGGCCGTCTCCCCCGCCGACCCGCCGCGGCCGTACCGTCCCTGACCGGCCGTCTCCCCCGCCGACCCGCCGCGGCCGTACCGTCCCTGACTGGCTGCCTCCCCCGCCGGCCCGCCGCGGCCGTACCGTCCCTGACCGGCCGTCTCCCCCGCCGGCCCGCCGCGGCCGTACCGTCCCTGACCGGCCGTCTCCCCCGCCGACCCGCCGCGGCCGTACCGTCCCTGACTGGCTGCCTCCCCCGCCGGCCCGGCGCGGCCGTACCGTCCCTGACTGGCCGTCTCCCGCGCCGCCAGAACCAGCCGTCCAACTCGAGCAGCGTGTTCACGGGAGCACCGAGCGCGGCCGTGACCAGGCTGCGCCAGCACACCGAGTACGGCTTCCAGGTGCGCGCCCAGACCGAGCGCGGCCGGGCGAGTCCAGCCGCGCCGTCTGCGGCGCCACCGGACAGGTGGTCGACTCCGGTGAGCTGGACGGAGGCGGAGGAGGGCGCCGGTGTCGTTGGCCGGTGGTTTTGCGTCGTGTGCTGTCCCAATCCGCTGGCCGGCGGACCATCTGTGCCGTGGTCTGGTGGTGGTTCATCAAAGAAAGTAAATGACTTGGGAAATTTCTGTAAGACCAATTAAGGTGCCCGCAGAAAATCGGTAGGTGGTTTTCTCGATCTCCGATTACTCAGGTAGTACCGAATGCCGACGGATATTTTCTTCCTCATCGATGGCGTCTCACAGATAGGCCGATGTCTGTTGTCAAGGGCTGTAGAAACTGGCTGACGGACTGTTCTGTGGCAGTACATGTCGGAGACGGCGCCATAATAAACGAGGACGTCATCGCCGGCGTGTCGGTGGCCGTCGGTGTGCTGCTGGTCGTCGTCATCGGCGTGGCCGTCCTCTTCGTCAGGAGGTGAGGCAGCATCGCCGTGTCTCGTCAGGGACGCGTGCTCCGTATCGCGGTCCTCGAACTGTGCGGTTAGCGCAACCGTCAGCAAGGTTTTCGGTCGTATTTCAGGGTTTGGTATGTCTTCGTTTCACTACGTTTGTTTGACGGTAAGGAAGGATGATGGTCGAGCGCAGATGGAAGAGTTTGATGATCACTTTTTTTTGTGTGTGTGAAATGTGAGGAATGGGACATTATGGCACTTCTTTACTGCGCCGAACACGTTGTGCC
Source organism: Capitulum mitella (assembly GCA_030062745.1). Classification (NCBI taxonomy): domain Eukaryota; kingdom Metazoa; phylum Arthropoda; class Thecostraca; order Pollicipedomorpha; family Pollicipedidae; genus Capitulum; species Capitulum mitella. Next base: position 19,959,291 of record CP099839.1, read on the forward strand.
TGCATTTTGGGATAATCATCCTTTAAACATCAAATATTATTGGCGTCTGATCGTTTTACAAGAATGAGCCTTACTCTCACGACCCTGTTTTACACTCGGGAGTTTTGTGTCATTGCCGAGGAGTTTTCTAGGCACACGTCAGCCGAGGCCACCAGCATCGGAGCCTCCAGCCAGACCGAGGTGATGGCGGGCAGTCGCCTCCGGAAAGAGACCTCCTCATGGACGGCGTGGGCGTGTGGTGTGCGATGGCGTCTCGCCGGCGTCTCGAACCTGCGCCAGAAAGGGGAAAGGGCGATACCCTCTGGGAACAAACACCTGCTGGGCCGTTTCCTGTCGCTGTCTGCCCTGTCTCACGGAACGTGCCTGCCAAGGCGGCAAATTGCCTGGACTGTATGGAAAATTAGCGTCAGCCGGTGAGGGGCCTGAGACCGTAAGCCTGAGGCGATCGTGGACCGGATATCGGGCCGACGGCACGGCGTGCCCCCGTCACGTCCGTGTGAGACTAGCGTCCGGACGGGGAGGATGAAGAGGATGTAGTCGCAGCTCCAGCCGCTGCTGGTCATGAAGTCCTCGCGTGAGTCACCTCGGTTTGGTCTGGCCATTCGATTTTCCCGGGACGACGCCATAGAAATGACGGCTGGCAATGTTGTTCCCGGCCGTTCTGCGCATTGCTTGTTATTGACAGGAGAATATTTTGTGGAACGTGACTTGGCAGTGTGCTCATTAGGTTGTGTGCTGCCGGAACTTTCTTTCCTTATTGCGTCGTTTTCTTCTGGGGTAAGATTTGTGAGGTCGCTCCTTTGCTTTCCGCATTCTCCATCACGGCATTCACATTACCGTAATGTATGCGAAAACGTGTATAGCTCATTCCTCAGGTATGGTAGTTTCAGTTTTGGTTTTTAAACACATAATCGGAAATAGATTGTATCGCTTGTTAAATAAACTCCCTTTTAATGAGCAACATATGCCACTGCTGTCGTCGTACTCAGAAACCAATCAGTTAATACCCCTTTAAATTGGCATTTACATGAGAAACTTGAGACCCGCAGACGGACAAGCTATACTGGACTGAGCCAGTTCCTACTGTGTCCATTAAATGTGTTCGTTGTTGTCGTCCGCTTATTGGTGCACTCCGTTACAGTGTTTCTCCTCTTCACATTCCAGTCAGGGCGTCGACAGTTCGTTTAAGAATGCTTCACATTTTTATCGTGCATGTCTTCAATAATGATGCGACCTAACTGCGTCCCAATCGCAGCAGTACGACGGACAAATATTATTGTATCAGCAGTCATGAGCGCGTTCGCTTTCGGTGCCTTTTGGATCGAGAATGCGTAAGTCGGTGACGAAATCCGCGAATGTTACGCTGTTTCTACCTTGTGGCAAAGGCGAGGTCGTCTCTTCGGGTGACGTTTTTGTTCTTTATCGACGACACGCATTTACGATTTGTCTCAGTCAATGCCTGTGTCCGGATGCATCTCACTTGCCCTGTTCTGTTGCAGCGATGCACGTAGGGGGTGGAACTCCGCTTCAGACGGCCTCTACAGACGGCGTCTGATGGCGATGGCGTCTCCCGACAGGTGGCATCTCCTGGCAGACGGCATCTTCCGACAGATGGCATCTCTCGGCAGACGGCAGACTGTCAGCAGACTCGCACCAATGTTTCAGCAGAGCTTCTGCGACGATACCAAAGCGAATCAGTATCGTTTCATTGGGCCTCACCTATATTTCAAAAGCATTCTGTGGAGATTCAGCATTGATTCAAATGAAGCCCGCGGGTAATCAGTATGAAGTCATAAATGCCTGAACAGGGGTTCCGTGAGACACAGCATTGATTTGGTGCAAATTCTGCGCAGCGATTCAGCAGGGATTCCAGGCCGTTTTAGATTTTCTGAGATCTGCGCAGAGGCTAGCTTTTACTGAGTTTGCCTCACATGCGCCAAACTGTATCATGGATGTTATTACACCGGACGCTTGATATATGTGATGTACCAAGACCGCGCCACGCAATATCTAGGGCAAAACATATGAAATGGTATTTCAATCGAAAGGTGCGAAGGTTGGTTGTAACGCGAAATTCAGCGCTTTATAGTCCGGAAGTTATAATGGAAAAACCAACGGAAGACAACATATGCCTGGACCAAGAACTTCCATTTAACGGCATTTTAACCCGTCCACGACTGGGGAGGCAGTTGACTGCCCCCCCTGATGTTTTTCTGGGATTGCGAGAGAACCAACAAACACAGAGTCACGAAACTTTGCGTACTTTTTGCTCCATCAATTTTACATCTCGCGTCAAAATTTTGACCTCAGGTCAGGTCCGGTGCCTGACCTAAGTCAGGTCAAACGGATCTATGTCCAAAAACGTTTAGCGCCCTCTAACTTTTTGCGCAAAAGAAGACATGACAATAATACTTTTAGGGATTAGTGATCGTGATAGATGCAAGAAATCCGTTATCTCAGATTTTCGGAATTTTCCGGGTCATTGATCTAAGGTCAAGCCCATTTTTAAGACATGTCGCCGTTTTATTCCTTTTGGAAATTGACGGAATATTTCATAACATTTTTAGTGTGAAGTCAAGCAGACATCTAGTTACCATCATTGAGCAAAGTATCAATGACTTCCAGCCATTGACCTGAGGTCAGGTCACGAATAACTGTAGTAAGCCAAAATGCACCACCGTCAAAATCGACGATGAATTACTCAGAATGGGTAGAAAATGGCAGAACTAGCTTGCACAGACGTAAGTAATACCAGGAACCTCAAAAAGTTTGAAAAAGTTGCATATTTTGGAAATAAACAGGCTCTCACGAATAAAGCTCTGCCAATTTCGTAGATTGGTAACTAATCGATTTTCCAAAATTTAAACATGAAAAACCATCACAAGAACCACAAAGATCAATAAAACATACATAGATCGTCTTTTTTCGCGAAAATAAAGAAACGCTAAAATTAGTTCCCGTCAAATTGGTACCGCATACGGCAGCAGCACACACGGACAGCTGGCGGGAGAATTGCCGTGTCTTTAACTCAACGTTTCGGCGTATATATTGAACAAATCTGGGAAACTAGACGTGTATCGGCATCCGCGGACCTTTACTTGTGCGCTGGTACCTTTACCTAAGCGTTTTTAGTCACAGCCCTTGAGATTCGGGCCATTTCTCGGTCTCATGCAGCCGGCTATGCGAAAACATATATAGGGCGTAAATTGCTTACATATCATCTAAAACTAAAAATGAGACCAGTTTCGAGCTCTGCTGGTCACAGTCTTTATAAACGGTGTGCTTATTTTTATCGTGCGACCAACCGTTCGTGAGTTAGAGGGGAGGCAGTCAACTGCCCCCCCCCCCAATCTCCCATGTTCGAAACAGACCAACGGTCGTGCGCGGGTTAATACGGGGGGGGGGGGATTCGACCACTCCGGTGGTTTTCCCGGCAGCAAAGTCCAGCCGCTTCCGCTATCGCTCTGATATTTGACGACGTTTCCTGCGGGTCCTTTTCACACGCAAGAAAAAACTGAACATCCTATGCGGACCGGAAGCGGCTCCAGGAGGCCTATCTGGGAGGCATGTGTTGTTTTGCGGCAGCTCATTCCAGAGTGATCTATCTCTGCCCGTTGTCCATGTAACAGCAGCCACAAGATCTCACTCCCGACTCTACGGATTACGCAGGGATTACCAGGGTGACGGACGGTGATTTCAGGGAATGTCGTGAGCCTTGACGCGGTGTTTGTGTTTATCTGCCGTGTTGCTGACTTATCCGTCCGGCTCCCGTGTTGCACACGGCACCGGACTACCGCGCTCACCTGGCACTGGTATGTTGTAAGGCAGCAGCCTGACTGACGAGTTGCTCGCCTCGTTGTCAGCTGGAGGGCAGGCCGCTGAGGCGGTCGTCTCGGGCGGGGGTCCCTGCGGACTGGGTCCAGTGGGTACAGGCACGGTGGGAGGTGGCGACAGCAGGCCTGTGGTGCTCGATGTTTCCGGCCAGGCTTTCACCGGCCCTGGCTGCTGCGGCTCGCTCGGGCCCTGTGTCGGCAGAGGGAACGTGAGCAGCTCCAGAGGCTGGTCCGAGATGCCGAGTTCCGGCCCGGCCCGACGGACGCCCGGCGGTGGCAGGTAGGTCGGAGCCAGCGCCGGCGACGCTAGGGTATCCGGCATCGCCAGGGACACTGGTGGCGTCAGCTCGACGATGTTTGCGGCCGCCTGTGCGGTATCCAGCAGCAGAGGCAGCAGCAGCGGCAGCCGCGGCGTCCCAGCAACGGTGGGGCAGCGCCCCGACGTGCCGACAGTAGTGCTCATGACAGGGAGAGGGCCTGACCGTGCCAGAACGGAGCCGATCAGAGGTCAGGGCCGAGCTTCGCAGTATCTCACCGGCCCGCTACCACGTCGCGCGCTTAGTCACATTCGTCGTTATCCTCCTGGAAATGCAATACAGTTATTTTCATTCAGTTCATAAAGTACCCGTCAAAATCAACGTCATATCGTATCATTACAAATTCAAAGCCACCCCAGGCGCCCAAACCACGCCACAAATAATGTCCAGAAACATCATAACAATCCAACACAAACGACGCCAATATATCCAATTCCACAGCAACATCCATATAACAAACCTAACACCTGGTAAGTTGGTGACCCCATAAATTTTCACAACTTCCCGACTAGAATTTCGTAAGTTTCTACCACAAATGCATGCACTTGCCAAGGCAGCGCCAGACACCCTCTTTTTTTGTTGCATAAGTCTGCAGCTACACGGCGAAGAGCTGTCAAATTATCAGAAGTTCTCGGGACGTCAGCTTGGCATATTTCAGTATTTTTCTTTTTGTTGAATTCGTCCAAGATCATGCCAGAATGACGTCATAAGGAGGAATATGTTTTACGGTTTTGATATTTTCTTCGAAACTGCTTGATATTTATTTATATACTGGTCGTGCAAAATCGCACATAGTGTGCAGTATGTTTCATGTCATGAGAGGTGAATGAAGATCTCTAGGTTGTGGAAATCTAGTGCCAATTTAAGTCGTAAACCCGTTGCGACGGTCACTTTAATATTTTCCGGCCCCCATATGAATATTTTGAGGCACCGGACGGTTTTTATGCAGTGCAAGGATTTTATGTGCCGTGTTCGGCATACTTAAAAGCAATACGTACTTAGCCTGGTACCGCGTGGCCTAAGTTGATCAGGGTCACCTTTCGCACAGACGTGTATTGATATCCTATGCATATCTTTTTACATGTTTCGGCCTCAGGATGTTCATGATGTCCAGTTTGTAGGGGAAGAACGACACGACCCAAATCGGTCAAATACTAACCTTAGACGTCACCTGTGATTTAAGAGATAATCTTAGATAAGATATAAAGATCCAAAAACGGGATGTACCCAGTCGTCACTCAGGCATCCCTCATCACTGAAGGCAATCGATTGCTGTGTGAGCTGCTCAAATCGATCGATGAATTCCAAAGTTATTGAGTGCGGGCGTCCTCACCGCCCCACCCCCGTCCCCAGCAAATGCCAGGTGGAGAAATACCTCAGTAATTGCCGGGTCAGCATGTAAAAGCATGTAGTGATATTTCATTACGCACAGTTCTTGACAGGCTCATGACAACAATATCATTGTCAGTCACCACCGATACACGGTTTGTCGTTACTTCCAAGCTCATCGACTGATTCTGACGTGGCCATTCTCATGTATAATGTGTGTGTGTGTGTGTGTGTGTGTGTGGTGTTTCGATGCGCATATATGGAGACCACGCGACGTGCGCTTTGAGCCCAGCCATGGAGACCAAGGGAGCTTGCAACATCCAGGCAGCTGAGTTAAAAAAAACTGACCATTATCAGCACCATGGAGATCAGGGGAGTTTGCAACATCCAGGCAGATGAGTTAAAAAACCTGACCATTATCAGCACCATGGAGACCAGGGGAGCTTGTAACATCCGGGCAGATGAGTTAAAAAACCTGACCGTTTTCTGCACCATGTGAAATGTCCGTTGGATTCATTCCAGTTGCACTGCAGCGGTGACTTCACAACACATCTTATGGTAGCGCATTGCGTCCGCCATAGGCATGTGGTCAGCTTTTTAGGAAGTACATGCAAAGTCCCCAGCCGAGGACTGCCAAAACCTGTCTTTTCCCCGTGACAGACGGCTCGGATGACATGATGTGGGCCTGAGCCGCAGTCATCTGCAGGGGAATGGATGCGGTGAAAGAGGAGCAGACGGTGAATCCCACAGCTTTGACACACCAGCCTGACCGGTTCGGCCGTGACACAATGCGGCGCCTGCACGGCCCGCCACCGAACGACCCCCTTCGGAGCCTCGGCATCCTGGCACCCGCTGCTGGCGTCGCCCCTGCACGTGTTCCTCTCGCGGCATGCAAATGATAACCCTGTTCCCGGGGGCTAGATGGTGTAAGCGATCCCGACAAAGGGGACGAATTCCCACCTCCGAAAATCGCGAGAACGACACGTTTGATTTCATCGCAACAAACGGCAATAAATTTATCGTGATGTCAACTACATTTGTGTTAAAAGCAGTCTTTAGTATCTTGAAAAAGATGGATGCAGGAGGGAAGAAAAGTCAAAATGGGGAAATCTTCGACTTGTTATAACTCCGATGTTTGTCGACCCATTTTGATGCAATGGGCATGGATAGGCGTCCACAGAGTATTGAAAATGACTGGCTATTTCTTTTCAAAAACTGAATGAACAAAATAAGTTTTAAACACTTGCAGCTTTTACTAGTCATGTTATGCTGAACAAGTACAAATCGTAAGGGAAATGTCATAATGACATATTGAGCAACATTCATGACCTTTGACCTTAAATAACTTCCAGTAACCTCAGAGTGACATGAAATGATATTGAGTGTATTTGATACTGTTTGGAAACATTTGCGACCATTCCAATCGACTTTATTTCTAAAAATCCAGTTTTACGGCTGTCGTGACATAGGGTGTGCGCACCGACATTTTAGGTCATAGCTCCGTGACTCGACCTGATATTAACCTGAAACACAGTAAACAATTGGAGGACATCCTTGTATGTCATATATGTTTCGAGTTTTACGCTTGAACAGTTAATCCCAGAATTATTACTGTGAAACCGAAGTGTAAATTTTGACGTTCATCTGGCCTTATGAAGTTACCTCAGTATAACAAAATTATTTTGGTACGATTGACCAGTTATTTACCAATACAATCACCGAAAGTTTGAAGCTCTGTTTTAAAAACCTCAGTTTTGATACCCATTTTCGATGTACCTTTGACATCGCCATAAATGGCCTCAGGTGACGCTTAAAAACGCTGCTTGGCTCCACCCCTGAACAAAATAAAACTACAAAACTTTGGTGCAGCAGTAAGTAAAAGAGAGAGATAGGAAAAGTGACCAAGTTTCGTGAGGCTGTTAAAAACTCTGGAACTTGCAAGAAAAAAATCCGAGGTGTAGATCCGCCCCCTCGCGGGGATAGGTTTAACCCTATTCCCGGCAGGGAGGCTGAATTCGCCCCCCTCGGGTTGTTTGCCTGCCAATTCCAGGCTTTTTGACACAGCTTCACGAAACCTGCTGACTTTTCCTAGCTATTTATTCTACGTGCCGTGACGAAATTTGAATATTCTATTTTGATCAGGAACGGAGCCAGTCAACGTTTTTGGGAGGCACCTAAGGCCATTTTGGCATTGTTTTGGGGAAAAGGAAAATGTCTGCTAAAAATAGAGTTTTTAAGATAGAACTTAAAACTTCAAACGGATGTATAGCTAAATAGTTGGGCAATGTGCAGATATAATTTTGTTTGCCTGAGGTCACTTTACAAGGTCAGGTCAAGTTCAAAAGTCAAAATTTGTTTTTTTGCAGTAATTTTTGCGCTGTCTTTTCAAATGCCAAACCTGGAATATATATGACGTAAAAAGGGGTCCTCTACTTGTGTATTACGTTTCAGCTTGATATCAGGTCGGGTCACGGAGCTATGACCTAAAATGTCAGTGCGCGTGCCCTACATCGCAATAGCCATAAAATGAAATTTTCGAAAGAGAGTGAATTCAAGTGATTGAAAACGTTTACAGATAATATTAAATGCACATAGATCATTCCAAGTGACTCCAACGTCACTACAGATCATTTAAGGTCAAAGGTCACAAGTTGATCTGAAGAACGTGTGACCATGACAGTTCTTCTTTTTCATGTCCTTGACACCTCCTATGCTAACATTATACAAACATTGTAATGCGATTTGTACTTCTTTAGCAGAACATGACTAGCAGGAGTCCAAAAAGTATTTTCGCTTTTGTCCATTCAGTTGTTAAAAAGCTAATCGTCCTATTTTTGAAACCTTGTGAACGCCCATGAATTTTCTCAAAATTTCAGATATGTGTACCAATGGTAGAAGTCCTATCCATAATCTCTCGATTCATGACGGTTTCATCGAAATCGGTCAATAAATAACGGAGATATAAGACGTCCAAAAGTACCTCCCATTTTGATATTTTTGACCGCCTGTATCCACATCTTTCAAAATTTTGAAAATTTCTTTTTATAAACATGTAGTTCACGTCATGGCCAATCGATTGCCGTTTGTTGCGATGAAATCGAATGTGTAGTTCTCGAGATCCCGGGGGGGGGGCCGAATCCGACCCCCCTGCCGGGAATCGACCATACCGGCTAGCCCTCCGGAAATAGGGTTAAAGACGAACCTACCAAGCGTTGCATAAATAGACCTTTGCTTATGAGAGTTTCGGAATTCAAGACTGATTAGAAGCAAATGTACTAATTAAGAACAGTAGCAATGCAGAAATCTTTGTAATTTTCTGAGCTCGAAGTGAACGATTTTCAGAGAAATCTATAAGCGTTCATTACGCCAAATCAAAGTGCTGGAGCCGTTCGTCATTCGCCCAATCAGGTGTAATACTAAACTTAAGTTTACATACGATTTGGAAGAAGGGAAGTTAGGAGCGTTGCTTGCTCCCATGTCGAATTTAAAAGCTAAACGAAAAGAGCATTGTCTTTACTTCCCTAATTCGTCATAGGTCTCATTTCCTTTCAACTGGTATGCATACCTTGGTTCTGATGGTTTTGAGCTTTTACATACGAAACCATTATTTCGGATTGTTTGCAATACAGATTGCTTTCTTATCTTTTACCAAGCCGAAACAGATGATTTGGAAATCATGCCTTTCTTCTTAATTCCGTTCACACAGCTGTGTCATGTCTGTTGTGAGTCTCCGAACATAGTCAACCATTTACTGGCTAGAGCATACTGATAATATCGAATTATGGACGACTCTTTTTTCAACTTGAATCCAAGTGGTTTGATGGAGCAATGATAGTGGTCGGAGCACGTGCCAAACAGAGCTTGTTGCATAGACCACGACCTCTAGATTCGATCACACAGTTCCAGTTAATGGTTAATTTGTTAATTTGTAAAGTTTGACATACCGCCAAGGGCGTGGCATGACCGTAAAGTAGTTAGCATGGCCCTATGGTGGCCAGTTGCCAGCTGACCCGCGGGCCAAATATCAAGCGTCACGGCGACTCGAAGCCGTCTGGCCAGGATGCGAAGACCAGCGCTCTACCAGCTGAGGCACAGATCACGGTATCTCAATTGTGAGGTCCTTAGCGTGCTAAGAACCACGAATGAAGCCAGTCGACCACGCTGCTGAGTGCGCTGAGTCGAGAGTGAAACATGAATGGGAAACTAAAACATGTTTAAAAGTGCTAGGCATGTCTGCGCCTCAAGTGCAAAACAACTCAGAGGAAGACCAACACACCTTGCACTTGCTGGGGTGGAGCGTCAGACGCACGCTCCATTCTGCAACCAATGGACCGAATTTGCTTACTCGAAAGGTGATGGTATGCCGTTAATGATGCGACCAAAGGTACGCGACACGTTTTACATGACTTTAATTTAGGTCACAGATCAGTGGCGTCACGTCACGTCAGAGGTCAATATTTGACTGATGCGATGCTTGCCGTTTTCAGCGTACCAGTTGGAGATTACAGACATTCAAAGGCCAAAATGCGTGAAAGGCATGCGTACGATACCAACCCACGTCTGAGGTTAATGGTGACACAGTTCAACGTAGACTATGGGACAGTGGTACAAAAAGATCCATTACATCGCTAGTTTTATCTAGTTTATAGTTATAGTAGTAACATATTTCGTTGAATAGAATCGTGATGCGACTAGGTTACGGTGTGTGAAGATTGTGAATTGTGGAAAGATATTAAAACGCATGACTTTAACCACTTTACCACTTTTTTCCAGCTAGCGTCCCTTTTTGTGTTCAGACGTTCGAGCCAACCAGTGAAAATTCTATGTTTGCTTACTCTTCTGTTCAGTGTTTGTTGTTATTCTGTCTTGAACAGCCTGAACTTGTCTATCAAATTCACTGCTGAGGCCGAAGTTGACAGCAAGTTGCCTTTCCTAGACATGACATGACTGACAAGAACCAAAAATGAACACAACAAAACAGACGTGTAGTCCAAGCTCACAGCCTCCGGACAGTACCCAAACTACAATATCCATCACGTAGCTTCCTAGAAACCCACCATGATCCATGCTCTCACAACAAGCACTCGCCGTATGTTAGGAGGTGGACACGTGCAGAGCTGAACTCGATAATATCAGTGGCCTGCTGAAGAAGAGTGACTGCTTCTTGCTGAAGAAGAATGATGCTGAAGAGGCATGCTGAAGAAGAATGACTGCTCTTCTATCTTCACTGAGGAGATGAACAGAGTCAATGACAGCTACGACACAAGACCTAGGCAACTCCTGCCATTCTCACCTTCTGACGCGGAGAACCAACGTAAAGAAAGTTATGGTCCTACCTTATGCTGAAGGCCCAGGTCATGAAGAGAGTCAACAGCAAATTCAACGTCAAGACGTCAGAAGACAAACCTGGTGTTGTTAATCAGGTGATGTGCAAGGATTGCCCGAAGGGTTACATCGGAGAGAGTGGTCTGAATCTGTTGGAAAGCAAAACGGAGCACATGAAACATCTCACGCAGCACGACACAGATACGCAGATGAAGGCCATTGCTGAACACTGCATGAACACTAGACACTCGATCGACAGGTACAACACAAGCACTAGCATTTGACACCCGAAGTAAACGTAGGAAAATCAAGAAGCCATCTACCTACAGACAGAACAAAACTTAACAGGAACGTAAGCAAACATACAGTTGCCACTGGCTGGCTCAAACTTCTGAAGACAACAAAGCGACGGTAGCTGGAAGTAAGTAGTGAAATGGTCCAGCTCGCGTGTTTATTTTGGTATTGTTTTTTTCTTACCACAATGCTTTCGCATAATCTGTAACTGCTCTGCCCGTGTATTGTGATCTGTTTGCCATGTGACCTTGACGACGAACCCGAAACGGGTCTGAAACCGGTCATGAACAAATCGTAACCTGGTCGCCTCACGATTCTGTACAGAAGTTACAGGTGAGTAATAACTTACTCACCAATATAACAACATATGAAACTATATATAATCATCATGTATATCAAAATGCAAATAAATAGCATAAAACTCAGTCAAACTCCTTTTCAGATGTCCTTGCTTGCAACAGAAAATCTTTATTTGGCTATTATAACTGGCTTAGCAAGGTGAATTGACAGCATATTTGAAAAAATCGCAGTCATAAAAAAAAATTATTCCTCGTAACATTGTCTGACGCCATGGCTGGTCTGCATTAATTTCTCATGACAGTGTAACCCGTACTGCACACATTTGGCTATCATCAGCATATGGATAAGGAAAAATCATGCCTAAAAAATCGAAGTCATTAAACATCAACGTATTTATGGCGCTGCACTAATTTGGCCTCATACGACCTCATATGACGTCATACTGATAATAAAGCGTTTTATGACTTTTCGACGCTTTTTCTTCAGTATTATTTACCAGCTCAGAAATGAGAACATGGTCACGGGTGATATTTAAGTCTGCATTTGCTTGGACGCAAAATACTGAAAGAGATTGATAAATGTGCATTTGTGTTCCGAAATCCCTAAAGAGAAATGTATGTATCGAGCAATGCTTGGCATCCTCCCACAAGGCGCCTTTCCACATTTATTTCCATTCTTTACACAAGGCGTCTTACTGTACTGATTTGTAAGGATCTGTATTACACAAATGCGCTCCGTGGGCAAACTTTTGCGGTCAACAAGGAACAAGTATCTAACTTTTCATTTCTCCTAAAATGTGATGCGCCATGAACATATGCAAATAAAAATCCGAAGAATGACTTCGTTTGGATCATAATCTACGTTTGCCTTGGGCCTAGTTTGTGAGAAGATAAATTTGCGTTGCGAAATGAGTTTATCTAATGGCACATTTTACTTCTTTTGGCTGTCTGTGCGCTGCCAACATTGCACTGTCTGCTAATCGCCTTTTGCGGTACCGAACACGTTTCCTCCTGGGCTTGAACTGTGATTCCATCATTTCCTAAGGTTAACAAAGTAGTTTAAGGTTAACCCTAAGGTTAATAAAGGGACCAATTGCCCGGTGTGGCCCCTTTGTTAACCTCAGGGCTAATGATTGAATTACAGTTCAGGTCAAACGGCGCGTCGAGTGTCACAACTATCGCCATTATCATTGGTACAACTGACACCGATCCGATGGGTTTCCAGAATGAGGTGACAAAAGTATCCCTGTAAATAGTGCGTGGCGGAAAGCTTCGTAAAAGCTGGCTAGGCTGCCCGGGAGACCTAAAATGATGTGAGGGCGCGAGGAATAGGTCTACCGAATGAATTACCTGGAACGTTACCGAAAAAGATGTCGATCAACATAGTCCTACGCGTTCAGTACATCAAACTAGCTCCAATCGCAGCTTAAAGACAGTTCCAGTCTCGAACATGCAGTGTAGAAGCCCAGCGAATGGTGCCTCGAGGGGACGGTGCCGTGCTGGCATCAAGGTAAACGTGTGTTGAGCTCTTATAGGGGTCAGGATCACCCGCATTTGGTTCGACTGGCCCTTATTTGTTGGTCAAGGTTTGCAAACACTTTGGCTGGTTTCGTATTTTTATTCATGAGTGAAAGTCCATTGTCTGTATTGCAAGTGTCCTGATGCAGCCGGTCTCTTCTGCAGTCCCCTCAGTCTGTGCAGTGAGCGCCGCTGAGGAAGACCAGGCAGCGAGGCTGCAGGACGCAGCGCCGTGCGCCAGTTCAGCAGACAGTGCACAACCTGTGGCAGTACCGCCGAACTCATCAGTAGGTACGACGCAGTCGGCCAGTTCAGCCCTCCGGACGCGTGGTCCTTCGCTGTTATACGCAGACACGGACCACACTCGGCCACGCGGTGCGAACTTCAGAACAACTCGTGTTCAGCTGCCAGACGTCGTCTCCTTTCATAACGCGAAAGTTTTCATCAGTCGAGACCTTAAAACGAGGTGGTCTCTTTGAACTTCAGGGTGGCAAACGTGGATAGCGCTTTTCAGTTATATGCCCGTAATTCTTCTCTGCATATTTCAGTCCATCTGTTACATAAACAAATATTCTCTCCGGAATTCGGCGTTCAGGCATATCCCTAAACAATCCTTATTTGACCTATTTATGGTATCAAAGTGGTCGCGTTCTAGAATTCTAGATCCAACATTACAGCTATGATTTTTTGTTTATGAAATTGTTCGACGTTTCAGCTGAGCAGCGCGTTTCGTCTTCATAACTTTTTACTCGCTGCTTTGTCTTAACCCTACGATGTAAACGGCGCCCCTTGGCCTGCTTTGGTGTTTGTCATCCTCTGAGTTGTTTTGCAGTTGAGGCTCAGTTTTGTTTTGAGTTCAGGCTCAGACATGACTAGCGCCTTTAAACATGTTTTAGTGGACAGTTTCCCATTCATGTTTCACTCTCGACTCAGCGCACTCAGCAGCGTGGTCGACTGGCTTCATTCGTGGTTCTTCGCAAGCTAAGGATCGCACAATTGAGATACCGTGATCGGTGCCTCAGCTGGTAGAGCGCTGGTCTTCGCATCCTGGCAAGACGGCTTCGAGTCGCCGTGGCGCTCGATGTTTGGCCCGCGGGTCAGCTGGCAACTGGCCAACATAGCGCCTTGCTAACTACTTTACGGTCATGTCACGCCCTCGGCGGCATGTCAAGCTTTCACCACAAATTAACCATTAACTGGAACTGTGTGATCGGATGTAGAGGTCGTGGTCTATGCAACAAACTCTGTTTGGCACGTGCTCCGACCACTGTCATCGCTCCATCAAACCACTTGGGTTCAAGTTGAAAAAAGTCGTCCATAATTCGAGGTTCTCAGTATGCTCTGGGCAATAAATGGTTGACCATGTTTGGACATTCACAACAGACATGACACAGTTGTGTGAACGAAATTAAGAAGAAAGGCATGATTTCGAAATCATCTGGTTCGGCTTGGTAAAAGATAAGAAAGCAATCTGTACTGCAAACAATCCGAAATGATGGTTTCGTATGTAAAAGCTCGAAACTATCAGAACCAAGGTATGCATACCAGTTGAAAGGAAATGAGATCTATGACGAATTAGGGAAGTAAAGGCAATGCCCTTTTCGTTTAGTTTTTAAATTCCACATGGGAGCGAGGAACGCTCCTAACCTTCCCTTCTTCCAAATCGTATGTAAACTTAAGTTTAGTGTTAAACCTGGTTGGGCGAATGACGACCAGCTCCCTCGCTTTGATTTGGCGTAATGAACGCTTTTCGAAAATTATAGCCAAATATTGCACTAATAGACTTTTCTGAAAATCGTTCACTTTGGGCTCAGGAAATTACAAAGATTTCTGCATTGCTACTGTTTTTAATTAATACATTTGCTTTTAATCAGTCTTGAACTCCAAAATTCTTATAAGCAAAGTTCTATTTATGCAACGATTGGTAGGTTCGTCTTTAACCCTGTCCCCGGCAGTGGGCGGATCTGCACCTCGGATTTTTTCCTTGCAAGTTCCAGAGTTTTTGACATAGCCTCACGAAACTTGGTCACTTTTCCTATCTCTCTCTTGTATTTACTGCTGCACCAAAGTTCTGTAGTTTTTTTTTGTTAAGGGGCGAAGCCAAGCAGCGTTTTTAAGAGACATCTGAGGCCATTTTTGGCGATGTCAAAGGTACATCGAAAATGGGTATCAAAACTGGGTTTTTTAAAACAGAGCTTCAAACTTTTGGTGATTGTATTGGTAAATAACTGGTCAACTGTACCAAAATAATTTTGTTATGCTGAGGTCACTGCATAAGGTCAGATGAACGTCAAAATTGAGACTTCGGTTTCACAGTAATAATTCTGGGATTAATTTTTCAAGTGTAAAACTCATAACATGTATGACATACAAGGATACCCTCCGATTGTTTACTGTATTTCAGGTTAATATCAGGTCGAGTCGCGGAGCTATGACCTAAAATGTCGGTGCGCGCATCGTATGTCACGACAGCCGTAAAACTGGATTTTTAGAAATAAAGTCGATTGGAATGATTGCAAATGTTTCCAAACAGTATCAAATACACTCAATATCATTTCATGTCACTCTGAGGTTACTGGAAGTTATTTAAGGTCAAAGGTCATAAATGTTGCTCAATATGTCATTATGACATTTCCCTTACGATTTGTACTTGTTCAGCATAACATGACTAGTAAAAGCTGCAAAGTGTTTTTAACTTATTTTGTTCATTCAGTTTATGAAAAGAAATAGCCAGTCATTTTCAACACCTTGTGGAAGCCTATTCATGCCAATTGCATCGAAATGAGTCGGCAAACATCGGAGTTATAACAAGTCGAAGATTTCCCCATTTTGACTTTTCTTTCCTCCCGCATCCATCTTTTTCAAGATACTAAAGGCTGTTTTTAATACAAATGTAGTTGACATCACGATATATTTATTGCCGTTTGTTGCAATGAAATCAAACGTGTCGTTCTCGCGATTTCCGGAGGTGGGAACTCGTCCCCTTTGTCGGGATCGCCTACACCATCTAGTCCCGGGGAACAGGGTTATCATTTGCATGCTGAGAGAGGAACACGTGTAGGGGCGACTCCAGCAGCGGGTGCCAGGATGCCGAGGATCCGAAGAGGATCGTTCGGTGACGGGCCGTGCAGGCGGCGCATTGTGTCACGGCCGAACCGGTCAGGCTGGTGTGTCAAAGCTGTGGGATTCACCGCCTGCTCCTCCTTCACTGCATCCATTCCCCTGCAGATGACTGCGGCTGAGGCCCACATCATGTCAGCCGAGCCGGCTGTCACGGGGAACAGACAGGCTTTGGCAATCCTCGGCTGGGGACTTTGCATGTACTTCCTAAAAAGCTGACCACATTCCTATGGCGGACGCAATGCGCTACCATAAGATGTGTTGTGAAGTCACCTCTGCAGTGCAACCGGAATGAATCCAACGGACATTTCACATGGTGCAGAAAACGGCCAGGTTTTTTAACTCATCTGCCCGGATGTTACAAGCTCCCCTGGTCTCCATGGTGCTGATAATGGTCAGGTTTTTAACTCATCTGCCTGGATGTTGCAAGCTCCCCTGGTCTCCATGGTATTGATAATGGTAAGGTTTTTTAAACTCATCTGCCTGGATGTTACAATCTCATCTGGTCTCCATGGTGCTGATAATAAGCAGGTTTTTCAACTCAGCTGCCTGGATGTGGCAAGCTCCCCTGGTCTCCGTGGTGCTGATAATAAGCAGGTTTTTTAACTGAGCTGCCTGGATGTTGCAAACTCCCCTGGTCTCCATGGTGCTGATAATAAGCAGATTTTTTATCTCACCTGTCTGGATGTTGCAAGCTCGCCTGGTCTCCATGGCTGGGCCCAAAGCTCACGTTGCGTGGTCTCCATATATGCGCACCGAGACACACACACTCACAATGCATGGGAATGGCTGCGTCAGAATCAGTCGATGAGCTTGGAAGGAACGGCAAACCGTGTATCGGGGATGACTGGCAATGATATTGTTGTCATGAGCCTGTCAAGAACTGGGCGTAGTGGAATATCATTACATGCTTTTACATGTTGACCCGGCAATTACTGAGGTATTTCACCACCTGGCATTTGCTGGGGACGGGGGTGGGGCGGTGTATGTATGTATGTATTGAAGGCGTCCACGCCGTGGCTATTCTGCCCTCTCGTCAAAACCGATGATACACAATCACTTGTCAGGCGAAGTAAAACGCACTCATTTGAATACGAACGGCAGTCACGGTGTCAGATGCTTCAAATGTTTCGAAAACGATGCGCTTGAAGCGGCATTCGAGACTGCCGGAGGCAGGCGGTTCCAAGCCACTGCGGCTCGGTGGGAGAAGAGCCGCTGGGTCGCCGCCAGCCGCACGCGAGGCAGATGTATGGCACCTGTGCCAATAGCAACAGCGTGGGTGCGGCGGCAGCAGACCTGGGCACGCGTAGGGAACAGAGCACGTATGGCGGACGGGCACGTGGGGGAGCGCAAAGCGTTGTAGACCTTCAGGAGGTCCCGCGTTCTGACCAGGTCCTCCACCCGATTCCACCCCAAGGCTTCCAGAGACGGGGTAATGTGGTCCCCGCGTCGCGCCTCGGTCACCAACCTCGCAGAAAAGTTAATCACCTTTTGCACTCTGCTCAGTTGGCAACCGGCGGCTCCTCCCCACACAGTGATACAGTAAAGGATGTGAGGGAAGACGTGGGAATGGACGAGGAGCTTCATGACGTCTGGAGTGAAGTAGAAACGAATTTCGAATAGTGAGACAATGATGCTATTGCAACGCCGAACAATGGTGGATATGTGCTCTTCCCAAGTAAGATGTCGGTCGATGATTACACCAAGTACCTTCGTAGACTTTTTTGGAATCATGACGTGGTGAGGACACCCGCCTCAATAACTTTGCAATTCATCGATCGATTTGGGCAGCTCAAACGGCAATCGATTGCCGTCAGTGATGAGGGATGCCTGAGTGCTGACTGGGTACATCCCGTTTTTGGATGTTAAGATTATATCTTAAATCACAGGTGACGTCTAAGGTCAGTATTTGACCGATTTGGGTCGTGCCGTTCTTCCCCTACAAAGTGGACATCATGAGCATCCTGAAGCCGAAACATGTAAAAAAGTATGCAAACGATCTCAATACACGTCTGTAGGAAAGGTGGCCCTGATCAGCTTAGGTCACGCGGCACTAAGAAGCCAAGTACGTATTGTTTTTAAGTACGCCGAACACGGCACATAAAAATCCTTGCACAGCATAAAAACCTTCCAGTACCTCAAAATACTGGTATGGGTCTGAAAAATGTTAAAGTGACTGTCGCAACTGGCTTACGACTTAAACTGGCACTAGATTTCCAAAACTGCAGTTAAATCACCATGATAGATGTTGTTATACATTTATGATTAGTATAGTTATACACTTACCTAGAGGTCTTCATTGACCTCTCATGACAAGAAGAATACAGCACACTAGGTGCGATTTTGCACGACCAGCATATAAATAAATATCAAGCAGTTTCGAAGAAAATATCAAAACCGTAAATTATATCCCTCCTTATGACGTCATTTTGGCATGATCTTGGACGACTTCGATGAAAAAATAGCGAAATATGCCAAACTGATGTACCGGCAACTTCTAATAGCCTGACAGCTCTGCGCCGATTAGCTGCAGACTTATGCAGCGAAAAAGTGAGGGTGTCTGCCGCTGCCTTAACAAGTGCATGCATTTGTGGCAGAAACCAACGAAATTCTAGTCGGGAAGTTTTGAAAATATTTGGGGTCACCAACTTACTAGGTGTTAGGTTTGTTATGTGGATGTTGCTGTAGAGTTGGATATATTGACGTCGTTTGTTTTGCATTGCTATGATGTTTCTGGAGGATTATTTGTGGCGTGGTTTGGGCGCCTGGCTTTGAATTTGTAATGATACGATATGACGTTGATTTTGACGGGTACTTTATGAACTGAATGAAAATAATCGTATTGCATTTCCAGGAGGATAACGACGAATGAGATTAAGCGCGCGACGTGGTTGCGGGGCGGTGAGATACTGCGAAGCTCGGCCCTGTCCTCTGATCGGCTCCGTTCTGGCACGGTCAGGCCCTCTCCCTGTCATGAGCACCACTGTCGGCACGTCGGGGCGCCGCCCCACCGTTGCTGGGACGCCGCGGCTGCCGCTGCTGCTACCTCTGCTGCTGCATACTGCACAGGCGGCCGCAAACAGTGTCGAGCTGGCGTCAACAATGCTGGCACCACCAGTGTCCCTGGCGCTGCCGGATGCCCTAGCGTCGCCGGCGCTCGCTCCGACCTACCTGCCACCGCCGGGCGTCCGTCCGGCCGGGCCGGAACTCGACATCTCGGATCAGCCTCTGGAGCTGCTCATGTTCGCTCTGCCGACACAGGGCCCGAGCGAGCCGCAGCGGCCAGGGCAGGTGAAAGTCCGACCGGAAACATCGAGCGCCACAGGCCTGCCGTCGCCACCTCCCACCGTGCCTGTACCCACTGGACCCAGCCCACAGGGACCCCCGCCAGAGACGACCGCCTCACCAGTCTGCCCTCCAACTTACAACGAGGCTAGCAATTCGTCAGTCAGGCTGCTGCCTTACAACATACCAGTGCCAGGTGAGCGCGTTAGTCCGGTGCCGAGTGCAACACGGGAGCCGGACGGATAAGTCAGCAACACGGCAGATAAACACAAACACTGCGTCACGGCTCACGGCATTCCCGGAAATCACCGTCTGGCACCCTGGTAATCCCTGCGTAATCCGTAGAGTCGGGAGTGAGATCTTGTGGCTGCTGTTACATGGACAAAGGGCAGAGATAGATCGCTCTGGAATGAGCTACGCGCGATTTAGACGGCAGCTTTGGACGGGGGGGGGGGGGGCGGCCTGCGGTTTCAGTGGATAGATCCGGGTCCGGTACTTGTTGCTACCCTGCTCTACTCCACTTCAACTGTCCACCGGTAAACTAGAAGCGCGGTCAGTTCAGACGATCGCCAGGTGTTTGCTATCTACACAACACTATCCAACCATGCTGGTGTGCGGCTGTCATCACGTCTTTAGTCTTTTTTCATGCGCCGCATGACCACGCCTGAAATCCGAGCGAAGGGGGCATCCGTCCTTCCGCTGAGATTTGACGATCTACAGGGCCGATTTCGGCAAATTAACCCTATTCCCGGCAGGGGGGCGGAATCCACCCCCCTCGGGTTTTTTGCTTGCCAATTCCAGGCTTTTTAACGGAGCTTCACGAAACTTGGTGGCTTTTCCTAGCTATTCCTTTCTACGTACTGTGACAAAATTTCAAAATTCTATTTTGCTCAGGGGCGGAGGCAGGCAACGTTTTTTGAAGGCACCTCATGCCATTTTTGGCCATGTTGAGGGTAAAATAAAAATGTCTGCCAAAAACAGAGTTTTAAAGCTAGAACTTAAAACTTTATATGGATGTATAGCTAAATAGTTGGGCAATGTGCAAATGTAATTTTGTTTATCTGAGGTCATTTTACAAGGTCAGGTCAAGGTCAAAAGTTAAAAGTTGTTTTTTCGCTATAATTTCGGCGCCATTTTTCAAATGCCAAACCCAGAATATATATGACGTAGAATGGCGCTCTCTACTTGTGTACCAAGTTTCAGCCTGATATCAGGTCGGGTCACGGAGCTATGATCCAAAATGTCCGTGCGCGTACCCTATATCGCAATAGCCATAAAATGAAATTTTTGAAATAGAGTGAATTCAAATGATTGAAAACGTTGACAGATAATATTAAATGCGCACGAGATCATTCCAAGTGACCCCAAGGTCGCTGGAGGTCATTTAAGGTCAAAGGTCACAAGTTGATCTGAGAAACATGTGACCGTGACAGTTCCCCCCTTTTCATGTCCCTGGCACCGCCTATGCTAACATTACACAAACATTGTAATGCGATTTGTACTTCTTTAGTATAACATGACTAGCAGAAGCCAAAAAAGGGTGTTTGCCTCTTTTGTTGATTCAGTTGTTAGAAAATTAATCCTCCTATTTTTGAAACCCTGTGAACGCCGATGAATTTTCTCAAAATTTCAGATTTGCGGACCCATGGTAAAAGCCCTATCCATGATCTCTCGATTGATGCCAGTTTCATCGAAATCGGTCCGTAAACAACGGAGTTATAAGAAGTCGAAAAGTCCCCCCATTTTGACCTTTTTGCCCCCCTGTATCCACAAATTTCAAAATTTTGAAACTTTCTTTTCATAAAAATGTAGTTCACGTCACGGCGAATCGATTGCCGTTTGTTACGATGAAATCGGACAAGTAGTTCTCGAGATCTCGGGGGGGGGCCGAATCCGCCCCCCCCCTGCCCGGAATCGACCATACCGTCTAGCCCTCCGGGATTAAGGCTCAAACGAAAGCTCTTCATGCAGCTGGCCTTCCATGCACCAAAAGTAGTAAAAATATGTCAGTGGCGTCTTCAGGAGAACATGAAAGGTGGTGAACACCCATTTAGTCCTGTGGCGTGCCATGCCACAGGTACCCATGTTAATTCATATACTAACTTTGCAGCCTTTAGAAAGTCCCAGTGCATTTTTGGAAGCAGGTCTTGGAGTAATGGCGGTCTCAGGACAGAAATATAGGGGTGGAAGAAGTATCTACATACTTTTTGGTAATTTTCTACATATTTCAGCTTCCTGATTGGCCCGGTAGCACTGTCTTTAGTAAAGGCGACGGTTACAATCAATAAAAAAACATCATTGTTGAACTTAGGAAGCCAAAACAGGGCTAACTGATAGTGAACTGAGAATGTCAGTAGTTTACTGACAAAATCAAACCTTCTTTTTGCATTTTCTTCTATCTCTCCTTCGTTTTACCTAATTCCACTCTGTCAATGCATGTCAAAGTATCTCTTTTGTGTACGCTTTCACTAAACGTCATTAGAGCGAAGTCAGTCATATAAACCAGTGGTACATGGGAGCAAAGGTTACGCCTCCCACATTTTTGTACCTGACTCCGTCCTTGATCATTTTGTATGATTCCTCTATACATGTCCTTTGTATCAATGTTATTGTATTTGTATTATGTCTTATTGTATCTGTATTATGTTATGGCATGTAAGATCGCGTACAATTATAAACATATCTTGTCTTTACCTCTTAGAACTCAAATACACATGGCGTTTGATTTCCCCTACTCTGCCCCGTACATCCGCGTCTTGTAGTCTCCGGACTTTTTGTAGAGGATTTAGATGGTCACTTGTGATAAATGTCATGTGCTGACATCGTCGAGTTATCAAATATCGGCTTGCGGCATCGACATGTAAAGGAATGAACATTCGTTGGAAACGGCCGAAAAACAATTCATGCGTCCCAGATAAGCCTCCTGGAGCCGCTTCCGGTCCGCATAGGATGTTCAGTTTTTTGTGATGTGTGAAAAAGGTTCACAGGGAACGTCGCCAAATTTCAGATCGATAGCGGAAGCGGCTGGACTTTGCTGCCGGAAAAGCCACCGGAGTGGTCGAATCGCCCCCCCCCCCATATTAAAATGCGGTTAAATGGAAGTTCTTGGTCCAGACATATGTTGTCTTCCATTTGTTTTACAATCATAACTTCCGAACTACAAAACGCTGAATTTGGCGTTACAACCAACCTTCGCAGCTTTCGATTAAAATACCATTTCATATGTTTTGCCCTAGATATTGCGTGGTGCGGTCTTGGTACATCACATCACATATCAAGCGTGCGGTGTAATAACATCCATGATACAGTTTGGCGCATGTGAGGCAAACTCAGTAAAAGCTAGCCTCTGCGCAGATCTCAGAAAATCTGAAACGGCTTGGAATCCCTGCTGAATCGCTGCGCGGAATCTGCACCAGATCAATGCCGAGTCCCACGTAACCCCTGTTCAGACATTTACGACTTCATGCGGAACACCCGCGGGCCTCATTTGAATCAGTGCTGAATCCCCACAGAATGTTTTTGAAATATAGGTGAGGCCCATTGAAGCGATACTGATCCACTTTTGTATCGTCGCAGAAGCTCTGCTGAAACATTGGTGCGAGTCTGCTGACAGTCTGCCGTCTGCCGAGAGATGCCGTCTGCCGGGGGGTGCCGTCTGCCGGAATATGTGAACGCGGCCGTGTTTCAGGCGCCGAAGAGCCGGAGGATGGCTGCGCTCGGGACAAGGTCCGGCTCTTCGACGAGGCGGCGCCGTGCCAGACGGTGCTGAGCCAGGGCACCTGTCCAGCCGAGAACTGGATCCTGCTCAGCCTGGACACATTGCTGGTGGGTGTCCTCGACTGCGAGACGGGGCCTCAGAGACACTGCCGGCAGCGGCATCCTTCCTTACCGTCCCTGGAATAGCCAAGCGGACAGACCTTCCGCCAGTGGAAATCGCAATATTTGAAGCCAACAAACGTGAGTGGGGATGTGTGCGCGCTGCCCGAGTGCGGGTTTGGGATGCCGAGTCACAACACAATGCCGTAACTGGCCTGCACATGTCAACCTCTTGTTCCTGTTACCTCCTGTGGAAGTCTCTGCCACGGAGCAGGAGTCAGAAGCGTGTGTCTGCTTTGCGACGATAGTCCCAAGCGTACGTGTTAGTTCGAGTGGCACGTCGGTATCCAGCAATGACAGACGACGTCTGGCCAAATGTTACGACAGCTGTGCATTTGGATAGGTTAATTCTTTGACTGTGAAAAGATGAGCATTTATGGTAAATTTTTATTGGGAGGATGGCCGCTGAATCAGTTGCTGCTGGATAGGTGGTGTCCCACCATATGTTCAAGGAAAAACGACAAGAGGCATTGCATCTGCGCAGCGTACCAATCGGCTCTGCAGTACTTTGCTGAACGCTGTGCAAGACATTACGAAGATTGCCAAATGCCTACTAGACTGCTCCGGAGGCAAATAAATCGGCGTCACACGATTTGGAGGGAACAAATGGCGTCTTAAGCTCAAAATCTATGACTAGTTCTTACCAAGGAATTTAACCGCGGGTTAAGCCAAGGACTTTGGCTTAACCCGCGCCTGACTGGCGGTCGGCGCCGATCGCGTTCGACTGGCTGCTGACCATCTGTCCCCCTCTAACTTACGAACGGCTGGTTGCACGATGACAATAAGCACGCCGCTGGAAAGCTTGTAAAGGGTAGAGCTCGAAAAAGTTACAGTGCGCTTAACATTTTTAGACATAGGTCCTCTTGAACTGACCTAGGTCAGACACCTGACTTGACCTGAGGTCAAAACTTTGGCGCAAGGTGTAAAAATGATCCAGTAAAAGGTACACAAAGTCTCGTGACGCTGCTTTCGTTCGTTCTCTTGCAATGTTAGAAAAAAACCTCAGGGAGGCGGTCAACCGCACCCATAATCGGGGGCGGGTTAATTAACCCCATTCCCGGCAGGGGAGCGGAATCCGCCCCCCCTCGGGTTTTCTGCTTGCCAATTCCAGGCTTTTTAACACAGCTTCACGAAACTTGGTCACTTTTCCTAGCTATTCTTTCTACGTGCTGTGACAAAATTTCAAAATTCTGTTTTGCTCAGGGGCGGAGCCAGGCAACGTTTTTGGGAGGTACCTCAGGCCATTTTTGGCCATGTTGAGGGTAAAATGAAAATGTCTGCCAAAAACAGAGTTTTAAAGCTAGAACTTAAAACTTTATATGGATGTATAGCTAAATAGTTGCGCAATGTGCAGATATAATTTTGTTTATCTGGGGTCATTTTACAAGGTCAGGTCAAGGTCAAAAGTCAAAAGTTGTTTTTTTCACTATAATTTCGGCGCCATTTTTTCAAATGCCAAACCCGGAATATATATGACGTAGAATGGTGTCCTCTACTTGTGTACCAAGTTTCAGCGTGATATCAGGTCGGGTCACGGAGCTATGGCCTAAAATGTCCGTGCGCGTACCCTATATCGCAATAGCCATAAAATGAAATTTTTGAAATAGAGTGAATTCAAATGATTGAAAACGTTGACAGATAATATTAAATGCACACGAAATCATTCCAAGTGACCCCAAGGTCACTGGAGGTCATTTAAGGTCAAAGGTCGCAAGTTGATCTGAGAAACGTGTAGCCGTGACAGTGCCCCCTTTTTCATGTCCCTGGCACCGCCTATGCTAACATTATACAAACAATGTAATGCGATTTGTACTTCTTTAGCATAACATGACTAGAAGAAGCCAAAAAAGTGCTTTTGCCTTTTTTGTTCATTCATTTGTTAAAAAACTAATCCTCCTATTTTTGAAACCCTGTGGACGCCCATGAATTTTCTCAAAATTTCAGATGTGTGTACCAATGGTAAAAGCCCTATTTATAATCTCTCGATTGATGCCAGTTTCATCGAAATCGGTCTATAAACAACGGAGTTATAACAAGTCCAAAAGTACCCCCCATTTTGACATTTTTGCCCCCCTGTATCCACAAATTTCAAAATTTTGAAATTTTGTTTTATAAAAATATAGTTCACGTCACGGCAAATCGATTGCCGTTTGTTGCGATGAAATCGGACAAGTAGTTTTCGAGATCTCAGGGGGGGCCAAATCCGCCCCCCCTGCCGGGAATCGACCATACCGTCTAGCCCTCCGGGAATAGGGTTAACCACCCGCGACAGCGACGGCCGTACCACTGAGCCCGGCAACGACATGCGCTAATATTGTCGAGATCGTAAAATACATTATGATATGTGATGATGACCACGAGGATTTGCTGCAAAATATCTAGATGTGCTCGCAGATCTGTCTCGGTGGTATCTCTGTGCTCGCTGCACTGACCGGGCGGTCTCTGTGTTTGCTGGCAGGGCCAGTGCGAGAAGCGGCCGTGTCCGCCGGGCTTTGCGCTGGTGGAGTCGGACGGCTTCTGTCACGATCTTCTGGAGCCGGGCATCTGTCCAGGTGGGCCCGCCCGCTGCTGACGTGGTGTGGACGCGTGAGGTCTCCGCTGTCTGTGACTAGAACATCGTTCTGACGTTAGGTAGCTCCATCTGTGACCGGTGTGGGACGCTGTATGTGACCGGAGCGGGACACTGTCTGTGATCGGAGTGGGACGATTCTGCCTGTGACCGGACAGGAACGTTGTCTGTGATCGGAATGGAACGCTGTCTTTGACCGGAGTGGGACAATGTCTGAGACCAGAGTGGAACACTGTAACGGACTGGGACGCTTTCTTTGACTGAAGTGGGGCGCTGTCTGTGACCAGAGTGACTGCCTGTGACTGGAATGGAACGCTGTCTGTGATCGGAGTGGGACGACACTGCCTGTGGCCGGACTGGGGCGCTGTCTGAGACGGACTGGGACGCTGCCTGTGACTGGAGTGGGGCGCTGTCTGTGGCCGGAGTGGGGAGCTGTCTGAGACGGACTGGGACGCTGCTTGTGGCCGGAGTAGGACGCTGTCTGTGACCGGAGCGGGACGCAGTCTGTGACCGGAGTGGGACGCTGTGTCGGCAGACGGGCGCAGGCTGTTCATTACGGCGAGTGGAGAAACAGTATGCGCTTGCCCGGATGGCTGGTATCCGGACATCTGCGAGGTCTGCCGTCTCCTGTACAGCCACGACGGCTGCCCGCCGGGCCGTGCGCACATCTTCGACGAGCAGAACCAGCTGCGGTGTCTGCCGGCCACGTGTCCGGCCGACCAGCCCGTGCCGCTGCCCGAAGACGGCGGCTGCACTCAGTTCGGAGAGGTTGGTCTGGCCTGGCGCCGTCCGGGCTCCGGCGCTCAGTTCAGAACTGGCCGCCCGGGCTCTGCCACTCAGTTCAGAGCTGACAGACGCCGGGTAAAAAAAAAACTGGGTTCAGGGGTTCCCGAGTTCATGAGACAGCTAAAACCTGGATGTGAGAACGCTGACCGATGTTCTGAAGCCGATGGTTCGACGTCCAGCGGTCTGTTGAGTATCCAACAGTCACAGGTTCAGTTTCTCACTTGATGTGTTGGCTTTCACATGCCTTCCTGTCTGCTTCACAGCAGTCGGTCGTTATTCCGCGACTGCCAGGAACTCTTGTCTTACTCATTGCCCCCAATCTTCTGCTTACGCCTGCAGAATGTCGACATGCTTTAAACTCCCTCAATGTGCCCAGTTCTCCTCAGTTCCTTCGTCCGAATCTGTCTAGTTTTCTGGCTTCTTGGTCTGCCGTCTTAAATTTTTTTCCTGTTCACTTTCCAAAGTTTCCTCATTCCCTTGAATAACAATGCTGTCTCATATTCCTGCACCTTTTCTGTTGTTGCAGATTTATAAAGACAGTAAAGACTTTTTACCAAGTATTTCGAAAGTCTTCACACGTTCCATGTCTGAGAGCTAAGTGATTCTCCCATTACCATAATGTAGTACTGATGAAAACCAGTCGATCGGCTTCTGAGTTAAATGGCGATTCCGATGTTGCAAAGGGATTGGCACGTTCCGACTGCAACTCGAACTACTGAGTTGTAAAAACTGCGCATGACGCTGGTGGGAAGTAGCACTAACTCCTAAGTAAAAACATGTTATACCATTTCTCAAACTAAATTTGTCCATTGCTGATCTCGAAAGGAGCCGACGCGATCTAAAAAAGACGAGTTTTAGCATGCACGAGCCACTTTCCGAATAACTCGGAATGATGACGGAAAAACAACTGCCAAAGAACGTGAAGATAAAAATAGGCAACAATGAAACAAAGCGCAGGAATCCAATAATATGTCATGGTGATATTTAAATGTTTTCTGCTTATTTCGGGTCTCTTCGTGGGAGAGATCTGCGTGGAAAGGTTTACGTTTCAATCAGACCGATAGTGGCAGTGATGTTTGTAGGTTGGAAGACGGACGCTATTACATTTGGAAATAACCGCGTTCATTTACACCTAGTCTTACGCCTATCAGTTAACAAGACAGACTCATGATCCCGAAAAGGCAGCACAATTTCGGCGACATTTACCCTGGCCGAGAGAAGCTGGAGGTGGTTTTCTGTCGAGCTGGGGGAATTTTATTTCTTGCGAATGGATGGGGACGTCACCCGTTTCATAATTTTCCAAGCTCTCGCTCATGCGCGGTTTGTAATCGGGCAGTTATTAGCAGTGTACTGGTATTGTTCTGTCTCTGTGAGGCCAGTTTTGTCTGCTGCCGGGCCCCGATGCCCGCTGTGGCTCGCGATTGAGCAGTGATTGGCTGTGTCCTGGTGTTGGTTTTGTCTCGGTGCGGGCAATTTTGTCTGCTGCCGGGCCCCGCTGTCCGGTGCGTGCCGTGCCCGCCGTCTGACGGCCGACCACTACGCTGTGGCCAGAACTGTGACGGCGGCACTGGCCGGGTGGGCCTCCTGACCGACCAGCTGAGGCCCATCTGTCTGCCGGAGGAGGCTCCGGCGCCGCCGACCCCCGAGCTCAATTTATCCATCCGGCGACCGCAGCAGAGGCGACTGCGGCGCCAGATCTTCTCCAATGTGCCCGAGCTGGTCGCCTGCCAGCCAGGCGCCAGGGTCGACTTCAACCGAAAGTGCCGGGACAAGTGAGTAGCGTGAGTGACGTGGGTGATGTGCGCGAAGTGGGAGACCGAGAATGGCAGGAGTGACGTGAGCGATGAGGATGACATGAGAGGCGTGAATGAGGTGGGACATGTGAGTGATGGAGTCACGTGATTGACATGGGTGGTGTAAGCGCCGTGATGAACATGAACATGATGGACATGAAGAGCGTAAGTGACCTGGGTGTTATGAGTAACGTGATGGTGTGAGTTTGACATGTGGTGTGGACGTGTGGGGCGTGACCGTTGTAACTGGGCGGGTCGATGGTGACAATGAAGACGCTGTCTCCGGCCGGATCGCTCGGAGCTGACTAACCTGGTGGTTTGACTGTGTTGCAGAGTAAT
Source organism: Capitulum mitella (assembly GCA_030062745.1). Lineage (NCBI taxonomy): Eukaryota > Metazoa > Arthropoda > Thecostraca > Pollicipedomorpha > Pollicipedidae > Capitulum > Capitulum mitella. The sequence continues at coordinate 19,987,974 of CP099839.1, forward strand.
TCCGTCGACGTCTGGTGCAGGCGGGACTGCGTCCAGAAAACCCATCTGTCCGCGGGTGAGTCTCCCAGTGTCGGGCCGACAGCATACCGAGGTCACGCGTCCTGATGATGGACGGGAGGGAGGAGATGTTGGCTTGATGTCATATCCAGTGGGCGGTTTGTTCGGGCGTTCAATGGCCTTAGTCACATATGACGGACATCAAATTTGCGGCTGTTCTTATGGTTAAAATAATCGATTTACTACCTCACCATCTAGCATTTCGTGTTGATCAAAAGCTACTGAAACATCACACTCGAAACGGCCGAGAATGGAGCACTTGTTACCGGTCCAGCCCTCTGCCAACAGTATTCCCCAAATGCCCCATTTCGTAACTACGACTGGCTGTGCAGGTAAGTACAATGGGGAACATTTTTTTGGCGCAGTGTGGTTGGTAATCGGATACCATCGCTGATTTCGTAACGCTAGTTTGCAACGTTAGGTCGTAACACATCTTACTTTCGATGATCTTGAACGAAGGTGTTGGTGACCTCAGGATTTGGCTAAAGCGAATAAAATCGCATCCTGACGAATGGCATACGCTTACAATCCGCTTATACTACCAGAAATGGACTTTAATGAATTCACGAATTAGGTAAGCAAAAAACAGTACGTAAAAAACAGGCATACAAAAAATTACCATTGAAATATTTTTGGTACAACTATCGTGGGCGGTATTATGCACATTTGGTCATTGTAACCGCAGTTATTTCGAAAGGATGTAGTCAGATAGTGCCATCCCATATGACGGCATGTCATGTCTCTACACAAAGGGCATAGCAAGGACATCGACTACACTCATCTGCATCGGTCTCGATGAATCACGATTCAGACTTATGATTTTCCATGAAACGTTTTTGTTGCATTGCACCAAGCATGGTGTGCTGACAACTGGAAAATCAGATAAGCCCATCTCCCTTCATTAATTATTGAGTTGCAAAGAATGACGGTAATTTAAAACATCAGTTGGCATTTGCCTTGCTCTCATGTACAATACCAGTCAGCTCAAGATATATGGTGTTTTGTTGGCAATTTATATTTTCTGGCTATATTTGACATGCTTTTTTAGCGGGGACAGTGGTTTATGCATTCCACAAAATGTCTGGGATTGCTCCGTTATCGGTGTGTATAGCATTGCTAAGATTAATGAACGTACAGCCTCTTCCGAATCAGTTGATTAATTTATTATTCGGTAAGCCATGGCGTGACTTTAATTGATCTCGGGACCCTTAGAAATATCAGTAATGACAATGAAACGGCATCTATCTGTTCAACAATGTATGGGCTTTCGACTGGTGTCACGTTTATATGCCTGTATCACAGATGAAACTTAAGAACGCAGGACTTCGTCGAAAACCATTTTCACAGGAAGGACGGAGCAGTACAAATGTCTATTCACACCCATGTACTCCATGACTAGTCGTGTTAGGGTTGTTTTAGCTGCGATTTATATTGATTATTCATGTTCCAGAATACTCGTCCTGGAGGACAAGGTGAATGCAGAGAAACGCAAAGCGGCCTAGGCAAATAACAAGAATTCGCTTGGCTCGCAGCTTCTCGCCGCATGCCATTCGGTTAGCCATGGGAAACCATTCCCACTAGAAGACATTTTTGTGAAGGTGAGGGGACAAAATCGAAATGAAAAGAATTAGAGTCTGCACCTTCTTTGCGGCGCAGTGTATGCATGCGTGTTCTCTCTTAGTTCCTGAACTAGGAGATCACTTCGTGTGACGGTTGACTGATAATACAGCAGTTTTTCTCTCTACGTCTCTACACTGAAGGGAAGGAACAACGTGCCGTCTGTGCTGGAAGACACCGTCTGAAGCAGCTTTTGGCGAGTGGACGCTGAAATGCAAAGTCGCTGGGGCTTGGCGCGGTGTTAGCTGGTCATGAGATGTTGTTGGGGCAGCCGGTTCACGGCTCTTGACTACTACAGGAGAGACAAGAAGTGGAGTCCGTAGAGTACGGGTCACGGCTGGCTTTTTATACTTAAACTGTTCATAGCACTGAAGAAAATAGCGGCAATTTTTCAACCTTTTTCCAGCATTTGCGAGAAATGATACATTCGTAAACAGTGGTATCGTGCTCAGTTTTCTACGATTGTGATAGTACCCATAATAAAAATGACAGCTTCGTGACGAATAGTGCCCTTTGACAACGGCTTTCTTTCAAGCGCAGAAGAAGAACGTGACATGTACTTCCGACTTAACCCCGAATAGCCCATTGAAAGAGCTTTCATTTTATATGAAAACATCACCTGTACCGTTTAAAATAGGTACCATGAAATCACGGGAAAATCAGTCGCATTTACTCTGTTGCTGTACCCAACACGTTAGTATGCATTCCCGTACTGGATGGGTATTCCCCCCACCCCAGATTTCGAGAACCACCCGTCCGATCTGATCATAACAAACGGCAATCAATTCGTCGCGGCGAATCCTCTACACTTCCACGAAAAGAAGTTTTGAAAATATTTTAAGAGGTGGATACAGGGAGCAAAAAAGCCAGAAAGACGCACATCGAGTTGACTCGCCGTCAGTTCTTGAGCCAAGCAGCTCAAGCATGGAACGCTCTTTCAGCAAATATTAAAAACTTGCTCAGTTTTACTGTTCTTAAAACAAAGGCTGGTAGAGGAACTGTGTTGTGTACGCCAGCGAATGTATTTTTCCTTATTGTGTGCATGTTGTTGTGGGTTTACCGTTGTTACTGCCATTGTTTGCGACATTGCTACTGACATGCAAACCAGAAAAAACATATCATGGATGTTTTCCAAACGCATGACTGATTGATCGAAAAAGGAACATTTTTTACGTGTCATAACTCCGGTGCATATAGACCGATTTGGATAAAATTATCGTGAATCGATATTTAATCGATAGGATGTTTCTTTTTTTCATCCCAAACGTTTAGAATTTTAGCAAGACTTACGGGGATTCGCACGGCTTGCAAAATGGGAGGAAACGTAAACAAAACTGAATTACCATAAAAGTTTAAAGTACTTTTAGCTTTTACTATTCATTTTATACTTCAGAAGTGTACATCGCATTACATTGTATTTTTAAAGTTGGCATAGGTGGCGCCAGAGCATTAAAAGAGGAAACAGTCATGGCCGCATCTTCATGTGGTCAATTTACGACTTTTGAACTCAACGACCTCGTTTGACCTTATACTTGATGGATGGAGCGGCCTTGACTCAATTCACAATGTTTAAAAACGATTTCAATCATTTGAAGTAATTAGATTCCTAAAATTCCTCTTCATGACCTTCGTGACAACTGCGCGCACATTTTAGGTCCTAGCTCTGTGAACCCCACTTGATATCGATCTGGAACCTTAACCCTATTCCCGGCAGGGGGGGGCGGAATCCGCCCCCCCCTCGGGTTTTTTGCTTGCCAATTCCAGGCTTTTTGACGCAGCTTCACGAAACTTGGTGACTTTTCCTAGCTATTCCTTCTACGCGCCGTGACAAAATTTCGAAATTCTATTTTGCTCAGGGGCGGAGCCAGGCAACGTTTTTGGGAGGCACCTCAGGTCATTTTTGGCCATGTTGAGGGTAAAAGGAAAATGTCTGCCAAAAACAGAGTTTTTAAGATAGAACTTAAAACTTTATATGAATATATAGCTAAATAGTTGGGCAATGTGCATGTGTAATTTTGTTTATCTGAGGTCACTTTACAAGGTCAGGTCAAGGTCAAAAGTCAAAATTTGTTTTTTCGCAATAATTTCGGCGCCGTTTTTTCAAATGCCAAACCCGGAATATATATGACGTAGAACGATGCCCTCTACTTGTGTACCAAGTTTCAGCTTGATATCAGGTCAGGTCACGGAGCTATGACCTAAAATGTCAGTACACGTACCCTATATCGCAAAAGCCAAAAAATGATTTTTTTGGAATAGAGTGAATTTAATCGATTAAAAACGTTTACAAATAATATTGAATGCACACGACATCATTCCAGGTAACCCCAAGGTCACTGGAGGTCATTTAAGGTCAAAGGTCACAAGTTGATCTGAGAAACGTGTGACCATGACAGTTCCCCCTTTTTTATGTCCCTGGCACCGCCTATGCTAACATTATACAAATATTGTAATGCGATTTGTACTTCTTTAGCATAACATGACTAGCAGAAGCTAAAAAAGTGTTTTGGCCTCTTTTGTTCATTCCGTTATTGGAAAACTAATCCCCCTATTTTTGAAACCCTGTGAACGCCCATGAATTTTCTCAAAATTTCAAATTTGCATACCCATGGTAAAAGCCCTATCTATAATCTCTCGATTGATGCCAGTTTCATCGAAATCGGTCCATAAACAACGGAGTTATAAGAAGTCAAAAAGTACCCCCATTTTGACATTTTTGCCCCCCTGTATCCACAAATTTCGAAATTTTGAAAATTTCTTTTTATAAAAATGTAGTTCACGTCACGGCAAATCGATTGCCGTTTGTTGCGATGAAATCGGATAAGTAGTTCTCGAGATCTCAGGGGGGGGCCGAATCCGCCCCCCCCTGCCGTGAATCGGCCATACCGTCTAGCCCTCCGGGAATAGGGTTAAACACAAGTAGAAAGACTGTAGCAAGTGAAATTTTCACGGATAGCTCATTTTGAAAAAAAGGAACCAAAAATATTTACATAAAAAGAAGTTTTGATTTTTGACCTTGATTTGACCTGGTGGAGTGATTTTAGGTCATCAAAAATATTTTTGCGTGTTTGTGGAGTTTCTTGACTATACAGCTATTCTACGTTTTAGGTTCTATCCCAAAAATTATATTTTTCGCCGTCATTTTTCCCTACATTTAAAGTACCAAAAATGATTCGAGGTGCCTCCAAAAAAACTCGACCTAGCTTCGCCCCTGAACGAAGCTAAATTATGGAAACTTGGCATGATACGTAGAAAGAACAGATAGGGAACGTGACCAAGTTTCGTATATGTTGTTGAGAAGACAAGACCGCTGGGGTTCGTGGAGCCCCCAACGATCCCTTCATACCTCATCCACCGGAGACTCAACGCTCATGCTTGACGCCAGACAAACAGCGCAATAGCCACGTGAAAACGTCCTCAATGCCATAGCCTACAACCGCGTCTTTCCACAATACAGGCATCTACAAATCACCAGGCGACATGATCGAGAACGAGAGCGGCAGGCGCATACTCAAGAAGAGAGAAGGATAATGTTTGTAGATATTGTCAAATTTTGTCACATACTACTGGCACATCTACTGGCATGTCTAACAAAGTCTATGGAAAAACAGAAATTCTGTTAAATTAACCTCAGATTTAACGCGCAGGAAAACATGCCTATATATATACCTATATATCCATATATATATATATGTATATATATATATATATATATATATATATATATAGGTATGTATAGGTATACATAGGTAACAGATCATATACATACCACTGTGACATATATATGATCACCATTCCGTATTCTTACGAAATCGCTAAATATCCAGTCTAGCCAGCTTGACTCAGGCGGGGGCCAGGGTCCCCATGGCCCCTTTCCCCTTGACGTCATGCCTGAATCGGGTAGAGGATACGGAAAGTGGAGCTCGTTATAATCACGCACGGGGAGAGAGAGAGAGAGAGAGATGGGTGCTCGTTATAATCAAGCATGGGAGATAAATAGGAGCGTGCTCGTTATAATCAACCACGTAGAAAAAGGAGACCCAAAGAATGGCTCTGGGACCATGGCGCGAGTCGTTAAAATCAATTCGTGACAAGAGAGGTACGTGTGAAATGGAGAAGAACGGTCTTTACACCACTGAGTTCCGGCCTGGACTGACCTCCCGCCCCGTGCTGCCTCTGACCTCTCTTCGGTCGCCGCCACCAGGGTATCGGCAGGCATGTCACTGCGCGTAAATGCCGAAAATTATTCTCCAGAAGTTCTACCTCGCCTAAGACCATAAAGATCTGCCCCAAGATGGCCTCGATCCTGCAGCCTTTAAAAGTGATCACGATATTTACTATCAATTGTAACTGCGATCAATAGAAGAGAAGTGGACGCGAAATACACTGCGGAATGCCGCCACAATATAGCACCGCCGCAACACTGTCCCCATCGTGACATGTTTACAAACTACAAACCCCCAAACAAAAGTACCATAACACAAAAGAAACGTTTTCTTCTTCACCTTAACCCTATTCCCGGAGGGGTAGACAATATTGAATCGGCCCCCCCTGCCAATTCCCGGCAGGTAGGTGGATTCCGCCCCACTGAGGTCTCGAGAGCTGCACATCCGATTTCATCGCAACAAAAGGCAATAAATTTGGCATGATGCCATTGTTTATGAAATTGCATTTTTGAAAACCACATTTTTATGAAAAACGTTTAAAAATTTTGGGAGGGGGGGATACAAGGGAAGCAAAAAGTCAAAAAGGGGTATTTTTGGACTTATCATTCTGTTGTTTATGGACCGATTTTGATGAAATTGGCACGAATAGAGAGATTATGGATAGAACTTTTCCATTGGTCCATACATTTTAAGTTTTGGGAAAATTTATACACGCTCCCAGGGTTTTAAAAACGGTAGGAATAGCTTTTCAAAAAACAAATTAACAGAAAAGTCTGAAACACATTTTTAGCCTTTACTAGTCATGCTATGCTACAACTACAAATCGTAATACACTGTTTGCATAATGTTAGCATAAGTGGTGCCAGGGTCATGAAAAAAGGGGACTGTCATATGTCATATGTTCATCAGGCCAGCTCATGACCTTTGGCCTTAAATGACCTCCAATGACCTAAGAGTCACATAGAATAATCTTGAGTGCGTTTGATACTGTTTAAAGGCTTTTCGAATCATTTTAATTCACTCTGTTTCTAAAAGTCCATTTTACGGTTGTTGCGATATAGGGTACGCGCACTGACATTTTAGGTCAAAGCTCCGTGACCCGACCTGATATCAAGCTGAAACTTTGTACACAAATAGAAAATATCCTTCTACGTCACACATGTTTCGGATTTGGTATTTGGAAAAATAGCGCCAAGATTATTACTATGAAACTAAGTTTTGGCTTTTGGCCTTGATCCGATCTTCCAGAATACTCTCAGATTAACAAAACTTTGTCTGTATATTGCCCACCTATCTACCTGTACACCCATATCAAGTTTTAAGTTCCGTCTTAAAAACGCTACTTTTGGCAACCATTTTACTTTTACCCTCAACAGAACCAAAAATGGCCTGAAGTTACTCCCAGAAATGTTGCCTGGCTCCGCCCCTGAGCAAGATAGAATTACGAAATTTTGTCACAGTACGTAGAAAAAATATGTAGGAAAAGTCATCAAGCTTCGTGAAACTGCGCTAAAAACTCTGGGACTAGTAAGCAAAAAACGCGAGGGGGCAGATGCCGTGAATAGAGCTAATCTAAGATTGGAAGCGGCCTTCCCGGCAGCTTCGACATCAGCTTAGCGTAGCCTTGTCGGGACGGATGGACGCCTTCCAGGCGATAAAGCTCAGCGTCGGTCACGATGTGCCGGTTCCTCCCTCTCTTCGTGTGCGGAGGTCCCAGTTCCTTCAGCCCGGCGCCAATGACGTCCGCCAGGCGTCGCACTTGATGTGACGCCTCAGGGTCAACCAATGGGGGCCGAGGACCCGGCACCCCTTAGGCCCGCATTTTTTCGTGAGAACCATTACACATCGTCTTCCCGGCGGGCGGTTTTCGTATGATTTCAGTTCACACTGAGCTCTGGCTCCTCCCCCTTTAACACTATTCCCGAGGGCTGGACAGTATGGTCGATTCCCGGCAGGGAGGGCGGATTCGGCCCGCCCCCTGAGATCTCGAGAACTACTCGTCCGATTTCATCGCAACAAACGGCAATCGATTTGCCGTGACGTGAGCTACATTTTTGTAAAACGAAATTTTCAAAATTTTGGAATGTGTGGATATAGGAGGCAAAAATTTCGAAATGGGGGGTACTTCTGGACTTCTTATAACTCCGTTGTTTATCCACCCATTTCAATGAAACTGGGATGAATCGAGAGATTATGAATAGGGCTTTTACTATGGGTCCGCAAGTCTGAAATTTTGGGAAAATTCAGAGGCGTTTACAGGGTTTCAAAAATAGGAGGATTAGTTTTCTAACAACTGAATGAACAAAAGAGGTAAAAACACTTTTTGGCTTTTGCTAGTCATGTTATGCTAAAGAAGTACAAATCGCATTACAGTGCTTGTATAATGTTAGCATAGGCGGTGCCAGGGACATCAAAAAGGGGAAACTGTCATGGTCACACGTTCTTCAGATCAACTTGTGACCTTTGACCTTAAATGACCTCCAGTGACTTTGGGATCACTTGGAATGATCTCGTGTGCATTTAATATTATCTGTAAACGTTTTCAATCATTTTAATTCACTCTATTTCAAAAATTTCATTTTATGGCTATTGCGATATATGGTACGCGCACTGAGATTTTAGGTCATAGCTCCGTGACCCGACCTGATATCAAGCTGAAGCTTGGTACACAAATAGAGAGCACCCTTCTACGTCACATATATTCTGGGTTTAGCATTTGAAAAAATGGCGCCGAAATTATAGCAAAAAAACAAATTTTGACTTTTGACCTTGACCTGACCTTGTAAAAAGACCTAAGATAAAGAACATTACATCTGCACATTGCCCAACTATTTAGCTATACATCCATATAACGTTTTAAGTTCTATCATTAAAACTCTGTTTTTAGCAGACATTTTCCTTTTCCCCTAAAAATGGCCAAAGTGGCCTGAGGTGCCTCCCAAAAACGTTGCCTGGCTCCGCCCCTGAGCAAAATAGAATTTTGAAGTTTTGTCACGGCACGTAGAAAGAATAGCTAGGAAAAGTGACCAAGTTTTGTGAAGCTGCGTTAAAAAGCCTGGAATTGGCAAGCAAAAAAACCCGAGGCGGGGCTGATTCAGCCCCCCCGCCCTGCCGGGAATAGGGTTAAGAAAATCCTGGCTGCGCCCTTGTGTGGCGCTCTAGGTGGAGGGCGGCCGTGTGCTCCCGGGCCTTCCCACGGTCCACCAGGCGGGGCAACGGCCCCAGAAGAAGGACCGTGCCGCCCACTGCCGTCAACGGCGCGACAGTGCCGTCGATTGAGCAATACAGTCTTCCTCACAACTCGTCGGACGGCCAGAAGGCCTGTAAACGTCCAACCTCTTGAGCATACGTCGTTGCCGCTCAAGCAGACGATGGCTCCGTCGAGGAGGAGGCGCCGCTCTGCGGCGGCCGCCGCTCACTGCCGGACATGCTGGTCCGCGGAGCCCGCCACCACGTTCCGTGCCTGGCCACCTCTCGTCCCCGGCAGCAGATCGCCTGGTAGCCGGACGTTAAAAGGGGCATCCCGGGCGATGGATCGCCGATGAGGAGATGAAGTAGACCAGCACTGGGATTGGAGATGGAGGAGTCCAAATCCCGCAGCCACTCCGCGTCGCTGTCTTCCAACACCAGGGCATCATCCGTCGGAGTAGCAGCAAGCCCGTCGAGTAGTTCATCCATTAGAGATCCGTTCTGAGAAAAAAAATATAGCGCCAGAAACATTTTGCAAACAGAATCATGCATTGCAGAGACGTGTGCCTATGTCTCTGTTCACATCAGAGCTGCTGTGTTGCGACCGAGACATTGTCCGCAACTTAAGTGATGTTGGAAAAGACTGCTCACACACAATTTTTAAAGCTGGTGTTCCTCGATCCAGGCTTCTGCGAAGCGCCAGCATCGGACGATACAAACGCGAAGGCTCGGGACATGCTGGTCGACGTCGATTCTCCTTACAGTTCCTTTAGCCTGTAGCGCACCTTCATATGACGCTGTCAAGCTGAATAACCTCCATCAAGACCGACAAGGCGTCAAAACTCTACGAGTCGCCGCCATTTGCCACATACTAAATCTGCCAACATGTTGAAGCACATGATTTGTAGTCACAGACGATGAAAAGTGCATTAAAACAATCGTGTCTGTTTCAAAGACAGATTATATTCGGAATACCAGGTAAAACTATGATATGTCGTGACGTACGCAATAGGATACCATCAACACATTGCATTCCCAGCTGCCTTGATCAATTGTTAAAGACCCTGTTTGCTAGCCCCGTTAGTGCGTAATTTGTTTAATGGTACCATGTTGTTGCATTCCAGTCCTGATGGGTTTCCGTTGACTAGATATCCAGTAAACGGACAAGATATGCTTGATCATTACTCAACGGCAGCGCTCCCTGCCAAGCCCGCGTCATTGATCAGCGACGACCGTGCGCTGTGGACTTGTTCCACGGCCGGTCGTTTTGCTCCCAGTCCATGTCCGGCGTCGCAGGTGTGGCGTGATGGTGGCGAATATGGCGTCTAATCGGCCGCGGCTGGTGGCCGGCGCTACGCCGTGAGTTCTCGCCACGGCCGGTCGTCGCGACCTTTGAGCGGCGGCTGACCTGGACGGCGTGTGTACCGACCGGCCGTCTGGCTCGATAAACGGTCGCACTGGCGCGGCAAACCGACACTGTTTACTGCATTGCCATAGCAATGGAAGCCGGCCGACCAAGTGACGGCGTCGCCACTGACCGTCAGTGCCCGGTCCGTGGTGGGCGGGTAACGTCCAGGGTGCGTCAGTCCCCGGCTGGTGGCGGGCGGGTGACGTCCAGGGTGCGTCAATCCCCGACTGGGTGGCGGGTGAACCAGGAACGACTGACCAGCCGTCGGAGGTGCGAAGGCCGAGCCATGACAGCGGCGTGACCGGCTTCTGTCGACGCGCCGCACACTGCCAGGGGACACTACCAGCGGATACTACCAGTGAACATCATGGGCTGCGGACAGAGCATTGACTCGGCCTACTCCAACAGGCGCAATATGTCGGGCAAGGTATGTTGCTGTAATGAGGAGAGTCGGTGGTGGCTGTAATGCGGGGAGTCGGTGAAAGGCTGTAGTGTGGAGCGTCGGTGGAGGCTGTGGTGTGGAGAGTCTTGTGAAGCTGTAGTGTGAAGAGATATGTGAAGCTGTAGTGTGGATAGTTTGTGAAGGCTATAGTGTGGAGGGTTGGGCGAGGCTGTAGTGTTCAGGCTCGCGTTAAACCATAGTGTTCAGGGTCGGGTGAGGCTGTAGTGTAAAGGGTCGGTGGAGGCTGTGGTGCGGAGAGTTGTGAAGCTGTAGTGTGAAGAGTTATGTGAGGCTGTAGTGTGGAGAGTTGGTGGAGGCTGTAGCGTGAAGAGTCGGTGGAGGCTGTGGGGCGCAGAGTTATGTCAGGCTGTAGTGTGGGGGATTGGCGGATGCTGTAGTATGAAGAGTCGGTGGAGACTGTAGTGTGGAGAGTTGTGTGGGACTGTAGTGCGGAGAGTCGGTGAAGGCTGTAGTGTGAAGAGTCGCGTGAGGCTGTAGTGCGAAGAGGTCACCGAGTCATTTTGTGAGGCTGTAGTATTGAGAGTCGGTGGGGACTGCAGTGTGAAGAGTCGTGTAAGGCTGTGGCGTGGAGGGTTGGGTGAGGTTGTAGTATGGGGAGCCGGTGGAGGTTGTAATGTGGGGAATCGCTGGAGGCTGTAGTGTGGAGGACTGGGTGGTGATTGTGGTGTGGGGAGTCGGCGGAGGCTGTAGTTTCGAGGGCTGAGTGGTGACTGTAGTATGGTGAGTCGGCGGAGGGGAGAGTCTGGAGAGTCATGCCAGAGTAGAAACACTCTGGGATGGGGATTCTGGATCCGCATAATGTTGGTGACGACGCATTCTTTAGCTTTGTGTACATGTAACACGTGTCATAGCGTACCGGTGTGCAGTGTAGTGTCACTGCGATCTCAGAAAAGTAAAGCTATCAAACTCTGCAGAATGGGTGGTGTTATAACTGCTCTTTTTTCCTAAGTTGGTACCCGCAGAGGCTTGTTATAGCTTTTTCACGCGCTATTTTTTTCAAGACCCAATAGACGTGTACAACAGATCACCGCATCGTCGCTTTCACCGCGTCACCCTGAAAGGACGTGAGTGTGTTCGCAGAGATCCGACTGCCTCGTTGGTGGGCAGGTCTAACGACTCGGTGCTCCTTGTTTCATGGCACTCAGTCGTGGGCGCAGACGGTGGGCGGCTCCGGACGGCGTCAGGACCGGACGGTGGAGGTAGGCGGTCCTGCGCGCACGTGGAACTGAGCACGGGTTTACCACTCAGTTCCTCGTCCATTTCAAGGGCATAATGCGCCACACATGACGCCTGTCAGTTGCCAGTCATACACGTTTGCTGATGCAGGCCTGGTTGATGCGGGTTGGAGATCCTCTTTCTCGACGTTTTACATGTAACGCTGACCAAAAAAAAACCACAACAGCGAACCCATCGGTAGGCGGCACACCGTCAGCTTGTTGGAAGCCTTCGGCAGCGGCGAATTTCAAGGGTACAGACGATGCGGTGCATCGTCATCACAGTTTTTCTTCGGAAATCGCTTGGTGATAGTGGAATAACCACCAAGCATCCTTTTGTACACCAGAATCCGCGTCACCAGCACTCAAAGGGTTAAAAGAAAAATCGCCTCTCCCTACCTGAACAGGTGAACCGCTTCGTCTAGGCATGACGTCTGGCATGTTTTTGTTTTTCTTATCAGCAAACGGAACAGAACAGTTGGTACCAAAGACGTTCGGTGTAGAGTTGTGACAATTTTTACGAGCGATATGTTCATACTGCTAATACAATGTTAACGTATCACGAAAAGTTGAAGTGACTTGAGCTGGATAACAGAAATCCATGTTAAAGGAGGATAGGAGCAGCGCTTCTCTGCCCATCTCGAGGCCCCTCTATATAAATGTCAACCCTGCCCTGTAGAATAGCTGTGGCAAGAGACGGCGATGTTCGAGTTTCGCACGGACGTAACCGTCTCCGGCATCTTCTCCGATGACTTTCCGATGCCTTTGTCACTGTCGGGACTGCTCGCTCTACGCCTGAGTGATACCCTGGTATGCGTCCAGGTGTGGTGATCAATGGCCTAATGTCTTCGTCTCCTATATTCTGGGGGAGTGGCGTCTCGGAACTGGTTCTGTCGCTCGGTCAGATAGTTCTCTGCAGCCCACAGCTTCCGCAGCGCCTGACTCAAGATGTGCGCGCCCTCAAAAAAGCTCTTAAGACCATATCACCTCCAGATCTGCTTTATCGTAAACCACATGGTGGCGAAGCGTTCAACAATGAACTCCACCTGCGGTACCAACTGTTCTGACAGTTGATGGCCCGACACATTCAGGAGTAAAACTCTGGTTGCTTATGTCGGCTGTCGAGCTTGACTGAGGGACCCCATTTTTCTTTTGTCCCCCAAGTCTGGAATACAAAAATCCGCAGTGAACACCATTCACCAGCTGCCAAATAAGCTTCTGGTCGTTACCTGTTTGTTCTGTCAGACCGTCCTCAATCTGAAGTTTCGTGACTGGCATGGGTGTAACCACCGGGGTGGGGGGCTGGGGGGAACCGTCCTCTCAGATTTTGGCAAAATTGGCTCTTGTTCCCTAATGTTGGTCGGAACGTGAACGTTTTTCGCAGGTTTCGTTGTTTCGTTGAAAAATAAGATTTTAAGTCGGATCGTCCCCTCTCCCAGATTCTCAGTTGTCCTCCCCCGATTTCTGAAACGTGGCTACACCAATGGCGTCGGCATGCACTTGACGAGGGATTTCTTTTCAACTAAACCAGCCGGGAGTTTCACCACTTTCGTAGTGAACGACTCAGGTCCCGGTGTCCTGGCTGGGCGACTGAGTCCTTTGCGTCCAATTACAGTTCCAAATACGCGTTCTTCGAGCGTCCGGACTGAGGCGTGGAATTTGCCACGTAATCACCGCCGGCTTCACACTGAACCGGAAATGTCCCCTTCTGTGCGTGGTCATGGTGCTGCACGTTCTCCCCTGTGCGTTCTTTATCTGCTCTGTTTGAACTGTGACCCCAGCCGGGCGACAGCATAGAGGGAACAGCATGGCACTTGGCCGAAGGAGCCGAAGACTGGTTGCGGTGGGACACGTCTTACAACGCAGCGATGTGCATGCCGATGTGCGCATGTATGATGTTTACCAGGCGGGCATTGAGGTTTTTGTACAGCAACTTTTAAACTAATCGTACTTTGGCAACGAAATAGGCATCACTTTTTTCTCGTCGCCAGGATTTGACAATGCCATCATTGTACATACCACTGAGGGATTTTGCAGTTTTCCGAACATACTTGTCAGCACTGCTGTATGTGAATATCATAAAAGTGGTCTGGACGCAATTTAGCTTTTGGTTTTTTGGGAATGATTGTTGATTTTTGTGGATTTGAGGTATGCCTATAGTAATGCTCCTGTCACCAAGCATTCTAGCTGTGATTGACGATTCACCCTAAAAGGCATTGTAAATGCTGTTTATCTAACGGAAGGCGTCGAGCTTTTACACCATGAAACATTATTAGCAAAAACAATGATGCAAAATCTCGAGACAAATTTTTTAAGCTTCTTGCTATCCGTTAGATCCGTTAGATCCGTTTTTTCGGTTTGGAAGTCATATGAGAGAAAAGATTTTCTCCGCCTTCCGTACCTCGGGAACAAGCAAAAACAATCTGGTTCTGCTGCAAAAAGCAATAAAAAGCAAAAACAATGCAATTGCATGATACTTTCTCACACTGTTTGAGTTATAAGCTGTTGTAATTAATTATGAATCAATGATTTCATATTTAAAAACCCTTGAATAGCATGGTTATTTGAATCGCCCAGATATCTGTTGTTTGCTAATGTTAATGAAATGAAATGAAATGATAGTGAAAATGATCAATTTATCTGCGCCCAGTACATTAAAATCAACGAAGTGCATACGGTTGGAGCTAGCAGGCATCAGCGAATTGGGCAAAACGACAAGCCTTGACAAAGATGGCAAATCTAAATAAAATTTTGCTGCTGATATCCTCCTTGAATACGTTTCGCTAAATTTATGAATGACATTTGCTGATTGCGACTTACTAAGAATACCAGTATAAGGCAAGGTGGGAAAACAAATTTCGAACGGGGTGATGCTATCACTGGTTTGTCAAATTCTATGCGACGCAAAAACCTTCCCTTTCGTGGATGCGCAAGTATGTAACTTAGCATGTAACTTAGCAGGCGAGTTCGAGTGTTATCGCAGTCGGTGCGTTTGCGTGTGTGCAAAATAGGTCACGTTTGGTAACTTGCGGAGAAGTCCAGTAGAAACATTTTTACCAAGATGATGTCATTAAGTTCGCCGAAATCCGTGACAAGGTGTAATAAACAATGACACAAACGAAACAGCCAAAATCCCAACAGCAAGAACTTCATGAAGACTGTTGAAAGGAAATGATAATAGACACCATTTGAGAGGATGGGTGAAACCTCGGAGGGCTTCTTTTTTAACAGTTTACCCGTTTTTAAGCTCCCTGCGCTGCCTTTGGCCTCCGTCCGTCCATTGGAAACATGTCTCCGTTGGGCGAGTAATGGACATGCTCCCTGATTTTTCTTGGCGGACATACGTAAATTATTGTTACCGTGGACTGAAATATGCTTAACAAGATGTGCAAATTGCTTCTCCCACCGAAACATTTATAAAACAAGCTTCTAATGATGAATGATGTCAGAATCAGTTTCAGTTAATTATATTTTAGAACTGTTATACATTTATCAGTCTATTTTGGTGTGTTCAAGAGTGGTATGCAGCAGGTGAGCTGTTTTGCTGACTGTTACTTCAGTTTGGGAGTTAGTGTTGTGGTGGGCAGGACGAAAGACAAAAAAACATCATTGCCAACTATGCCGGTTATTAAAAACAGCACATCTGTGTCGGTCACAGATCGCAGCTACTGAGTGACTTGCCATCTGTATTATTTACCCTTCACATTTTCTTTGCCAATGCACAAACACATCCCCTTCTACTATGGTCGGGGCACCATTTTCTGCCGAACCTCGCGGCCTCCAGTGGTAGATTCCCAGTCCTGAACGCTCGCTGCACAGTCTTCAGAGGCGACGGCGGCGGGCGGCTCCCTGACCTCTGTCTGACCTCTGCGTCCACTGGGCAGGCCTCAGAGGCGACGGCGGGCGGCTCGTTGACCTCTGGATGACCTCTGCCGCAGCCGGCTGTGGACCGAAAATTGCTGGAGGAATACCTGCAGCTCGAGCGGGAGATCGCCGAGGCGCAGCTAAATGACCCGCAGGTGCTGAACCAGCTGAAGAACAAGTCGGAGGCCCTGCAGGCGGCCATAGAAAAGGTGGACCAGCTGGAGCAGCAGTCACCAGCCTCAGCGGCGCAAAACGTACGTACTTACCAGTGGCTCCGGGGGGACGGTCGTTTGCTGTAATAAGACCCCTCCCGGACGGCAAAATCCTCCCCGGAAACACTCAGTGGCAAACTCCGCTGCTGATTCAAACCCCATGAGTAAGCGCGGTGACGTGGTAACCGAGGAACGAACACCATTCCTGATTCTTGCACAGGAGCACACAAAATGGAGAGAGCATTGGTTTGGTGAGAGCTTTTCCCAGGCACTCCCTTAGACCATCGGTCGGAATTATGGAAATGCTCTCTCAGCGTAAGTTGTAAAGGGAAATTCGAATGCCTGTGCATTTTGTATTATACACATATGCTCGTAATTCCTAACGTTATGCAAACGGCTGCGCCGCTGATCGGAGGAGCACGATAGAACCCTGAACCCTGACTGCAGGAACGCGGTAGAACGGGCCAGATCTTTATCCTATTCCTGGAGGGCTAGACGGTATGGTCGATTCCCGGCAAGGGGGGGGGGGCGGATTCGGAACCCCTGAGATCTCGAGAACTACACATCCGATTTCATTGCAACAAACTGCAATCGATTGGCCATGACGTGAACTACATTTTTATAAAAAGACATTTTCAAAATTTTGAACAGTATGGATACGGGCGGGCAAAAATGTCAAAATGGGGGTATTTTTAGACTTCTTATAACTCCGTTGTTTATTGACCGATTTCGACGAAACTGACATGAATCGAGAGATTATGGATAGCACTTTTACCATTGGTATACACATCTGAGATTTCGGAAAAATTCATGGGCGTTCACAAGGTTTCAAAAATAGGAGGATTAGTTTTTTAGCAACTAAATGAACAAAAAAGGCAAAAACGCTTTTTTGGCTTCTGCTAGTCATGTTATGCAAAAGCATAGGTGGGCACTGGTCCGTTACTCCGTTACTCCGTTACTAACGAAGTTACTTTTTTGAGTAACGGAGTAACGGACCCGTTACTTTTATTTTACTGTAACGGACTGAGTAACGGAAGTTACTTTCGTGGTCCGTTACTCCGTTACTTTTTGGTCCGTTACTCCGTTACTCCGTTACTTTTTAAACTCCTTACAGACACCGCCCGGCTTTATTTGCATCGGCACACGCCATTGGCTACTTGAATAGCCAACACCCAATAGCGTGCGGCGATACAAGCGCGGCTGGGCGCGCACTCAGCTGACAATCGCGGAGTAGACTTGTTGACCATATTCGTCAGCTGATAAACGTTGACGGCAAGCTGGCGGCAATGGTTCAGTATAACGGCCAGCTGACTTTGGTCTCTTTTTGGACAAAAGTATTGAATTATACGTAAGTTTGATATGACTTAAAATTATAAATTAACCAGTCGTCATTTTTCAGGCTAAAAGATATCAAAGTTATTGTCATTTATACTGGAACAGCCAGCTGACGGCAGTTTTCAATGTTGTCTCAAGTTAGTCACGGATTGCTTACCACCGCCACACGGCTCCCCGCCAAGATCACTCAAGGCTGTTGAGCACACGATTACTGCCGCCATGGCCTTGGATCTGTGATGTCTATGGGGTGAAGGAGTAGTGATTGATTCTTGACTGGCCTGGAATTTTAACTACCTGACACTAAAATGTCCCATCAAGGCGTCTTTACGCCGCCACTGGAGGTCGAAAACCTTGACTCCGAGTCCGACGGTTCCTCAGCTTCGGAGGCAGAGGACGAGCCCGGTCTGGGTCACCCATGGCTACATCTAGAAACGTACTTTGAGTTTAAGGAGGAGGGGAAAACGTCATTTTTACGTATGTCCTGTGCCGACCGAAAGAGGTTATAATCAAGGGTCACAAGAGTAGCCTTTCAAACCTAAAGGCACATATCAAGAGGAAGCATTATTTACGGTATTTCCAGGTGAGAACAGAATGTGCACAATAAGTTGTCAGTAGTGAAGCATAATTATGAAGCTTGTCGACAATTACTTGGACTATTTGCCTTAACCATATTCTCTGCAGGCAGTGAGATTCACATTACCCTGGGGGGGGGCAGATCTGCGGTAATCTACCTTTCGGCCGACGCTTACGCGTAATTTTTGGAGACGCGGAAGTGGCAACACAAGTTGTGTGAACAATTTGCCATTACACAATTATGTGTGCCCATTCAGGTATTTTTCTAAGCACTGGCCTGTATGTGTATGTATGTATGTATTCTACTGGATGTGTAAACTGACTTGGTTAGGTAACTCTTGAATTTTGATTCAGTTGACACATGTTTGCCTTCAGCCGATACGAGCTAACCAAACCAAAAAACAGGCAAATTGAACCTAACAAAAAATTAGTTTTACATGCCCATCTAGGACAATCCCTGCAACCATACAGTAGGTTTTAGGTTAGGTTAGGTTAAATCATTTTTAACTTGGAGGACAGGCTACATTGTCCATGCGATTCGAGTTACCACTCCTGCATTCCCGAGAAAAATATCAACTGGCCGAAACACCTTTCGGCTGACACATTATTTTTTGTAGACGCAGAAGTGAGGACCCAAACTCAAACATGATATGAGCCGTTGCCACTTTTGCACCTTCGAAAAATATGCATTGGCCGAAAGGTGAAGATTACCAGTTCTGCCCCCTCCCCTCCCCGCCCTTCCAGAGATCTCGAGATGCATTCGTCGAATGTTGATGGGATGAATGCCATTTAATATGTTTCAACAAGATCTCCAATTCCGGACCACAAAAATTCAAAAATTGAGAAAATAGGGCGTGGGGGCAAATAAACTCCAAAATTTCGGGATTTTTGAAAGGTCACTGCGGCCGTGTTTACCAACCAATTTTCATGGGAATAACACGGTTCAGCTTGGAATGTCCAAGTCTTTTATATACCGAAAGCTGAAATTTAAAATAGAAAACCATAGGCAGTTCCAGGGAGGGCAAGAAGGGTGATTTTTGAAATAAGAAATTTCCTTTGTTTTTGTTTGTTTTGGGTGATATAAACATCAGATGTACAACTAGCAAGCCAGTTTAAGTTTATATATAGCGCAGAGGTGGATCCAGGTAAACAAAATCGGGGGGGCACCATAAGCACAATAGTGTGCTCCCCCATTTTTTCAGTACCTGGGTTTGCGTTCGCCTGAAAATGTGTGTGCATACGCATTGTTTAGGATGTGTATGACTATATAAATGAGTCAGTGATCTTTATTTCTACTCAGAATGTCACGATAGTGAACCGCACAACTTTGCAGCTTCACGCACAGCACATTACCGCCGAAAACGGGGGCTTGGAACCGCCTCTGTGGGACCGATTTTTTTTAAATGTTGACAAAACACTTGTGTATCAATTCCATGAAATGCCAGAAAATCTTGTGACGCTGCGGCAAACAGTGTGGGAGCGACAAGCAAAAAGACACGGGTAGCAGATTCTGCCCCCCATAGGGAATAGGGTTAAATGAAGTGTTTTTAACCCGTCTCCGGCCGGGCTCAGAATGCCCTTTGCCCGGCCTGAGGGGGAGCGCGGATTTCCGCACCTCCCAGGATCTCGGCTCCCATATATCGCACGGAAAAAGGAAAACACCAGCGGAAAGGATTTGTCAAACCGAGACGAAAACATTCAAGAGTTTTGACCTCAGGTCAATTTTGAGGCCACCAGACGCCATGAAAGGTCAAAACACGTCCTTGGAATTAGGTAAATAGACACAATACCTTGTCCCTGAAAAGCTGAACTTAAGCGACATATACTGAACCGTAAGACAATAGCGAGTTCATTGATATCAATTTTTGCCTTTCACAGGGGTCAGGTCAGGTCACGTCATCGTTCCAAAATGTTCCACTTGTGAACGGGTAACATCCTCCGTTGCATCTTACTTATGACCATGTTTTTATAGCTAATTTGTCTTTTCAAGGTTGCTGAAGAGGTACTAAAGCACCTTATTTTAGTCTTTTATTTCACAATAATAAAATTCATATCAGTCATGTTTTTTTGAGTCCTTCGTCGTTTGGTATTAAAAAAACGTCAGGGGTATCAGGAATCTTACCTCCACGCACGCGCTCGTACACAAACTAATACATACACATAATTTCAAAACAAAACAAGAAGTTCGCGAGACCGAAACGAGCTCTGAACGGAGACCGTTATGTTCAGGGCGGATACTTCGAGAGGTATTGTTGATCAAACCCAGTCGATAGACGTCCGCTGTTTGTCGCGTTTTGCATGCGTCCGCTCCAGCGCCGGTTGTTCCCGCTCGGTCGGCGCCGCGGGCAGTGAACAGGAATTCGTTGGTTTGAACATTGTGGCTAACACAGTGGTAGAATACCCGCCGAGGCTGTTGTCCCGGCGCCGCCGACTCTACAACGGCTGGTGAGGGCAGTGGGCAGCTAGCGGAGTGTTTTGGGTAAGCGCTTTTTGTTTCTTCCCTTTGCATATGGAATGCGTTTTACAACCGCAAAGCAGCATAAAAGACTTAATACCCGCGTTCGCTTGGTTTTCACTGCATTTAAAAAAGTAACGGAATAACGGAGTAACGGTAACTTCCGTTACTTTTTAAGGCAGAGTAACGGAGTAACGAGTAACGGACTGGCTTTTTTGAGTAACGGAGTAACGAGTAACGAAGTTACATTTTTTAGTAACGATGCCCACCTATGTGCAAAAGAAGTACAAATCGCATCACGATGTTTGTAAAATGTAAGCATAGGCGGTGCCAGGGGCATGAAAAATGGGAACTGTCATGGTTCTTCACACGTTCTTCAGATCAACTTGTGACCTTTGACCTAAAATGACCTCCAGTGACCTTGGAGTCACTTGGAATGATCTCGTATGCATTTAATATTATCTGTAAACGTTTTCAATCATTTGAATTCACTCTGTTTCAAAAATTTTCATTTTATGGCTATTGCGATGTAGGGCACGCGCACTGACATTTTAGGTCATAGCTCCGTGACCCGACCTGATATCAAGCTGAAACGTAATACACAAGTAGAGGGCATCTTTTACGTCATGCATATTCCAGGTTAGGCATTTGAAAAAAACATCGCAAAAATTATTGCAAAAACACAAATTTTGACTTTTGATCTTGAACTGACATTGTAAAGTGATCTCAGACAAACAAAATTATATCTGCACATTGCCCAACTATTTAGTTATTCATCCGTATAAAGTTTTAAGTTCTATTTTAAAAACGCTGTTTTTGGCAGACACTTTCCTTTTTCCATCAACATGGCAAAAATGGCCTGAGGTGCCTCCCAGAAACGTTGCCTGGTCCCGCCCTTGAGCAAAATAGAATTCTGAAATTTCGTCGCGACACATAGAAAGAATAGTTAGGAAAAATGACCAAGTTTCGTGAAACTGCATTAAAAAGCCTGGAATTGACCTGCAAAAACCCGGGGGGGGTCGAATTCAGCCCCCCTGCCGGGAATAGGGTTAAAACGTTGGTTGTGAGTGCATTCTGATTGCTTATGTTGTGTTTGAATTGTGACATGCGTGAGGGAAATTCAGACCAGATTCAGTAAAATCCATCATCATTAACTTATTTCGAAGTCATCGCTAGTAAGTCGCGTTTGATGGTATTATAGCCTGAATGTTTCGGCATGACTGGACATGCCGTGCCTTTGTCACTGAACTTTGATACTTGCTTTTACTATCATTTGCTTTTATGTTTACTTTAATCCTTCTTTGTATTTTTACTTTATCAGACTTTCCGGTTTGGTCTGAATTTCCCTCCAACTTGCCAATTAGACGCGACGACATAAGTGAACCGAATGCATTCACAACCGGCGTTTTCATACCGGCATACCTGCCTGCTGACCCGCTCGACCGACATTGACGAAAGCATGTCAAGTGGTGCCGAAGGATTTCGGCCTTTACAACATCAGACCAATTTACTCACGGATACTCCGAAATATAATCATCGACAACTGAATAAAAATGCGTTTTTATTCAGATATGAATAAAAATATGAGATATTTTTATTGAGATATTTATATGAGATATTTATATATTTATACGAGATAATGAATTCAAAAGCGTGACCATGTCGTATGACGGAGTCTGCACGTTAGCAGACGTAGATCCAGGCGAGGGCTCAGAAGCGCATGCATCGTAAGCTTTTTTCTCTCAGAAATGGCTTCAGTGCTACGGACAATTGTACTTCCAGGAGTATGGGTGCTCCCCTTTTCAAATGCGTCCCTGTTTTATAATATCCACCACCCGCGCCTGCTCATGGGGCTGACGCCTTACATCGTTGTCCGCCGGAGCCGAAATGCAACCGGATCCTGACGGCTGTAGAAATGATGCAGCCGGCTGTAGAAGTGATACATACAGGTCCTAGTGGCTGTAGTAGTGATGTGATCGGACCCTGACGGCTGTAGTGGTGATGTGACCGGGTCCTGACTGCTGTAGTGGTGATGTGACCGGGTCCTGACTGCTGTAGTGGTGATGTGACCGGGTCCTGACTGCTGTAGTAGTGATGTGGCCGGGTCCTGACTGCTGTAGTAGTGATGTGGCCGGGTCCTGGCGGCTGTAGTAGTGATGTGGCCGGGTCCTGACGGCTGTAGTAGTGATGTGACCGGGTCCTGACGCCCGTAGGAATAATGTGACCGGGTCCTGGTGGACGTGGTGGTGTGACCGGGTCCTGGCGACTGTAGTAATGTGACCGAGTTCTGGTGGACGTGGTGGTGTGACCGGGTCCTGGCGGTCGTAGCAGTGATGTGACCGGGTCCTAGAAGCCGTAGAAATGATGTGACCGGCTCCTGGTGGCCGCGGCGGTGGTGTGACCGGGTCCTGATGGCCGTGACGATACGACTGGACCGCCTTGTACCGGTCACCGGTCGATACCGCTGCCCGCAGCTGAAAAGGCGCGCTGTGGCGGCCGTGACAGAGCGCCCGCCTTTCAGTAGTCCGGTGAAACCATTCGTCGTTGCATACGCCGAGGAGAAATGCCTCGGCAGCAAATAGAACGCTTTGCAGCTCTTGTAATGGCTGCCTCGTCAACTCTCGTTAGGTAGTACATTTGGAAAAGGCCAGCGTCAGTAACTTATTATGGCTGATAAAGGAAATGGGAACAAGAGTAGGAAGCAGGAAGCGGACACTATCAGCTCACAAGGTCTTTCATTTGGTGTAAGCCCCATCAAACATTACACGGACAGCAGCTGAGGTAACCGGAAATTTTGTGAAATAAGGCCATCACAGAATGTAGCATACTGTTGCTGTCAGACCGAAATCCGAGGAGTTCTCAGTTTTATTGGGGGTTATCCTGGCCCCCTCCGCGGCAAAATTCATGTGCTGATGCGTAGGACCATGAGCTGCCCGAATAATACTGGATAATCACAAAAACGGTACCTTTAAAACAGTCAGGCGACGGAGAGGCAGTCGATCGTGATTCAAGCCGAAGGCGATGAGTGGCGTTTGCAGCAGTTGAATAGGTGATAGGTGATCACAGGTGGTATTGTGACTGTTGGTAGTAATCGTATGAGTCGAGCGTCTTCATGGTTGACTAATTGTATAGATATCTGGAATCATAATCGCAAGGCTGTTGGTGCAGTTTCTACGCCGCTCTCTCTCGATCGATGACATATGTCACGTGGATTGGACAACGGACGCTTGAGTTCAAGTGGCCTAACCCAAACTAACCGTACATACCTGTCGAGCGTCAGTCGGTGCCCTGTGCGACGATTGTGTAAGCCTCGGAGGAGAATGACTGCTGTGATTGGTTGGTTATTGGGGCTTAGGGGCCGCAGAGTCTTACGAGTGGTGCGGGCGACGCGGACGGTGTCTTGCGCGGTGACTGAACATCGTAACGGACAACTACCTGAAAAGGATGCGGAAGCGGGAAAGGTTGACAGTCTTGTTTTCCCCGAAAGTTCGAAAATGCTTCGGAATCCTTGCTCGTCTACGCAGAAGTCATGAACTACAACATTGTCGATGTTGCAAGAATGCGTTGTTTCCGGGACACTTATGCATCTGCAGTTCGTAAATGCATACTCGTTGCAGATGAATGCATTTTCAGACTGCAAAGGCATGCTTGGTCTGACCGAGACATCTTAACCCGCGTCCGACTGGCAGTCGGAGCCATGCTCGCCCAGCTGTGGATGTTGACCTCCCATCTAACTCGCGGTCGGTTGGCCGCAAGATAAAAATAAGTATGCCGTAGGAGAGTTTGTACAGAGCCAGAGGCCAGAATCATTTATTTCCTTCTTTCCTTTTTGAGATTATCTAGGCTATTCACACGAAAAATGTATGTACATATATATGTCGTTTCACAGCAGACTTGCATGGACTCGCGAAACGCCCGAATCTCAAGGGCTGTGATTAATAAAGACTAAGTAGGTAAAAGCACCAACGGATAGGTAAATGTCCATTCACGCCGATGTGCCTCTAATTTCTTTGGTTTGGTGAATATTTATGCTTAGTGAAATGAAATGAAATGAAATGAAATATGAACGTTTAGTGAAAGATGCGGCGATTTTCTGCGTCACAGAGCCATGGGCACCGACGCTGAACGCAGGATGAAACTGGCGGCATTCATCGTGGCGTTCCTTTATTTTGGTGAAATAAGCTTTACCAACTGGTGTTTCCTGATGCTGGTGCTATGTGTTATGGCTTGGCATGTCCTAATTACGAAACATTTCGTAATTACCATTCTACGCAATTGGCAATAGTTTATTTGAACATCATGCAATTTTTTAACGTTTTGAGATTATTGGCGTTATTAACAGCCTTGAGAGCAAATACTACGATTTTCAATTCATTGCAAGACATTCATCGCCGATTTTGACGGTGGTGGATTTCCGCACATTGCAGTTATTACCTGACTTCAGGTGAATGATTGAAGACCAATGGTGCTTTGCCATATGACGACCATTTGAAGTCGCCATCATATCACACCCAAAATGTCTGGAAAAATACCGTTAATTTCCGGAAAAACGGCTACATGTGTTGAAAATGGCTTGACCTGCCAAGGACCCGAAAGTTAAGAAAAAAGGTGAGATCGCAGAACTGTTGCGCTTGCCGATATCTCTAGTTCCAGAAATGTTTGTTGTAATCTCTTGTTTTCTCAAAAAGCTAAGGAGTGATAAACCTTTTGGTCATAGCACATGGACCTGACCTAACCTAGACACGTCGAAACCTTGACAGTGTGTAAAAAGGACCAAGGAAAAAACAAACAGAATGTCGTGGAGTTCCGTTTGTTTGTTCTTTCGCAATATTTGAAAAATCTCAGGGTAGGGGCTGGCAACAAATCCCAGTCGGACGCATATAAACGTCGAACACCGAGACAGAGATGCAAAGTGACGACTGACAATGGTTAGCAGTTGTTGAAGGCGCGCATGTCAGGCTTCTTACGCCTTTCAGTAATGGCCTCTCAAAAACAAAAAGAGCCGCCCAGCTCCCTATAATGATTACAGGACGTCTCTCCCATCTTGAAAGCTCACTGAGGAGTTACCAGATTTACTAACGTTCGATGGCCTCGTTTGCAGGGCACCGCCCCACAGGAACTCGCTGAAGCTCGCCGGCAGGTGCGTGAACTATCGGAAGAGGTGAACGACCTCAAATACCGAGCCGAGAATCTACAGATACTGCATCTTCGCCAAGACGATCTTCTAGGTAAGCTCAGCCACACCCTGGACATTAAAAATGTGAATTTCTTCTGGAAGATACGGGGTAGGATTGAGACGATTCCAGGCAACGCGTTTCTCGTACTTCGAAAATAACTCCCATGTGCACTGCAATGGTGACGACACTGACGGGATGCATGCCACGTTGTCGCAAGCCTCCTTGGCCTTGTCTCGCCCACGACCGTTGCTTTTTCCGTTTGTTGGCAACCAGTCGCCTAGTGACGCACAGGCAGCCATTAATGTGTCGTTTGGGGGCAATCTGTTTGTGTCCATTGCTATGCTTTGTGTTTGCGTAGCACCGAACTTAATATTCACCAAACGCCTTGTGTATGTACATACTGACGATCGGGTACGTTTGTCGTGGCACGGCAGCATGAAAGGTGTCTTTCCACGCGAGGTTAATTGATCTTCATAAAAACTGTCGCTTCGAACAGTCTTTGAGTGGTGCCTGAAACCCATACGTCCCTGTTCCTGGCCGTGGAATTCCACGCACGTTCGCCCGATAAAGAAAACTTTGTTTCTTTGTCAGGGGCTTTCTTTGTCCATTCACCAGACTCTCAAGCAGTGTTTTTTAACTCATCGTTTTGATCAGACGATGGATCGATGTCTCACGAGACATATCACTTGGCTCAAGGCCCTGGACGTTTGAGCCCAATATCATCATCCTTTACATCCTGAACCGTAAACAACAAACAGTCATTGTTATGATGCATTGATATTGATTTCGCCCACGACCCACGCCCACAAGGCGTATGGTCGGAATTCGGCCGTCACGTAACATTTGACCATTGTAGCAAACACGTTAAGTCAGTTGAAATGATTTATCTCCGGTGGAATTTTTTGCCTATGCGGCTTATCACTACAGCGACCAGCGATGAAAAGATGTCATCCCCTTGCCAGTTGAGACATGGAGAGTTCAGGTAAGCGCCATGAGACAAAACGTTCTTCGTTCTGTAAGAAGGATGGAAAACATCTTTAACAGTCTTCTGTCTGTCATCTTTGCTTTTACCGACGGCGCTAATTGCAGAGAAGTGAGGGAAGTTCAAGTCAAAATGGCAAAACTGGATGTTTCCGTTTTTTAATTCATTGGCTACATTGACTACATTGATTGCATATAATGACGACATTTGATTATCATTGATGTGCAGATGTTCCTTAACGCTCATTTTAAATGTTGGGGTCAAATCTACTACAACAAATGGTCAAAATGATTGCATCGTTTCTTACAACACACCACTCATTTCAAAACGTATGAACGCCAAAAGGTCAGTTCAAAAACATGGCTTAGGCAAGTCTCGAAAAAAAGTTTAAGTGGTCAGCGAGCTACTAACGAATCATTGCAGAAACTTAGCGTTTTGAAAGTCCTGATGTGACTTGATTTTATGTCATCTCTTCGTGACGTAGAAAACAAAACATGTAACATGCACCATCGGCTTCGAAATTTTGCGAGTTATGATCAGGCCTCATGTTGACATCGACATCGGCATGTCGACACTCATGTCAGACACTGCCGTTTTTAACATTTAACTAGGTGTCTGATGGTCCGCTCCTTCAAAGCAGTGTTTTTCCCTATTTATACCACCTTCTGTAGTTATTCAAAGAAGTCCATGTGATTTTTTTCGTTTTCGTATAATCATCTCCGGGGCAGTAAAGATCTCGTAACGCATCGCATATGTAAAATAGTATTTTTATTTTTTCCCATCCAACATGTTTTTGTCAAGTAACCGTGGCTAATCTCAACCCAATCCATCACGACACATACCTTACGCTAACTCACAGAGCAATAAACTTAAAAAAATACACGCGCGCGCACACACACACATACACACACACACTTCTACTTCTGACACTCCCTGCTACGAAATAGACCAATGTTCTGCGACATAATCACCTGTCTTAGACTGTGTTACACAGGCGAGGGAAGCAGTTTCAGCAAAGGCGTTTGCAGCTGTTCGCTGTACCGACTCCTTAAACTATGTGCCAGAGGTGGCTATTAACCGAAACAGCCTTATGCTTGTAGATATGAGGGGCCATGTCAGGCCAAATTCCGCCGGGGGCCCACCAGTAAGGCAGGCCCACCAAGACTGAGCAGGGTTTGTGTTGGTGGGTACCCCACAGTCAGTTTAATCTAGCTAGTGGTCCATATAGGAAAAATTGCAAACCACTCTCAACACTCATCTAAGCACTTGCACGCGCAACCATTCGACCCCCCCCCCCCTCCCCCCGCCGCCGCACCGCACGGAACGCATTTACTCATTAACGCTGCCGTATCTAATGGTCAGACCAAAATGGCGCAGGTGGAACGTTCTGTCAGCGGTTGCGGAGGAAACGCGTCTGCTTGTTCTTGGTCTAACTCGTCAGATCAATGGTCGCTCTGCCATAACCGTGACACGCACAAGACCAGTAAAACACTTTGTGGAGCACATGATTAACGAGGTCTGCGTTTCTCCCGAAATTCGGGTGCATGTTTCCCATAGTGCCGAGCACATTTTCATTCTGTCGTTGAATTAAATTAAACGTAGAAGGAAGGATTTCGATTTCATGCACACCCGTGATAGTGTTCTCTGCCATTACTGGGCGGCGCAAAACATCGTAAAAACGACAACGAGCAAAAGTGACACTTCCGAAATGGCAATGTGGACAAGTAGCAAACAAGATTACGTATCGTGGAGGGGAATGTGGAACAGATAAAATATGTAACTGCTTTTCGGTGAAAGCTGCGTAGTTTAATACCAAATGGTTGCTCAGTGAAGCCTGCAAAATTCCATAGGACGGGGCAAGCCGACCCGACCCTTAATTCGATTTTTTCAGCCAGCAGAAGTCTCAATCGGCTTACAGCCTGGCCAGTAATAAAAATAATTGCTTGCAGGATCGCAGGAAAGCCCAGAAAAAGTGGAAGGGGGGGGGACAAAGGCGTTTCTCCCCGTAGGGCTGAATGCGTGCACATTCGCAAGTGCAAACATCCTCAAACTAAATATCCTCCCAGTGTGGGTGTGGGAACGTTTTCAACGTTAGTGGGGCCAGAGCCATTTGAAATTGATTTCTTGCCCTTCAAAACCATGCTAAGAATGTTCGGAATTCGCAAAGCTACTGCCCGCGTGCCGTTAAACATGCTTCACCCATGTCTGCCACATAAATGTAAATATGAACATCAAGCCAACGTAGCTGCAAGACAGATAAAAGCGAATGGCGTTCCGCCGGCATAATGACGGCGTGTGCGAGACATTGAACTGGCCTTAGGCGCTCAACAAATATCAGAATTTTGACAGTGAACAGCTTCTGCCTCGTCATTACGCCCCGGGTCAGTGAAGTATGAGAATATTATAATGCCTTGGCATGAAGACCCTTGCCTCCTGGGTTTATCACACAAGTACCGGGTACTGTAGCTTTGAAGCAATATGTCAGGACCATGGCCACCAGCGTAGTCCCATTCCGTGGGAAAGGCGGAAAAGGCAGCACTGACGGAAGGGCGTTTTAGGCTTCAATGTGTCTGTTTCGGTAGGAGGACCACCAGCGTCAGGCCAGAGTGGCGCGATGTCACGTGGCCAGACTGGGCTCGACCTGCAGCCTGGCGAGATGGCATACAGCCTGCCGTTCGATCACCGCCGAATGCCTTATCCAGCCCGTGCGACTGTACGCAAAGCCTGTTGTTGTTTGCGTAGATCAGCTGTCAGCCGCTGTGTTGGTCGGGTGTTATGCATCAGTAACGGGCTACTGTTTTAGTCTCAGGTGAACATGTGACGGGCTTCCTTGAATATTGCAGCGAGAATATTTGGAGGTGGATCGGGCAGTAAACGGGAGATAGAGCTAGAGCAAGAGCTGGACATGCTGGAATCTCGACGCGCGCGTATAATGGAAGCCAACTTCAAGGTAAGCATGATCTGGAGCATGCTGGATCCCCTGACGGACCGCGATCACAGGGAATGGTTTGTTACCGGCGAGAATCCAAGGTAAGTATCTTTGATGACCACATTCCACGAGGCGGCGATTTCACGTATATGAAAAGGAAATAGAACCGAGAGCCTTCACGTTTATCAACACGCCGTTGCGATAACGCCCAGTCTAACTTGGTCGTCAGTCGGTCTGGACCGCGATTTCTCATCATAACGATATCTTATCAGTATGTTCGCGGTAAGGCTGACTTGCTGTACTGATGCAGCTCGTGGATTCTGGATTTTCATCTGGGTCGGCATTTACCATTGTTCTGATAGGATGTTTTACTTATGTTACCCATGATGCGTCATATGCAGGTGAAATAGGTACATCAGCACGAGCCGTTAAGACGATCTGTGTCTGGCAGTGGTGTCAGGGTGATACTAACATGTGTACCAGTTGCATGTATGTATGTATGTGTTACAGCCGTAGGGCGACCCACAATGAAGCGTGCTTGTTATTGCCTGCCGTGCTTGCCCCGAACCCCGAGTCATGAGTGCAGGAATAATATCATGCATGTGCAGGACGTACGAAACACGGCAGAGGCATTGGGGCTACCTCGGCTGACTGATACCGATAATAACTGATACAGGGTCTGTCTCTGGCAGTGGTGTCGGGTTGGTACACATCTGCACCAGCTGTTGACACACCGTCCGTCTCTAACAGTGGTGTCGGGTGGGGGGGGGGGCACATCTGCACCACTTGTTAACACGGCGGGGAGGACCGATTCGGCGGACCGCGGCGTGGTGTCGCGGTGGTAGATCTGCACCAGGTGTTAACACATTGTCTGTTTCTGGCAGTGGTGTCCGGGTGGTACATATGCACCAGTTTCTGACATACGGTCTGTCCCTGGCAGTGGCGTCAGGCGCAGATGATGATGGAGTACGCCTGCAGACAGCTGGCGCTGGCCGTGCAAAAGTGGCAAGATCTTCCGGAAATTCCCACCATGTAACTATTACATGTATTCAAAAGATATTTTGATTGCTGGACCGCATACTGATAGACTCAAAAAGCTGGATAACAATCAACAAGCTACGCTTGTTTTTTTTTGCAATGGCTGTGCGTGATTTGCGTTTATATTTATTCATAGAATATTTTAAGTTAAGGAATATTTTATTTATATCAAGAATATTTTAAGCATTAAAGAGGCTTACGAACCTAAAAAAAAACGTACTCCGAACATACAAGATGGCTTTGTGTGCTATGAAGAGAGGCCGTCGCCTGAATGAGCGTTTAGGGACCCCTGCTAGTTTGTAGCGGAGCTCACTAGTTGTCTGGGGAGGGCCCCCTTTCGGCCCATAAAGGGTCCCTGTCAGCCTCTGAAGGGACCTCCTTTCGGCCTGGAAGAAGGCCCCTGCCTCTGACTCCAGAGGTCGACAGGAGCGCTTTACAGGCGGAGAGGGTGCCCTCTACAGACAGGCAGTGACCCTCCTGGCCAACAGGGCCCCTAAACGATCATTCAGGGGCCCCTGCTTTCCTGTAAAGATGACCCTATCTGTAAGAGGCACCCGCCAGATCGGCAGGAAATCTTTACAGGCGAGTATGGGCCCCTTTACACTTCAGCGGGGCCCCTTGACAAACCGACAGTAATTTTAACCACATGGGGCCCCACTGATTACGGTGGCCAAACGCGGATCCAAAGGGGGGAAACGGGGGCGATCGCCCCCTCGCCCCTGAGGCCTGAGAAGGGGCCCCTGTCAGACTTAAAAGGTGCCCCGAAGGGGCCCCGTATGAGCTTCACGGGGTCTCCATAAAAACCTGGCGGGCTCTTGATGCAGTCAGGAAGACCTAGAAGGTTATATGACATGAAACGCATATAGGGTCCCTGAAGCTCCCAAAGGGCCCATGAGACCACAACAGGGTCGCAACTCGGCAGAGTGCCCCTGAGACCGCCAGATGGCTCATAGGGCCCCTGAGATGGCCAAGATGAGGACTGAGTCGCTAGGGGGCCTCTGTGAGTGAAAGTCAACCATGTGAGTCAGCTTTTCACTCACACGGCCCCTGTGAGTGAAAAGCTGAAGGCCCTTGAAACTCTTCAAGGGCCCCTGGGACCACAAGGGGTCCCAGCACGGCAAATGTTGTGCTGCCGTGCACGGCTCTGTTCCCCTCCGCCCCCCCCCCCCTTTCCCCGATACGCAATGTCTGGATGTCCCCATATGTCTTTTGGGCGCCACAGTCATTTTCCCAAAACCAAACCCATGATGAGGCCCTTGAAGCGCAAACAAAAGCCCCTGGTTACGGTTAGACGGGTCTTAAAAGACTACCAGATATACCTCATGTGACAGAGGAAGACCCTGATACAGCCATGGGGACCACCGGAGACGTTCGGAGGGTCTATGACACTGCACAGGGACCCTGAAATTGCCAAAAAGTCTTTTGTAACTGCCAGAGGGTCCTGAGATGACAAAGGGTCCTGAAAAATGTTCCCCAGAGACGATGAGAGGAGTGCCCAGGACCACAGGAGGGTCCACTGAGACAGCTAGAGAGGGACCTTTGACATTGCTAACTAGAAGTCTCTAGCAATATGAGCCCCTGAGACGACCAGGGGACCCCAGAAACTACTAAACCTTAAGATGTCCAGACTGCTCCTGAAACGGCCAAAGAACGTAGAGGATTGCCAGAGGCTGTCACGGCACAGGGAGACTTACAGAGTGTCTTTTTTAGTTCCTGTGGGGCTCCTTAGACGGTAAAAACGTGCCAGGGACGACAGGAGGGAATCTGAGATGGCGTATAAGCGTCCCTGAAACTGCCAGATGGATCCCTGAGACTGCCCGAGGTGCCCCTGAAACTTCGGGCAAACAACCCTGAAAAGGAGCCAAAGGAGCGCCTGAGACGCCCCGCGGGACACGTGAAAGTGAACAAGGAACCTGAAACCACTAGAGGGTCCTGGCACGACAGACGGCCGGACACCATCAAAAGTGCCTCTGTAACTGCAAGAGGGAACCGAAACTAAGCTGACAAAACATCTCAAGCTAAGGGATGGAAGGGGAGGGGACAGATGGGCTCCTGGTCTAGATACAGGCACGATATTTGAAATGGAGCGAGGGACGGAACCGCCTAAAATCTCGCCTTTTTTGCCATATTTCAGCCATTTTGTTCGGGAACAGAACGCGAAATTTTCTCTAACAAGGTGACGCGTTTTAGGTTTTTGGTTACTTTATATGGCAATAACGCAAAATTACATCATTTTTCATAACTGAAGGGCAAAAAATGGAGGTCCCGCGCTGACCATTCACCTCCATACCCCCACCTTGGGGAATTCCTGGCTCCGCCTTTGGTGAGGGCCCCCACTGGTTACGAGGGCTCCCTTGATCCGATTTGGCCCCCCTGAGCGGAATCCTGGCTACACTCCTGCCACAGTGCAACTTCGTATAAGGGCCGAAGTTTGTTGTACGATAGCTGGTGTTCAACCCCCCTCATGGGAAGCAATAAAAACACCATGACACATACTTACTCACCGTAGTGGCTGCTTCGGCGAAAATGAACTATTCGAAAGGACTGCAGTGGACTGCGGATTAGATTGTAATCCATTCGGCTCCTTGATACTGATGATTTGATTTTTGTCCTTGTTTTGCTAAGGAATAGGTTGCTTGACTGCAATCCTTTTGAAGAGAATTTTGATGATTCCTGGTCGCCAGAGAGCTGGAGGTTCGCTACACAATGGCAGCCGAGACACGCAAAAGCCTCATGGATGCTTCGCACTCTGACGGTTCGCAGAGGTACATCGGCGAAGCACCGTATCTCCACCCAGATAACGACGCCGACAACCTCAATAGGGTGAGCAGCGAATGCTGGGCTGTAAGTAGCGGCTGGACTCACAAATTGTCCATAGTCCAAACCCAGCGGGACGCACAGGCTCCCGGCACAGTCCACCCACTCGCAACGCAATCGGATTGATCCCACCGGCATCCACCCACTTCTCTCTGCACCTGCCAGTCCTCGCCGGTATCTACCCACTACTAGAAGCATCTACGCGTCCCTTGCAGGATCGACGCTTTTCGATCGGAATATGCACATTTCCGGCGGGAACCACCCGAAGTATCACTGGAGCTTTCCCACATCAGACGGCCTGAGACATTAGGTTTAGAGAGCAGGTCACCTTGCTCGACCTGAAGGTAACCTGAAGCTGATACTAATCTCTTGTTCATGAATGACGCGCCTTTCCTCCGCAACACCTACCACACTGCGCCAGTTATTGTTGTCGAATGAAAAAATTCCCGTTGTCCGCACGTGACACGGCGCTGACGGCCGTGAGGTGGCTGGTCCTATAGCAGGAGGTGGCGCGAGTGTTTGACGTGGGCCTGGCCGTATCGCAGGAGGTGGCATGTGTGTTTGACACTGGCGACGACGACGACGACCCTGAGAAGGCACGCCAACGGTTGCAGCACAACCACCAGAAGGCGTCCTCGCTGCTACGTTGGTTCGAGCAGGTCAGTACAGACGGCCGCTGCAGCCCGTCAGCAGGTCAGTACAAACGGCCACTGCAGCCCGTCAGCAGGTCAGTACAGACGGCCGCTGGCGGTCTCATCAGGTGACTTCGGGCGGGTGCCGCGACAGCGAGCCACACCCGGCCACGGCTGCTGGACGCCATTGTTTGGTATCGTGATGTAACTGAGAAGCAGCGTTTAGTGACTGGAAAGTTGGTGTCGTGACTGCAAGGTAGTGTGCTTTAACTGAAAGACAGTGCGTCGTAACCGGTAACGTGGTGTGTCGTGCCCGGGAGGAAATATTCCGTGATGGGAGATAATGTATCGTGACCTAGTGTGTCGTGACTAGGGAGGTAGTGTCTCGTGACTGAGAGGTAGTGTCGTGAGTAGGGGGGCGATGTGTCGTGACTGGGGTTAGGAAGATATAGTGGTGAAGGCCGGGAGATAGTGTGTGGTGTCTGGAGAGCTGGTTCCTGATGGAGAGGGGTCAACCCCGGGAGGTATGTAACATGACTGTAAGGTAGTGTGACGTAACTGGTAGGAAGTACAACATGACTGGAACAGTATGATGTGGCTGGGAAGGTAGTGACGTGGCTGGGAAGGTAGTCTGATGTGACTGGGAAGGTAGTGGCGTGGCTGGGAAGGTGGTGTGTCATGACTGGGCAGTGGCCGGAACGTAACGGAAGAAGTAACCGCCAAGAGAAGAATGTATGGCGCTTACCATCATGTATCTCTCCTCATGGCTTTCGTTCATTTGTAAGTTATCCGATGGCATGACCTAAAACAAAGAAACAAGTGGACATCGCAACCTACAACATTTTTCCATTTTCGTTTATTTTCCTGTATGCAATGAGTTAATCGCTCGGTGCGGTCGCCTTCCCTAGGTGCTGAACACCACCATCATGCAGGACCTGGAGGCCATTAATCGGCAGGTGCGCGAGACAACGATGGCGCTCAGGGAAGAGCGGGTGCGCCTCATCAAGCAGAAGGTACCAGCAGCCGCCAGATCGGACCATACCGCTGCCGGCTGTCCCACGACAAGGGGGGGGGGCGTCCAGTTCACAGGTCTCCGGTCGGTGCCGGCCGGCTGCGTGACGACGAAATACACCACGTTTGGCAAACACGCCACTGCCCTGCTTGCGACTGACGTAGTCTTAGGGGTACATCGATGCTGTGCGCTTGTACTGTGGAATGTCCAGCAGCAAACGAGGATTCCGTTAACATAACTACTAAAATGAATGTTCTGCGGTGGCCACTTCTTATAGGCTTCGTTTGTCTGAACAATGTCGCTGATAACCTTTCAAATGCATATTGCAGATATCTACCTCGGTTCAAAACACGTCTTTGTGGAACATTCACGTTAATTGTAATTGCCGGAAGCTATCCTCGAGCTGTGGACATTATCGCTGCAATTAAATTGCTTCACATTTACTAGCCTGGGGCATTGATCGACCTTCAAACGCTGAAACATCGCAGGTACAGGGTGAGTTATCTAGATTGCCTTTTCCAATTGATTACCGAACCATAGAGGCGGCGACGGCAGCGCGAGGCGCCGCACCAGCACCGCACGAGTTTGAGGCGCCGGCAACGAACGCCAGTTCACTCCGTGGGTGGATTCAAGGGTGTACAAAGGGGTCTGTCTGTACCTTGGCCATTCTGAATGCATCCCTGCTTTGCAAAAGGTTTAAAGACAAATGTTCATTTTAAACCAAACTGCAGGTATCTGTTACTGAAATGTTGACATTCAGTCACGATTAGCTTGCGCTTGATTTGAGAGAAAATACCTTAATACCTTGTGAACAATATCCACCATTTGGTCCCGAAAATAGATTTATCTCCTCTTAGAGGCTCTCGAGGATTTTATTTCGGCGACTTCAGGGTATCACAGCGGGTTCCTCCCCCATGATCTGAAGTACTCATATTCCAGTCACTAGTTTCTCACGACCTCTTCCCCCAAATATATAAAACAGAACTCATTTGCCGGTGATCTGCGAGCGCCTAGAATATCTAAAAAGGATCGAAAATATTTCCGGGATGTTTAATGCAGAAAATAAGGCAAGAGATGAGAGAAGGAAAGAGAGAGAGAGAGGGAGAGAAAAGAGAGGGAGAGGGGGAGAGAGGGAATGTCGAGGGCGAGGACCGGTTTGTTCTTTAGACTCTCCTGCGTGCGCTACTGGCCTCTGAAGATTGTCGGCTGGATCCACCTATACTTATGAGTTAGTCGATTTCGACAAGGTCACTGCTCTTATGTCCGAAGAACAAATTTCATCTTGGACAAGATATGCGTGTCACTGACTACTTAGTCGATTACGTACTCATTCACCTACTGGTGTCTTTTAACCTCGCACTGTCATGCATGGGCCGTAATGTTTAAACCCACAACGTATTTTTAATGACGCAGAAAGATGACTGCGGCATGCCAAGGGCGGATCATCCTGTGAAATCCTTTTGGGAAGGAGGGACAACAGGTGCGATGGCTACCATAACTTCTATAAACGCGAAATGCAATACGCATAATTAACCTCATCTTTATGTTTCCAGCGTTTATAAATAATTTTTTCTGGTAGCCATGTGATTTATGATACTTCATAAGCTGAGACATGCGCATTCTGTTTAGCGATAGCCATTAATTGATAGGGATGCCATCATCCCTTTATTCACGTCTGGTCTCGTCCCTTCGCCAAACTGCGGGGTCGCTGCGCATCGAGATTTGATAGGACAATGCTGCAGAACTTATTCATGAACTGTTACGGCAATTGTCACGTCGAAGTCTGGTATGCTAAACAATATGGGATTCACTGGGCTCGAGCATCGGCCTCACCTGGTCGTCAAACATAAACCGTGACGTGCTGCTGATTGCCGTATTACCTCATCAAAAATCAAAGAACCCGACAGATTTAGTCATGAGAACATGACTAATTATGTCCTTTGCCGCACGCATGGGACAATGCTTTGTGCTCAGACAAGAAACAGACATGCCTGTCAGTGGGGAGGGACTGAGGTTTCCCCGTAAATCGTCTGTTGGAACAATACAAATTATTAAGGTAGGATACAATTAACCTTAAGCTCATGACACCCAAAAAAGGTAAACAAATTAATCCTACATTTCGGTCATGGGTCTTCTTCAGGGATAGTTTTTTTCAAAAAGACAACGCCGACATCGAGTAATACAAAAATTAGCATGTCCGTGCAGGAAACGTGCATCCGTGATAATAAAATACCGCCATATGACGAATCGAAAGAACAACGGCCACGGCAACCAACGACGTAGCCATTACTACGACTACTGATAATTACTGGTACTACTACTACTACTACTACTACTACTACTACTACTACTACTACTACTACTACTACTACTACTACTACTACTACTACTACTACTACTACTACTACTACTACTACTACTTTACAGGAAACCTATGGCGACGCCAGTAATGTCTTTTTCTGTAGCACATCCGTTTGAAACAAAAAGGTCGATACTCTTTTACAAACGTTAAGAGTAAAGCGCCTGGGCTCTGATAAACACGCTCGGAATCGGGGGATGGATCAGATAAAACATTTTTAGCCAATGACAACTCACATGAGCTTACCAAATGTATAAGGCACCAAATCGCAAAAATGGCAGAATCTCAAAGCATTGAACGTTGCTCCAACACGACCTTTCTTTGCCCTCCTTTCATTGACGATACGTTAGCCAGACGGGTCGACGCGATTATCAAAGCTAAACATAGAATTAGGGAGCGGTACAATGAACATTTGAGGGAGGCCAACAGCAGAACTAGGAACACTCCCTTGGGTGACCATTTTCGAGCATCTCACCCATATGTGAACATTACATCTAAATATCTATCCATTGAAATCTTCCTGACTTGCAAGGACATAGTAGAACTCAAGGTCGCGGAATCGATTTAAATTCGTAACGCAAGGCCCACGCTGAGCTGAAGTATTTCATGTTGGCGCCTGTTACTTCCAGTCCCATACCAGCAGTTATGTAGCACCCATACCAGTAGTTACCAGAAGTCGTAGTAATGGCTACGTCGTTGGTCGTCGCGGTCGTTTTACTTTGGATTCATTACATAGCGGTGTTTTATTGTGTGTAATAGAATGCACGTTTCTTGCATTGACATGCTAATTTTAGTATTCGTCGATGTCAGTGTTGTCTTCCTGAGAAGCTATCCCTGAGGAAAGCCCGTGACCGAAATATAGGATTAATTTGTTTTCGTGTTTGATGGACATTATGAGCTTTAGGCTTATTCTATCTTATCTTATTACAACAGCCATGCTCACTCAAGCACTGAAGCATATCAAAAATAGAAATTGCTTGCGCAATTTAACTGCAAACAGCAAAGACATCAGACATTTCATTACCAAGAGTTATGATATGTCATCGTAAACGTGGCTGATGGGCTTTTTATGCCAGTCGACTGAATTGGGTAGGAAATGTAATGGTTCAGCCGCAAGTAATACCACAATTTAGTAAAATCACTGAATTATTGCGTTATCGAAAAGTCGCAGTATTGCAGTAATCCCAACATTCATTGAATTTTTATACTGCTTGCGGCTGGATATTCCATTCCTGATTCGGTCATATATACATACAGATATATTTTTTTCCAGCAAGACTCGTGGGACCTATATATATATACGGGTTCCACGAGTCTTGCTGGAAGGTGCCCCTCCTACTCCATTGAGGCCTGATCTGCATGTCTATCTGGAATCTACCGATGCAGATGACGTTCTACTAAGACGCTAGCTTAAAAACCCGGTATCTCGCACTGAAAACCGTCGCGCCCGGGACGACTGGAGAACATTCAGCGGCCACCGTAGCTCCGGCGCACCGTACTATGGCGTACCGCCGTATTAACCGAACAGTTCGCCGCCAGCACCGTGTTAGTGATGTTGATCCGACGGGCCATAATTTTCTTTATGGTTTCTTTTCAAACTGTTCAGCGAAGCCATTAAGTAATTTGTTTGTAAAATGGCCTGGAAAAATAAACAACATACGGTACACGGCTAATCACGCATGTCATAGCACAATATCGGGCGGAAGCAGCAATCGATAAAAGACTAGGGGTGTTTGGCAAATTCATTATCGTTGCGTGGTTGTGACGTCGTGTGCTTATCCACAAACTGCTACGTGCAGGTCAAGGAGATCTGGGGCACGGATGTCCAGGTCGAAATCGAAGAAGAGCTGGATGCTGGCGGCGTGAATGGGGTTGACTCGTCGTCGCAGCAGGGCAACACAGACCCTGAGGGCCTGCAGCTGGACATGGACCCGTCGGTGAGTAATGAAATTGGTCTTATAGGGCCTTTAAGGGCCAGTAAAAGGATAATATTGCTACACCACGTGTCAGGCTGATAGGCACGAACTGAGCGCGACACCGCACACACCGAGCCACACTGCACACACTGTACACACATCAGACACACTGCACACACATCAGACACACTAAACACACGCCGAGTCACACTGCACACATATCAGCACACCGCACACACCAAGCCACACTGCACACACCGTGCCGTGCTGCACACACATCATTCACAGTACGCACGCCGAGCTACACTGCACACACTAAGACACAGCACACATCAAACTACACTGCACACGTCCGACTACACTATGTACGTCTTAGATACGGTGTTAGTTTAGTCTTGAAACTAAACTAAGAATTTGCATGTTTCAAGTTTGTGATATTCTGTGTGTGCTTTCTTTTAGATGGAGGAGTTCCTGGCCCGAATGTCGCCGACTATGAACATGTATGATCTGGGGCAAATATCATCTAGTGATGAAGTCTTCGGCAAATCATACGAGGAGTTCAAACGTAAGTCATGTCCACTGAACCAAAAATTTATGCGCATTGGATGGTTTCATCTATAGCGAGATCAGTTTCAAACGGCTTTGACAACGGTAACACCGTCTTCTTTCCTCTGTTTGCAACATGAGGTTGCTGTTATGAATGACACCAGGCACCAACGCCAAGTAATTCTTTTTGTTCTGTCATTAACCTACCCACGGCCGTCGGTCGGCGACGATCACGCCCGACTGGGGGGGGGGGGGTTGACGCCCCCCTCTAACTCACGAACGGTTGGTCGCACCATAAAAAATAAGCACACCGTTGGAAAGCTTGTGACGAGCAGAGCTCGAAACTGGTCTCATTTTTAGTTTTAGGTAATATGTAAGCAGTTTACGTCCTTTATATGTTGTCTCATAGCCGACTGCATGAGACCGAGAAGCGGCCTGAATCTCAAGGGCTGTGACTAATAACGCATAGGTAAAGGCACCAACGCACAAGTAAAGGTCCGCAGATGCCGATACAAGTCTGATTTCTCAGATCTGTTCAATATATGCGCCGAAACGTTGAGTTAAAAACACGGCAATTTTCACGCCCCTTGTCGGCGGGAGCCGCAGCCGTACGCAGTAAGAAATTGACGAGAACTAATTTTAACGTTCCTTTATTTTCGCGACATAAGACTATCCATGTGAATTTCATTGATCTTAGTGGCTCTTGTGATGGTTTCTCATGCTTAAACTTTGTAAAAAATTCATTAGTTACCAATCTACACAAATGGCGGAGCTTTATTCGCGAAAACCTGTTTATTTCCAAAATATGCAATTTTTCAAAACTTTTTGAGATTCTTGCCATTACTTACGTCTGTGCAAACCAGTTCTGTCATTTTCTCCCCATTCCAAATAATTCGTCGCTGATTTTGATGGAGGCACATTTTGGCTCACAACAGTTATTCGTAACCTGACCTCAGGTCAGTGACTGGAAGTCATTGATACTTTGCCCAATGGTGATAACTAGATGTTTCACTCCACACTAAAAATGTTATGAAAAAACTCCGACAATTTCCGAAAAACACTACGACATGTCTTAAAAATGGGCTTGACCTTAGGTCAATGACCCAGAAAATTCCAAGAAATCTGAGGTAGCGAATTTGTTGCATCTATCAAGATCACTAATCGCTTGAAGTATTATTGTGATACCTTGTTTTCCGAAAAAAGTTACAGGGCGCTAAACTTTTTTGGACATAGGTGCGTTTGACCTGACCTAGGTGAGACACCTGACTTGACCTGAGGTGAGAATTTTGACACAAGGAGTTAAAATAATGAAGCAAAAGTTACACGAAGATTCGTGGCGCTGTGTTTGTTCGTTCTCTCGCAATCTTAGAAAAACCTCAGGGGAGCGGTCAACCGGCCACCCCAGTCGGGGGCGGGTTAAATAATTTCCTTTTATGCAACCTATGGTATCGACTCTGTCATTACATCTTACACCCCTTACCGCTGTATTTATGCGTAGTCCAGTGTAGCGTCACCAGGTAGACCAGATGTAGGAAAGAGTAGTTTCGGCCATTCAAAAGCTCGTCTTGAACATCGAAAAGTAAATGTGAAACCCATCTGACGCAAATGCAGATTTCTCTTCTGGTTTAGGTCGTTAATATTCTCGATCAGCTGCAATATGCAATATGCCTTAAAATTTCGATGTGCGTGAAGCCTTGAAGTTAGGCAGATTAAAATTAAACAGATTTTCAGTTAAACAAATTAAGCAAAGTTTCTCCTTCGCGTCGTAAACATCATTTTTAAGGGATTTCGACAATCTTAACCTGACTTTGACTGGAGTATTTCGACATCTCCCATTGACTAGGCGAGCGGGGAGTCCTTAACGTCCCCTGTCTACTTGTCTGTTTCAAGAACCAGTCGTCCGGTTCGGCTCATTGAAACAGCAATCGATAGCACGGAGTCGTGCAGTTCGATGATTGATACATTTCTTACTTTCGGGTCACTACTCATTGGTGATGTCGCAGGTCAGGCCACGCACTCAAAACGGCCCTTTTCTTCAGAGTTGCCTAATCGCAATGAAAAGCACACTTAGACTGAGGTTTGCATGACAGTTTGTCTCTGGCAGCTTGGTCTCTTATTCTGAGTGCTAAGGTCATCATAGGTCAAGGTCACAGGCTGGGTAGTGCATCTTTCCTGACCCATTTGGCGCAGAGGTTAAAAAAGCACTTCGAAATAGCTTTGGGCAAAGAGTAAAGACGAAGGCGAAGTAAAGCCTCGAAATGGCATAAGTCACCGTGCACACGTCATATTGGAACATTCTGTAGCTTCAAACTAGGAATATCGTGATCACACTAATGACCCCCATCTCGCATCTCTGGGCGTCCCCATCCGTCAGGCTGGACCATGTTACAGATTTCCACCGGATGCTGCACAACGTCGCAAATGCCAATATCTCTATGCCGGTCATCCAGAGCATCAAACGGACGCCATCAGTTTATTCGCTAAACTGAAATCTGCATAAAACTGCCGGAGGCTAAACTACAAAAAATATTGCACCATTGCAAAAAAGTTGCAGTATGAATTGTTCGTGCAATGCCTGCAAGAAAATCCGACAGCCTGTCCGGCCGTTTCCAAAAATCTCTTCACACATTTCGTCTCCTAAAATGTATTCTCGCTATACCCGGAAA
This sequence comes from Capitulum mitella, assembly GCA_030062745.1. NCBI lineage: Eukaryota > Metazoa > Arthropoda > Thecostraca > Pollicipedomorpha > Pollicipedidae > Capitulum > Capitulum mitella. The sequence goes on from CP099839.1 coordinate 20,030,601, forward strand.
GTGCATATATATATATATATGTGTATACATATATATGACCTAGGATGACCTGGTATGAGACCAGCGGTGCTCCATACTGACTTTTTAGGTCATGCTACTATGCCTTTGAAGCCACAGTCACCATGTATTGTAACAGCACCGACAATAAAGCGCCGAAGGAAAATTGAACGTCGAAACGCGAAGGATGGTTACATTTATGACGCCATTAAGACGTGACCTAATCAATAACACGTTTCCTTATTTTTGTCAGTAAGTGCACATTTGAGTAAGAAAAGGCAATGGAAGTTTTAAGGCGATGCATTTATTCATTTGAGAGATATGTAAGAAATGCGCCAGGGGACGGGGCGTTTAACGATCCTCCTCCAGTTAATGGTAGAACACTGAAACTGTTAACCCTGTGACTGTCAGCTCCCTGGGTCAGCTCGCTTCCAGCACCTGCCGACGTTCATATTGTCATGAATCGTTGGCGTCGACACCCGGTCGCTTCAGGTACACGATGTTTTCCGGTGAAGGGAGTGCCGCCAGCTGTGCTGTCGGCCCGGCCGGCTGGTCGTCTGGCCGCGGCTACATGCCAGCAGGGCTGAGAATGGAGTGGCAGACTAATCGGACTGTGCCACGCCTCGGCAGGGGAACTGGACGACATGAGGCAGCAGCACGAGACAGAGATGGGCCAGTTCCTGCGCGAACAAGACCGCCAGGCGGCTAAAACGCGTGGTGACCTCCAGGTGAGTGAGCTGTGGCCGCTCCTCACAGCTCGCTGCTCTCATGCCCGCCCGGCACGTGTTTACGAGAGGCTTCCTCCGACGCGATGAAGCATACAAACTACGGGCGAAGGAGGAGGCACAAATAGGTTCTGGCCTGAGAAGATTATTTCACTCTTCGCCGTGAACCCGTAATTCATGGGAACATCCATCCGTTCCTCGGGACATGACTTGTCGAACGCTCTTCAGGAGTGCCATAATTGTCAACAGTCATGCTAATCACAAGAAGCCTCATTTGAGATCGACAGTGGTTCTCTGCTGGCTTTTCACAGCACTTTCATGGTTTAAGGTGGCTCTAGCGTATGCTTATACTTTGCACATACAATGCTTATACACTGGACATATGTACTACTTATACATATACTTCAAAAAAGTAACTGCAGACAGACGGAAGCAGATACCGAATGTTTCTGAGATTCTCGTGAAATCATTCACAGGATTCGTACAACTGATGAAACATCAGGTCCTGGGCTCATTTTACTTTGGACCTACTTTGGACCTCTGGACTCATTTGCTTTGCAGTGTTATTCCACAGGTTCATCTGGCGCTACATTTTGCTCGTTTTGCTCATTGTCCCACTGCCAATGTGAATCTCAGCGGCCGGTACATTACAGCCAGTTTTGGGACTTGAGCTTGTCCTAGCATTCTCATGACATGCTAGGTTAAGCTGACCAGAGATCAGTTCTGACCTGACCAGAGATCAATTCTGAACCTCTATGTGACGGGAAATGGATTACGGCTTGAATCACCGAAATTCGGTCACTAGTTTTTGAGACAGACCGGAAGGGAACGAAATGCCTTCTTAACAATGTTACTGCCCCCGAGTAATTTTTAATGGCGGAACAACGCAGTTAATGTCAGTGCGCCGTCGAAGTAAGGCTAATGTTAAAATCTGAAGTTAAAACCTCCATGTCCCCGCTGAAGATAAGCGTCGACATGGAGCTCTGCCCCTCATTCTTACCCCGGTGTTGTGCATACATCAAGCTATTAAGGATTATCGGCATGGTTGTTTCTCTGTTCTTGTGTGCAATCGTGTTAAGCCTTCTTTGCAAAGAGACATTTCTGGCATTGAAGACATCCCATATCATCCCTTAACCCATGTTTATTTATTTATTCCTCCTTTGAGTAGTTTATTTCCACCATTTCTGATTGCATAGAGAGAAATGGCATGCAGTACAAGTATTAACTAGTAAGACGCCTTGCGGGCGCATGACGAAAGAAGCCTAATTGGGTGCTGTTTGAAGGAAATTTATCGACTGATTTAAGCATTTTGTTTCAAAATGTTTTAAAGCTTGAACTTCCCGCACACTCTTGATATTGCTCATTGCCAATACATGAACTATTCAGAGGCACGCATGGAAAAATGGGTCTAAGAGTGAAAACATTACTCCCAGAGATGCTTAGAAGAGTTTGTAAGTTGACGCACCGCGAAAGCAACTGCATAAAGTTCAAAGAACTAACGTTAAGACTGGTAAAATTTTCATGATTTGGTTCCCAGTGATTGTAATGTTGGTAGCCTCCAGAAATCGTGGCCGGTCCAGGCCAGGCCGCTCAGTTTGATTTTTTCTCCGATGGGTGGAGTAAGACTAACTCGGCTTTCTGCCTCGCTCGTAATAAGCCTCGCGAGAAATATTTTCAGCTGAATGATAATGTGATCTTTGCAGCGTATGAATGAAAATAATACGAAGTTTTCCTTCCGCATGCGAAAGTTTTTTTTGCGCTGTCTCTGACTTGCCGTCGACAAGTCAGAGGACTGGAAGGTGTGATGCATGTTTGCATGTATGCACGTTTTACACCCCGGGACCGAGATGCATGCTGCGTTCATTACATCATGATTTATAAAATTCGAGGAATCTGTTGACTTACGGACCACCTGGAATGTGAGACCATTTTAACCGTGAGGCATTCATTGGCATTTGAAGAGCTGCTGATGCGTGGAAGAACGTACCGTATCTCGGGGACCCGTTTGTGGGGTTCGATACAAACAGGACCCTCTTAAGAGGAAGCGCATGTTCTTTATTAGATTACTTATCGGCAATGATCGCATTCTTTTTGACGTCTAAGAAAACCTTCCATATCAAACAAAACCCCAAGAAATACTAGGACCCTCAAAGATACAAGAACCAAAGTGATGGTTCCAAACTACCAAGAGTCCTTTGATTAACCCTCGCCGGGCCGGCCTCCGATTTCACCTATGCCGGGCCGGGGGCTCATGGGAATCCCCTAAGATTTCGAGAACTATAAATCCCACCGAAAAAGTAAAACACCGTTGGACATCCCTTACCGAGACTAGAAAAAAGCACATGGCTTTGTTTCCATAAAGTCAATATTATGTCACCAGAGGTCATCTTAGGTCAAGTATCCCGTTGACATTTCTGGCAGGAATCTTTCATAACAAAGGCTTGTGTGTGACTCCAAGGGGGCTGCCAGTAAAACAAAGGCCTGATTCACCTGTTTCGGGCAGAAAAGAAGCATCTGAGGTCAGATTTCATCATTTCAAGAGGGTGCTGAAAGTGAAGAGAAAAATGCCTTTTTATGACAGTAAAAGTCGCGTTTTTTTCTGAATGTGTGGAAGTGCACTTAAGCTGCAATGCGTCGCAAATGTGTCTAATATATATAGATGTCTGACATATAGTTTCCGACTATCAGTTAAAGACCAAACAAGGTCAATCTTCGTCAAGGGATTGACGTCATAAGTAGGGCGTTTCAGGCGTCTGTCGCATCATCTCTCTCGTTTCCACTGCTCCGACACGACACATCAAAACATCTAACTTTGGTTCGTGTAACATCCCTTCTACATCACGAAACCCGTGCCCAGGGACGTTGGAGCCGGAGGGCAGGGGAAGCAGCTCCCCACCCCAACTCTGGGCAGCAATTAACATTAACCCTATAGCGTTGCATGGAAAGAAATGTAAAAATCGCGTTTGCCTTCCCCCACCCCACCTCCGCCGAAGTTACACCGCTCCTGCTGGTGCCCCAAAACATATTTCACGTAAGTCACTCAGTAACCGGGCGGAAAACCCGGCCCATTGCAAAGTCTGATTTTTGGTCGGAAACTATTTTCGCGATGGAAAGGGTTTTTATTTTGAAGTCCAAAAATAAGAGGGATGGGACAGTACAAACTATGGATAACAATAAGGCATGGGTGCAGTTATGATCACCTGTGGCCATACGGACTGTGCTCACGTTGGAAATATGCATAATATTTTAAAAGGTCACATCAGGTCAGCCTGAGTGCAATGGATTGGGTCACCCTTGGCAAGTAAGTCCTTGCCATGCATTAGCGAGTCACATATGACTAAACTACCGATAAACATTCGAAGACTGTAAACCGATGCATTATATTCGGTTTCGGATCTGGAAATTCGGTAGAGTCTGACCTGAGCCCAGGTCACGGATCAAGAAGTTCAAAGGCGTGTACAAAGGACGTGAGATGCATCAGGGCGTACATTCAAGATTCAGAACCATCTGGCTAGACCCAAAACCTAACGCAAAAAATCGTTAAAAAGGCCAAATTCTTCACAAAGTTTGAGACAGAATTATTCCACTTATCGTGCTCTATCTGTATATCTGTATTGTTATCTGATTGTAACAAGTCAGTCGACACATTCCACAAAATGTTATACCACTTAAATCTTTGGGAACATAGCCCTACTTAATCTGTCCAGATCAGTGACCTAAGGTGACCCTGAGTTTAAAAACTGAGATAATGTCAAAAAGTTGTGTACGTCAAGGTTCATATGGCGCCTTTTGTGGGCGTCACCGCTTGGGAGTGCAGGGGTGCATGTGCTCCCCAGTCACGGGCTGAGGCCATTTCTCCCTTTATCGGGTGTATCTGACCAATGTGTTCTCCTCCTATTTTGTGGATTCTATTTCGAATGCGCAATGGACGCCTGGCCGGGTAAAGTGGACAGACGAAAGTGGAAAGAAAGACGCTTCTCCACGAAAAAACTTGCCACTCCCAGCGTGACCCAGTCTGTAAGACCACATGAATCTCAACTATGGGCCACTGTGAATGTCTGACACCCCCCCCCCCCCAGAAATGATTGACAAGCATGCGCTTAACAGTTCATGCGGCAGGTAAGGTGGCGGCGCTACCAACTTTGAGCAGGTTTAACATTGTCTCGATGATGCTGCGTGGAAAGAGAATGCCAAAAAATAGCTCTGGCCCTCCAACTTCGAAAATTTTCCTAGTGATGTTGACGACCCCGTCCTTTCACAGGCCAAACTGGAGGCGCGTAGGCGATACAGAGCCATGCGCAACCTGGAAACGAAGCAGCGACAGGCTCTCGCCAACGGTGCCACCGTCAGCTAAACTGACCACAAGGGTACCTACCTCTGTTAACCAGAGGTGATAAGTCCCTCTGGTGGCCAGAGGTGGTACCTTCCCTCTGATGACCAGGGGTGGCATCTCCCGCTGTTGACCAGAGGTAGTACCTACCTCTGTTGACCAGAGGTGGTAGCCCCTCTGATGACCAGAGGTGGTGCGTCCACACTGTCTAATGACCAGAGGTGGTACATCCCTCTCTCTCTCTAGTGGCCAGAGGTGGTACGTCCCTCTGTGTGCTGACCAGAGGTCGTACGTCCCTATGCCTGCTGACCAGAGGTGACACACTCCCGGTCACCTCTGACGCAGAACATCTGCATCACCGACGCCCGGGAAGGCCACCAGGCGACTCGTTGCAGTAATTTTCAATAACTCTACGTATTGTGGAAAAAATCATCCGCACGTTGGCCAGACCCCGTTGTCAGCAACATTCTCAACAGTACGTGCTATAAACGACAAATGTTTATCCACTCCGTCGGCCTTATCTTCGGACGGCAAGCGTTCATTCACCATATGGGGCCTGTTTTGTGACGATAAATGTTTATTCACCACGTGGGCGTTTTGTTGTGACTGTTTACCGTAAGATATGCGCGGCTGCGCTGGGTGCCCGTATCTGTGTCCAGGCACGGTGTCGGCGGCCGGTGTCCGTCACCATTGGCCACTGCGTTCCTGAACAACGGTGTTCATGAATGCCTTTTCACTTTCTTGTGCATGTCACGCTAGTGGTAAGTACCAAATCCATTTAGCTGCCTGGACCTGTGTAGTGCTCGCTGTATCGGCCAGCATATCACTTCTCTAAAAGTTAACTTTGAGGTCGCGCGAGGGTGGCTACTTTATGTGGACTTTGTGATCGTCGTTGAGTGCACTTTGCAGCACGATGCTCGTAGGCAAGGCCTAAAAGCTCCTAGACTTGCCTTGCCATGTGCGGTGTCTCATGAGTCACGAGCGATGGTCAGTGAGTCGTGAGACAGGTGCTTTGGCGAATGGTCGAATGGCGTCAGTGATCTCAGCCTCTTGTCCGGTCCTACTCCGCAGGTAGCGACAAATGTTCAGGTCCTACATTTGGAATCGGATTCCACGTGAAAACGCGCCGTGAATTCAGATGGAATCGAAATTCAGCTGTTATTTGCGCATAGTAAACGCGGCAGATTTGGTACACATTACAAGGCATTGAAATGCAGAAGCCATTCAAGCTGTCTAGCGTTGAGTTAGATCATATATACTAGGGTTCAGTGGAAAGTAATGCCTCCAGTATACATGTTATCAGCACATGGCAGTTAAAATGTGCGACGCGCGCTAACATGCAGCATCCGTCCTTTCACCTCAGTTAACAGCAAGTGGCGGTGTTAAACGGTGTGTTGTTATGGAAAGTGAAATGGAAGTCTGCACTGAGCACGCTTAGGTGCGCTTTAAGCAACGTGCCGAAATTAAAGTTTCGACTGCCGAGTGCCGAAAGAGTCTCCAGTTGCAATTCACAAACGAATGCAAGTTGTTTGTTGCAAGAACTGTGCTGAAGTGAGCAAATTCGAAAAAGAAGTCAAAATCAAGGTTTTGGCAGCAAACCTCATAGCTACGGTTTTCTGGGACGTCGATGATGTTATTCACATGAATTTTCTTGAATCTGGGACCGCAATCATCAGCGCGACATTGCAACATTCCACGTGAGACAACGATTACGAAGAGTTCGTTGGAACAAGAACATTTTGCCACATGGCAACACTGGACCTCACAACTCGCGAGCCACCACAAGAGGCGATTGACAAGTCTGATCTCACAATCTCACTACAACCGCAATACAGCTCAGGCTTGGTGCCATTGATTTCTAACTTTTTTTTCAAAAATGAGGGAATACCTTCATGGACATCCGTATGACTCAAATGAACAGGCAGAAAGGACAGTCAGAACTTGGATGAAGAAACAAAGCGTGGAGTTCTTTCGTGACGGTTTTGAGAAACTCGTCCGTCGTTTACACAAGTGTGTAGAGATCGGTGGTGATTTTGCGGAAAATTTGATGTAGGTAAGAAGAGAGCGCATTTCACGAATTATTTGCATGTTTCATTCCTCAGAATATTCGGACAAAGGCAATCCAGATACAGCCATTACTTTTGATTCAAATTTCGTATGACCTTTCTGGTCTACTCTTTCGCATGGCATTCAGACGAAACGAGGACTATTTTAAGCATCTGTAATGCAATCAAGTTCACATTCGGCGACGATATAACCGTCGCCCACGCAGAATCTGTATTTATCCCTTATTTTGTCTGAAAAAGGCAGTGTGGCAAGGAAATGTCCCCACAGATAATCGGCTGCATGAGAAAAAATGCAGTCTCCTAACTTTCTGATGCTTTACCTGAGACCTTTCAAAATTTCCGCATTCCTCCAAGCGTTTCCCATCCATCCATCCAGACAGGGTTTCCAAGGAATCGACGCTTTGGAGTGACCTAGCCGCTAATCACAGAGCACAAGGGCATCCTCGATCTTGCGGACCATAAACGTATTTATGCTATTCAGAAGCTTAAGCGGTGCGGCTCGAAATAACGGAAACAGAGCTATGAGTTGCGTGGGTTTCAGCGTCCTCAGTGCCACCGAGGACGTTGAAAGCCACGGAACTCACAGCTCTGTTTCCGTTATTTCGAGCCGCACCGCTTATGCTGAAGTCAACTTGGCGTGTGACCAAATCAGTGATAACTTCCGCAGTGCACAGCATGGTGTGGCGTTTGGGAACAGCCAGCAGCCGCGCGAGGGGCCCCGAACACACGAAAGTTGGGTCACATACACGCATGCTCCCAAATATATTACTGGAAACCTTGCGTATTGTTGGCGTATGACTTTGTTAAAGAAGTAAGCCACAAAACATTTGACTTTCTAATTACGACCTCACCAGCATTACCACTAGCACCGCGTTGTCCTGCTTATTGCGGGAAGCACGTAAGAAGTTATGCAAATGTGGTAAATCCCCTTCAAGGTCACCATCTGTCGAGCGGGACTGACGGTCAAGCCAATCTGGTCCAGCCGGCTCGCTTACATCATGCCAGTGCTTACGCTGGTTGCCCGGTCTGCAAGGTTTGCGACAGCAAACAGAGGGCATAGGGAAACTCTGCGGGGAATAACTGACACCTACTATTCCACGGTCCATTACAATCTTGGTCCGCATCAGACTTGTGCTCTGATTCCGAGTTATCCCCTTCGTCAGGGCACCCGCTGCTTGACCTTTCCTCAGGCCAGCCCGTCAACAACGGCGGATACAGTGAGAAAGGGTTATGCGAACAAAGTTCTTTCATGTGCTGTCCAAGCGGCCGTTTTCGAGAACACTGTTAAACGGCTATTAAAATGCATGGTAAATGCCATTAAGAATGCCATCGAATACGGCTGCTCGAACTGTACATGAGGGGCTTGCATAGGCTTCAATTTCCCCCTCCGCTGGAAGGAATGGTCTGCAAAAGAGTCGGGCGACGAGTGGCGTACCGACAGGGCATAATTCGCAATCAGAGCACAAGTCTACTCCGCATGCTAGTTATATTCGGTAATACTTCCTGAAGCCATCCGACTGGCAGCAGGAGCTTCTGCTGGGCCTGGATCCTGGTGGACACGGAGTGCGTCTTCATTTTTTACGTTTTCGCCGCATTTCCGGAAACTTCCTCAAGGACACAAGGACTTAGGGTTGGGGATTCTTCACCTGTTTCCGAGCCGCGAACCCCTCTTCCTCAAGTCATGGATCCATGTCTACCTGATAGCTTAGGGCCCTGGAAGTACTATTTCCACGCCTCCCTGCTGAGGGCCCTGGAAGTCCTGTGTCCGCACCTGCCTGCTGAGGGCCCTGGAAATACTGAGCCCGTGCCTGCCTCCTGAGGGATCTGGTTTCCGGCAACAAGCCGCTCAAGAGCCCTCGATATGCCAACGGAATGATGCAAACCTCGATACCGCAACGTAGGGTGAACGGCGCCCATTGTCATACATTCTCGCACGTGGCAAGGTACCCACATCGCGATATGCATTAGTAATACAAAATGAGTAAGCGCGTTTTAGTAGTATGCTTTGGTGGTACGTTTCATTTGTCACATTTAGTCATATTTTTCACGACCGGCTGACTCATGTTCTGGTGTTTCAAAGACAATGACGCGTAGTTTTTTGTCCATTTTCGGGTCACTTGGTACTGCCAGAAACAGGTGGTCCATTTGAGTTTTCGTCTACCTCGTAGATGGATGACATTTGGTTGCAAAAATAAACTGGGAGGCTGTACATGCTTCGACTTTGGTTTGGCTCCCGCTGCCCTGTCCATCGGAAGAAACGTCTCTCGATGCAGAACTCTGTTGATACATCGCTTGTTGACGACTCGACGTACGCGCTCGGCCCATTGGCGTGGTAACAGCGCGAGCCACGACGTCCGGTCACAGAAACACGGCAGATATAACATGTATTAGACAAGGCCGGTTACACTACCACTATGATAACAGATAGGATTCCCACGCCAAACTCTGCACCTGATTGACTTCACCCGTTCAGATGGAACCCAGCTTCGACCCGCAGTGAGGCACTTGGAGCGGTAAGTACAAACTGGCCACGCTCACACCAAGACTAGTCGCGGAAAACGGCAAGTGGCGGGCGACGGGGCGGTCGTGGTCAGTGCTGGCGGACGGCACGGTACAGGACAGACCGGCAGCGGCGCTCGGCCGCGCCTGCCGCGCCTGCACCGGCCGCGGACGCACGTTCTCCCGTCCGCAGCCGCATCAACCGAGTAGACGCCTGCCCTGTAGGAACTCCGCCGCGCCGGCGCCCAGACAGCGGCCGCTGGGCGTCAGACAGCAGACAGCCGCCGCAGCGCGCCGGCCAGGCAGCCGCCGCCAGAGAGCACACGGCGGCCGCAGAGCGTCAGATAGCCAACAGCCAGCCGCAGAGAGCCGCGGCAAAGCGTCCCGGCAGCCAGCGTCCGCCGTGAGGCCGTCGGGCGCGTGCCCCGCCGGCGGCCGGCGCCGAGGCGGCGCGGCCGCCGCTATTTGTCCCGCAGCCGGAGCGAGCCGCTGGCGCCGTTCCGTTTGAAGCCGGCGGCGGGGCTGGCGGACGCCGAGCCGCCGCCGCGCCGGCGTCGCAGGACGGGCGTCACCAGCGCATGCAACAGACCGCGTCTGGGACTGCAGCCCGCCCGAGAGGGAGAGACACGAAGGCCAATCAGAACGGCGACCGACGGGAGGAAGGAGACATGCCAGCGGCAGAAGCGGCAATCGCACGCGACGCTTCAGAGAACAGACAGGTCCTCCAGAGACATAATGGCGCAAAGAGTCGCCTTACGGCGTTCCTGCCGACAACACGAGCCAGCGTACACTACGCAAAGGCGAGGCCGAAAGCGCAAACGCCGGCGACAGCCCCGAGGCCAGGAGAAAAGCAGCCACGCGGTCAGACACCGCGGCAAACAGCACGACACGCAGCCCAGACAGAGGACGCCCACGCACGCACCAGCCAGGACAGACCGCTACCAGCTAGCACAGCCTAGACGCTTGTGAGACTCAGCGCGCTATCAGAGACGGCGCGGCGGCCATCGCTGCATGGCCTGCCGCGCCGGAGAAGCCGTTAAGCCGGCGAGCCAGCGGCGTCGAGAGCAGCGGGCGGCGTCAGCCGTCGGCAGGCCGGGCCGGCCGGCCGGCCGCCGCGGCGGGGTGTCAGCGCCGTTAGAGTGGCAGGGGAGTCGCCAGCGCGCCCAGCGTCCCGCGTCCCGCGGACAGCAGACGCCCACGCGGTCCCGGACACCTACGAATCAAAGTGCTCTTCCGGCTCCAGGTCGAACCACTGGGTGGAGCCCTCCTCCAGGTTCACCGAGCGCAGATCGATGTGTTTCTGGCGGGCACAAAACGGAGCCGGTCACACTCCTGCCCGCCGAGGACGTGACCGCCGGCACACCGGACGACTGGCGTCGGCGTCCAACACGACCGGTCGGCCACGCCCAGACATGCAAACACGCCGCGTCGCTGCAGTGCAAACGACACCATTGCAAGGAATACTACAGGGACTACCTCTATATAAACGCAGGCAAACGAAAACTGCACAAGGCACCTTCATATCAATGCGTATCACAAACGGATCTGACGCATCTCCCACTAACCTCTGCTGTGTTCATTACTAAATTCGGGTATTTGTACGGGATACGGCCCATCTTAATGCGACTCATTTCAAGGAACATTATCTCGGAGAGCAGCTCGCGTTGTTCTTAGACCTAACTCGCCGTATCAGATACTGTTAGAGTTGAGCAGTATTATTGGCACTAGAGTATTATACACTCGTACGTCGTCTAAAACAAAGCTCACCATGCCAAGGATCGGATTCGGAGCGAAAGTCTTCTTGCTGACGACCTGGACCTCCAATGTTCGGATTCGTATTTCGTTCAGTCGTCCGCTGTATTCTAGGGTCTCGTCATACACCGGATTGCAGTTGTCCTTGAATTTCTGTGACGAAATATTCCCGAAAACCGCTAGTGAGAATCACCTAATTAACCATGTACAGCGTTACATCTAACGATTAACGACCAACCATGCACAACTTTATGTTTAACACATATCGAAGCAGGCCTTTTTCCGAAAGTCCTCAGAAACGCTATCACTACGCTTGGAAGAACCTATCCGGCAACAACACATAGCTGACGAACAAACGACACAGATTTCTGGCAGGATCGTCCCCGCGCGGCGGAGACTCGGGACCACCTGACAGGATTTCCGCTTGCGGCAAACACTCGGGACCGCACCTGTGTTTTGCGCTTGTTGCCCTCGGAGCGGTCCGGCAGCAGGTACGTCTTGACGTACGGGTCCGGGATGTCGTCGCCTTGCATCGGAAGGCTCCTGCAAGCGCCGTCACGTGAACAACGCATGAAGCCCGCTCGAATATGAACTGTCAAACATTCCAGACGACTGAATGAGCTTCGCCGCCAAAAACATACAGTGCACGTTAAAGGACGTTACCAAACATCGTATTGTGTGGCCATAGTTACGTTTATTAGCTTATTTGTGATCAAACGTAAATCCAAACTGTAAAAACAAGTAAATACCAAACTGACCTCTAACTCGGAGCGGGGAAAATATCAAATATAAATGCAGCCACGTAGTACGATGCGACTGCATCCTCCCGATAATACCGCATAAGAACAGATTGAGCCGTGAAAGCGGAAGCTTAACAAAACATTTCCTCTTCCATTACTATTAACGCTAAAAAGACGTAACGAAAAGCACTCCAAGCTCCGCAGGGCCAACGTCCACTCCTCCCTGAGCACGTGACCATGCTGTCCGCTCCGGTGAACTGGGAGCAGTTAATCTGCCTCCTGGCCACCGACCGTACTCACGACACTTTGTGAACGACGACCACCAGCGCCGTTCGGGTGTCGCTGTAGCGCAGCGTCAGCTGGACACGGCCCAGACGGTATTCGCCGGCCGGACTGCAGCGGAAAACGGCGCAGCGCAGGTCAGCGCAGAGTACCACCGGTCAGCGAACAGCGGCGAGGATCAGTACCGAGCAGTGAGCGTCAGTACCCACCAGAGGGTCAGTGCTGACCGGACGGTCAAAACGCGGCAAAGAGCGTCGGTGCCCAGCTGAGGGGCAGTACCGATCATCGAGGGGCAGTGCCCAGCAGCTGAGAGCAGGGAGTGTAAGCACCCAGGAGAGGGCCAGTACCGAGCAGGGAGAGTTAGTTCTCCGTACAGGGTCAGTAAAGAGCAGAGGGTTAGTACCACGAAGGAAGCGTCGATACAGTGTAGTGAGCGTCAGCAACGAGCAGCGAGCATCAGCACCGAACAGAGGGCAAGTACAGAGCAGGGAAAGTTAGTTCCCAGCAGATGGTCGGTACCCAGCAGAGGTCAGTACGAGGGTCCGTACGAGGCAAGGCGGGTTAATTCCCGGCAGAGGGTCAGTACCGAGCGGTGAGGACCACGATCGAGCACCGATGTGAGTACCGAACAGAGAACCAGTACCGGCAGGGCGGGTCAGTGCCAAGCAAGTCAGTACCGAACAGAGAGTCGATACCAAATAGGTAACAGAGGCTAGGTGTTACCAACAAACAAACAAACAATACAGAAGCAATACAGTACAAAATTTAAGAACAGAGTACAGAAAGTCAGTATTCTGCAGAGGGTCGGCAACGAGCAGGGAGGGTCAACAACAAACAAATGGCCAGGCCAAGTACCGAGATTAAGTATCGAGTACCCAGCAGGCCAGGAGAATGATCCAACGCATTCCGGCACTGTTTTGTTAACATTAAAACGAGCACTTATAAACACAATAACCGTCCTGATATATATATATATATATATATATATATATATATATATATATGTATATATATATATTAAAAACAGCTGATAATTGTCCAGTGACGCTCTAAGTTAATGAAGTAGACGGACGCGGTGAAGTGATCTGATGACAGAAGTCAGAATGGTTCTCATCAGCCAGCGCCGCGCCGCCTCTGGGTCCGGCCGACACACCAGCCGACGCCGGGCTACACTTACTTCTGCGGTTTACGCTGGCGGAGCTGCGACTCCGCCGGCGTCGCGTCTCCAGACAGGTCCTGGATGAGCGTCTCTACGGCCTCCCGAGTCTGGAACAGGCGGGCGGCCCGCCTCAGGGACAACCAAACACATACACCGCCCAAGAGGCAACCATACAGGCGCACACGCCGCACAGCCTCCATGATAACCAGACCTTAGCTCGCCTCAGAAACAGCCATAGACACACAGCACAGGCAACAACGTCGCCGCCGTCCTTCCACAGGCAGGGACAACCAAACACCGTAACAGAAACCGTCGCCACTGCCTCCCCACAGGCACACAACCACGAAGGATAGACTTGGGCCTCCCCGGAAAACCATATCTGGACACTTGGGTCAAGCCGCATACTATATCTGTACATCTGAGCCTCCCCGCGCACCACAGTTGTACATCTGGGCCCAGGGGCGGACCCAGCGGCTCCGTTTGGGGGGGAGCAAACCAGAGTTTCCTCGGTCTGAACAGAAGGTCAACAGAGTCGCTGACTGGGACGGGGGGGAGGGAGACGCTGGCCATAGGTCGGATTCGGAGTTCCAGCAACTTCAAACTCTGGTTGAGTAGAAAAATCACATTTTTGGGGGGAATGGGGGGAATGCCCATTTGACCTTCCCCTAACCGCTATCGGAGGGCGGGGCATGGCCGAGATGCTCCCCTGGATCCGCCAGTGTATGGGCCTCCCCGGCGCACCATAGCTGTACATGAGGGCCTCCCCGGCGAATCACATGGGAGCCGTCCCTGATCTGCACCTGGGCTGGCACCGGCTCCGGCTTCGACTCCTTCCTGGAGGGGGCCGCCTTGATCGGACTGGGAGGCCGCACCTCCTCCTCCTTCGGCTTGTTCTCCGGAGCGGACGGCGGCTGCGGCGACTCGAGCGGCACGGGCACCGCCGGCGACTCGGCAGGCCGGTCCGGCTGGGCCGGGGCCGGGTCGATGCTGGTCTCCTCTGTCGGCACGGCCCTATGTCGACCCACAGCCAGCAGCCGGCCAGCCGGCCAGCCGGTCTTCTCCATTGGCGTCCACAGCTACAGTCGCAATCAACGGCCAGCCCCATCACACAGCCGTACACCCGTCACACGGCAGTTAATCCATCATACAGCAGTCCACCCGTCACACAGCAGTCCATCCGACACACAGCCGTACAACCACCACACCGCCGCACACCTGTCAAACATCCGGACATCCGTCACACAGCAGTCCGAGCCCGTTGTAGCGGCGGCCCAGCCCTCACACGCCGGGCTCTCCGGCTAGTTTTACACGAGGGGCCAGTTGCTGCCACCCGACAAAAATGTGTATCCTTGGCTGCTAACAACGACAATTTCATTGAGCTTCGGTCGACTGACACAAAAGGTCCACAAAAGTCTCGTGCCGCAATCGGTACCTCACATGACCTCGGACTACTAACAAGAGCGTGATATGCACAGTGGTGCTACCTCCAGCTACTCGCAGGAGAGGGATCCGTACACCTTCATTGCCTCTGGCCACTCACAGGAGAAAGACCTGAACACTGTCATTACCTCTGGCTACTCACAGGGTGGGGGGGTACAAACAGTTTCACTACTTCTCTGGCTACTCACAGGTCGGGTGGGTGGACTGAGACAGGAGCGAGTTCCACAGGACGGCTGGACTTGGGTGAGGATGCAGCAGGCGTATGGAGAGCGGTCAGTGCACGGCCAGCACAGCCGGCCGGTCATACCAGGCCGGCCCGCAGGAGCGTGGTCAGGTCAGGGTAGCGGGTAGGAAGGTAGTCAGGTCAGGATGGCACGCAAGAGTGCAGTCAGCTCAGGAAAGCAGGTAGCGTTGCAGTCAGGTCAGGACGGCCGGTAGGAATGTAGTCAGGTCAGGATGGCAGGCAGGAAAGTAGTCAGGTCAGGATGGCAGGTGGGAGTGTAGCCGGGTCAAGATGGCAGACAGGAGTGTGGCCAGGTCAGGGAAGCAGGCAGCAGTGCAGTCAGGTCAAGACGGCCGGTAGGAATGTAGTCAGGTTAGGATGGCAGGTGGGAGTGTAGCCGGGTCAAGATGGCAGACAGGAGTGTGGCCAGGTCAGGGAAGCAGGCAGCAGTGTAGTCAGGTCAGGATGGCAGGTAGGAATGTAGTCAGGTTAGGATGGCAGGCGGCAGTGTCACACTCCCACGTGCCACCACAGGATGACGGGTGGCAGTGCAGCTGGGTCAGAATGGCACACAGGAGTCAGGTCAGGATGGCACGCAGGAGTGTAGTCAGGTCAGGATGGCAGGCGGCAGCATGGTCAGATGACCAGGACGCCAGCTGATGATTAACACGGCTTCGAAGTAAGGCGTCGTCCGGAATCAAGCGTGGCGCTAGTTGTTCCGTTTTCTACTGATACCTGGCCGTGGACAGGACATGATTTCGGGCGCTCACTCAACACCGATCATGAACTCAGATGCACACAGCACTCACGGTTGTTCACTAAGGGCGTCTATCTTAACATGCGCGGAGGAATGGGGTTTCACGCTAACGCGCAATGGAAGGGGGCACAAAAGTGCCTTCCTTCGATCTCGGAAACGGAAAGAGCTATACATATGGATTTTTTGGACATGGTGGGGCTAAAACGATTTATATTGTGTGCAAATTTCACGACCCTAGGTCCATATCTTCAAGGTCAAATGGGGTCGAAAAAATCAACTTTGGACACCTTCTAAGCACGTATAGGCCATTCTGTACAGCTTTTCGAACGAAACGGGAAAAGGGTGTTTGTTTGAGCGTTAAAACGGGGAACACAATGCCCCTTCATTTGGGGTCTTGACTGAGGATGTCGGGTCGAGGTTATGTCAGGTCACTGACCTATGGCCTCATTTTTTAATTTTTTGCAGATCAGAGTTCGAGCAACATGGGATAGCTTGAGTGTAAACAAGGACGCTACACGCATCTTTTGGCGTATTTTCAGTGAAGGTAGCCAGCATCAGTACGTTTAATCACTTCTAACGTTTACTGACCTCCGTAAGGTCAAAAAATAAGTGAAGCGATGTCAATGGCCTTGGACTGAGGTCTTTTACCCAAGGTAAGTTTTATGTCAACTGCCTGCGCTAAAGCTGTTTGGTTATAATGGATCCAATAACACAGGTTTAGCGTTGCAAAACGTAAAAATTATATATATATATATATATATATATATATATATATATATGTATATATATGCATAGATATATATGCATATATATGCATATATATATACGTATGCATATTTATTGATGTAGGTATGTGTATATATGTATACACATACGAGTATCAATGTGCCAAACGTTCTTTTCGTAGGGTCTTTGAATACATATTCAAAACAAATTGACGTATTGCAAAGCAAATTTGGACCAGGTCACAAAATAGTTACCCTTGACCTTTCATAATCTTGACCTGTCCTGCCCCTGTTGTGTATAGGCGTAACATGTTGCAAAGCAAATTTGCACCAGGACACAAGATATTTGACCTTGACCTTTGTGACACTGACCTTCACTGACCCTGGTATATGTAACTGTATATGTAAGCACACGTGTTTTTATTAAGGTCTTTGAATGCATACTGCATACCAACCAACATGTTGCAAGGCAAATCTGGATCAGGTCACAAGTTGGTTGACCTTGACCTTCGATGACCTTGGCCCTTATTGACCCTGGCTTTGGTCTTGGTACATCCATCACTTTTTCCCGAATGACGTCGCCTGATTACTTCAAACGGTAACCCCGGGTACAACTCTAGTCCTTTCACAAAGTTTTTATTTGTCGGCGACAAACGTTATTTTCGTTATGATTGCTTGGCTTCAAATGCTTGAAACTTCATAAGCTGCGGGCCGATTTTCGATTTTTGAGTCAATCAACGAGTTATTCAGTTGCCATAAATGTCACAAAGTAACAGCAACCAGTTCCGATCCGTTCTCGAGATATTCAAGAAAAACAGGTGCGGGGCACAAAAAGACCCCCCTTCCAGTGCGCGTTAACATGCTCGGATCCTAGGGTTGCAGCCGAGGAAAGTCGCGACTGTCGGACCGAGAAAGACGAAACATTAGCTGTCACACTCACCTGAACATGGCACGTCAGACAATGTCGTCCGCCGTCCGTCCGCACACTCCATCGTCCTCAGTCGGATGGAATGATATTACCTCGTCCAATGACCTACAGACGCCGCGGCAGACCGGGACCAGCTCAGGCTGGCCGACAGCCACGAGCGTCGCCTGAACCCCACTGCAGCCGTCGGCGTCATAGAGAGGTCCGCAGCACGGCCCAGGCCCCGGCAGGACAGAGCACCGTCAAGCCGCTTACCGGACTTAGCAGGTGGCTTGCTAGGAGGGCTGGGGGCCACAGGACGGTGCGGCATCGCTGACGGAATCCTGGCCTCCAGATCCTCCGGAGACACCTTGTCGTGCGTCAGTATCTGAGAAACAAAGCACATGTGCAAAAAATATTGGCAGCACAACAACAACAATGTCACCGTTTGGAAAGGCATGGATGTTCTCACACAGCGGGGAAACAATGCCTCTTTTCGACGTTAACGTTCACAACCAAACGCGACGAGAAGCAACGCATCTTTCGGAATACATCAAAAGCATTGTCTCTTCGCTAACTATGCGTTACCCATGTCCGGCCAGACGTCGCCCGGTCGGCGCAGCGCGGCTGGTCGAGGGATCGAGGCAGCTGCACGGGCCGGACGCCCAGCAGCCGCGCCCACAGCCCGGCCGGCGCCAACTCACCCTCAGCTGGATGGACAGGACGATCTTGGAGACGGGCCCCGACTCCGCCAGCGAGAACGGCTTTTCGTTAAGCTCCAAGTTCTCGCGCCGCAGCAGGTCCTTGAGCTCCAGCTGCAGCGTGCCCAGAGACTTGCCCGAGCTCTGGTCCTCGACCTGAGACGACGGGGCGTGCCGAGCTCAGCGATGCCGCGCGCAGAGGCGGCCCACGCCACGTCCCGCACCAGTCGCTGGTGGCCGCCACCCCACGTCCCGCGCCAGTCGCTGGTCACAAAGAGCTCCAGCCACCAGCGGCCGCAACCAAGGCAGCCCCAGCCGTCAGCTGGCCTATTCAGGACGCAGAGTGACATCACGCTTTCGCAGCATGTTGAAACAAAATGCTTCTGTTTAGAAAATACGTAATTCAGAGGCTGAAGACTGAGCAAGGGCACGGAAAAGTTGACATCCAGTGAGCGTGAGTAGCCGACTTACGTACAGGGCGCAGAGGAGGCTCTCCGGCAGCGGTGCCAGCTTCCTTCATTCCGCACGTCGGGAATGTCTAGTATCCGCGTACCCGCATGGCAGGGGTGCCAGGTACTCGCGTACCCGCACGGCATGGTTGCCGGGTACCCGCGTACCTGCACGGCCGGGGGTGCCGGGTGTCCCCCACACCTGCACGGCAGATGGCACCTGGTGTTCTCCATACCTGCACGGCAGGAGGTTCTAGGTACACACGTACCTGGAGAGTCATTGTCTCCGTCAGCGGGTTTTTGACCAGGAGGCTGAAGCCTTCCTCCCAAACTGGGTCCAGGGTGCGGTACTTGCATGAGGTAGCCTCCTTCTGGTTCCCCAGCGCCAGACGCACCAGAGGGTCGGGCTCCACAGTGCGCGAGGCCATCTGCAGCAACAGCAGATGGCTGGGGGCATCAGAGTCACCACCGCGCGCCCAGCAGAGACAATGACGGACATACGACATTGACAGATACAGCAGCACTGACAGGGAGAACAATGACGATGACGCCATAGCACTGACAGTGAGAACACTGACGGGACACTACAGCACTGACGGATATACAGCAGCAACGATAGAGTCACTATAACATCGACGGAAACACTACATTATTGACGGATACACAGCAGCAATGATCGAGACACCATAACATCGACGGAGACACTACGGGACTGGCGGATACACAGCAACACCAACAGACAGCCAGTGCAGTGTCGGGAGAAGAGTTTAAAAAATGGCAGGAATCTGACGTCGGGGAAGGATGCGTCTAACTGGAACCCAGAAAGATTCATCGAACTGACAACTGAAACCAACAACGCGTGCGCCTGACAGCAAATGATCCTCCCACGATTCTGCATTGATGGCCAGCGCAGGGTCGTGATAACGACGACGATTCAAACTAAACGACGACGACGATACAAACCAAAACCAGTTCTAGCAGGGGCATGATCTGCCCAATGATAAGTCCCACACTTATGGAGGAAAATCCTTTGATGATCGTGTCGGAACAAGAATGACGACATGAAGTATGGCAGACATGGCATCGTCTGTCGAAGCTCAAACTGCAGACTAAGGTCGGCAAGGGGTATGTCAAAATGGTGGACTTCGGTCCAGCAAGGAGTACGGCCACATGGTGGAATTAAATCCGACGAGCAGTAAGTCGACATGGCAGACTTCAGTCCGGTGCCGGTGTCATCCGTGTCGACAAACACGGCTTGATGCGTGGCCCTAGGTTCACCACAATGGCAGACTACAGTCGGGTGACAAAGGCTGCACCACGGACGAGACCGATCCGTTACCGGCAGTTTTTTGGCCGAGTCCACGAACACGGTAAGGACGGCCGAGTGGAGGCCCGAGTGGTCGAACGCCGACAGGTCTTCAATCTCGTTCAGTTGCTGGAAACAGAAATCACTGAATGACGCATTTGCCTAGTAACCCTGACGCATTCAAAACATTATGATGAGAAGACGCTCGCGCGCATGCTGATGCGCAAAACACAAATCTACCACCCGTGGTTGTGACAAACTTTACGAATTCCCTTTTCACCAATGAAACGTCAGCATTTGGGCGCAGTTAAAGGATGCCAGGCGAGTACTGTCTGGGAGGGTCCATACCTTTTTGATATCGGCTACATTGACAGACAGACGGAGCCAGTCCAGCTTCATGTGGATGCGGCCACTACGCGCCTGTTCGAGCGGCACCCACTGAAATCATGGCCCACTCTTAATGTCGTCACACAGCCCAGTGCATGGTTCACTAACGTCCAAGGCACCAATCAGCCTAACATAACCGGCCGCCAAGTTCGTCAGCATTAAACCCTGACCAACACCGGTCAGCCCAACAACACTGCCAGGTTGGTCAGACGAGAGGTGGCGGCTGAGAAGCCAGCCAGCGGCGGCTCCGCGTGGCCAGACACCACCCCTCTGCCGGTCCCGGGAGACCCCGCCCTCCTCTCAGTCAGCGGACCAATCGGAGGGCGTTATGGCGCTGGCACAGTACCGGGCCACACCGGCCGGCTGACACGGGGACTGTCGGACGTCACGCACCAGGGGCGGGTCGGCGGCGTTCACTCACCACGTCCTGAGAGCCGGCCTTGGCGACGTCAGCCACGTCCAAACCGCACCTGGCGACAGCGCATGACGCGTCACGGCCGGTCACACACTTCAGTGCCGGACACAACCACAAAGCGCAGCCAGAAATCAGCTGACGCCGACGACAGAATTACGCACCTAAAACCGTGCGAGCAGTCCGGCAAACCATCGCAAGTTTGACGTTTAATGGCAAACAACTTTTTTGGAATCAGGAACTTCCAGATATAGTTTTCCACGTCATTGTCCTTGAAACCGAAACTGGCACCGAGGGAAATTGTAACAAATCAGTAAAACGTATCTACAGCCTAATATGTAATCCAGGCAAAACACCAGCCTTAAAACCCAAGGCCTCTATATAAGAGACATGTCCAAAGCACCTGTCGCTTCCCAAAGCTTGCAGAAATTCGGACAACATTTCTATTTCCAATAACTAAGGCACAACATACAGCGTGAACATGCATGTATAAATGAAAATAACCGAATAAAAAGCGCTGTACATCTGCATGCAAAATGTTAGAATATCATGCAAAACGTGTGCAGTTAAAAGGCTTTACAACATTTATCAAGTATGACTGTAAACAGGAGTGGGTTCGGGGTTTCGGGAAGTGGAGAGTGGTTAAACCGTTGGCATGGGGCGGGGGAGGCAAAGAAACTTCTGATCCTGAAAAAAATCGCTGCAAAATGAAAGTTCTTTTTGCCAATCTCTCTAACCCCAACAAAAAGGGGTATGTGCCTCCCGTGCCCACGGGATCCACATCTAGCAACAACAGCTGAAAGGGAATCGAGCAAATGATTAATGAATTTGGAGAGGTCCGTCGTCAAAGTCGCAGGCAGTCAGTCATAGCCAGGTGGCTGGTTAGGCGGGCTGACAGTGGACCAGATGTCACAGCCAGGCCACATCATGGACGAGGATGAGGTGGGTCCGGAGCACCGACTTAGTGAAAACCAAAGGTATCTGGCGCCCAGATACAGCACGAAATGGGACAACGATGCGGTTTTGGGAAGAAGTGCCGATCGGACAGGAGCGGGCCAACAGGAGCGGAGGTGCTGTACCGTCCCAGCGGCTCGTCCGTTCGGCCTCGGTCGTAGTCATACAGGGACAGGTCCACGCGGTAATGGGAGTCGCACGCCGCCTGAGGACGGCAGATCAGGGTTCAGGTCAGGACCAAGGACCGACAGGATCTTCAAGGATGCCAGGGCTCGTCGGCAAAACAGCAGACGGACCCGATCTGCAAACAAAACAAACGACGCCAAACACCAAACAACACAGCTTAACTACTCCCAGAACCGTCTGAGACCAGCCGAGGTAACTGCACACGGCTCAGAGCACGGAACAACATAGCCAAGCACGCACAGGGACACTGCAGAAAGGGGCCATGTGACTCAATTTTGTTCAACACGTAACCAAAGTAGCATGTGGCAGAACAAACAAAAACAGCCTGTTGCACGAAAACACAACAAAAAACTAAGCCGCGAACAAAGCGACCAAAGATGCCACTGCACACGAACTGCGGCCTCAGTGGTGGGAGGCGGGCGGCCGCGGGGAGCGCTCAGCCCGTCGACTTCTGCCGGCACCATTCAACGAGCTCCGAACTACCGACAGCCGGCGCGCCCGTCACTGAGCACACCATCCCGAACTGACTGCAGCCAATTACAGCCAAAAGAACCGGGCAACAGCCATAGACGCTGCAGGGTGAGCCCGCGCGCCCGTTAGTGCATCGGCCAGCGCTCCAGAGTACCCATCAGTTCCTCACCTCAGCACCAGTCACTTTACAAGAGTCCGTCAGTCCCTCAGTGTCCGTCAGTCCCTCAGTGTCCATCCGTTCCCCGGTATTCGCCAGCTCCTCGCTGTTTATCAGCGTCTCGGTGTCTCCGTGCGTGCTCTCCCAGTGCTTTCGTAACTCCCCTAACGTTCGTCAGTACTTCTTGCGGCTGTCCACCCCCTGCACTGTCCATCAGTCTCACTGCGTAACTGCCAGTCCCTTGGCATATCTGTCAATCCTGCAGCAGAAATGTCTGTCTCGTACTGTGTCCACCATGCACCCAGTGTTCTACCACCACCCAGCTCCGACTCCGTCCCGCAACACGGGACCGCCCTGGCCCTGCCTTGCCATTCGCCGGCAGCGGACAGCGGCACCCGTCCCGTGCACAGCTCACAGTCCGTGTCCGTGTCTGGCTACGAAGAGCAGTGTCCGCTCCCGTGTCCAGTGTACAGTCCATGCCCGGCTGTGGCCCGTGTCCGGCTATGGACAGCGGCAGCAGTCGCGGCGTGTCCCGCCTACAGAGCCTGCGCCGTACAACCCGCCGCGGCCGCCGTGTGGTCGCCGTCCGAGGTCCCAGGCCCGGCCGCGGCCGAGCGCCCCCCGGTGCAGCCAGCATGCGGCGTGCGGCGGCCGTCTCCGGCCCGGCGCCGCCCTGTACCTGCCCAGGAAATCGTCCTTGGCCAGACTGCTGGGGTCCCAGTCCCACAGATCCAGCCTCAGCTCCATACCATAGCACTCCATCAACGGCGTCTGCCAGACAACACGGCGCTGGCGCGTTAGACCCGACCGTCCCGGCTCGGCGGGCCCGAGACACCGGACCGACGCAGCGATGGGCCAGGCTCGGGTGGAGCCAGGCCCGCACTGCGTACACAGGACACAGCGCCCGGCGCTGCCCACTGACGGCTGCACAGGCGCCGCTCAGGAGAACACAGGCCAGCCAGGAAGGAATAATCTGCTCAGTCCTTCATACCATACAAAAATGCAAAACTGTCATCGTAATGAATGACAAGGGAAAGAAACATCGTCAACCAGACACAAACACGCAGGCAAAACCGTTACTGTTTCACGAAAAAGAACTGAAGAACGCCAGTTCATATGACTAAAAACTGTATGAAGTACGAAGCACGAGTCGCGCGTACTGACATACAACCGATCTGGTCCGCCTGCAAGGCAGAAGCGGTTGTTAAACGGCATTCATGTGAAAGCATGTCAGGTCTTCACATCTTCCCAACACCATATCCGGGAAGAGGCATTGGGTGACAGTCGCCGCAGCGTTGTGCCGAGGTCGCAAAGTGTCCTGTTTCATTCCCGAAGGCAGCGAACAATACACTGACCTCAGCACGACCAGCGGCGCCAAACACTGAAACGCTGCCTCATCACACCAGGTCAGTGCATCAATACAAACCCAACAACCGCCCAAAACAAGACACGTGCACCCACTCCCGGTAAACCCAGTACCGCGATGAAAGATTTGCCAGATGACCATAGTCCTCATAAGTTCCCATGTATCCGTTTTCCGTTTTTAGTGCGCAAAATTGTGCAGTATTGCGTACACCTCCTCCTTGCCAAAATATCACTGAATTACAATAAAATGAAGGCGCTGTCAAACGACCCATGGATAACCTTCAGATCCAAGAACAACCTACACTGCGAGAATGCAAAATACTCAAGATGTTCATGCTCACGATCAGGCTTCAATTCACACGCTAACATGTGAAACCGCATCCACAGTTACGATATGCTACGCCAATATTTCCTTCAGTTAAGCCGCCACTAACTGAGGGACGTTTAACGCCCCCCTCAGCATTTCCTAAATGTCTCGCACCCCAAACGAATAAAAGCAACGTCTTGAACCTTCCAGCAACTTTTTTTACATCAATGGTGTATCTGGTGACAAAAATTTGGGACCGAAGTCATCTCAGGTCACGTCCAAATGACGTCATAAAGACGACCATGTTTTGCGATCTGATGTCCAGTTTCACTTCGTCGCTTCTCTGTCCATGCCTTTACACTACATGATGATTGTGGTCTACAATGCATATCAGCATGACCTGAGAGTTCATTATGGGTAATTTTGGCTTCATCCTGGGTCATCCTAGGTGAAATGCATATTGTCCACTTTCCAGGTCCAGTGAAAATAGACTCCTGAAAAGGAAATGGAATGAACTGAATTTTTCTTTTTTTTCTAGATACTGCCGCCTTTATTTTGAAAGACGAGTTTTCTCGCAACACACTGAACGTACAACTTGAACGGCATCTTACAATAATGCAACGTTTTCTGCAGTTTGATCTTTGGTGGTTTTATGCATATTTCAGCTTGGTGAGTTATCTGGTGGTGACCACTGGTCGCTCCGGATAACACGCGTGGAGGTTTGGGCCCTTGCGATGCTATGAGACATTCTGCGGAAATGTTCAACATCGACAATTAACCTGCAAGGTCATCCAAAGGCGTCAGGCGGAGGCCTCCAGCGTGCTCAAAACACGCTGAGTTTGAAACTCTAAAACGGTGCAACATTCAGCGTCCATGGTAATCGGAGCCACTCCCTTTTTAAAAATTTGATCCGAGTCCTTCGATAAGTAATGTCAGGGATTGGAGCCCGTGCCAAGCGCAGCTTTTTGCATAGATTCCAATCCCTACAGCCGATCGCCCATTTCCAGGTGACGGCTGATTTTGAGATGAAAGTTTAACGTGCCGCCGATTACCACACGGCCGTGTGGTAATCAGCTTGACCCCATGTTGGCCAGTTGCCAGCTAACCCGCGAGCCAAATATCGGGCGCCGGGGCGACTCGAACCCGTATTGCCAGAACGGAGAGACCGGCGCTCTAACAGCTGAACTAGCGAGCACGGTTTTCAAGGCTTTATGTGTGCACAAAGCTCTCTGGAAGATGGTCCGTTACAGACTTTCGAGCAATGTATGAGTGACCAGGTAATTACGAGATCAAAGGACACAAATAACTGGATAATACCAAAATAGGCCACGGCGCCAGGTCAAGGTCAAGCCGCAAATTATTTCTGACCATAGAACTTCCGTCTTTGTCATCTTAGCCATAACGCCGGAACACTTGTAAGAAGCTACTTCATCGTCTACCGGTGCATCCAATTTCAGGTAGATACCAGGTAAGGTCACGGAGAAATAACCATGTTATCGCGCGTACTGTTATCCGTGAAGGCAAAACAATGAAACGTCGCCAATGCCTTGCTGAATGCCCAATTCAAGGCTAAAATGGCACGGAGCAATGCCAGGTGACAACTAAATACACACTCCTATGGTTTTAACCTCTTCTAAGTCACCTGAAGCCACTGGCCACTGGCCTTGGTACACCCTTTTCTGAAAAAATAACTTGCTTTTGAAAATGTTTTTGACGCCCATTTCGAACTCAGTGCCCCAAATTACCAGGTCAAGGTATACCCTGGGGTAAACAGATGTCAGGGCAGAAATGATTCGCATGGTTCGTGCCTTCGGTCTTGCATTCCATGGCATTCCCACGTAATATTTTTCCGCAAAAGCGGAGGACGCAATGAGGTTTTTACTCAGCAGCGCTAAATCACTGACTTCACTTTTTCCAGGCCACTTTAGGTCAGCGACCTAGTTAACCTTAGATGGCACTGGACGACCTCTATGACAGACATTTGACCTGTGTGGCTTTCTGGGTGCTAAATTCGAACCGAGCGCAAGAATTCACCATGAGAGGCCACAGAACAAGGTGTATGACATTTCGTGAAATTAAAGCCCTTTGGCTTAACTTGAGATGATTATGTAATTCAAGTGCAAGCACTCAGCCAGGCGTCAAAAAACTGTGTATCACCTAGTGCAGTGTTCTGAGTCCTACAAAATGGCTCTCTATGTTTAGCGCTGTGACCAACGGTTTTCGCGGTATCATCAAGACGCACTGGATTTGACCCTATTACACCGCATTTGACCTTGAAGGTCACGATCTCGAAACGCCAAATTTCCACACAATAGCGTTCCGCTAGGACTTCAATGCCCCTGAAAATTTGGTAGTTCTACGCCGTTTATTTTCGAGATTTGGCGGGGGCCATTTTGATCCAGCATCCCCACCCCTGTGAGTTATATTTTACCGCCGACCCGTCGGAGTGCAAAAAACGGACTTGAAGTGGCCCGATAATGATGATGATGATGATGAAATGAAACCTCGAAACCAATAGCCCCAATAACTTCCGTGATACAGCGATCGCACCAGTCCGCAGAGTCATGTATCTATCTCAGCGCAAATTTAAAACAGCGCTGTTTACGACTTTTCGAGGCACTGCCGCAGGTCATCTACCTGATTTCACCCAGAACCCAGACGTCATTACACCTACGCAACTCCAGCGTCTTGTTCACCTGCGCCAATCAAGCCTGGCATTCTGCATGCCAGTAATGTCCTCTAAGTAACCTCAGCCTACCCTGCCACGTTCTGTCCCGCGAAATAATTATCACATGCCCAATGGCCAAAACATGTTCGACACACCCAGCCGAGCCATCTGACCGACCAGCCACCCGGCCAACAGCGAAGAGTACTGCACCCGGCCCCAGATGGAGACCCGCAGACGCACACTCGCAGCCGAACACTCCAGGCCTCCGACTCCGAACATCCCAGCCGGGCCACACCCCCAAACGGACATCCCCAAACGGACATCCGCAGACGGACAACCGCGCAGCTGGACGCTCAATCCGGACATTCCAGCCAGACCCCCTCCGAAACGGACATCCGCAGACGGACAGCCCCGGCCGGACGCCCCTGGACGGACACAGAGTCGCCACAGTATCCCAGCCGGCGTTACCTGCCCAGGCTCTCGTCCTCGGAGGAAAACCGGTCGTGGTCGGCCACCTTCAGCTGCGTAGTCGTGCCGAACAGGTGCTCCAGAATTGTCTGAACCGGAGTACCACAGCGTCTCGCAGGAACTCACGGCAACCCAGCCGCACCGGCAGCCGCGGGACCCAGAGGACCACCTCGGGACCGGGAGCATCACCGACAGAACCGACCAGGAGGACCGCCCGGAGGCCGAGAGGACCATCATAGGACCGGAAGTACGACCGCGAGACCAGTAGGTGAAAGGGTATTATCGCTGGACCCGGAGTACCATCGCGGGAACGGCAGGTGACAGGGTACCATCACTGGACTAGGGAGGACCACCACGGGATCGGCAGGTGACAGTATCATCGCTGAACCGGGAGTGAACAGGATACCACTGCTGGCGTAGGAGGTCGACAGGTCGCAGTAGGAGCCACTCCACTACGGTGCCACTCGCTAGTCCATGCCGAGTCACCGCGCTGTCCAGAGAGAGCGAGGCACCGAGAGGCAGGCAGAGACGGCGACAGAGACAGAGTGAGAGACACCGAGGCGGAGGCCGCCTTCTCACCTGCCCAGATTATCGTCTTTGTTTCCGGGATCGTCCGAGTCGCGGAGCTCCACCCAGAGGCGCGGCCCCACCGGCTCGACCAGGTCAAACTTGGCCCGCAACAGAGCCGGTCAGCGAGCAGCCGCGCACGCTACCGCGCCGTCCACGGACACACCAGCCGGACGCACCGACACGGCGGCCAGGGCATCGTCACGCGGTCCTCAACACACCACACACACAAACACACACACAGACGTACAGCAGAACACAGCGGCCGTTCGCTCACTGACAAGACCGCCGGAAGACAGGCCAAGCACGGTGAACAGTTCCCCACGACAAAAAAGTACGTGATGGTGGGTGTCACTGCACGTAAAAGACAAGAGACCGACAGATGAAGCCTCCCCCGCCAGTTTGGGGGGCCGTCCAGGCGGCGGCCACCCTGCGGCCGTCGGCCTCACCTCACAGACGTAGTTCCAGACCGGGTCCACTGTGTCCTGAATGTATTTGGTCTTGAACTGCTTGGCGCCGATGTAGATGATGGCGTACGGGTCGGACTTGCCCTGGCCGAAGATGTTGCGGTCTTTCTTCATCAGGTCACGGCCCTCGATCAGGTGCAGTCGCAGCACGCCCTGGCAGAGGACGAGACGCCATTGACTGCACCGGCCAGTGAGCAGGCACCGCAGTCCTGATTGCGTTCATAATGTGATGACTGCCGACACGCAGCCAGTAAGAAGTAACCAACGGCTGCCTAGGTGATAGGACGCGGGCACTGTTGCCGCCACAGCTGGGAGCATTTCACGTTAACTTTGGCGCGGAAAAGAACGTTGCGGTGCCACTTGCAGCACTAACCTTGGGCTGAGAGGCCGTCACCATCTTGGTGGGAACCTCGCTCGACAGAATGATGGGCCATTTGTTGGGCAGTACGATCATGGCGGCCATGGTGTCGACGATGACATTCCTCAGGATGCCACTGTTGACCAAGTCTTACCTCAGACGTAGCGACTTCACAGTCACGCTGAACACAGGTTCCACAACGCGGACGCACGAGCAGCAAGAACCACCCTGAACTACAAGTGTCATAAGCGTAGCAACACATCTGGTAGTGGGAAGAATACACGAAAAGTACCTTTCATATCTCCTCAATACCATTATCAGCAATGGAAAGTAAGGCGACCTTGCCTTACCACAGGAGAAGGTGGTGAGCCCCGGAAACATAATCTGGACCCATACCCTTGTGACGCAGGCCATACTGCGAACTGGGCTGCGGTCAATCGTGCGCCGACGTTCACGAATTGAACGCTCGGTTCACACGACCGTGGCAGCGGGCGCCGACTGGAACGCGGCGCCACGGTGGCAGCTTCGCCCACCGTCGGGCTGCAGCTGTGGTCCGAGACAGGCTGCTGTCTCAGCAGACACCAGCCGATACCGGAGCACACACGGACCGCCGGGCCCGCACCGCCGGCGTCCGTCACAGTCCTCGACTGAGACCGGGACACCCATACACCCACACCGATTGCCAGCACACCAATGGCCGCCACAATCCTCAACTGAGACCGGGACGCACACACCCACACTGGCCAACAGCGCAGCATCACCAGCGGCCGCCACAATCCTCAACTGAGACAGGGACCCCCATCCCCACACCGGCCACCAGCGCAGTATCACCAGCGTCCGTCACAGTCCTCAACTGGAACCAGCGTGTCAAGCACACAGTGGCGAACTATTCATCATCCTGTGGCAGACTATTAACAGCAGTTTGTCCTGACCTCAAGCCAGGCATGTCCAGAACGTCGGCCACGCCCAGCATGTTGAAGTCGATGTCCGGATTGTTGAGGAAGAAGAGCTGCATACCGCCGATAATGGGTATTCGATTGATCAGTGGCTTGTAGACAATTCGCATCACACCATGCAGCTGGCGACAAAGAAAAAAAAACATTATCAGTACTATTCCAGCTATGTACTGGAGTATCAGCATTCACATTCACAGCAAACGCAGATAAAGGCACAAGAACCAACTGATATAAAATGTCATTTCTGCTTACTACTAGTGGATAAATGCATAGGAAGCACCAGATATATATTAAGCACGAGTCTGAGTTAGCACAATTATTTACGAAGTAAAGGAATACGACTGGCCGTAAACTGCACGGCTGCCACTGACAATGCTCCTCCCAATGTGCTCTGGGTGGTGGCCGTGAGACCAGTCGGCTCACCTGGAAGTCTTTGATGCCTGCCGACATCCTGCTGAAGCTGCACTCGATCCTGCTGTCGCCTGCGTAGAAGATCTCCACGTCCATGATGATTTCCGAACGCTGCACGTTGTCCGAGTACACCTTCACACCTCCCACTCGAGGGGCCTGCACAGAGAGCAGGCTGATCACCCCGTCCGAGGGGTGTGGACAGGCAGAGGGCTCATCGGCCCCCGCCCCAGGGGTAGGAACAGAGAGCAGCCTCCTTGGGCCGCCCTGCATGGATTTCAGAGCCAAAGACATTGGACGAAGACCGCTCCAAACACGCATCCTGCACAGGAGCGATCACAGGCTCAACACCTGCACAGCGTCCACCGCAGACTTGGGTAACAACAACAAAGATTGTGAGTAAAATAATCAACTTCTCACACAGATAATCACAAACGCAATGCAATGCAATTAGAAAACAAGTGCAAAAACATAAACATAATACAAAAATCCCAAACCGTACCAGATGCTGGATGCAATTTATTCCCGGTCTCCTTCGCCTTTCTTCCCTTATAAAAACAAAAATATGTAAATTTAAGTCGCCTAACATGAACAAACCCACTGCATAGCAAAACGAAATGCAGCATAGTCATATGATACTGATCAATGAGAGTCACCCATATATCATGCAGCACATTGTGTCTAAAATTTCGGCTCCCTCTTCCACTGAACGGCTTCGTTCTTGCCAATTCTCTACACGTGTAACGTTCGTGACGACATGGACGGAATTTCTCACCTTGCCCCATATAAGGTCACGCATGCCATATTTAACCCCAATGAAAAACTGCATTTTTTAGTTTCTTGTGCTACATACACCAGAAATATGGGAGATGTTCAGGGCCGGCGATGACCTAATTCTGCCATGACCTGGATTCACCTGGAATGCTTATCTGTTCAGCTGCTTTACTGGTTTGCAGAAATGTCAGCTTATTTTGGCGACATGCACTGTCATGACAAAACGAGGAAATCTGATACCACACTTTGCGATCACCACATGACAATGAATCTTTCCCAGTTCGAGAAATCCACGAAACATATACAGTCAACAAGCGCCAACATGAAAAGGCATCCAGTTCGCAATATGCGATGTCTTGGGCCTCGCCAAGCTCCCCTCCTCCCCCTCCCTCGATGGCCTGATGGCCAGCTTTGGTGTATTTAAGTAACCCCTGACCATCCTAGGAAACATCGCTTGTTCATGTCCTGTGTCGCTCATCCCTACCGCCCAACGTTACTGAATTGCATTTGCGCACAATTCCGTAACAGCACATCCAAACTGTATGTCGTCTTTAACGTCCCGTTCCAGGACGACTTTCAATTCGTCCAGCGACAGTCTTCCTCATATTACAGACTGAATAGAGAGGATCCTGGGATCGCCTTACCAAAGACAAGACTCCCATTACACAGCGACTTGAATGCCACACAATCTACGACTCCGTTCTGTCAGATCACGCATTTCGCGGCAACAACGAACTGGGAACAACGGGAACAACGGGAGGAAGGCAGACCGGAGCCTGGCGAGCCCGCACAGTCCGTATCCACCAAGGCCTCTTAATGGACCGGACCGGACTTACGATATCGCCCAGGAAGATCTTTTCGAACTTGAAGTTATACAGCTTGTAGCCTGCCATGGTAGCAGCCAGCTTGGCCTCGAACTGACTCTTCAGTAAATTCCTGACGTAGTCCCCGACGTATGGCCACATTTGCTTCAGCATCTGAGGTTACAGGAAGAGTTAATTCCATACCTGAGATGATTTAAGTCCATTAAATTCAGCATGGGTCAAATACTATTAAACCATTTCACTGCTGGGATAACATACCTTGTTCAACCACTCTGCTCTCTCCACATCCGGAAAATGGACCTGGCAGAACAGAGGCAATGAGTAACAAGGTTACACGGTTTCCCGACATAGGCCAATATAAAGCGACAAAACGTGCAAACGTCCTTATGTCACACAACAACGGCTCCATACATTAGTCACAAATACTGCACAAACACCATTTTCTATCCTGTCCTCTGGCACAAACCGACGCTGGCTGCCACTCACCCACGATGGCAGATCCTGCAGCTTGGCGAGCGTCACCTGCTCGCTGTTGAGCGCGATGGCCCGCGCCAGCTCGCGCTTGTTGCGCTTCTCCCGGCGCCACTTTTCGCGCATCACCGACAGGATGATGCCTCCGACCAGCCAGGCCGGCGACAGCTCCAGGTAGCCGACAGCGTAGATGCCGAGCACGGCGGCGGCGCGGCGCATGAAGATCGCGGCCAGCGACATGGCGTCGCCCCCCTCCGAGCTCATCTCGGCGCCTGCGGACAGACCGCCACAAAGCGTCCAGTGAGCTAGCTGCCGTCTGTGGAGGCCCAGCATCTCAGGGAAACAGCGTCTCCCGACAACGGACGCAAAACACGTCCGACCTGGTACATCACATCTGTCCTGGGGACGCGGCTAGTGCTTTTGCACCTGTTTATCTGGCTATGAGGGAGACAGCAAATGTAGTGCTGGCATCTGGTGTCTGCACCTTGGTTGGCAAAAACAAAACAGGCATAACTGGGTCTTTCTTTCAGATCTGTTAAAACAACTCAGCATCTCTTCCATTTGCTGTGCTCAACAATTTCTTCACTACAAGGAAGCCTTGCTTTGGTTTCTGATGTTCTGTCCTAGTTTACACATTCAGCACTTTGTTTTGGGACAAAAATAGCTTGCCATACTGTATCATAATTTGTATCACTTTCAGCATCATTTGGCTCTATGAACATGTAGAGTTGCAAATACAGTTTCTCTGCACCAAGCATTTTGCAATGCAGTGTATGGCACCACACACACTGTATCATATGCATTCCTGCAGATCTTTTGTGCTGAGGTTTTGTACATTTGTATGCATAAAATGCTGTTCTATTTTCATATGCGTACAAGAGGAGATGGGAAGTTTTTTTTGCCTTTTAGAAAACAAAAAGATTTTGAAATGCCTGCATTCCCTGTTTTGCCACAGTTTGATAAAACAAGACAGGTTGATCCCAAGCACCACATGCTTCCCAGTCAACAAGGTTTTAAGCAAAATGTTCTGGCACCAGCAGGCACTCTGCTTTGCCTACCAAAAGGCAATAATTTTAACACACCATGTACAATGCACTAGGTAAATGGTCACTTGAATTACTAAGTTCATTATGGGCCTGGTTAAATGTAATGTATAATAATGCAACATATACACAAGTTGATACTTGTTATCTGTCAGACTTTCCAGTGTAAAAACTCACTAGTAGAGTAGTGTAGTACTAGTAGGAATGGAGTGACAAAGGCATAACCACATTTTGTGCCAGCTTTTTGAAAGCAATGCTGCAATGGCATCCCTAATTTCTGAAGATTCCATGAAGTACAGACCCTCTTGGAACAAGTTACTTTGATGCTTATGACACTTTTTGATGTACATTTAATTCTGGCCCCATCTGCAAAATCTTTGCTGATGCTTGCTTATATTTGTCTCCTTCTTAACCAGGCCCACAACAAACTTACTAATTCAAGTGATACAATATCAGCTAACACTGGTATAGCCATGGTTTTTTGGCACATAATGCATGATGGTAAACCATGACCCAGCTTACCCTTGGGTTTCCCAAGACTTTTTCCACAATTTTAGACAAATGCAGAGGATGATGAAATCTTATAAGATGCCTTGGGTTGGCACATTACAGCAGGTGCAATGGCACTAGTCTCTCACAGGAGTTTCATTTAGCTGCGTGACACCGAGCTATAAGCATCATAATTTAGTTCCTGTATCCTAGCATTTGCTTGTTTCTCATGTCTCAGGAAACATGCATTGCATTGTGAGATAACAAGACTTTGGGATCATTGTCATCCATCACTGGATAGGTTCCCACTAACTTCAAAAAACAGTGGTATGCCACTGAACATAACTGCAAATAGCACAAATTATTTCCAAGATGGAAAAGCAAACTTTTATCTCGTTTTCAAGTCAAAAACAAAGCGAAGACAAGAAGAGCATTCTGAGCTTTCAATTCAAGATGAAAATCCGGATCAAAACACCGCCAAGGCCACATAAATTGACATGATTCACAGCTTCTGAAACAACATGCCAGACGAATAGGCGTTAAGAACAGATTTGGAGCGCGTGACAATTAGGATAATTCCTAACTTTGTCCGCATAACACTTACACTGGTCGGCCACTGCTTCAGCCCCAGACACCCCAGCTCCTAGAATATAGCGCGCCGGACACGCCCGGGCACGCCCTTCGTTCCTTCTACGGTCGTGCACCCTGTGGCCTCAAGCACAACACAGCGTGGGCGGCAACACATACCAAGGCCTTGGGACATACAGAACACGACACGTCAGTGCCATGAAGTATTGACTACATTGAAGATGTCTCCTACAATTAAGGGCAGCATCCGACTAAGAAAAATACAAAAACGATCCATCTGCACTGCTATTTTCATTCACTGATAGCTGCAATTTAAGGAATTTCTAGCAGGAGCCGGATCACAAGACAGGAATTGTTTAGAGCATTTTTATAATTTGGTAGCCTTATTTTGCAAGACCTTGAGACTTCCGCGCCATATTTTGAATGATTAACAGAAAGGCTTGGACTGAGTTTGGATTTAAAACGCACTCAGGCGGGGGTACGTGCCTACCGATAATTGCTGCTACCTGCTCCTTGCTAGTATCTGCTGAAGATATTCCTGTTTACAAAGCCTCGGAATTGGTAAACCGTCACGGTCGAAAGGGTGAACCGTGCACAGTTCAGAGCGGGTCTGGAGACGTGAGGGCCAGGGGACCAGGAAGGTATGTATTGTAGTCCCTGCCATGGTCCTGTAAGCATCTCATCCAGTGAGTTTTTAATGTATGCCTTATGATGTTGCATGGAAACTTGGGTAGAACTGCAAAATATGCAAATGTTCTCCACATTTTTTCATTACATTGGCTTATCTCCCTTGGTCTGCACTGAGCATACTGTGTTTTTTTCAGCTGCCATGTCACACTTTGAATTTGCCATACCTATTCAGAGGGATGACCTTCTTCAACCCCATGAACCTGGAAGCTATGTGGTACGGCACGTGTATGACCCTTCGGAGCTACAATCCAGCGTACATGGTATGTGTCTCTTTTGTTGCATGGTATGTTGCATTGTTTTTTATGCAGTCATTTCAGAGTTCTTCTGTGGGGATTTTCCCCTCCTAAAAAAGTGTTAAAATAGCCTAATAATAATGCATTCATTGACAATAAAAAGTGTGCAAGTAGGTGTGGTTGCTAGACATCAGCCAATGTTTATGTCCATGTGTGCAATGTATTGAATATGTTTGATTTCCATGGTTCTGAGGTTGACAATTGTCTGAACTTTTCTCTCCTCATTTCAGAGTTGGTTGTGGCTCTGTCTACTGACAGAAGTGAATTCATCTTGGAAAAGTTTGATGTGTTATATAGCATCATAGTCCACTTTCCATCATTGAAGCTTGCTGATAAAGAGCAAATATGGGAGACAGTGAACAAAGGTATGATGGCTATGCATTGTTTGATGGATGTTGATGATTGTCTCTTTGTGCCATGATCTTAGTTTTTTGCAAAGAAAATATGCATTCATGATGTTTGTGAAAGGCAACTGCAATAAGAAATTTTGAGAGCAATGTGTTTTGGGCCATTTTTGAATTTTCAAAGTGTTTTATAATGTTGCATGTTTCTGCTTAGTTTGGCCAAGTTGGACACATTACTACATTGCATAGTTGGCATGTTGATAAGCAGTTTCATTCTTTTGATCATACTACATTTATTTCCTGCCTGGTCATTGATTTCATGACAAAGGTTTAACTATTGTCAGGTACATGGCATATGCATGTATTCAATGTGCCTTTGTTATGGCATGTTGCAAGTTGACCATGGGGCTACATGATATCATGAGCACTTAGTGACCCAGACCCAAATTGCTGGGGCAGTTTGGTCAGCATCAGACCACATGTTATGTATGATATATAGTTTGATGATTAAGCTTGCCTTTTCATTGACATCATGAGTAATCATAGACTCTGTGAACCCAACTTTGACTGGGGTATTTTGCCACTTTATGACTGGGAGGAGGGTGTTTAACACTCCCTCATCTGTCTCCAGAACCAATTGCCTGATTTTGTTCATTTGAACTGCAATCAGTAATGCTCAGCCATGTCATCTTGTGACACGTTGTTTTTTACTTTTAAGTCACTGATGTTGTCAGAGGTGGGTTCAAACACTCAGAAGTGGCCCTTTTTGCTAGAGCTGCCAAATCACAATGAAAAGTAGACCGATAATGAAGATTGTATTGCAGTACATCTTTGGGAGCTTGGCCTCATATTTTTAGTGTCACCTGACCCGAGGTCATCGAAGGTCAAGATCACAGGCCAGGTCAAATTTGACTTATCATGTATGTCAAATTTATGCATGCATACATGTTTCTGCAGCATGTAATGGCCGTACAATACAAAACGTCATACAACCGCCGTGGTCCACATACATGTTTCCTGGTGCATTTGACATGGCAATTCTCAAAAGGTGCATTTAAATAATTTTAGGTACAGTAAAACCCGTAAAATAGTCCCAGTTGTGCTCATGCAATATTGCAACATTCTGTAATTTCAAACTCGGAGTATGACGAGCACGCTGGTGAACTCAGCCTGCCACCTCTGGATGACCCTACAAGTCAACTGGTCCATGTTGCACATTTTGACAGCATGTTCCACAACTTTGCAAAGGCGGACATCTCCACACTGGTCATCTAGAGCGTCAAACAGACGTCACCAGTTTACTCGCGAAACTGAAATCTGCGTCATACCGCCAAAGGTCTCACAACAAAAGAAATAAATGTGGCATTGTTGCAAGAAGCTGCTGCGTAAGTTGTGTATACAGTATTTTGCAGGAAGATTCTGTAATCTATTTGGCTGCATCTAAAAATTAGTTTTTCTCTTTCTGTTCGTAACATGTATCCTCACTTGATCTGGAAAGTGGAAAATGCATATTTGACTCAGGATAACCTAGCATGAGGTCAGTGGTGCTCTAGATTAAGCTGTCAGGTGATGCTGTTATGCAAGGCAAACTACAGTGAACATGCATTGTAAAAGCACAGACAATACAGCGGCGAAGTAAAATTGAACGTCGAATTGTAAAACATGGCTGTGTCTATGAATCTCATTAGACGTAACCTAGGATGACCTCGTTTTCAATTTTTGGTCAGTATGTACAATATTGGTGAAATAAAAGGTACTGGCAGCTGCAAAACGTTGTGTGTGTCCGTTTTGGAAATATTTAAGAAATGCTCTGGGGAGGACATTAATCCCCCCCAGTCAGTGGCGGGTTATTATGCATCACGAAAAGCTTCCAAGATTCTTTCACCTAGTGGTGCTGCATGTGTGCGTTTTCAACGCATGTTTCTGAAATTTACAACTGTGTTGTCATTATAACTGGTGTGATCATGTATATAAGTTTGATCAAAATTGGACATCCACCTCATGGGCGCCAAGGAGCCAAGCAAATGATACATTGCTGGGAGGATGTTGTTAGTGTGTTTAACTGATGACCGAAAATTTACTGTCCAGTGACTGGGCTGGCATTAGAATCCGCCTGATACTGACATTTCATCTTCCTGGCGATGTCACCATCATAACCGTTCGTAGGAGGTCGCGACGTCAGACGACTCTGGCAGTGCAGGCATCGACGAGCAACTAACCCTTATGCTCAAATGGCCCAGCTCACAGACCCCCCCCCCCCAACAAAAAAACAGCGAAGAAAAGCACAGTGGCCTTAGTCATGGCCGTCTCAGAGTCAGGGCAGCCGTCATGTCCGCGTCGAGCACGCCGTCTGTCCGTCATGTGTGCCTGGGTTTCTGTTTGACGGAGTGGCAGGCCGTTTTGAGTGGTATTGGTTGTTACCGTGCCGCCTGCCGAGAAACATGGACCCCGCCTGGCTGCGGGGCCGACATGCTTCGTCTAAACGTCGACGTGCGGGACTCAAACACGGACCCACGTCCGGCGAGCTATGTACACCTGATTACTGACCTGTTGGGCTGGACGTTCGCCAGGCTGTGTGCACCTGATTTGTGACCCGTCAGGCTGGGTGTTTGGCAGGCTATGTGTACCTGATTGCCGACCTGACTGAGCTGCTGGAGTCGGACACCCTGGATTCGGAGGTCCGGCTACGCTACCTGAACCTGCTCAAGATGTCCACATACGTGCTCTGCCAGCTGGCCGAGGCTTTTGAGGACGCCGCTCAGCGGCCGGCTGACGTGCTGATGGCCAACAAAGTGAGACAGGCCGTGGCTGCTCTCTGCCTCCATGGTCTAGTCTTCGCGGCAGTTTTAAGCAAAAACTCCTGCCGGACCGGATTTTGCTCTATAAATCCAAATTCTGCCGGATTTGGATATTATCAGCTTATTTAGTTAGTTGTAGAGAGGACTTCGTCGCACTGGATTTTGGCATGCCTTGTTGATCTGGCGGCAATCCTGCGCAATTTTCACAGATGTGCCCACGTCTCAGTGCCCCCTGTCTGACCCTGGGCCTCCGAGTGTTCTGACCTCTGAGCTTTGTCCATGTGACGGTCGGGTGAGGGCGGGCCGGGCGACACTGCAACTTTTGAGTTCTGGGTGTGTGACAGGCCGGGTAGCACCGTGACCTCTAAGCTCTATGTTTGACGGGGCTGGGTAACACTGTAACCTCAGAGCTCTGTACGTGTAATAGGACCGGAGGAAAGTGGGCCGGACAAGACTGACATCTGAGCTCTGTACGTGTAACGGCCTATTGAGTAAGGAGGAACAGAGGAGCGTGTAACAGAGGAAGGCGGGCCGCGTGACACTGTGATCTCTGAGCTTTGTATGTGTGACAGGCCAGGTAACACTGGCCTCAGCTCTGTATGTGTGACAGGCCAGGTAACACTGACCTCAGCTCTGTATGTGTGACAGGCCAGGTAACACTGGCCTCAGCTCTGTATGTGTGACAGGCCAGGTAACACTGACCTCAGCTCTGTGTGTGTGACAGGCCAGGTAACACTGACCTCAGCTCTGTATGTGTGACAGGCCAGGTAACACTGACCTCTGAGCTCTGTATATGTGACAGGCCAGGTAACACTGTGACCTCTGAGCTCTGTATATGTGACAGGCCAGGTAACACTGTGACCTCTGAGCTCTGTATGTGTGACAGGCCAGGTAACACTGACCTCGGAGCTCTGTATATGTGACAGGCTGGGTGACACTGTGACCTGGGAGCTCTGTGTGTATGACAGGCCAGGTAACACTGGCCTCAGCTCTGTATGTGAGACAGGCCAGGTAACACTGACCTCAGCTCTGTATGTGTGACAGGCCAGGTAACACTGACCTCAGCTCTGTATGTGTGACAGGCCAGGTAACAATGACTTCAGCTCTGTATGTGTGACAGGCCAGGTAACACTGACCTCTGAGCTCTGTATGTGTGACAGGCCAGGTAACACTGTGACCTCTGAGCTCTGTATGTGTGACAGGCCAGGTAACACTGACCTCAGCTCTGTATGTGTGACAGGCCAGGTAGCACTGACCTCGGAGCTCTGTATATGTGACAGGCCAGGTAACACTGACCTCTGAGCTCTGTATATGTGACAGGCCGGGTGACACTGTGACCTGGGAGCTCTGTGTGTATGACAGGCCAGGTAACACTGGCCTCAGCTCTGTATGTGTGACAGGCCAGGTAACACTGACCTCGGAGCTCTGTATGTGTGACAGGCCAGGTAATACTGGCCTCTGAGCTCTGTATGTGTGACAGGCCAGGTAACACTGACCTCTGAGCTCTGTATATGTGACAGGCCTGGTAACACTGACCTCGGAGCTCTCTATGTGTGACAGGCCGGGTGACACTGTGACCTGGGAGCTCTGTATATGTGACAGGCCGGGTGACACTGTGACCTGGGAGCTCTGTGTGTATGACAGGCCAGGTAACACTGGCCTCAGCTCTGTATGTGTGACAGGCCAGGTAACACTGACCTCGGAGCTCTGTATGTGTGACAGGCCAGGTAATACTGGCCTCTGAGCTCTGTATGTGTGACAGGCCAGGTAACACTGACCTCTGAGCTCTGTATATGTGACAGGCCAGGTAACACTGACCTCGGAGCTCTCTATGTGTGACAGGCCGGGTGACACTGTGACCTGGGAGCTCTGTATGTGTGACAGGCCGGGTAACACTGTGACCTGGGAGCTCTGTGTGTGTGACAGGCCGGGTAACACTGTGACCTGGGAGCTCTGTATGTGTGACAGGCCGGGTAACACTGTGACCTGGGAGCTCTGTGTGTGTGACAGGCCGGGTGACACTGTGACCTGGGAGCTCTGTGTGTGTGACAGGCCGGGTAACACTGTGACCTGGGAGCTCTGTGTGTGTGACAGGCCGGGTAACACTGTGACCTGGGAGCTCTGTGTGTGTGACAGGCCGGGTAACACTGTGACCTGGGAGCTCTGTATATGTGACAGGCCGGGTGATACTGTGACCTGGGAGCTCTGTGTGTATGACAGGCCGGGTGACATTGTGACCCGGGAGCTCTGTATATGTGACAGGCCGGGTGACACTGTGACCTGGGAGCTCTGTGTGTATGACAGGGCCGGAGGAAGGGGCCTTCGGCCGACGACGGCGACTGGGAGAGCCAGAGGCTCCGCACGCTCCGCCAGCTGTACGCCGTGATTCAGCTGCAGCTGCGTCGACTCTGGGAGCCGCCGGTGCCCGACGAGGAGTTTGTCAAGTACGAACTCCCCATCCTGCTCTGTCGGTCTCCATACCTCTGTCATACCACTCCTGCGTATCGCTGCCACGGTGATGCGAGACTGAGTCTCTGTACTGAACTGTGCTTCTCACTCCCTTGTATCGCCGTCACTCTGATGTTTGACGAAGGCATTGTGCTGCCATCACCTCACGCTCTCCAACTTAAATAACACGCGTGGCCTAATAGTTCACGCGCCTCGGTGTTTCGACTGTAAGCCGGACTCAGGCAGCGATTCGTTGGCCGGCACCTGAGGCGGTCTTGCTTCCCCAGCGCAATCGGTAACGTGTGCTACCACTTCCTGGCTCTGCCGACCGTCGGACACGCACGCAACAAGACCCTGCGAGAAAGCATCTTCCAAGTGCTGGGCTCTCTGGTGCGGTCCTACGGACACTCGCTCAGCTGCAGCCTCAAGATGACCCAAGTGAGCCGTCCGGCGGGCTGGCTGAAAAGTTGCCGCCGCTGCCGGCCCGAGACCCTGTGTCCGCGCCTGTTGTCCAGCTGCCCGTTCAGATCCTGCAGCAATGCGTTATCCGGTCCGGACCTCTGTCCACCCAGCTCTCTCGCGATGATGAACAATGCGGACGCTGTCCGGTGTTGCTTCCCCAGGATGTGATGGTGTTGTTGAGACGTGGCCGGTCGTTCCAGATGCTGCAGCAGTATGAGCACTCTCCGGCGCCGCTGGCTCAAGGCGCTGTGACCATCGCCATTGAGTACCAGGGCCGCGGCCTCATTAACGACATCGTGCGCGATATAGCCGGCACCGGCGCCGAGGAACTCACCAAGGACGGCTCTGCCACGAGACACTACGCCGAGTTCCTCAGCCTGGTGGCCGTGCAGGCGCCCGATCTGGTGCTCAACAACATCTGCCTGCTGATCGGCCACCTGGACGGAGAGGTGGGTCCGGTCGTCCGGGCGCCACTCACACCGGCCCGGGCGGCGGCCGAGCGCTACCCCCTCCTCATCCAAAGAGACGCTGCCCTCTCCTCACTCAGAGGGACGCTGCCCTCTTCTCACTCAGAGGGGCGCTACCCTCTCCTCACTCAGAGGGACGCTGCCCTCTTCTCACTCAGAGGGGCGCTACCCTCTCCTCACTCAGAGGGGCGCTACCCTCTTCTCACGCAGAGGGGCGCTACCCTCTCCTCACTCAGAGGGGCGCTGCCCTCTCCTCACTCAGAGGGACGCTGCCCTCTCCTCACTCAGAGGGACGCTGCCCTCTCCTCATTCAGAGGGACGCTGCCTTCCCCTCACTTGCATTGGCGCCGCACTCTCCTCGCTCAGAAGGTCGATGTCCTCTCTTCATTGAGAGGGGTGCTGCCCTCTCCTCACTCAGATGGCTATCTCAGCTCAATACCTCCTCCCCGCCCCCTAAGGACTCCTTTTCTTGTCTGATGTGGCAGAGTGCACGGCGCGAGATGTCTCTGTGCGTTAAGAAAGTTGTGTAAGTGCTAGATGCTCGGCTCCATCGATAAGTCATACCCGTCCAGTCATCAGTGTTGGATTAACTGCGTGCCC
Source organism: Capitulum mitella (assembly GCA_030062745.1). Classification (NCBI taxonomy): domain Eukaryota; kingdom Metazoa; phylum Arthropoda; class Thecostraca; order Pollicipedomorpha; family Pollicipedidae; genus Capitulum; species Capitulum mitella. The sequence continues at coordinate 20,073,078 of CP099839.1, forward strand.
GTCGGATTTCTCATGGATTAAAGTTTTTTCCAGTAATTGGATTAAGGTGTTTTTTTTCTTCCATTGTGACTGCTGTAGCGCGAATTACGATCATGACGTATTTTGACCGTGTCATGTGGTTTCAGATTGAAATATGATTTAATTTGCTCGTAGGTATTTTCTAACCGGAATGGAAAGTGTCACTGCTTCTGACGACTGGCTTTCGAAAGCGCATTCATAGTATGCTGTGCTCTGACTCTTTTGAAGTGTTAAACTTTTGGTATTAAACCACTGCTGGTATTAAATTAAACAGTATTAAGCTGTTGGCTACGACGATACGATTTGTGGCTTGGGATAATTCACTAAGGAATGTATTCTGAAGCTAACAGAGATGAATTGATTCATTTTCCAGCAGTTCGTCTAGAATGACCGCACTCGTCCAAATGCATGCATGTTGCCGCGGACAGTAGCAGTCTCCCCAGTGCTGATGTGGACCGTTAGGACAGCGGTCTCCCCTGGTGGTGACCCGGACCGTCAGGGACAACAGTCTGTCCCGGTGATGATCCGGACCGTCAGGGACAACAGTCTGTCCCGGTGATGACCCGGACTGTTAGGACAACAGTCTGTCCCGGTGATGATCCGGACCGTCAGGGACAGCAGTCTGTCCCGGTGATGACCCGGACCGTTAGGGACAGCGGTCTCCCCCGGTGATGACCCGGACCGTCAGGGACAGCGGTCTCCCCCGGTGATGACCCGGACCGTCAGGGACAACAGTATGCCCTGGTGATGACCCGGACCGTTAGGGACAGCGGTCTGCCCCGGTGATGACCCGGACCGTTAGGGACAGCGGTCTGTCCCGGTGATGACCCGGACTGTTAGGACAGCGGTCTGCCCCGGTGATGACCCGGACCGTCAGGGACAGCGGTCTGTCCCGGTGATGACCCGGACCGTCAGGGACAGCAGTCTCCCCCGGTGATGACCCGGACCGTCAGGGATAGCGGTCTCCCCTGGTGGTGACCCGGACCGTCAGGGATAGCGGTCTGTCCCGGTGATGGCCCGGACCGTCAGGGATAGCGGTCTCCCCCGGTGATGACCCGGACCGTCAGGGACAGCAGTCTGTCCCGGTGATGACCCGGACCGTTAGGGACAGTGGTCTGCCCCGGTGATGACCCGGACCGTTAGGGACAACAGTCTGTCCCGGTGATGACCCGGACCGTCAGGGACAGCAGTCTGCCCCGGTGATGACCCGGACCGTTAGGGACAGCGGTCTGCCCCGGTGATGACCCGGACCGTTAGGGACAGCGGTCTCCCCCGGTGATGGCCCGGACCGTCAGGGACAGCAGTCTGTCCCGGTGATGACCCGGACCGTTAGGGACAGCGGTCTGCCCCGGTGATGACCCGGACCGTTAGGGACAGCGGTCTGTCCCGGTGATGACCCGGACTGTTAGGACAGCGGTCTGCCCCGGTGATGACCCGGACCGTCAGGGACAGCGGTCTGTCCCGGTGATGACCCGGACCGTTAGGGACAGCAGTCTGTCCCGGTGCCGATCTGGAGTGTTAGGACAGAAATCTGCCTCGGTGTTGATTGGCGGTGTTGCTGACGACAGCTGCAGCCTGAGTTGATCTCGTGCTGGCCTGAGTTACCGCCGGCGGCGGCAGTCGTACGTTGTACTGACGCCGGCGCCCTACTTGTCCCGGCAGTCTCACCTGATGCGGAACGCCGTGTTGTCCATCCTGGGCGACATGGTCAGGCTGGTGCTGAACGGCGAACAGCTGGAGGGGAAGCAACGCAACATCAGGGACGAGTTCCTGGACAACCTCGAGCAGCACATGCACGACGTGCATGCCTTCGTCCGCACTAAGGTGCGTCTGTCCGCTGCATGTATCCCAGGTCGGCCCTCTGGGCCGCCCGCTTTAATCCTCCGGCCCGGCACGTCATTGTCTGTGTCTGTCCGTCTGTCTCCAGGCCTGACATACTGTGCCTCTGTCTGGTCTGCCATACTGTGTCTCAGCCCTCAGATCTGACGGATGCTGTTTGTACATGCGGCGGGTTTAACAGTTTCCGTCTCTGTCTGCCGATGCTGTAGAGCTGGCGGAAGCTGATGGTGGATGCTGCAGGTCTGACAGTCCCCACCTCTGTGTGCAGGTGCTGCACATCTGGCGTATGTTGTCTAGATGCGGCAGATCCGACAGTCTCCGTCTCTGTCTGCAGATGCTGCAGATCTGACGGACGTTGCCTGCAGGTGCGACGGCTCTGACAGTCTCATTGTGTCTGTGTGCAGGTGCTGCAGATCTGGCGGAAGCTGGTGGCGGACGGCGCCGTGCCTCTGAGCCGTCAGCGCGCGGTCCTCCGGCTCACCGTCGGCCGGCTCCAGGACAAGTCCAGCAACGTGCGCCGCGCCGCCCTCCAGCTGGTCACCGCCTTCCTGCAGGCCAACCCGTTCGCGGCCAAGGTGCGCCGGAGCCGAACCGCTGGCGGTGGACTTGGTGGCTGCGGCAGCCGGTTGTTCCGGGAGTAGGCTGGTGGTCGCGTTTCCTTTGTACCGTCTGACCACGTCTGGACTAATAATAGGCTGCTGGTCGCACCTCCTGTATACTCTCTGACCCGGCTCCTGCTGCTGCTGAAGACGGGCTGCCACTCTAGAACCAGGCTATAAATCGACGAAGCTTCTTGGCTGGGACTTCTTTACCTGTTGTTATTTGTTGCGGCCTAATAATCGATGATTCTGTGGTAAGAATGGTCGTTTGTTATGGCTTTTTCCTTCCGTAGTGCCACGGCCTGTTTTTCTTTCTTGTTTATGGCCTACTGGTGTTAGAGTTCAATGCAAGGTTCTTTGCGTCGAGGATTGGGGCGAGAACATTCCTGGCCACCTGGTTATTGGTGGCAGATAAAGAAAACTGGGCCATGGATAAGCAGAATTGGTTGCTCCGATCATGGATCCGATGCCAAGCGCGTCCAGCTGTTCTTGAAAGTCTATTTTTCTATCTAGGATGGATGTAGTCCGTCGTAGGGAGCCGACCCCAGTGTGCGGCGCTGGCCTGTTTCGCTGTTCGGCCCGGCGGCGGTGTCCGCGTCCTGCTCGCGTGCCGCCGGTCGTCGGCGGTGGCGGGCTCGGCTCGGACGACAGTTTCCTCCTGCAGCTGCCGGCGGCCGAGCTGGAAGAGCGCTACTGCGCCGAGAAGGCCAAGCTGGCCGAGCTGGGCGTGCAGGACGAGGACGAGGACGAGCCGGACGGCGGCCAGCAGCGGGATGAGCCGGACGAGGATGAGGATCGCGACGAGCTGGCCAGAGTGCTCGGCACGGTGAAGAGAGAGCTGTTGGCGGCGCTGACCCGGGCGGTCGCTGGTGAGTGTCTGGTGCACTCGTCCAGACTGGGTGTCACGGCACAGCTGATGTTGTATGTAAAATCTCCTGTCCTACATCGAAACGGTTTCTCCGCGTGGCTGTCTTTCTGGGTTTTAACGTTCGTTCGAAAATATGGCTTATAATTATTTATATGAAGGGGTTTGGTTTGTCTCCCCGTGTCCAGAATGAGACATCTAAGCGGTGTGCAATTTTGTCGTCCAGCAGCAGCAGGTTTTGTATTCACGGTTGTCACATTTTTTCACATCTCATTGGATATCTGCACCTTGCAAATGGGGGGGGGGAGGTCAACATAGCCTCTCTAACTTTTAAACCAAGCAGCATAGAGCGGACGGAATTCTGGCGTATTGCGATTCTTTCTAGGCAGGCGTTATCTGTCGTAGTTAATCTTTCGCATCAAATCAAAACTTTCCAAGACGGTTGGTTGGTTATTGGGGTTTAGGGGCACACCGACACTTTCCAAGACAGGGCATGCAAGAGAACGATAATATTTACGGCAGCTAGCGGTTTATATTAGGATATTTGCGAGACACTTGACTGGGAGATGTCTGCGTATTGGGGGCATGCATTTTACGTATCTGTCTTACGATACAATTTCTTTTTTTTTTGCTGAGTTTTCACTCGCGGCTTTTCATTGTAGGAGGAATGCCGCCGATTTGGCGTTTTCGCGCTTCTGGTACATTCCATCCATCGTGCAAGGCAATCGGATGTTGCTGTCGTCCGTTATTGCATGCTGGCGTTCCGTGGTTCCATGCCAGACCGACATGATCAGCGCAGTGACTAAGTGCTGACGCCTGTGGGGTGTGCCGGTGCAGACGGTGTCGGTGCGACGGAGGAGGCCGACTCGGCACTGCTGTCCGGCCGTCAGCAGCTGGTGGCGCTGCTGTCTGCCGATGGCTCGGCCGAGCCGGCCCTTCAGATGATGCTGGCCGAACCGCGCCTCGTGCCGCACTTCGCGGCGGCGCCGCCGCAGTCGTCGCAGAGGTGAAACACCGTGGTCATACCAACAATATGCGAAGTTGTAAAACAGCTACTGGTTTGCTGCTCACGTATGACTATTTTGATACGGTGCATTTCGAATGCAATGAAACGCTCGGATGTAGACAGTGACCAGTCTCAGGAGTGGAACACTGAGCCGTGACTGACTGTGTTGCTCGGCTGTGAACAGTGACCAGTCTCAGGAGTGGAGCACTGAGCCGTGACTGACCTTGTTGCTCGGCTATGGACAGTGACCAGTCTCAGGAGTCGGACACCGAGGCCAGCGGACTCTCCAGGGAGCAGCTGGTGGCCGTGCTGGCATCTCTGGCTCAGACCGGCGACGGCGTCCTCGACCCAGAACTTCAGCTACAGATCGACAAACAGAAAATGATTGTCCTCTACTTCAAGGTAGTTAGCTAATTCAATGCCTTATAACTGGGGGTGTCCTTGCCAGCAAATGCTTCATCGAGTTCGATGGCCCCGATCTTTAGTGGCGTCTCTTGCACGGGGTATCGAACGTTCTGCGTAGACGTTTGTTTCGGTGCATACCATGTTGAGGAGCGGCGCGATAGATGGTATGTGTCCGCTGGGCTTCATGACACACTAACCGTGGCTCGATAGGTGGTGTGTATCCGCTGGGGTTTGTTATTCGCTGTAACCGTAGCTCGATATGTCGCGCGTGCCCGCTTGGGTTGTGCACGCGCGCAGTAAAGCCGTGGTTGGCTTGGTCCAGCTCACGCTCGCGGGGCTAAGAAACATTTTTGAAAACCTCAGTTCCGTTCTGCCCGGTTCAGTTCGACACCAATGAAAGTCCAGATCATTATGTTGTTATGAACCAAAAAAGCGTTACACACTGGCAGGGTTTGCGCACACGGGCTCTAGACTCAAAGTCCTCTCTGAGGTCTCATTGCCCTGCTGTGGCCTAGTGCTACGGTCGATGTCCTGATGCTGACTGGGTGAAGTCTGCCGTCCGAATGTCCCCTGAGGCTCATCGGCATCGTCTCATAAATGGCCTGCAATGAGGCGACCGACAAGGGGCTGATACAACGAACGCTTTCCGTGACTCAGAGCTGACTTCACTTCAGAACATGCGCTGCTATACGGCAGTTTGACCTAATACGTAACAAGGCAGTGCAGCTTGGGTCACTTGGACACCTTGAGAGTTTCATCATCCCGGCTGGCCGGCGCCGTGGCCGAGAACCTGAGACCAGCCCTCGTGTCAGGCGGGCCGAGCCGTGAGAGTCGACCGCTTCCGCAGGACAGGCGGCCGCCCCGCCCGGCCGACGACGCGCTCAGCCCGACTGCGGATAGCTGATGCCGAAGACTCTAAAAATGCAGCCGAAACTCATGAGTTTTGGTACAAATGTCGCGTGTTAGCAATAATTCGTCATACACCCAGCTGTGGTTTGCTAAATGGCTTGTGTTAGCCGGAGTCGGTAGGTCCTGCCCGTCAGCCAAAATGCCATACGTGCGCTTCGTTGGCTGTTGCTCAGTTCCTGATGCGTCGTATCGTGGGTCCGTGCTGGCTTTGTGTGGGTGTTCGGCGTCTGCTATGTGGTAATTGCGAGGTAGTGTGTCGCGACTCAGTGATAACTGTGTCCTGTGATAACAGGACTGTGTGCGATAATTGTGTCATGTGGCGGCAGGGCTGTGTGTGATAACTGTCGCGTGACGGCAGGACTGTGTGTGATAATTATGTCCTGTGGCGGCAGGACGGTGTGATAAGTGTCGTTTGAGGCAGGACTGTGCGTGATAACTGTGTCCTGTGACGTCAGGACTATATTTGATAGCTGTGTCTTGTAACGGCAGTACTGCGTGATACTGTATCCCGTGACGACAGGACGGTGTGATAACTGTGTCCTCTGATGACAGGTCTCTGTGTGATAACTTCGTCCTTCGGCGACGGGGCTGTGTGATAATTGTGTCCTGTGATGACAAGGCTTTGTGCGATAACTGTATCCTGTGATGACAGGGCTCTGTGTGATAACTGTGTCCTGTGATGACAAGGCTCTGTGTGGTAACTGTGTCCTGTGATGACAGGATTCTGCGGCGTTTGCTCGTCTGATTGACGCTGCTATCCCTGATATCTGCGACTTCCTGCGATCACCACAGACCACCGATGTCCTGGAGGCCATCTCCTTCTTCGTTGCGGGTAAGCCTACGCCCGAGGCACGCACTCTCCCAGTGATGAGATCCGGTCCCGACCTGATATTCATTGGTAGGGTCTGGTCCTGACCAGCCAGGTCTCTCAGTGATGAGGTCTGACTGCGACCTAACACTCGTTATTGAGATCTAGTCCCGATCTGACGCCCATTGGTGAAATCTGGCCCCGATCCGACACCCATTGGTAAGATCTGGCCCCCATCTGACACCCATTGGTAAGATCTGGCCCGTATCTGACACCCACTGGTGAGATCTGGCCCCGACCTGGCACTGGTGAGATCTGGCCCCGGTCTGACACGCACTGGTAAGATCTAGCCGCTGTCCGACACCCACTGGTGAGATCTGGCCCTGACCTGACATCCAAGTGGTGAGATCTGGTTGGCACCCGACTTGGCACTCTGGTGAGATCTGGCCCCGACCTGACACTGGTGAGATCTGACCCCGGTCTGACACCCATTGATAAGGCCTGGCCCCGACTTGACACGACATCCACTGGTGGGATCTGGCCCCGATCTGACATCCATTGGTAAGATCTGGCTCAGATCTGACACCCAGTGACAAGATTGGCCCCGATCTGGCACCTAATGGTGAGAATTGGATCCTGAAACGCTAATAATTTTATTCAGTAATACAAGGGTGTATTTTTTGCAACAAAGCTTGCCATACCATGTCATCGCATGTGATTTCGTAATGCAACTGTGGTACGTCTGTATATTATACGACTAACGACCGACTACTTGGCCCACCTTTGTGCCATACACCGTATCATTGGGATGCCTTGCACGGTTTTGACATTTTTTTTCGTCAGCGTTCGAGTTTGGCGTCCTGAAGGCGATGGTAGGCATTCGTCAGATGTTGTCGCTGATCTGGACTCGTGAGGCAGGCGTCAAGGAGGCTGTTGTGGACGCCTACAAGCAGCTGTACGTCCCCACTGAGGGCAACGAGAGGTGAGGCCGGACCCTGCTCAAGACAGTCTGACACAGTGTCTCTCCGCAGCCATCACCTTGTCTGCGTCCGCGGCTGTCTAGGGCGGTACGGTATTTGGCCAGTCTCCGAGGAAGCGTAGCTTGGTGGGCCGCGATGTGCTGTGGAGAAAATGCACATCGGGCGCCGGTAGGCGGTAATGCGTTGGCTGTACCAAGAGTGGGCTTGTGGTGGTGGACGACTACGATGACTGTATCGGTCTTTGTCGGGATATCCTGACTGTATCGACAGCAGATCTCTGGTGCTGGACGGCCGTGGTGTATTGGGTGTATCGGCAGTGGACCCCTGGTGGCGGACGGGACCGACCGAGGCCGCCGCCGGCTGCAGTGTGGCCCGTGGCTGCGGTGTGGCCTGCGGTTGATGCCGCCCGGCTGTGTGCCGCAGGTTCCGGGCCTCTCAGGTGGTGACCAATTTGTCGGCGCTGTGCGAGGGCGCCTCGCTGTCGGACCTGGCCTCGCTGGAGGAGCTGGTCGTCCAGCTGATGGGCTCGGGCCACCTGGGGCCCGCCTGCGTCCAGCTGCTCTGGGAACGGTTCACTGCCGGCGGCGGCGGCGGCGGCGACGGCTCGCGACGAGCCGCCCTGCTCCTCATCGGCATGGTGGCGGGGTGAGGTGGCCGCACCGGCGGCAACGGCTGCCGGCCTGTGAAGGGCCGACAACGGGAGGGAGATCAAAGAACCTGGCAGAAGCATGAGATTCGGCGGGATGCGATACACTGTCGGGTAATGTGTTGCGCGTGCTGTTTCGTTGTCTCTGCCCCCGGCGTGGACATTGCAGCTCGTTTCCGTGTTTTCGATCGGACAGCGATGATGCGTCGGTGGTGAGTGTAACCCTGCCTGCGGTCCTGCGCCAGGGCCGAGCCCAGCGTGGTCGGCAGTAATCTGGACGTGCTGGTGGAGCATGGCCTGCGAGGCGACGCCGGCCAAGGTCCTGCTGACTTCCGCACCGTGCAGAGCGTCTGCGCCGCCCTGCTCAAGCTGGCGCCCAAGAAGCCACGATCGGACGACCATCAGCCACCCAGCAGGTCAGTCGGCCGCTGACCGTGCGATGTTGGGAAGGGGAGGACCGTATGGACGCCAGTCGGCCGTTGACAGCGCCGTGCTGGGGAGAGGACCGCGTGGACATCAGTCGGCCTCTGACGTTGCTGTGCTGGGAGGGGATGACCGTATGGGCGTGAGTCGGCTGCTGACTGCCGTGCTGGGGGGAGGACCGCATGGACATCAGTCGGTCTCTGACGTTGCTGTGTTGGGGGGGGGGAGATGACCGTGTGGACATCGGTCGGCTTCTGACGGTGCCGTGGTGGGAGGGAGAGGATCGTGAGGGCGTCGTTTTGCACTGGTATGTAAACGAATCCTGGTTTAGTACATGGTTGGCTGACGCCGTTCTTATTTACACGGCTGGATGCTGCTTTTGTCCATAGACGGTTTGTAATCAGGTTTTAGGTTCATTCTTTATAACGTAGACTTTTTGGGTGCCAGGCATGACAAGTTGTCCACGTAAACTCTACAGATGATTTTTAATGACAATGCTTCTGTTTTCTGCGCAAGTACCTCGCTGCTGTCACCGCACTCGCACTGCACTTGACACATGACGGAGACCATCACCAGAGGCGTTCAGTCCGGTAGTGAGCGTAGTTAGGCTGGAACTGGCTAGCCTTAAATACCCTGTGCGAAAGGACATAAATACCTCTCCAACCATTCAGATTTTATCACAGCCGGAAGGAAGTCATGCAATGTCCCATAGTTCATCAGCCGGTCAGTGGCCGTGGTGTCGCCTTGCGGCTCCGAGATTTGACTGATGTGAAAGTGCAGGGGTTTGTGCTGTTGGGAGTTATTTTGGGTTCTGCCCAAAACCGTATCTTTTCATATAGACGTTGGGGCGGAAGGGATGAGAGGGGCAGTGACACTCTCTGTCGTATTTTTAACATTAGGCGTGTGACGGCTTGAAAATGGTAGTCATAAAATCTGACCCCCACACAGACACACAAACAGACCTTGGCACTTGCCCTTGGGTTTCCTACACCTGTTTTACAAATACATTACAATACATACATACATAACATACATACATACATACATACATGCATGCATACATACATACGCATACAGTACAATACATACATACCGTTAGAGCTGAGTTTTGGAATCACTGTTTTAGTCGTGAAAGTTAATCACTGATACTGAGTATTGTTGGTGTACAAGCCGTAGGTCTCTGAGTTGAGCTGTTCTCTGTGGTTGATGTGCGGTTGATGGCAACATGAACTACAGCTGCTCTTCCCTTGAACGAATGTTGTTTTTTTCTATCGGCAGGCTGAGTGTGGACCACCAGCTGTTTACGCTGCTCTCGGACATATTGGTTCAGGGCTTGCCGAAAGCCGAGGACGTCCACTACTCGCCCATGGCTCAGTCGGCTCTGGACGTCATCTACCAGGTTATCGCGGCCCACCGGAGGTTCCCAGCTCCCGCTGTTGGACTCGCTAAACTGGGCGGATGGGTGTCATGGGGCCCGTCGAGACGTTCAACATCCTTCTGCCGGAAGTTCCCGGGCTGATTATTCTGAGTCGCCAGATGCCGACATTAGCTTCCTTCGGAGGACAGTATTGTATTTCAGTGAGATAGGGGTCATTGGACATGGGCTGAGGAAAGTAGGGATCATGTTTGTGCTTGCCGTTCGCGCACAGATCGCTGGTGCAGCATTGTAGCTGCACTGCCGCTCTTCGTTATTTGGGGACATTGACTAGCCACTCCGCGGACTTTTATAACTTCGGTGGGCAGTGTAGCGTCTTTGTGTCAACTGGTGCTGAAGGCGACGGTGATGTTCCGACGGTACGTGGATGTGTGTGTACGTACGTATGTGCGCGTGCGCGTCTGTGCGCGTGTGTGTATGCGTGCGTGCGTGCGTGTGTGCGTGCGCCACTAGCTGTGGGTTAGCCTGTACTGACAGTGACAGTGTTCCGACGGTACGTGCGTGCGTGTCGTCAGCTGTGCGTTGGCCCGTGCTGGCGGTGATGTTGACGGTGACGGTGCGTGCGTGTTTGTCGTCAGCTGTGCGTTGGCCGGTGCTGGTGGTGACAGTGACGGTGACGGTACGCTTGCGTCTGCCGCCAGCTATCGGAGCAGCCCGACGCCATCGTGGAGCCGCTGCTGCGCCGTCTGCACGCGGCCGCTCAGGGCGCCGTCAGCAGTCAGCTGGCCCGCTGGCTAGCTGTCCTAGGACACACCGCCATATGCCAGCTGATCCACCTGGACGTCCACGTCTTCACCGAACTGAAGCGGCGCAACCGGCTGCGAGAGGAGCTGGGCGGCCGCGGTGGCGGCGGCCGCAGCGGCAGCTCCCAGGAGGCACCCAGCTCGGCCAGCAGCACGCCGGCTCAGCGGCGCAGGGTGAGACGGCCCGGCCTGTTCGGATGTGACGGCTCGGTCCGAGTGTGACGGCTCTGTCGGGATGTGACGGTTCTGTCTGGGTGTGACGGTTTGGTCTGGGTGTGACGGTTTGGTCCGGGTGTGACGGCTCGGTCCGGGTGTGACGGTTCTGTCAGGGTGTGACGGCTCGGTCCGGGTGTGACGGTTTGGTCCGGGCGTGACGGCTCGGTCCGGGTGTGACGGCTCGGTCCGGGTGTGACGGTTTGGTCCGGGCGTGACGGTTTGGTCCGGGTGTGACGGTTCTGTCCGGGTGTGACGGTTTGGTCTGGGTGTGACGGTTTGGTCCGGGTGTGACGGCTCGGTCCGGGTGTGACGGTTTGGTCCGGGCATGGCGGTTTGGTCCGGGTGTGACGGCTCGGTCCGGGTGTGACGGCTCGGTCCTGGCAGCCGGCAGACGGCCTCGTCTGACGCCGTCTGATGCCGTTTTCTGTTGTACCGTCCCCGTGTGGCCGGATCAATTAGGCGAGACTCGGGGAGTTTGCTGCAGTAGTAATCGAGTAGTACTGGTGCTGGAAAGGTTCGGAGCCTGGGGGAGAGCTTGGCCGTGCTTGGGCTTTTAAAAATTGCTGGAGAATTACTGGAGATTCCGTGCGTGACGATATTCGTTTTTTGTGTTTCGTGGCATCGTCACGGTTACCTGAGTACGGAACTGCACTGTATGCGGGAAACTCCTTTTCTATTATCCTGAGGCTCTCTTCGCATTCTCGACCACGGGCGAGGAATGGCCGTGTGCCATGGCCATGTGATGCTCTGATCCATCACGTTTGCACAGCACTGGAGATTCGAGCCCGGAAACGTTGGGAGGTGCCTGTGAGCGATCGTGTTGGTTGAGGACAGCGATTGTCTGCCGATGGCCGCAGTGTTCGGTATGTGTCGTGCAGCGATCCCAGGACGGCGACGAAGACGAGGAGCTGATGGGCGCCGCCGCCGACGACGCCGAGGCCGAGTTGATCAACAACCTCTGCGAGAATCACGTGGTGTGCGGCGACGGCCTGCTCGCCGCCTACCTGTGAGAAGCGGTGCCGCGGTCTCGTCGCCTCACGCTCTGGGCGGCCTCGTCACTGGCTCAGTCCTTGTCGTCTAGGAGTGCAGGGCTGGTATAACCCGGGATGACACGACCACTGGTGCCCACTATCTGCCCGCGGTCCCGCTTCAGATGAATTGTGCTTACCTCGCCGAACACACTTCTTACTGCGCGGGCACTTTGCATGGCATGAAACATGTTTTGGTCCTAGGTGTCATGACTAATGCGACCCCATTTTTACCTTTGTTATTTTATGTCGTAAATCTGTTTGTGGTTGAGTTTTGCATAACGGAACTTATGCTGACATTTAATTAGGAAGTATTCGTGTTGATCGGTGATCCATGTGATGGCTCCCTCCAAGAAAGGAGTTAGGAGTGTCGTGACGTTCGTGCAGTTAGTTTTAAGGGGATGCTCCACCTGTACCTTCTTGTTCGTCCTCTTCAGCTGTCTTATTTTCAGTTGTTTTGGCTTCCTGATTGAGTGCAGGCCAATAAACGTGTGTGGAACGTTTGCGTTGTGTCGTATGAGCGGGAGACTACAGAATTTAGTTTTTAGTTAATTGCATTTTTGTGCTGCGGTGGATTTTTCAGAAAAAGGGGCTGCTAAAGACGTAATCAGCGACATTTTTTAGACTGCATAAATGTGTATCTGAAAAGGTGGAATGTTCCCTTTAAAACCAGTTGTCTCCTTGTCTGACTAGTGGAGCGTGTTGGTGGTTACCAGGCAAGGGTCGTCTGGTTCCTGTCGAATGGATCTGACTGCTGCTGTGGTCTTCCATAGCTGTACAGGGCCGTGTTTCCGTTCTGATCCTTTGCAGTGGTACAACGTGTTCCGTCCTCTCTTGGTCATCCGGTCTGACATCACCACTTTCAGCCATTTACAACCCTGCTGCCCAGCTCCGCCTGTCCCCAGAGACCTTGTTCTGCGGCATTGTCTGCCCTGTGACCGTGTTCTGCAGTGCCTTCTGTCATCTGGCCCACTCTACAGTGATGTTTGTCCTCCGGCCCTGTTCTGCAGTGTGATTAGGTGTAGTATCGTCTGTCCCCCGGCCCTGTACAGCGTAGTCGGACTGTTGTACCGTGTGATAAGATGTAGTGACGTCTGTCGTCCGGCCTTGTACAGTATCGTCCGACCTCTGACCGTGTACCGTGTACCGTGTGATGAAATGTAGTGTCGTCTGTCCCCCGGCCCTGTACAGCGTGGTCTGACCTCTGACTCTGTTGTACCTTGTGATGAGATATAGTGACGATTGCCCTCCGGCCCTGTACAGTGTCGTCTGACCTCTGACCCTGTCTTGTCTGACCCTGTTCAGGCCAGTGCTGGTGGAGATCAACAGCAGTCCGGACCGGTACCGCCACAGGCAGCTGCGAGCTGCCGCCGCCCTCGCGCTCTCCAAGTTCATGCTGGTGTCGTCGGTGGTGTGTGAGGAGCAGCTGCAGGTCAGTGCGGGGTTCGGCGTGGTCCGAACGGTCAGGTCCCTACACCACTGCAAACTTTCCTGTGGCTACTCAACTCGGTTCGCATGGCTGCTTCCTTTGTTGGTTCCGTCATGCTCAGACGGCTCGTGTTGAACTTTGAAAAATTGGTGATAAACACGATAAACTTTTTTCCGAGGGGTATCATTCCCCGGCTTAGAGAATGAGCTCTTCGAAAGACCGCGTGCGAGGGCGTTGCATTCGTTTGCGGGCTGGGTCGGCCACCGTTGACGAGGTGCAGTCGCGGCGTGTCCTGAAGCGGCCGTCTGTGGTCTGCGGCCAGCTGCTGTTCACCGTGCTGGAGCGGTCGCCGGACGACGTGATCCGCTCCAACATCATCGTCGCTCTGGGCGACATGTCGTTCCGCTTCCCCAACCTCATCGAACCTTGGACGCCCAACATATACGCTAGGTAAGGAGATCGTCTGTTTGTCTGTCGATCGTGGACGCCATACGATGGTGATGATTGCGGACATCACTGTGTTATTTCAGTGATTTTACCTTGGTGCGTTTAATTTGGACAGTCGCTCGTGCCATTTCAAAATTCGTCGTCGTTTCGAGTGATTGTGACTAGATGGCAGGGCCCGGCCGGCGGTCGGCCGGTGTGGAGTTTGCAGAAGGCCAGAGCGCCGGACGGGGAGTCTGGTCGAGCCGGGCGACACCGCAGGCAACAGGGCCGCCTCACGGGCCGGCCGCACAGTTAGCGGCGTGAGGGACGTCCTCGGCGATAGGCTTTCCGGCCAGGCGCCAGATGACGGCACAGTCGGAGCCCGAGACCCCGTGACCGGCGGGACCGGTGGCGGAGCAGAGCCTGTCGGCCCGGACTCGGCCGGCGGGGCTGGGCTGGGTGTGCCCCTGGTCTGAGCTGCAGTCGAACTCGCCAGGCTGAGTCGGTGGGTTGGGTGTGCGCCTGGTCTGAACTTCAGTCGAACTCTGCACGCTGGGCCGGCTTGGGCGTGTGCCTGGTCTCAGCTGCAGTCGAATTTGACAGGCCGGGCCGGTTTGGTTGTGTCCCTGGTCTGAGCTGCAGTCGAACTCGGCAGGCTGCGGGACCACTCTGTCCGGGTGAGGAGGACCACGCTGACGGTGCTGACGCAGCTCATCCTGAACGACATGGTGAAGGTGAAGGGCCAGATCTCGGAGGTGGCCGAGCGACTGGTCGACAAGGAGGACAGTCTCCGGGGTAAGATGGGTTCGGTGGGCCTCGCTGACCATCGGCCCTTGTGTGTATGTCTATGTGTCTGGATATGCGTGATATTGTAGAGACCTAGTGGTTGTCTGGCTGACCACGGATCTGTCACTGGCGGAGGCTCGAGAGTGGAAAGAAGTTAACTAAGGCGGCACCAATGGCGCGGAGCTAGCATTTAACGAGTGAAAATAGTACAGACTCAGCGTCGTCATTTACTAGAGGAGAATGCAGACGTCGGTATTTAAGTGGCAATGTTTTCAGCAAACTGGAATGACTAGACGGTGGTGGATCTCGAAGTATCTTTTTGTGGTTTACTTTCTGTCGCTGCGTTGAAACGGAACGCAGCAACAGTACATTGAGCCTTCCAGGACTTTGATGGAACCATAAGTATGTATAGCCGTGCCTCTTGCATTAACGCGCTGTACCTGCATTGCATATCGTTTGCGGCCGTTAACACTGCGGATCGCGAAAGCAGGTGCAGACCACTGGTTCGTGACAACAGAATTGATGTTGGCACGTTATTGTTTTCGTGGCGTCCTACAGGAATGGCCAAGGTGTTCTTCAGTGAGCTGGCACACAAGGGAAACGCGCTGTACAACGTGATGCCGGACATCGTGTCCCGCCTGTCGGACCCTGCCGCGGGCCTGCCGGAGGACGACTTCCACACCGTGCTGCAGTGAGTGTCGCCCGAGACCGGCTGCCGCCCAGCGTCTTTGAACCGACCGCCGGCGCGACGCGAACGGATGGGGCGCCGCAGCGCAGTCAGTGACGGCACCAGGCCCGCCGTTTTCCGTGTGATTCCGTCTCTGTGGTATGTGTGTAGTACGCAAGCTGTAGTCGTGTTTTTTTTAGCTTGACACAGCTCTGGATCATAGGCATACGCAGTCTTGTTCGCTGAGGTAGCATGATCTCGGTGTCATCTATCCTGCTCCGTGAGTTGGAATTCGAACTGAACTCACATGGGAATCGACCTGATATGGAGCCAAGAGTGATACCAAGCCACGTCTTGTTTGGCATTACCATTCAGTTCATGCAGGACTGGTGTGAGCGCCGTCGGCTTTGTTTCCCGAAGTGCGCTGGCCGACGTCCGGGGGCGTTTCTGGAGGGCCGGCCGATCGGCTGATGTGGCTTCGACCGATACGGACGGCCTGTAGTCTGGTCTGTGTGTTGCGCGTCCTGCCACCACTTACAGTCTGCCGTTGGCCGTCAGGTTCGTGTTGGGCCTGATCCAAAAGGACCGCCAGCTGGAGTCGCTGGTGGAGAAATTGTGCCACCGGCTGCGGGCGGCGCCAGGTCCCCGCCAGTGGCGCGACCTGGCCTTCTGTCTCTCACTGCTCAACATCAGGTACAGGACCAACACCCGGCCCTCTGTCCCCGCTCAACATCAGGTACAGGACCGACACCCGGCCCTCTGTCCCTGCTCAACATCAGGTACAGGATCGAGACCTGGCCTGTCTGTCCCTGCTCAACATCAGGTACAGGACCAACACCTGGCCAACAGACCTGGCCCTTCCTGCTCAGCAGCAGGTACAGGACCGACACCTGGTCCTCTGTCCCTGCTGAACATCGGGTACAGGACCGAAATCTTGTGTTCCCTCTGACCCTGCTCAACATCAGGTACAAAACCAACAGTTGGGTCTTGTTATTTTCGCATGCGAAAGAGAGGCCTGGGTCGACCAGTGATGACCTCCATCGTCAGGTGTAATTTATGTGTTCAGTTGCGAAAACTGATTCATGAACAGTGCTCAGGGCGGGGACAGTGAAAAGTTTGAAGTATTTATCCGACAATGGTTGTATCTGGTTTGAAGCATTTGTTGCTGCGTGATAATGCTGCGTAACGTAACCATTGCTGTCGGTTGCTCCATCTGTGTAATCATGAGATAGTATAACTGTGGGCCGCCTAGCAAATCCAGTCGGTTGGTAAGCAAGTCATTTTATCTGCAGTGACCGCTGTGTGAAGAAGCTTTTGGAAAACTTCTCGTGCTTTGCCGAAAAGCTTCACGAAAAGGATGTTTACGACTGCTTCACCAAAATAGCGAGTGGCGCCAAGAAAACGGTAAGTGCTTTAGATACGGGCGTACAATTTTGTTGCGTCGTTAGTCTGCCTCGGAAGCTGTCATCTGGAATTTGTTGGTTTCTGCTGTTTTGATCGACTTATGATGTCGGACTCTGGCTGGATGACAAGAAATAACTGGTCTAGGTGCACAGCTCGAACCCACCGAATATGAATGTTTTTGTCGGCAAACATCCCAAGTGTATGACGGTCCAATCAGTGGAATGGTGCGACCACGGGCGGCCTGACAGACGCGGACGATGAACCATCGACACAGACCGAGACTGCACTGCAGATCTAGATAATCTGGGCGGCGGAGCCGGCCGTTCCCAGCCCCGTCCCCTCCAGCTGGGCGTGCGGTCTGAGTTGCGGCCGCCTCGTTCCAGGCCAAGTCGAACGAGGCCCGCGCGGCGGCCGAGGAACTGGAGACGCGGCTCCAGGAGGCGCACCAGAAGGCGGTCGAGGACGACAAGACGTCGAGCGGCGCCGTGCGTGCCGGCAGGCGGCAGGCGGCCGCCGGCGACGGCGCACCACGTGAGTACCGATCCCCTCAGCTGTCGGCTGGTCATTGGAACGCCTCGTCGGAGGTGGACGAACTGATCACTGTCATCTGTTCACCGGCTAGTGGCAGGCTGACAAACTGGCTACTGTCAGCTGTTTACCGGCTAGTGAGCCTACAAAACAAAAGCTAGTAGGCTTACAAACCGACCACTGCCAGCTGTTCACTGACTGATGAGAGGCTAACAGACTGGCCACTGTCAGCTGTTCACTGACTGGTGGGAGGCCGACAAACTAACCACGGTCAGCTGTTTACCGATACCTGTACTTTTCCGAAGTCTTGACGGAGTGTGACGATTGCGGCGCTGTGCTGATCAGGCGTTTGCCGTTGGTAATTCCGTCCAGCGGGGGGGCGGACCGTGACCGTTGTTATGTATGTCCGCAGGCGTGTGCAACACCAGGGAGGGCACAGTAGACCTGACGCCGCGCCGCTCAGCAATGAGCGCGCACCGACAGCGTGCACCCCGCCGGTCCGCCAGCTCCGACTCTGACTCTGACTCTGACCCCGAGGATGGCTCCGGCGCGGACCGTGAGTCCGGTCCGAACACGAAGGACTCCGAGGAAGAGTCCGGCCCGGACCGTGAGTCCGGTGTTGACACGAAGGAGGACGCCGGCTCGGGAGGCGAGGCCGGGCCGCCGGGGGAGAGGGAGCAGCAGGCGCGTGCCGCCGGGCGCCGCCAGCGGAGCACGCGCCGCCGCCGCTGACCGTCCCGCTGCTCCGCCACCCTGGTCACTGTCAGCCGCTCTCGGCCGCGGCGACACCGTCTCTCTCGCGGAGCAGCGCCTCTGCTGGCGTGTCAGCAGCAGAACTGAAGCACGGCGTTTGGGCGTTCCACGGCAAGCGCGGCGAGTTTCTTCTTGGGATCTGTATTCGTCCCGGCTCGCATTTGTCACACTGGTTTCTTTGCCGTTGGATCGTACCTGTTTTCGTTACAGACTGGCTTCATGTGGCATTGTGGCAGTAGTCGTAGTGAACTATGGTAATCAATGCTTAATACAATCGTCCATTACCATATGTGTATTTTAGGGAAGCATCCGCGTACTGAGTTCACTGACTGCGGTCAGGGTAAGAGTTAGGCCAAATAAAGATGGACAACTCGACTAGTCCGACTGGGTCGCTAGATTACTATACATACATATATATATATATATATATATATATATATATATATATATATATATAATATGAGAACTTAGGCAGCAGGTTGTTGGATACGCAGGTTTCGTTGAAAACAACAGCGTATTCGGCGTTGGTTATCTTTTTTTTGGGTGCGTTCAAGTTTTCGGATTGGATTCTTCGCTTCATTGGTGTGCTCGTTTGGAATGGTGCTTAGGGTCATTATAATTAAGAAACATGATTACGTCATTCATTCTATATCGTTATTCATATTAATATCAACGTGTCTTATCCTAGGACAGCGAAGAATATAATTCAAAAACTTGAACGCAGCCAAAAAAAGATAATCAACGCCCAATACGCTGTTGTTTTCGACGAATCTTGCACAGAGATATATATATATATATATATATATATATATATATATATATATATATATATGTGTGTGTGTGTGTGTGTGTGTGTGTGTGTGTGTGTCTGTGTGGAACATGAAGGGCTCCGTGTTCGTTGGAGTTGTTGAGTTGGTTTTATCAGTTTATCAGATCAGCATTTACCCGTTGAGTTGAGAGGAGCTGGAGCCCGAATAAATATAGGCCGAGAGCTATATATAAGTTATATATATGTGCTATATTGTATATATATATATACAATATATATAGCTATATGTGATATATATTATATATATACAGCACGCTAACATACGTAGGCGTCGTGGCGAGGTGGGGCATACGATACGAACAAAGTGGAGTGCAGTCATTGGGGTTGTGCCTGCCAAAAAACAGCGATGTTGCGGCGGACCGTGCCTGGAACTGTACGTAAATGAACTTTGACTCATCTCGCCGGTGGATGGTCGGTGGTGGTGGAGCCGGTACTGGGACAAACAGCATCTCGGCCCAGTGGCCTGCACGCTGAGAGTAACACGGACTGGTTGAAGGCAAAAACCGCCACCGTGACCAAAAAGATAGCCTTACAGCAGAATGCGGCCTGTGGCAGACGCTGGGTTGCAGGCGTAGTTCAAGAACGGGCCCAGCAGATGACCAGAGATTGCACTCAGCCGTGATGGAACGGTCATGTGAACTTGTGCTGTGCGACGAAGATTATCTAGCGTCATTTCGTCCGGTGTCGTGGGCTGATACATATTTGGTCTCGCTTAAGCAATGGGATTAGGCCCTGCGGAGCAAGTTCGGCTTAGCATGAACGTGATCCAAACGGTATCGTCTGTAGCAAGTGTTGGCTAAATTCGTAAAACGTGAAGCTGAGAGGGTGTTCGAGAGAAGGCCGCTGCGGAAGACTTGCTAGATCCGATTACTGCGCCGTGAGCGACGCGGCCGAGCGCTGCTGACTTCGCTAGTGGCGAGTCCTTGCGAGTGGCGGGTCCCAATGCCAGCTGGCTTACTGGTAGTGCATATGTAACTATGTCCCAGCGACGACACTGTTCTGGATTTGCTCAAACAAATAAGTTATCCTGTTCGTTAATGTCCTTTCATTCTTGACTGCGATTTTCCATTTCCATGTCTTTTGAGTTGATTGTCCGCTCTGACACCCTGGCACAAATTGTATTACGAGACACTGCCGTCGGCAGGGCCGACTGCCGGATGTGCACGGGTCCACGATGGCGACACGCCGAAATCAGACGACCTGGTGGCTGCGGCCTGTTGATCAGTCGGCCAGGCAGAGTATGTCGTCGTCTCGGAGCCCTCGCGAGTCCCGGCACGCCCGGGGGGCGATCTGACACAGTGCTCGTGCGTGCGTCACTCATGTAGGCTTATCTTTGTTTATGATATCACCCGGATGTACCAAACAGCAATATTTCGGAACGTTTGTGCGCACAGCTGCTGGAGCTTTCACAGAGCGATGGCGCATTCCCAACTCTGGAATTCATCACGTTAACAGATCTTCCTAAGAACCTGCCCTCTCATGCCAGTGCAGTGACAAGATGAGGTCATGACTGATGGCGTCCCAAAGCTGTTGAGCTTCCTGGTAACTCTTTTCACGACCCTCTGTCCTAATACGAACTACGAGCAGTCCGGGGCTAAAACAAATGCAAATCGCGCTAGACACCTGGATTGCTTCAACATGACGCACTGGTGTGTATATAGCGTTTATTATGGGTGACTAGTGTTCACATTTCGAAAAGTACGTGGCATAGCAGCTGGTGGCAAACACAGCAAAAAAAAATAGTGCTGACGCTTGTCTACTCTCAATTCACGTAACAGACAACGTCAAATAACAGTGCGAGCGACAAACACGACGGCATTTCAAACACAAATGCATCTAAATCAATCGTTAAAAACTGCCGCATTTCACGCGCACCCACGCCAAAACCGCCGTACTGCGCAACGAGTATCCATGGTACCAGCAACACCAAACACCTATTGCCTTTATTGGAGTTCTGCGGCTCACAGCCCGAGCGTGATTCATTCTACGACACATACACTGAGAAACAGCTCTGGAACATGCGAACTATCTCTGAATTTGAGAACGACCTCTGGTACTGCGAATTAGCCGTTATTAAGCATTATACTGGATATTCGCAAGAAAAGAAAAACTTGTAAGTTTGTTGAACACGTCGTGGTGTAATCGAATACATGAAGTTATCAGCCTTAAATCCATCGACCATACACATGTCGTGGCCCATAAAAACACCGTCGCATGTAAAAACTCGGAATCGATCGCAATGTTCGCAGACGTCGCAAACCGTAAATCCTAGTCCCAACAACGGGGAGAAAACGAAAACAGCGAGCCGCCACTGAGCATCCGCATGGAACTGCCTTGCTCTGCGGACCCAGCGATTTCCTACCACCACGGACCGTGGTGCTAAACAGCATGCCCAGCCAGGGGACTAGCGAGCTAGCACAGCCTCTGGCACTTATTCTCGTCATCCGTACCAATAAAACAGACCTCAAAAGTGGACATTCGTCCGAGTGTGCTTCGCGGTGGCACTCCGCAACTCATAACACGTTCGCTGCCAACAGATCTACAAGAAACAGCCCCTCAACGACATGGAGAACCCCAGAGAATGCCTTGTTCCTCAGTCTTACCATGAGGGATGGACGGTTTCAGATGTACCAAGTGTTGCCAGTTGGTGCCAGTTCGCACTGTCGGACTTGCGGCGGTCCGGCTTCATCTCCTGAACAATCGATCAGGTCTTGAGGAACTGGATCGGACGGGATGCCCATTCAGCGGCGACTCGGCTGACTGACAACTCCGAGCCATTGCCACGCTGCTAAACGCCACGCCTCAGAGCACACAGAGAGCTACAAAAAAACAATGGCAATAATAAAAACTGACCGGACTTGGCCACATCCGATAAAGTAATTCGCTCACCGGTGTGAGAGCACATAAGAATGAGAATGTCGCAGAGCGTGTCCCAAGGTCAGTTCCGTGGCGCTGGCTGCTGAGCCGGCAGCGTCAGGGGCCAGTCAGGGCTAGCGGCCGAGCCGGCAGTGTCAGGAGTCGATCAGGGCTTACGGCCGAGCTGGCGGCGTCAGGAGCCGGCCAGAACTAGCGGCCGAGCTGGCAGCGTCAGAAACCGGTCAGGGTTAGCGGCCGAGCTGGCGCCGTCAGGAACCGGTCAGGGTTAGCGGCCGAGCTGGCGCCGTCAGGAGCGAACCGCCTCGCGTCGGGCCCGCCGGCTGGCCTGCAGGTAGAGCCGCCGGTACAGCTGCTCCATGTTCTGATAGTAGGCCTTGCGCTGGTCCCAGACGGGCGCGCAGACGTCGGCCGGGTCCAGCCACGGCCGGCTGACCGATCCGCTGGTGGCGGCGAGGGAGGACAGATACAGTCAGCCGGACCCACAGACAAACCTACTGCTCCTGACTGCCTCACGCACACTCCAACACCCCTTCCCACTCAACTCACGACACTCCAATGCTCGTGGGGAGCATCCACCAACTAATGGCGTACATGGAAAAACGTCCCTCACAAGCATGCAGTTTGCACGGTTGCAGAATCATGATGCGAACGTCCTGTATGCGGCTAAAACCACAGCAACACGGCGGCATGGCTTGATGCCTTGATCCTCGCTACTCACCTGTCTTCTGAGTTCGAGTCAGAGTCCACTGTCAACTTCTTGTCATAAGCAGACCGCCAGTCCGACTTCACCTGAAAAACGCGCAGAAAGACCCTCAGCTGACACGACACGACGCTGTTGATCCACGAATGACAATATCCAGGTCCGCGCCGGCCGATGCCTGCGCGCACGTGTGCAGCAGAAGACGGTGCGGCCGGCCCCGACCGCTCTCACCGGCCAGTAGCAGTGGCAGCAGTCCAGGTGGTGGTGGCCCGGGTAGTTACGGCCGAAGTAGCGCCGGTACGCCTCGCACACGGCGCAGTGGTGGTGCGTGGCGTAGGCGCAGCAGCGGTGGCACCAGTCTGCCGGCACGACGAACCCCGTCAGGCCGCGGCGAACGGCTGCAGCGGACACAACACTGCCCGCATACGGCCACCGAACAGCGACCCAACACATTTCCCATCCAGAAAACACTAGGATGGAAGTGAACGATCTTCACGATACCGTGTACTCTCGGAGCACGCATGCCTCGCTAACCGCTCAACCCAGCGTCTGATATCAAATACTACCATGAATTCCGGAAGCTCACGCTCCAAACCCATCAAAAGTACTTTTTTTTGTCGTTAACGCGCTATCAAAACTAAAAATAGTCTTTTTGATTTCCTATCATTCCAACTTAGTCTTACCATATCTATACATAGCATTCTCTGCGAACCCCTCTACACTCCCAGAAAGCCACCGGAAGTTCCGCGTATGTTTCAGGTGTCTGGCCTACGGCCCTTGTGAAACAGCAAAGTATATTTGGGTGATATGATCCGTTTCCATCCATACGTTTCTTCGTAACTTCCAATCGGTTAATAGGTTGGCAGGAGTGTTATAGCATAATTTACCGACATTATACATACTGCATACATATACATCATATACATGACATCATTCACCCGTTTACACGTCATCCCCCCGGCCCGCGCTGTCAGGGTCGATATCTCAGGGCAGCTCGCTGTGGACAGGGGGTCAATAACCTGTCGGCAGCTGGTTGTGGACCTAAAGCCACCCCCTCTCCCCCCGGCCAGCTCTGTCCAGGCCAGTCACCTGACGGCAGCTGACTGAGGACCAGAGGCCACCCCCGGCCAGTCCTGACCCAGTAATCTGACCGCGGCTGGCTGTGAACCTGACGTCATCCCCCCGGGTCAGTCACATGTCGGCCGCTGACTGAGGACCTAAAGTCATCCCCGTCCCCCCGGCCAGTCCTGACCCAGTAATCTGACCGCGGCTGGCTGTGAACCTGACGTCATCCCTCCGGGTCAGTCACATGTCGGCCGCTGACTGAAGACCTAAAGTCATCCCCGTTCCCCCGGCCAGTCCTGACCCAGTAATCTGACCGCGGCTGGCTGTGAAGCTGACGTCATCCCCCCGGGTCAGTCACATGTCGGCCGCTGACTGAGGACCTAAAGTCGTCCCCGTCCCTCCGGCCAGCTCTGTCCGGGTCAGTCGCCTGACGGCAGCTGACTGTGAACCTGAAGTTACCCCTCCACCCCTTCCCCCGGCCAGTCCTGTCCGGGTCAGTCACCTGACGACGGCTGGCTGTGGACCTGACGGACCGCGGTCGGCCTCTCCAGTGAGCGGGAGCGCGGCCGGCCGGTGCCGGCGGCGCGTGGCGCCCGCTCGGCGCTGGCGCTGCGCGGCCGGTCGGCGCAGGCGCAGTGGCAGTGTCGGCCGCGGCCCGTGCCAGCCAGCGCGCCCAGACTGCGCGACCGCAGCCGCGGCGGCCGTCCGGACGGCGCGCCCGGCTGCCGGCCCAGGAGAGCGGCATCAGCGCGCCGCCAGACGAACGGCGGCCGCCCGTCCGCCTGGGAGGCGAGCCGCGTCAGTCACCAGACCACTCACAGCCAGCCAGGGGAGCGGAGCGGCCGCCGCACGATTCACACGGCCAGCCAGGTGAGCGGAGCAGCCGCAACACGGCTCACAGCCAGCCAGGGGAGCGGAGCGGCCGCAACACGACTCACATCCAGCCAGGTGAGCGGAGCGGCCGCAACACGGCTCACAGCCAGCCAGGTGAACAGAGCGCCCGCCGCACTACTCATACGGCCAGCCAGGTGAGCGGAGCGGCCGCCGCACGACTCACACGGCCAGCCAGGTGAACAGAGCGGCCGCAACACGACTCACACGGCCAGCCAGGTGAACAGAGCGGCCGCCGCACGACTCACACGGCCAGCCAGGTGAACAGAGCGGCCGCAACACGACTCACACACAGCCAGCCAGGTGGACAGAGCGGCCGCCGCACGACTCACACGGCCAGCCAGGTGAACAGAGCGGCCGCAACACGACTCACACACAGCCAGCCAGGTGGACAGAGCGGCCGCCGCACGACTCACACGGCCAGCCAGGTGGACAGAGCGGCCGCAACACGACTCACAGCCAGCCAGCCAGGTGGACAGAGCGGCCGCCGCACGACTCACACGGCCAGCCAGGTGAACAGAGCGGCCGCAACACGACTCACACACAGCCAGCCAGGTGGACAGAGCGGCCGCCGCACGACTCACACGGCCAGCCAGGTGAGCGGAGCGGCCGCAACACGGCTCACAGCCAGCCAGGGGAGCGGAGCGCCCGCAACACGACTCACACACAGCCAGCCAGGTGAACAGAGCGGCCGCAACACGACTCACACACAGCCAGCCAGGTGGACAGAGCGGCCGCAACACGACTCACAGCCAGCCAGGTGAGCGGTGCGGCCGCAACACGACTCACAGCCAGCCAGGTGGACAGAGCGGCCGCAACACGATTCACACGGCCAGCCAGGTGAGCGGAGCGGCCGCAACACGGCTCACAACCAGCCAGGGGAGCGGAGCGGCCGCAACACGACTCACAGCCAGCCAGGTGAGCGGAGCGGCCGCAACACGACTCACACGGCCAGCCAGGTGAACGGAGCGGCCGCAACACGACTCACAGCCAGCCAGGGGAGCGGAGCGGCCACAACACGACTCACACGGCCAGCCGGACGAACAGAGCGGCCGCCACACGACTCACACAATCTGGTGAACAGAGCCACCGCAACAACACACAACCAGCCGGGAGAGCAGTGCAGCCGTTACAAGATACACCCACACAGCCAGGTAAGCAGAGCGATCGTTACACGACACACACAAATCCAGGTGAACTGAGCAACCCTTATGCCACACACACAGAGCCAGGTGAACAGAGCGACCGTCACACTACACACCTTGGCAGGTGAATAGAGCACCAGTTATCGACAAACTCACAAAAACAGATGAACAGTGACTGTTACGAGACACGCGCATAGC
Source organism: Capitulum mitella (assembly GCA_030062745.1). Taxonomy (NCBI): domain Eukaryota; kingdom Metazoa; phylum Arthropoda; class Thecostraca; order Pollicipedomorpha; family Pollicipedidae; genus Capitulum; species Capitulum mitella. The sequence goes on from CP099839.1 coordinate 20,098,696, forward strand.
TCGCCGAACGGATCGGACGGCAGGGATCGGCGCTATTCAGCAGGCAATACGATGCACATAGCGATGCCGATGCTCTGGGCCTCTCTCCATAACACTTGAGCAAATATTCCGCGTTATATTACAGTCTATCACATATGCCGTTTTCTTTGTCTGTTCTACTGGTGTATGGGCTCAACATCGAAAACAGTGCATTAAACTTAAAAACGTTTAAGGAATATTTATACATATATACATACATATATATGTATATCACAGTACAGAAATGTGAAGAATTAGTACCGTCTACAACGCAAAATTTTGCCAACGACGAGGCAGAAGAAAACGTTTCCCTCATCCAGCTCTTAATCACATTTCCATGCGGTGGATTTCGCTCCAAATCCACGTAGGGGTCGACTGAACCCTCGCTCCCCTCCCCCTAGGATCTGCTTATCTACTGAACCTTTATCGGCGGACAAGGCTCAAACGAAAGGGAATGATTTTAAATAGCTTGTCATATCATTAGTGCACACGGTTTGGTTTTGGGGCCACAGAAACCAACAACAGGGGGGCTGATTTGGCCTCCGAATGTAATGACATGAAAAACTGCTTGCACCAAGCCTAAGCAGTTCGTGGATTTATTTCCATTTTTCGACAACACCCTATTCCCGGCTAGAGCACGATCGCACAGAGCGGCAGACTACTACCTTGGCCAGAGCGGTGTCACTGCGGGAGGGGCTGAGCCGGCGCAGGGTCCTCCGGGACGGCGACTCCGCCAGGCTGGTACGCACTTCCTTCACGGTCGTCTTCGTGGACACCTCTAGTCGCGGTGACAGTCTGCCCTGAGAACCCAAACACGACATCGGGATTACCGAGGCGAAACGGTTCGTGTCTGGAGGCATACAGGCAGTCTACTCTTTCACAGACATATTATGTATAAGTACATGCCTGGGCCAGAAATGTACGTGGTACACTTTAAAATATACAACAAAAACAATGGCAACAGAAACTCATTCTTTTTACTGAGTCTAATTCCCAGACCACGCATGTCGATTAAATAGTTATTCACTAACTGCTATTTATGGGAAATGGTGAGTTTCCACCGATAACAATGATCTGCATCTGTACCAAAACGCGAAAGATGAGCCAATGCGGGCTTCCATCTCACCCCATACGCATAAAAATACCTGCAAAGTGATGCGAAAAAATAGCTTATCCCGACTCGCGTTGAGCTCATGTATTTGAGAAATGAATGTATGATGGTCTCTTCCAAGCTATAAGTCGCCCACAGCGTTGCGAAGGCGCTAACGGTGCTTGATGGAAGTGGTACGAAGCAAGGCTGACATGCTGACATAAGCCAAAAGTGAGAGTTGCACGGTGCGTGCACCACCTTTCCGAGACAGCGCAAAACGCCAAGCGCGTTCGGTCGAAAATCGCACTGTGCACAGAGATCTACTTCCGAAAAGCACACATTCAGACTGAGATGGTGTTGACCAGAGCGGTGATTAATTTCCGGCCCGTCCCCCTCTCCCTCTCCGCGACTGGCAAAACATCAAAATTGTCAACAGGCTCACTGCTGAGCACTCTCCATGTGCCACAAGACTACTCAATGTAACAAGGAAATCACAGTAGAGACGTCAAATTGCGACTGCTTACGCAAATTTTGCGGTTTTTGGAAGGGCCGTTTTGATGGCAATCTTCAATCCACTTCAAACAATTCAAACGTCCTTACGAAAAAGTAAAGAGCACTCTGCCAATTCAAGTGGACATAAGACACAATCTAATCGCCAAAGAACGTGGAAAATTGGAATGGATATTTTCACTCACGGGAAAGTGCACAGTAGGTTCCATGAGTAGATCCAGGTCGGCACCAGAGTACTGTGGGGTAGTGGTGATGTTCGGAAACAGAAACTCGCGGGCTGACGTCTCAAATGTGGCCAGAACAGCATCTGGCTGAAGTGGCACATGCTGCACCAACTCGATATAGACCACCTCCCGGTCCAGGATGTCGTCCAGATCCGCCAGGTGAAACACATGGCTGAACACCTGCCAATCACAGCTGCATGGAGCTCTGCAAACAATATAAGCAGGCCACAAACTGCCCATCATGGCAAAGTGTCTAACAAGGTTGCAGTCACACGCATTGTGTATTCCTACTAATTCCTGCAATGCCACATCAGTTCAGGGTATCTTAAATCGCACATGGTTGGAATGCATATCTCGACGCTTGGTCCATGACAGGCATGTCCAATTGTAGTCCAAACGTTTTTTTTTTTTACACATCAAAGGAACCATTATCACGTCCATTCATTTTCTATAAGGGCATGAATTTACATCTAAACTGGTTGAATGTTTCTCCACTGTTTGCACTGTTTCTTCACTGCACATCAACTCCACAGGATATTTCATTATGTTTAGACTGAAAGGCAGTAAATGTCAGAGATCAACATTATGCATGGTCACAAAAAAACTGGAAATGAGAGACAAGCCAAGTAAATGGATGTGGCACAAGAAAAAATTGTAGTGATCACCAAGCCATCTGAAGTACATTGTACAACACTAAATTTGAAAAGAAATATTGCAGTACAGATGAACAACAGTTGGTCTTTGAGTAATCATGGGTACAAGTTCAGAGAGCTGAAAACAGCCTCATGGCTCCATGGTTATGTACTTACCTTCTCAACAATGAATTTTTCATGGAACATCAGAGGAAAAACTGGAGCTGCCTCTCTTGTCTGGATGTGATGACCCACAATACAGATGCTCAGGTATACAGTGCCTTTGCTTGACAGCCATACCCCTGGACAGGAGACCTGTTGATATAGAGAATTTGTCAAGAAGGCTGGTAGTAATGAAGCCACAGCAATGCACCAATGCACCTGGCACCAATGCAAGGCTGGACAAGGTGCTGTTTTTTGGTGTTAAAGAACACCAAAAGATATGCACTCCAAAAAAATTACAAAATTATGGCATATTTTGCAGCAATATATATATATATATATATATTAAAAGTACTCTTTTTCATCTGCAAGAGAAAAAGTCCAAAGCTATGCTGTCTTTTGAAGATGGCACAGCTTAGATAGCTTAGTCAGCTAAGACAGCAATCATATATTAGATTTAGCCTTGTCCCTGTTACTGAACTCATCAAGGATCAACAGGCCTAATTTCAAACATTAGGTCATAGCCACCAACAGCCAGACATCCATCAAGATTACATGACCTCTCTAACTGCTCAGGCCATGTATGGTAGACATTGCTTGTTTGATACCCACAAGCAGACAATACCATTTGGCAAAAAAAAAATACTCATTCCCACCATGAGAAGCCTATCATCACTGCTCAGAAAGCACAAACAATGTCCTTCCACATCACATCTGGCCCATGGTCATGATGATGACTGGGATTTATACAGTGCTTTGGTTATTGCAGCCATTTTGCTCTCATATGGCCTGGTACCTACAGCAAAATTACTGCATATCTGGGCCTACTTGTGCAGAGACATCACAATATGCACAACATACACAGCTTAGTTTAGACCTTGATCCCAAAGCCATCCACTTCAAAAGATCTGGATCACACTTATTGCAGAATACCAGTTCAGAATAAATGGCACATGAAGATGTATGCATGGATGTCAAATGCTAGCCCCACATCATCAATTCCCAATGCCATGTTTAAACTTCTTTCCATGTCATCTCACACCTCTTAAAAATGAGTGTTATTACAGCAGTGCATCTTGCTGTTGTAATTCTGCAGTGCATGAAGGTACTTCCAACAGGAAGACAATATTCTGACTAGACATTTAGTGTTTATACCAGGTTCTTTCAGGCCATGATATTCTTGGGGGGTCTTAGAGATAAATGATGCATGATATGCTTAACATAATTTTTTCCTTGCTCTTCATTATTTCTGTCAGACTAGGCTTGCAGGTCTCTCAGAATGTGCCTATTTTCCCCAAAGTTTGGGTGATTTTGTGAAGCATTTTTCACACTTGTGCATCTTTGAATTCATTACATAGCAAATTGCAAATATGTCAGACAATCTGTACTTTACAGACTTGCAGCTGCTATTGGATGATATTAACGTGAGCAACAAAACATTACTCAGCCTTCATCACCTACCGCTTGGACGTCTAACGAAATCTCCAATTTCTGTGATCTTCGCTGCATATTTCAATGATATACGGCACTCACACCAAAAACAACTCGTTTCGCCTCCACCATGAGCACGCCCATCGATTACGCCCCCTGATCAACCGCCTGCCCCACGCATTCAGGGCCCCCACACGCGGAACTGCAGCAGGCATGCTGGTCCAGGGACTTTTTAACTTCGCTTGTTGTGCTTATCGATATCAACGAGCCGTTGCTAAGCAACATGACGGAGACAATAGAGCTTAATGTTACCAAATATGCTACCATATCTGCGTTATACCCTAAAAATCTTCACATGGATTTTGGATTGGAGGCAAACTAACGCGTTACACGATTGGTTTGCGGCAAAATCGAAGCTTTGTACCGCACGCAGACAGGTGCATCCTCTTAGTACCTTTTCTAAATAAAGGTATTAAGACAGGCATGACAAATTTCCCGCAAACGGAGGATCCCAAGAAACCAATACACCAGTTAATCGGTTTCAATGCCGGTAACCAGTTACCGGTGTGCCGGTTTCAATGTAAAGCTGGGGACTGTGCGACTGGGCAGGTACACTACATGGATCACACAACCACGTCATTTGGCAGGCGGCTCACAATGCATCTACAGGAAGCGGCACCCAAAAAACACTATCAAGAACAACACGACACCAAGATCATCCGCGACATCCTCGTAAACAGCACCACCATCCTCGCACGCTGTTATGACCACCGCCGACTGACAACATTAGAAACAATGCACATTAGCGACACAAAACCAACTATCAAAATTCAAACAAAACAACTTACACTGCTACTTCTCTTCGACAAAATACTGTCGGCAGGGTAAATGCGTGCATGTAGACGATGTTTATGACGAACTCCTTGTGAAGGTGTGTTACATGTTGTCTCATGACAACACAACGCGTTTTTCCGTGAATGATTTTTGTAGGCGTTGATGAATGTAACAGTCAGTGTCTGGAAATGCTCCAGGAAGACCGAAACGTCAATATAACATGTACTACTTTATGACTTCTTTTTGGCAACATTTTATTCAGACATACGGATGCTATCGTTTTCAACGAGACATACACGCACATTCACATATATACACGCATATATATATATATATATATATATATATATATCTAAATCAACAGATAGATAGATAGATATGAGCGCTACGTATATATCTGTACTATCGCCCTGTTGCATGAAATTGTGATTTTTGATTCCAGTCCATTTTGTATTTTTATATGCAACTGTGATTTAAAATTTGTTTCCTAACAAAAATCATTTGTAAGGCCAGTGGGTGAAACTTTTCCAAAACTGCTGATGCCGCCAAAGCCGGATTTTCGTTGAAGACCAAATGTTTTTTCACACATGCCTGATGTCAGTATCATGATGGACCCCAACCAATGGTTCATGGTTTGTTCCACCTTAATCTATTATGGCACACGTGCATCTGTTGATCAAAAAGAGGGTCTGTGACCCACACTAGTCTACAGAGGCTAGCCTTTTAGTAAGACCCACCAAAAGTATAGGGAACTCTGCCCCTAGTAAGGCCCAGAGGAATATTGGTTGGATTCAAATCAACGTTGATAGGCCCCTGGTACTACCAAGCCCACAGAAAAAGACACCCTGAACAGTGTCCTCGTCTCGGCACAAAATGCGCAACTATTTTCCTCCTAAATGTTTTAGGTCATTTTGCGCTTTCTGCTATGTTTTCAGTTTATCAGTTTTCTTGGACGACCGTAACTTAAGAACTTAAGTCACTTAAGAACGACCGTAAGGTCGTTCGTTTGATCATTATTGCCTATTTCCTATGTTAAAACCGGCAGAAATTAATGGGGGCCACATTGAGGAGGTGGCACCGACCCTCTATAAGAACACAAGTCAACATCCCTGAAACTGACTCTTCTTATCATTCGCCGGTCTACTCCCCCCCCCCCCTCCACGAGTTCTCAGATCCAAAAGAAGGCACGGTCAGCACTGCTTGATCTCGGCTGTACCGCTCAACTGCTGGGAATGCGGCACAGTCTATACTACGCGACCGTTTTGAGGCGATGAAAAGTAACTGGCCTCCGTTTTTCGCTGTTAGCGGCCGAGTCGTACACGATGAGACCACCGAACTCTTCGAACCCGACATTTAAACAGTTTGACACATCGTGGCGCCAATAATTTTTATATACGATGAATTGCATCGACACTGGAAGCAAACTAGGACCCAGATGTCGGGCGATTGGGGTCCGCGCGTGTCGGCCAGCGCACGGTTGGCTTTTATTTGATAATGTAAATAATAAACGGTAATATAGCCATGCCTCCAAAACAAAAAATATAAAATGATAGATATCATTTTTCACAGAATAGAACAGGGAATCGAATGGTGTAAACACCTTTTCACGTCACAAATTTTCAACGTGGTCTCACAACTGAGGTTCAGCAATGGATAAAAGTTGTAATCATGGTTATGTTTAGACTAAACCATTATTATTTCACCCTCGTCGGACCAGGGGGAGGGTGGTTGCCATCCCCATGAAGTTTTTTAAGATTGCTAGCGAACAATCCGCGTTGACAACCTACAATTTTGCGTCCTGCCATCTTTACATCCTTTCTGCATCTTTTCAAAACGAAAAGTGTACATTACCAGTTAATGTCAGGTCACCGAACTATGTCATGGTTCTTGAGGCCTTGCAAGGCCCCGAAACGATTTTCTAGATCTGGGCGCTTCTTTCTCAAGAGTTTGACGAGATAAAAGGTCAATTGTTTATGCAAGGCTGTTTTATCGTATGCTTCGCGCCATATTGGGGCTTCGAAAGGTCAGTGACCTTTCCAAGGCCACATTGGGTCAGTGGCCTTGTTTGGCCTCAAAATGCATTTGAACCGGTCTTCGAGCAAAACGTAGCCCTGACAACTATTTTTGTCCCTCCCTATTCCGCGGCAGCAAAACATATTTTTTGGCACTAGCCGTGTTGCAAAAGATGACGATAATAACCGACTCCTCGCTCACCTGATCTTGATCCGAGGCACAAAATCATTGAATAAAAAGATAAGTCAATTCCAAAACCAAATTGCCGCAAAAACATAGCTTGCAGGCATGCCCACTGCAAAACTACTATGGTGACGGCGAAGACGGCAAACAGAGAGATATTTCCTTTCGCAGTGATCTCAGAAGTTACCAGGTGACCTGAAAGGATCACATTAAACGTCAGCAAAATCGTGATATGACGAGGTACAATCTCGTTTCTGTTCCGTTGCTCTGTCTCAGTTAGGGGCGAAATGAGCAGGGGTGACAACCTCTCCGTTCGTCGGGCGCGTTGGTGAAAACCCTTACATCCGGCGAGGGTTAATTCTGCACTTAAAAATGCCACAACCGTAGTGATCCGGCAGAGACTCATCGACGTCCAACAGACCACCTCCGATCTAAGGCGAGCTCTCGGTGAGTACAGCACTCGCCCTCTGCCGGTGGGCCGGCCGTCTCCGGGCGGCTACCTCGCGTCACAGGGAGGTAGCGGAGGTGGGAGCCTGGAGGTGGCGGAGGAGTCGGCGACCCTCACTAGATGCCGCAACGCGCGGGGCCGCGAGCTACACCTTTTCAAAGTGCTCAACAACAGAGCTTATTTTGCGAACGAACGCGTCCCAAACCTATCAAACGAGAGCGCGGAGCTTTGTCAACATCGGAGGGCTGATATTTGTTGGCAATATTGATCCGCTGTAGTCACGTCAAAAGCCGCTCACGCATTTGCGTGCAGCTAAAGCAGGCTTATCGGAGTCGGAACCACGACCTCGACATAAATCCAGATGTGGCCTGACTAAATACTTTTGTCCTAATTTCTTGTGAAACAGTTTCTTTCCATTTCCATTTTTCTGTATCGTTGCGGGCGTTTCGGTAACTTCACGGTTATAATGCTTCACATTCTCAAATTACTGTAAAAGTGATGAACTTTGCGCTGGCCTGAAACATACTCATGGGTTGTTTTCCGCAGTTCAGCTTTCGGAAGCAGCTAAGCTTTCACAGCCTTTTATTGGCTGTGCTGTAAAATGAATGTGGATGAACAAATGCGGAGGATGGTGCGAAAAAAATCGAGGTCGGAGGCCGATCAGGCAGGCGCTGACGAAAACAGCGCTCTTCAGCGGTCAGGCGCCGCAGGAGGACCGCATCGTACGTCGCCGTCCGCGTTGTCGCATCTGCCAGAGGTCGGCCGGAGCGGGGTTCCGGACCCTGAGCTCGGCCCAGTGGAGCGGCCACACGCGACCGCCCGGCCGGCCGGCACCGTGCCGTGCCGGCGCGGGCCGACCCAAGCCGCCCGGCCCGGCAGCCTTGAGCTCGCGTCACGCACAGCTAGACAGAGCGTGACTGCACCCGCTATTGTCCCGCTGCTCGACGGTACAGGTGCGGGCCTCGGTTCTGGCACCGCAACCCGACATTACGTGCAAGGGCCTCAGCTGTTGTGCCACCGCTCAAAGGACCACGCAAGGGGTCTCGGATGCTGCACCACAAGTCGGCAGCGTGTTGTGCACGGGGCCGCGGATGTTTACCTTCCAAAAATCGGCGTTACGTGTGCGGAGTCTGGACTGTCCTGCCGATTCGCGACGATGCGCGGCCGGCGCCTGGGCTTTTGCACCATGGGCACCACTTCGACATTAATGTACAGGATCTCGGTTTTTGTGTCAAGCCTCGAGTGCATCCATGCGTTTTAGCGCTGTTGTCACTCAGAGGCACAGGAAGACAACAGGAGAGCATAACCCTCTTGAGGGCAAATTGTTTGGATTGCCTCTTAAGGGACCTCAGGAAATTGGAATTTCAGTAAAAATGTTATTGCCGAACGGAACTTTATTTCGCATAACCGCTGGTAAAACCCTTTGAAGGGTAAAGCCGTAGAGAAGAACCTACTACGATCGATTTCGTGTGTGGACAATCACGGCTTGCTTTGATGGCGCCCGAAGTTAGAAGCTCGGCTCGTGCATGATCCGTCTTAACAGCACTAGTGTGAAACACCCAGGTTCCGTTGATCCATGCGCGTCCAGTGGAAATATTTCGTGCAATTTTGCGTGTTAACCATTTAAAGTACGCGAAAAATTCAAGCGCGACACCCTAATTTTGAGTTTTGTTCCGTTACAGAGTGGCCGAAATATAACAAAAACGGGTGGATGAAAGGCGAATGCGTCCCTCCCTCTGTTTGGAACGTCAAGACTGCGTCTGGTCCAGGAATCCCTCTGCCCTCTCGTAATTTCTGGAGAGTTTTTTTGCCAGCTTAGACTAGGTTTCCCCTTTCACTTAAAGGAACATTTTTGGTGGTATCGGGCCGACTGCCGTGTCAGAGCTCTCCAGTGGTCTCGGATTCCTTTTACGGTTTCACGTGTCTCTCGAAACATCTCAAGCGCTCCTTTGGTAGTTTCAGGGACATTTTGGACAGTGTCAGGGACCCATCTAGCGGTTTTAGAGATGCTTAACCCTATTCCCCGAGGGCTAGACGGTATGGTCAATTCCCGGCAGGGGGGGGGGCGGATTCGGACCCCCTGAGATCTCGAGAACTATTCGTCCGATTTCATCGCAATAAACGGCAATTGATTGGCCATGACGTGAACTACATTTTTATACAAGGAAATTTTCAAAAGTTTGAAAAGCGTGGATACAGGGGGCCAAAAATGTCAAAATTAGGACTTCTTATAACTCCGTTGTTTATGGACCGATTTCGATAAAACTTGCATAAATCGAGAGATTATGGACAGGACTTTTACCATTGATAAACACATCTGAAACTTCGAGAAAATTCATGGCCGTTCCTAGGTTTGAAAAATAGGAGGATTGGTTTTCCAACAACTGAATGAACAAAAGAGGCAAAAACACTTTTTTGGTTTCTGCTAGTCATGTTATGCTAAAGAAGTACAAATCGCATTACAATGTTTGTATAATGTTAGCATAGGCGGTGCCAGGGACATAAAAAATGGGGAACTGTCATGGTCACACGTTCTTCAGATCAGCTTGTGACCTCTCACCTTAAATGACCTCCAGTGAACTTGGAGTCATTTGGAATCATCTCGTGTGCATTTGATATTATCTGTAAACGTTTTCAATCATTTGAATTCACCCTATTTCAAAAATTTCATTTTATGGCTATTGCGATATAGGGTACGCGCACTGACATTTTAGGTCATAGCTCCGTGACCCGACCTGATATCAAGCTGAAACTTGATACGCAAGTAGAGGGCAACTTTTTACGTCATCTGTATTCCGGGTTTGACGTTTGAAAGAACAACGCAAAAATTATTACAAAAAGAAACAAATTTTAGTTTTTGACCCTAACATGACCTTGTAAAGTGATCTCAGATCAACAAAATTATATCTGGACATTTCCCAACTATTGAGATATTCATCCATATAAAGTTTTAAGTTCTATCTTAAAAACGCTGTTTTTGACAGACATTTTCCTTTTCCCCTCAACATGGCCAAAATGGCCTGAGGTGCCTCCTAAAAACGTTGTCTGGCTCCGCCCCTGAGCAAAATAGAATTATGAAATTTTGTCACGGCACGTAGAAAAAATAGCTAGGAAAAGTGGCCAAGTTTCGTGAAGCTGCGTCAAACAGCCTTGAATTGGCAAGCAAAAAGCCCGAGGGGGCAATTCAGCCCCCCCAGCCGGGAATAGTGTTAAGCCATCCCGGGTTCCCTCCTGTCGTCCCTGGGACGTTTTTGCCGTCTGAGGAGCTTGTCAGGCAATAACAAAGGCCCTCCGGATAAGTCTCTCTCTGTCGTGACAGACACGCTTCCGGCAATTCTCTAGTTGTTTTGGCCGGTTCAGGGGCTGTCTGGACGTCTCAAGGCTTGGTGGTCTCGGGGACCAGTCTGGTCGTTTCAGGGACTCCTATCGCTAAATACTGCTAGTTAACAGTATCAATTGCACCATCTTTAACAGTCTCAGTGCGCTTCCTGTTGTCCTAGGTGGGGGGGGGGCCCTCTGGCAGTTATAAAATAACTTTTTTACAATTTCAGGGCCCCTGTGTTGTGCCATTGACCCACTGAACGACCCCGGTTGTTTCCATGGCTGTGTTAGGGGTCTTCCACTGCTACATGGGGTATGTCGGGCAGTCTAATAGCTCCTCTAGCCGTAATATGTTTTCACAGAGACACCGTGAATGACCAAACGCGGGCCCCTCCGGGCCCTTCTTTGAGTCTCAACCCCTTCGAGGCCCCTCTTGGGGAGCCCCTTCCTCGCGCCTGGGAGGGGGGTGATCACCCCATCATCCTCTCCCTTTGGATCCGCGCCTGACCCTGGTGGAGACTGGTGTCTCCCTTAAAGGCTGAGATTCCTGGACCAAGACCATCAAGGCCCCAACCTTCGTATGCTGCTACACCAGTGATCGCAACTTTAGCTGCTACACGAGTGATTGCAAGAAATGGTATTTCATTCGTGGACTAGAATTAGTCACACGTTGGAAACGCCTTGGCCTATAGCAGCAGAGTGAATGCACATGTACTCGAAAGTCATCCCCGTCACTTTCTCATTCCCACTTTTACCCCCTGGCGCCGCCACTGCCTCAGCCCCACGTGCCACGTTTCGTTGACGTCACAGCAGCGTTGTCGCATGGATGTTGACGTATCTTGGTTGTTTTATTCGTGGTAAGGTAGCAAAATCTTCACAAGCCACCGCTGCGATCTGTGATTGGTCAAAGGTGAAAATGTACGAATCTGATTGGGTAATATTTGCAAGCGCTACCAGATTATTTTTTCTTCCATTCTGCTCTATTCATACAATTCTGACCCTTTTGATTCAAACAAGCCGTAGATTTCTTTCCGGCCGGTTGGCGTCGGCTAGAGCTGAGAGTGTTCGTGTTAATTTCCGTTGTTGAGTACGTGCGTACATCTTGAAAGGTCTCGGTAGGTGGCTGTTGCCCTGCTTTCACTTAAATGCACCAGGGCCTTGCACAAGGGCCTTCTGCTCCGGTGATTTTGTTTGCTTTTGTACAGACAGCAGAACAACTTTCGTGGATTTTCGCCTTGTCCGTCGCCAAATTTTCATGTGATGGAAAACCGCAAACATGGTTCACATTAGCTGAGTAGCTGTTTTAAGACGTATTAGTAGATGTATGAACAACGTGCTGTGCATTCTCTTCGTTATGTCATGTATGTGTTATAATTTGTGCTCACAGTGAAAATAACCATATCACAGGAAAATATTGCCTTATTTCAAAATAGCTTTGCTTCTTCATGAACATATTTATAACATATCACATTTTCTACAGTCTCCAGCCTCAAACTCTATCAGTCAGCCAGGCTTCAAATTATGATGTAGGCACCACTGGAATAGAGCTGCAGAGTGATTGAGAGGAGATGTTAGCATTATAGATGGACGAAATGTTTGGACTGTCATCCTGCTGTTGTGTGTTAGTGTTTGTTACTTGGTCAGATAATAGTTGGTCCTGAGAAGGACCAGCTAGTGTATGGTTTCCAGCCATGGATGTGCTGATCTGGAAATACTACAGCACTTTCAAGGCTGTGATATAAACATGGCCGAGAGTCACACATTAGGCAGTAATAGTGCAACATGGTGGTCTGAAAAATCCTTCTATCTGTATGAAAGGAAAACTTGGAACAACATTTTTTTTATTTATTCTGCATTGTCACTGAAATACATGCTAAACTATATGCTAATGATGGAAGTTCTCTGGCTAAATGAAAATGCCGCCTTGTTCCAAAATGACTGTATTCCTGCCTGTATAGCACCATAATATGCCACATTCCTCCCAACCACTCAGCAACACAGCCAGGCTGCAAATCATGATGTAGGCATCACTTCAGTGTTTGGAACCACAGTCATCAGGGCAGAATGTGACTATCAATACTGATTTTTCATAGTTATGGTGTCTCAGATTACAGTTTCACAGAACTAGAGAAATGGAGTCTCATTGTGCACAGTCCTGGCAAAACCCCTGAATGTGCATCCTGTGTGTTGTAGTTTATTTTGTATTATTTGTAAGAAATTTTGTAGAAGATTACTGTAGTGTCAGCTTTATCATGAAAGGTATGTGGTATGCTATGCAACATAAGTCACATTATTTTAAGTCTTATTGGGGGTTTTGCAAAATACATCTGACATCAGTAGTGGCCAGTCATGCTGGTGGCCAGTTAATGTGCAATTTGGCTGCATTTGCTGGTTGAAATAAAGTAGAACTTAATATCATGTTTTTTTACACATTTTTCCATTTCTTCATTAGTGTTGTTTATGTCAGGGTTTGACAGAAAAGCACTTTGCAGTAGTGCAGTGCTTTGCTTGCAGTGTTGTAAATGAATAACATGTTTATGTTTCATAACACGTTTATTGTACTACATTTAGGTAACCCAAAATTTATCACATGGGTTAGGAGCCAGTTTGTCTGGCATAACACCATGCAGAGATTGCATTGCCCAAAATGCTTCCATGCTCATTCAGTTATCTGAAACTGAATGCCTTCCCATAGTTAGTTTTGAAAGCATTTGCATTGCTAACAAACCAGATATCTGGGCAAAAAAGCATGGTGTCCTGAAATTCTGGGAGAAATTGATTTTGATTCATCTTGCCGAATGTGATAATTGCACTCAAGATGTGCATCTGTCATGCAGTTTACCTTTATGACTTACAGATAGCAACCAAGCATCTGCAAGATGAATATGCTCTTCATAACACTGATCCTTGGGTGTGCAGCTGGTGCTCTTGGTGAGTGTTATCTTTTTGGTCTTGAGTATGACTTACATTGTGTGATCATCGGCTTCCTCTTTCCTATCCATTATTTGGTGCGACCCATGCTATTAACAGTTGTTTTTGGTTGTGCATGGCTCTGTTCCCCAAAAAATTCTCTGTAACTTCCCAGTGAAATGGCATGTTTTATACAACATGCTTCATTGTTGTGCATGATGCAGTCCTGTCCATGTCTGTTTCTTGTCTTCACTTTTTTGGTGACTGTTGACAATCATTAGTGTTGATGCTTCATTACAGTTTTCATGGAAAAGAATTGCTTCTTTATGGCAACATTACTATTTTCAGCCACAGAAACCTGCCAGAATCCAACAATTGAAGCCCAGTCTTATACATCGCAAGATGCTACAGTCGTCACTAGTATCGCATACATCGCCACGTTCTCCCTGAAATGTGCCAATGGCATCACGGTAACTATTATTTATGGTTACTCATGTTTCTCTTTGAACTACCAGAACATTTATCATAGAAATCGTGCCAGATATCCGTGGATACCCACATGTCTAGTATGGGCAGTAAGCCGGGATTTGGTTGAATTGTTGTTTGAATGACTGAGATTGACCGTTTTATCTCGCCATCACGTCACTGTGGTTGTCACTGAATCTTGTCAAAATGGCAGACATAGGTTTACATTATCTTTGTTCTACGTGTCGTGTGTGTGTATTGTCATGAACAGGGTTAGAAATTTGGTTTTTGTTTGTGGTGTTGGGGTATAATTCTTGTTCTAGAATACGAAATTTTGCAAAGAATAATACTGGTTTAGGTTAGCATTCATTGTGTACATTAGGTATAAGATCAAACCTGTTTTTTACTGAAGGGAGACAGAGTCATTTGCTTCCAGAGTTAGAAATTTTTCAACATGGTTATGATGTAGCATTCTGATGGAGGCACAGTATCAAACTTTTGTAATGTAAAATGTTTTTGAAGCACATGTTTTCTGGCATTCTTTGACACCAAAAAACAGCATCTTTTCCAACCTTGGTTACGACTCTTTTTTCCACAAGCATAGCATCCACGTGAAATTCTGTGCACTTTTGGCATTATCCTGCTGCCATCCAAGGAAATGTCAACTGATTGGAATCCTCAGTGAAGACATATGAAGGGGCTTCGACTGTTAACTTCGACGGGTGATGCTCATTAAACCCCTTGTGATTTCTGATGGGCAGCATTTCAGATCGTTGTCTGGCGCCTACCGACCCAAGCCATGTCCGTCCGTGTCTTGTCCGTGTGACCTTGATGATAGCCTGTGTCCACGACCTGCCCGTGATGTGAGCATGACGAGTGATCCACGCCATGTCCATGCGACCAGGGTGTGAGCCTGTACGCGGCTGTTGGCGACCGCCTGGTGCCCGTGGCCCGCTCGGCCGATGGCGCCACCTACCAGGTTAGCTGGACCGAGGAGGTGGCCAGCGCTACAACCGGCGACCACGCCATCGGCCTGTACGACGAGGCCGGCTATGCGGCCGTGCGCAAGGTGAGTTCGGCGCTGAGCAGACCCGGAGAGTCACCTGGTCGGCATCGGAGCTCGCAGCCCATTGTCGTCCGCTGTCAAGAAAAGAGGACAAAACGTCCCCTGGATGGTGCTTGGTTTTCTCGCGTCTTGGCGGCCAGGGCCCCGTAGTGCTCTGCATTGGTCTGATTTAGTGTCGTGTGATATGAGTGCTTGTTGTCTCCGGCCGACGATGCCGGGCAGACGGGCTCTGACGTGGCCGGTCGCCGAGGTTGACCGTTGGCCGCTGGTTTCAGGCTCAGCGGTCGTCAGAGCCTATCAGCTCTGTCAAGCCCCTGGCGACCATTATTGTCAACCACGCGGTAAGCATGACGTTGCTCTTTCGCTTTTTTGATTTGCTACACTCAGCAGCGGCGATGCTATGTCAGACACAGGTTTGGTTTATGACTGGTCTCCCTTGGTGTGGGCCTTCACATGCACACTGTAGGGTGGCGTGCATGTGAGACGTTTCTGTCGCAGTTTATCTGGTGTTGCTTTAAACGTATTCTAAAAGTAGGGAAAATGACGTCACTATCATCTGTCACTACTTCCGTATGACGAAAGTGCGGATGATGGCCTGGTCAGCTCGTGTTGCCACCGTGCCGGATATTTAGGTCAGTGGTGGGTTGCCGGGGTTCTGGACGCCATGAATCTGGCCTGACCGCGCCGTGCCGCGGCTGACATCAGCGTCACAAGGCCGGCCCGCTCTAACGGTCTCGGCTGCAGGCGCCGGCCGTCTCGGGACGCGACGGGTCCCGTTAGCGGCCGGCCGGCCGCCGCGCCAGCTGGCGGCGGCTGTCCCGGACCGGCTGAGCCAGTGGCGCGGAACTGAGCGGAGACGAAACTGGCCGGCCTGACCTGACATGACCTGGCCCGACTCCGCTCCGCAGGGCGCCTACAGCGGCCCGCTGGTCAGCTCCGAGTTCATGGCGGCGCTGTTGGCCACCGTGGTGTTCTACGTGGCGTTCTCCACCCGGTCAACGCTGCAGGCGTAACAGCCCGGCCGGACCGGCGGCGGCCTGTGACAGGACCTATGACGCCGCAGGAACGTGATGCAGGGACGGAGGGAGGGTCGGTGAAGGTCTGGTGCGAGTTGTCGTCGCTGCTGAGCGGCGCCGCTAGGATGCGAACTCTCGTGGCGTTTTTATTTGTTCGTGCAGCGGTATTTAACTCGATAGCTGAAACTGTTGAATATATGCGTCTGGATGAACAGTGCCTCCTTCGGTGTCCGGATATGAATTTGATCACGAAATGAACGTGACCCTGATGATTATGTTTGCGGGATATTTTTTGCAGCATCATCTGTTTTTACAGAGTCAGTCGTGCATGAAATGGAGAATATTTCTCGAAGGCCAGGACTACTTTGGTAGAGATACCAACGTTCGGTTTCTGAAAAATGATTCCGTGGAAACTCCCCGGAGAGATTTGCGAAACTGTACAAGACAGTAGTTATTACGACACACCGAAAATGTCAATGAAAATTATCCAATATCCGGGAAAAATCCGGCGAACATGTTTATACATGTTTCGTGCATTACACTCCCAATGCCTGTTTTTCCTCATCGTGGGTCCGCCGTCAGGCCGGGTCCGCCGTCAGGCCGGGGTCTGCCGTCAACCCGGGGTCCTGGTCCACCGTCAGGCCGAAATTCTGGTCTGCCGTCACCCCGGGGTCCTGGTCCACCGTCAAGCGGAAGTTCTGGTCTGCCGTCAACCCGGGGTCCTGGTCCACCCGTCAGGCCGAGGCCCTGGTCCGCCGTCACCCCGGGGTCCTGGACCGCCGTCAGCCCGGGGTCCTGGACTGCGGTCAGGCCGGGGTCAGCCGTCAGGCTGGGGTCCGCCGTCAGCCCGGGGTCCTGGTCCACCCGTCAGGCCGAGGCCCTGGTCCGCCGTCACCCCGGGGTCCTGGATCGCCGTCACCCCGGGGTCCTGGATCGCCGTCACCCCGGGGTCCTGGATCGCCGTCAGGCCGGGGTCTGCCGTCAGCCCGGGGTCCTGGTCGACCGTCAAGCCGAAGTTCTGGTCGGCCGTCAACCCGGGGTCCTGGTCCACCGTCAAGCGGAAGTTCTGGTCTGCCGTCAACCCGGGGTCCTGGTCCACCGTCAAGCGGAAGTTCTGGTCTGCCGTCAACCCGGGGTCCTGGTCCACCGTCAAGCGGAAGTTCTGGTCTGCTGTCAACCCGGGGTCCTGGTCCACCCGTCAGGCCGAGGCCCTGGTCCGCCAACAGCCCGGGGTCCTGGACCGCGATCAGGCCGGGGTCAGCCGTCAGGCTGGGGTCCGCCGTCAGGTCGGGCCCGGGATCACTGTCGGCCGCTGACGCGCCGGTGGGCGCCGGCGCCGTCCCGCCAGGTAACGTGACACTCCCCGGGGCACGTGTGTGTCATGGCTGTCACACCGGGCCGGATCACCGTTACACTCACCCCCCCCCCCTCCCCTCCAGCCTTCCTCATCTGACCGACGCGACTGTTCGGCGACAGCGCGGGGTGGTCCAGTACGGTCCTGATGGAGCCCACAAACCGGCGCCGGGCTCCTAGCGGTGTGGCCGCCAGTGGCGAGATATGGTAGTCAGCAGACATGTGTACCTGAACCGGTCTCCAAGTGTGCCAGCATTCAAATCTTTTCGTCAGCGCATACCATTGCATGTCGTTTCCGTGCGATTTGTTTGCTGTTCTGTCCACAGAGACGAAATGGCGGCATTGAGTGCAAAAGAAGTTCAGCATACTGACTGGTGAAAGATAATAAATCCCGATTTATCGTCAATGCAGCGACGAACTGCATAGGTACACAACGAACAATCACAAAGTTGTTTTGCAGTTTGATATACAATGGGGTGATGTATACAACTTTTTGTGATTAGATGCGATACTGTTGGCGCTGTCCTCTTGTTACTTGCATCCCATGGCGTAAGAAAACACTTGTTTCACAGTTTTTGCTTCGTTTTCATTATGCCGCATTTTTGGGCAACACATTTATCGCTTATATCGTCCATTCAGCAGCCGGGCTAAGCAAAGGATCATTCACACATGTTATTAGAAGGTAAATATATTTTCCGCGTTAATATACACTTTCCTCTGAGCGACCAACACAAGATCCTGCGGCACCCGGTCGGTTGTCGCCGTGGAGGCCGCGGTGACCATCGTCGCCCCCTCTCCGCTGTCCACCAGCTCATCCCCCAGACTTTCGTGTTCAGGCACTTGAGTGTGTTCGTCGTCCGGGCCGCTGTGGCTTGGAAAGTGAACCTGTCCTGCATCGCTGGGTCGGCCGTCACCAGGGAGGTCGCGATGACCTTCACCACCTCTGCCCGGCCACGGTGGAGACGGGGAGCTGCGGGTCCAGCGGGGTGGTGAGCAGGTTATCTGGCTCCGTGGCGCTCATCCCGGTCGTCACCGGAGGCTCGGTCCTGGCCTGGGTAAGGTCCGTGACTGGGTAGGTCTGTACAGTTGTAGCAGCGAAGTCCAGTTGTGCCATATTCAGCAAATTAGTCAGGTGTAGTGTATGGTGTCATAGAGTAGACAATAGTACAGTACAGTACAGCACATCACTAAACAGAACAGTTCAGGCGTCAGTGCAGCATCAGCAAATGTTATCTGGTCTCATATCAAGTCCAACAACTGTCTACATTCCATCTTTCTCACTGGTACTGAGCAGGATGAAGCTGGAAAAAAATACAGTACAGCACGGCATAAACAGCGTGGTAGTGTGCAGCAGAACGTATCTTGAACGGCCGAATTTTCGTCGTTGTCCTCATGGCTGGGAGGCTGCTGACCCTCTAAATCCGCTGCACGGCGAACAGCCTGTCACTGGGGGGGGGGGGGCTGGAGTGCAGCAGGCTGAACATGACGTTCTCTGGACGTCCGTGGAACCCGTTTTCCCGGATGCAGGCCAGCACCTCGGTAACTTCTTGGAGTTGCAATGGAGCTGCGCCGCCCGGATCTCCATGACCAGCAGCTTGGGACACTCCTCCGTCCTGTTGAAGTGCTTCGCAGTCGGGAGGACGGGACGTACACGAAGATGATGTCGATGAGGCGATGGAGCCGGCAGCTGAGTTCTTCCGTGCTGAAATAGAGCCGGAAACCCCTGGTCTGGGTGTTGATGCACCTCGATTGCGCCTTTGTTGGCCTTTGTGGGCAGTGGGCAGAGGGCAGTGAACAGTGGGCCACCTTCATGTTGGCCCACTGCTCCGAGATGTGTCTAGACATAAGCGTCTCCGCCATTCTGAAGGTACTGGTGGTCTTTACTGAAGGTGTTGAATACCTCCAGGGGATGGTTCTGGATGCTGGAGAGCACGTTGTTTACGTGTACAAACTCGATGATGGCCAGCTTCCAGACATCGGCCATCATGGCCAGGCCGATGGGGCCGCTAAAGGACTTGAGATCAGTAGTGGGCCCCTCGCAGTGTTCAAACAGCGTGCCAAAGGGCGGCTCAGCGTGGTGCAGGAAACAAAAGATCCTCCGCAACTCGGCGCCCAGCTCCTCCTCAGCACCGCACAAGCCTCGTTCTTCCAGCCAGTCATTTTGGGGAAACCATCGGTGACGGTGGACTTGAGGGACCCGAGCTTGGTCCCCTTGTCCTGGAAGGAATGGATGAAGCCATGGGCTAGCCCCACTCCAGTTCCATCCTTGGGCACCACGCGCCCGACAAACCTTTCCTCGGCCAGTGGACCACAGCGCAGTTCTCAACTTTCTTAGCCTCTTTGTACTTTTCATCTCCATGCCAACCTCAACTTTAGTTTCGTCTTTCCTCTCATCAAAGCCCACAGCAATGGCCTCCTTCCCCTTACTTTCTTCTTCTATCTCCCCCGGAACCTATTCCTCACCCGGCTCACTTTTGACTGGTTTATCACCTCGGACCTTCTTAGCCACCGAGCCGTCCCCCTTCACATAGTTGAGGGAATCACACTATGGCTTTCCGCTCTCTCCACACCCAAGATGACCGAAGAATTCCCAGACCTCAGCTACCCCGTCTTGGTTGTCCTGAGTATTCGAGAAAGCTGACCATGAGCGTAAGTCGATATAGCTGAAGAAGGCGGCTTTTCAAAAATAAACCAGATCGTTCCAATGTCACCTGATTACCCCGCGCCCGGCCGGGCCTCAAAATGCTCCTCGCCCGGCCGGCAGGGGAGACGGAGGATGTCCGCTCCTTCCCCTATGACCTCAGTTTCTGTGCGTCGCACTGAAAAAAATAAAATGCCAGCAAAGAGAGTTCACCAGGGCGAGTCGAATGAACACAGCATTTAAATTTGGATCAATATCGAGGTCATTAAAGGTCATGATGGGCCAGACTAAGGTAGAATGGAAGTGAGATAAAAAGGAAATTGACGCTACGATTTGCATTTTGGTGGAAAACTAAGATGATTATTAATATATCGAACACATTCGTAGCGCTAATGACCCAGTCAGTTTGGTCAGGTAAAGCGACGATCTAATTTCATGCCTGTTTGTCACGCTATTATGATGTATCGCACTTCGACTTACCCGGTGGTTTTGGTACCATGTTGGATTGCAGATGATGCCCGAAGCATAGTAAAACATTTGATAAGAGTTTATCACTGCCCTCAGGGTCAGCCTGGATCATGTGAGGTCATTCGAGGTCATTGACTGATGATCTTTGGTGACCTTAGTTAGGCTTATTTTGCGCTGGATCTGATTTCATCGCCTATTTCTACCTTAGAAAACGATAAATTATTGTTTCTAGGGAGGCAGCCTTGAAATCATGAAAAAGTATGTTGTGGGCAACAGATACCCATATCGCGGGTCATAACGTGAGCCAAGATCACGCGTATTCTGGTAATATGATGGTAACATGTGTTACTGATCATGTATTTAACAATATCTGAGCATGAAAACCCTGCAGAAATTCGCTGAAATTTTAGCTAAATATCAAAAAGTGCCCAAAAGTGCCCTGACCTGAGATCACTAATCTTCGATTTTCCGAAAAATTCGAAGTGTGCAAGTTGTTACGCTTATTACATTTTGTACTCCTGCAAGTTTCATGCAAATATGTCTAGCCCTAAGCATAGTTCTTAGGGTTAATTTTTTTTTCGGGGAGGCTGACCTCTTTGACCTTACCTCGGTCAGTCAGCTAATCTGCTTTAAACAGAAAATTTTCACACAAGGTACAAAATAGACTAGAGAAAAGTTACTGAAAATATCTCGGCACTCCCAGCCGCCGTTTTTCCGTTACGCTCAGAAAACTCTAGGAGGGCGAATTTCATAGGCGCATCCAGAGAGAGCGGCCCCCCCCCCATAGGCCCGCGTTTTTTGTGAAAACCATTGCACATTGTCTTCCCGGCAGGCGGTTTTCGTGCGTTTTCAGTTCACTCTGAGTTCCGCCCCCCCCCCCAAGAAAATCTTGGTCGCGCCCCTGGCGGATTGCCCCTCTCCCCCGGCCGGGCGAGGGTTATGAACCATCGCATCATACTAAACAAGAAAAAAACAAAACAAAACAAAAATGAAAACACCAACACCATCATTGCTATCAAATGCACAGAGCAAAGTTTCACTTAATATGCATCAGCGTAATATACAACGAGGTGACATTCCGTTGTTCCTCCAACATCTGTGGGAACGCGGGTGTCTTCTTCAGTGGATTCTTGACGTCATTAACATAGATCAGAAACAAATAGATAAGGAACGAAAAAAGATCGAAACGTTTACTGAGTATTTGGTCTGTACACATTAGTACAAAGCATTGACACTAGGCCATATCTAGTCAACGATGTGTAAAAACGAAAGATTTCATGCGCTTGACTTGCGCTCGCGCAAGCAGGGCTCCGCCACGTCATCTTAATTGAGGGACATAGCAAACATGGCTCCGGAAGCCAGTCTAACAAATTATAAGAGTACGGAATTTCGGCCTAAAGTGATCAGATTTGTATTGCTACGGGCATCAGGTCCTTTTTTTACAGTTTTGCATGAGTAAAATGCGCTTAAATATTTCGATAAAGACGCAATGTAACCCGTTTTGCTTCAAAAGCGTACATACAAACACTGTGATACGATTGGTATTTCTTTAGCATAGCATGACTAGTAGAAGCCAAATAAGTGCTTTTAACTTTCTTGTTAAACCAGTTTTTGGAAAACTAGTCCTCCTATCTCCAAAACCCTGCGAGTGCCTATGAATTTTCTCAAAATTTCAAATGCACGGACTAATGGTAAAAGTTCCATTCATGATCTCTCGATTCATGCTAATTTCATCAAAATCAGTCCATAAACAGCTGAGTTATAAGACGTCCAAAAATTTCCCATTTTGACTTTCTGCCCCCCCCCCCTGTATCCACCCCTTTCAAAATTCTGAAGGCTTCTTTTTACAGAAATGTAGGTTACGTCATGGTAAACCGATTGCGATGAAATCGGACGAGTAGTTCTCGAGATCTCCGGGGGACTCAATTCTCCTCCCTGCCGGGAATCGGCCATACCGTTTAGCCCTCCGGGAATAACGTTAATGGGCGAAATCGTATGCCTGTACTGCAAAATAGGGAGCACGCAACCCGGCTTAAAACTGCCTCCAGACTAAAGAAGTGAAATCCGTAATGTTTGTTGACGCAACGGTTATGTTTAAATAACGAAACAAGTTAAACGTTTTTTATTTCACTTTCATGGGAAAATGAAAACCCAAATGAAATGAATAGCTGACATTCTACTGCGCCAAAGCAGCATTTTCAAAGGATTTCAAAACTAAATGTGTAAACACTTGATCTTACCACTGGAAGTGGCCAAAAGTAGCAATTAAGAGCATGCGCTTCTACGGAAATCAGAGACGTCATGATTCTCTAGCCTGCTTCATTGACAGATTATTCTTAGCATGGACCTTCCCCCGGACAAGAAAAATAAATAATGCTGAACGAATGTGTTAACAAACACTTCTAGGGTGAAGGTGAACGCCGTTATAATTCATAGTCTTTGAGCCCACTCGTCTGTTGCATAATTACCAACAGAAAGTGGATCCGGAAATCTTCGAAGTGAAGCATGGGGCGGAGGGGATGCATTCCGAATCCTTATTTGCTGCCTGAACCATCCTGAATCATCTGAATCATCCCTTGCTGCCGGCTTTCCTTCGTTATTTACTTTGAGGCCTTCAGATATTTTCTCTACTTATGCTAGGTTTTCCCATTCATCGGATGAGCCTGTGACCTTCTCAGGCCTCTCTGAATGTGTGCGTGGTGACCCGGTGGTTACTGGCTGGCTACTGCCCTGACCTGGACCCCTTTCTCTCCCTACTTCAAAGAGGCTTCTTTCATTGGCAGCGTAGATAATCCTGCCCTCGGCAGAAGGCCGGGTGTTTTGTCAGCAACATTTGGTACTTCACGCTCAAAGTATGTCTTTTGTTATGTGTGCGTTCGCTTACGCTCTCGATGAGTGCTGTTAACGGTTTTTTTTGAAACAACACTGCCATACACTGTGCTGGCGGTACGGCGGGCGCTTTGCGGAGTATGGAACCATTGCTGCGGGACAGCCAGCTTCAAAACACAGTAAAAATAGCTCAAGTGAAAATCTTTCATTGCAGAGGTACTGGTATCCAGGCTCCTGCTCATGTCAATTGAGGTCAACCAGAGTCAAATGATGCACATAAATCATGCTGACTTCTCTTGCAGATCTGTTCGTCTGATTTGAAAGATGTGTTGTGGGTAGTTAGTCTTCAGTATGAATGTATTTCTCCGGACGCACAGGTGACCTAGGACAGGTCAGTCGAGATCCACCGGGGCCATGTACTGAAAACACGAACTTTTGTAAAAGGGACGCATGGTAATTTGCTGGGGTGCCATGACGAATGAAGATTTTCCAAGACATACGCAAGGTAAGTCCGGTCAGTTGAGACCATCCGTAGTCATTTAGTGCGAATACAGCATTCTTTATCTTTTCATCTGGATCTCAGTTAGCTTTTGTGAGAGAGCATTTCGCTGACCTTCATTGACCTCGGACTAACTCAGATGGCTTTAGTTTGTCACTTGACTTTCGTATAGATAAGTGCATCCCACCTACTAACAACGCACCAGGCTGTGTTGCGCTCCGTTTTGACAAAATGTGGCGTTTCCAAAGACTGACCTGAGTTGACCTCGATAGACCTGTTTAAGGTGAATCTCATTTGCGGTACGTAAGTTGGTTACATGGATCAAAGATCCACGAAATTTTGGTTGCGATCGGTTCAGTAGGTTTGGAGAAAAGAAATGTTGCTATTTATTCCATGTTTAATCTCGCTTGACCTCCACTCACTTGACCTTCTTCACTCACTTTCCTGACTTTTGGAAAATCACTGTGAACCTTAACTTTCCAGTGTCCAACAAATACATGCCTCTCAAATGCGTCTCCTTCATTTAAGGCTTCGCAATAGTCGGTATTGATCGAAGAAGCTCTATCCAACTAACCAACCAATACGACGCCTCGTTAAGAACCTCGTATTTATTGAGGGACGTATTTAAAAGCTGACCAAGGGGGATGTCATCATGTTCCAGGAGGCACCGCTGGTTTGAAGGGCGCCAATACGGACGATAAGGGGGGAGGGAAGCGGCAGCTGAAGCTCTAAAAATGTCGCAAATTATTTTTTTCATTTTACTCTCCTTTTTGTATTTTGACACGTAAAGGCTGTGCGGAGATATGGCCCAGCGTCACCTGGGCTGACGGATTGCCGGACACTTTCTCATTGCGCTATGCCTCAGCCAGGCACGTAGCTAGGATTTTCCTCGGGGGGGGGGGGCACATGTCAAATTTTGTCATATGGCACAGGCATATGACGAAATTTGAAAGAAAAGGCAGCAATTTTAGACAATTTATCTCATATTTAATGGACAGGAAAACATATTATGTTTGCTTTTGCCACATGTATATATATATATATATATATATATATATGATAACTATTACGCATTCGCGCGAAATCGCCATGTATCTAGTGCAGACCACATGGCTCGAGGGGCATGGCCTCCATGGCCCCCTCCCCTTTGGCTATGTCCCTGGTCTCAGCTGCCATTTTTAGTCCCCAAGGCACGTGATATGATTTGCACAGGCGGGGTAGGATCACAGGCGGGGTAGGATCTCTACCACCGAATTACCAGAATGCGGGACTGAACGTGCCGCATTGGAGCAAATCGTTGCATGCGCATGTTTCGCGACGGAACTCAGGTGAAGCTCACATATGGGCCTTCCATGTATTCCAGCCTTCCATGTATTCGATTTCCTTTGCCATACTGGACGCCACAGGTTCCTTAATTTTACACTTTTTCACTCCATATTTTACACTGATCCATTCCATATTTTACACCGGTAGCCAGTTATTGTCGGTGACAAAATGATACCATTACACTGGGCACCCGGCTGAAACAAAGCATGCCACTCTATCCCCACGCATCCGTCATCCAGCGCAGAAGCAGTCGCTGATAACGGTGATCGACGGTGACCACATATGCAGATAGTATATATCACGTGGACATGGGTTTACGCGGACCTCCGGGTTTCTCATCATCATTTTGTTCTTTAGGGCGTCCCTCTGGCCCTCAGAACAATTTTTGGACTTCAGGAACGGCTTTGAGTCATCGAGGGCACCCCTTCCAGGTTTGGGCGCCTTTTGTTTTCGGAGCCTTCTTCTTCTAGACCTTCTAGATATCGGGACGTATCTTCAAACCTAAGGGGAGCCTTTTGGAACCATCGGGGCGCCCTTTGAGCCATTAGGAGCGCCCCTCTAGGGATTGGGACATTCTTACATTATTTGGGGCCTTCTTCTAGCCCTCGGGATATGGACTACAGGGGTGTCCGATGGAGCGCTCGGGAGGGGGTGGGGGTGCCTCTCCAGCCCGTTCGAGGGTTTGGAACGCCTTTTTATTTTTAGGGTGTCCTTCTAGGCCTCAGGACATATTTTCAGACAACATGGGCGTCCTTTCAGCCCCCGGGGGAGTCCCTCTAGGGAGCAAAGCGCGCTTTTATTCTCCAAGACATCCTTCTCGCCACTGGGGTGTTTTCAGGCCTCAGGAGTGCCTTTTGGGCTCTCGGGGGGCTGGGCGTTTCTCCGGGATTTAGGGCACCCTTGAGTCTTCATGACCACTGAGTTGAGCTGAGCTGTTGGTTTTCTTCCCATCTTCGGGACATTTTTAGGTTTCATGAGTCGTCCTTAAAGGCCTCAAGGGCATAACTGCAAAGGGCATAACTTCGGCACCCTATTAGCCAGTAAACAGCAGTCCCGACAGGGTCGTCTTCGGCGCTCAAGGAAGATGGCATGGCCTGATGGCATCCCCTTTTATACGCCCCAGCCTCGTGCATGTGCAGGAACTATTTGTATTTAATTTGCATTGCTACCACTGTTTATACTAAGCCTAACGATACAGGACTCTACCATTAGCTTTGTTCATTCGGCCGTATGCCTTCCTTCCCCATGTACCGAGCACAGCTCTCGATTTACGCAGGACGACGCAGTTTTCTGGAAACGCCTGTGCAAGGACCTCACCAGGGGTCCAAGCGCGGGCACTGCGAAAATAGCAGGAGGGACCCTCCTGGGCTTCGGGCCTCATTGACTTCGTGCTGCCTTGACTTTTGTAGGTCTCCTAAGGCAGTATCGGACCTCAAAGAGCTGTAATGGGCCTCTATCGGGACTCAAGGCCCTCCATTCCCACAACAGGCACGGCCTCCTTCAGTGTCTGAGAGTCCTCCTGAGGCCATCGGAGGTCTCCTGTGGCGCTACGGTGGCCTGTTATGTCGCTACGGGGTTCTCCAGTGGAACCCAGAGGGCTGCTTCTTGTGTTGGGGCTGTGGCGGCGGAAGCAGGGGGGGGGGGGGTGCAGGGAGAATAGCGGGGGCAAAATGCCGCCCATCCAGAG
The DNA here is from genome assembly GCA_030062745.1 of Capitulum mitella. NCBI lineage: Eukaryota > Metazoa > Arthropoda > Thecostraca > Pollicipedomorpha > Pollicipedidae > Capitulum > Capitulum mitella. Next base: position 20,125,822 of record CP099839.1, read on the forward strand.
ACATGCGGGGGGACAAACATGTCTTTTCTCCTTCAAGAAAATGGGCACTTGCCACGTACAAGATCTTGGCAGCCTTGAAAGTCTTGAAATCTTTACCATGTTTTTTTGTATTTATTTCATGACATTTTATGCCTTTATTTATTATATAAAGATTTACGAAATCAGGTCTTGAAATGGCACTTGGTTATGACGTTAATTAGTTTCAAACTTCAGTTAATCGCCGCCGCGTCACTAGGTTCCTTGGTCCATTCTGTACACGTCTGTACACGACTGTCCATTGTGTCCGTTCTGTACACGTGTGTAAAATAATTGGTGACGTTTCTTTGAGGTTAATTCAAATGAAAGCATATAAACAGTTTACATCTCACGTTTTCGTACTTTTGCCGATCGCGATCCAAACCCAAGATACCTTTACTTATCCAAACCAACTCATTTTGTTTAGCCGAAAATGAAACTGTTCGATGGTGTGGGGTTTGAGGCACCCTCCAATTTCGGGATTTCAAAAACGCTACAAAAAACTGTCGCTAGACACATCACTAAAAACATATCTAGCTCAACTATGGGCATAGATCGACAGAGACGGACAAAGATGGATAAATACAGACAAAGGAAGTCAGACGCCGAAAGACAGGTTTCGGACCAAAATAGAGCAAGAACAATATGGTTACGTTAGTGGCCGTGAGCACCCGCATGCCTCCTTGTTTACAAGTACTTCAGCCGTCTCGACTTATGTTCAAGATGCCTTTTTGAAGTCGTGTGTTTTTTGCCAGTCAGTTTTGTCGAGCAATGTGTCGAGTATACATGCGAGCCCGATAGTCATTTGGAACGCTCGTTTGGAGCTCTAGCATATTACACCAGACAAAGTGTTGGCTCAGTGACAAGGAATTAAGTCTAATAACGCAATGAACGTCATCGTTTGGGCAGCACGTTTCGTGCCTTCGGCGCGCCGGACCAAACCACCTCTATCAAGTGAGGCGATCTGTGTTCGCCTACGTCTGGTCATGTGGTCAATTAATAAGATCTCATTACAAACTAAAAATGTTGTGCCGGAGGACGGTGAGGAATCCAAAGATTCGTTTGTCATCGCCGTAATTTCGTCATATTTATTTCTTGTCATGTCTGATCTGAACCCGAAACAGTGACCCAAATCCAAAGAGAAATCAGAATTCTTGGGTAGTTAAGGCTCCACCAAATGGGCTGGCTGGATCCGCGAACGATCCCCCCCCCCCATCCTGAAATAGCTTCCGTCGCCCCTGCGTTGGGGGCCTCCTGAGGTGTTCAGAGAAACCTGTCATTTATGCAGTGACCTCCAGTGGGCTCAGAATCCTCCAGGGACGCCCAGAGGGGCCTCCTATGGCGTTCGGAAGTCCGCCTAAGGGCATCGGGGGCCTCCAGACCGCTCGGGGGAAGGGAGAGAAGGACGGCTCCCTGTGGTGAAGAAGGGTTTCCTGCTGCCTTAGTGAGGCCTTCTATGAAGAAAAAGGCCCCCTGTAGTATCCAATTACCTTCTGTGGCGACAGGGAGCCCCCATGGTAGTCAGTGGCTTCCAGTGGCGGCAAACCTGTGTCAGTTGGGATCTCCCGTGGCAGTGAGGAGTCTTCTGTAGCAGGGGTGGATCCAGAATTTCTCCAAAGGGAGGATGAATGGTCAGCGCCGGGTCTCCCTCCCGCCCGGGCCCCCCATTTTTTGCTCCTCAGATATGAAAAAAAACATGGGTCTTGCCAGGTCCAGGCTGAAATATTTACAGCAGCCGAAAAAATCAAGCGTCACCTCATTTCAGGAAATTTTTCGTTTTGTTCCCCTACAAAGTGCCCGAAATATGACAACAGCGGCTGGATTTTGGGCAGCTGCGACCCTCCCTCTACTAGAAATGTCGTGTCTGTATCTGGTCTAGGAGTCCCACTGTCCCTTTGTAACTTCTGGAGACTTTTTTGCTAGCTTGTCGGTGCTCTCGGGCCGTCTGCCGTGTCAGGACCCTCTAGTGGTCTCATATTCCTTTTACAATTTCACGTATTCCTCGGAGCATCTCAGACACTCTTTTGGCAGTTTCAAGGACACCTCGGGCAGTGTCATGGATTCATCTGGCAGCTTAAGGGACATTTAAGCCATCTCGGGTTCCCTTCTGTCGTCCATAGGAGATTTTCTCCGTCTAAGAGGCTCCTCAGGCACTAACAACGGCCCTCTCGAAGTCTACTGTGACAGAGACGCCTCTGGCAATGCTCTAGGTCCTTTGGCCGTTTCAGGAACTTTCCGGATGCATCAAGGCTTAGTAGTTTCAGGGGCCCCTTTGGTCGTCTCAGTGAACCCTTTGTTGTCTTAAGTACCTTTCTTGTCGTTTCTTTTTTTGGGGGAGCATTTTTGCCGTCTCTTTACCCAGGGCCCCTCTGACAGTTACAAAAAACCTTTTGGCGATTCCAGGGCCCCTGTGCAGTGTCATGCGCCCTCTGATCGTCTCCGGTAATCTCCATGACTGTATCAGGGGTCTTCCTCTGTTACATAGGATATATCTGGCAGTCTCAAGGCCCTTTTAGCCGTATCGGAGACCTTTGTTAGCGCTTCAGGGCTTCACTGGCAGTCTCAGGGGGACCTTTTCTGTGCCAGCAGCCCGCCTCACACACTCGGGGGCAGGGGCGCATTCAACCGAAAATCCCGGGGGTCCTCGCCCAGCGGTGTGCTCCCTCACTTCACGTTGGCTCACTGGACAAAAATATTAACATAACATTTCACAAGAGGCTCGCAGAGGGGTAGAGCCGGCCCAAAATTTCGGGGGTGGGGGTTTTGCGTGACCAAGGTGAGCCAATAGCGTATGTGTGGGCTTCCTAAATAAAAACGGCCAGCAAAAATTTTGCGACAAGGGACGATTGCCGTTGCTAAAAGTTATCAGTTGCAACCAATTGGCTGTTTTCTGATTATCGATGATCGTGCAAAAAAACAGTTTTGTTTCTGGGGTCTCCACGACTGTCAAAGGGTCGCTCGGCAGACCGCCAGGGGGCCTCTCCACAGACCGACAGGAGGCTCTACTGGCTACGGCAAGGGACCCTGCATGTCAGCAGCCTTCTCGGGTGACAAGGGGCCTCCTGCGGCGATGCAAAAACCTCCTGTGAAGACAAGGGTCCTACTGGAGCGGCGAGGGGCCTCCAGTTTTTGGGAACGGGGCATCTCTGGCGACGAATGGACCTCTTGGAGCAATGACAGGCCTTTCCGTGCTAAACAAAGCCCCTGACAATGTTCGGGGGCACTGAGGGGCCTTCTTTGACATAGCTCCGAGCAAGGGGCCGCTGTGGCGAAAAGTGGTGGGGATGGAAAACATTACCCTCCCCACCAGTCCAGAAAATAGAGGGGACGTGATTTTGGTCTTCTTCTCTGCTGCCTTGTGGTCTCGCCACACACTCTTCTTATCCATGTGTCCCGTGATCCGTGATCCTTGAGTATGTGTCACTTCAAACGCAATACGCGTGACGTCAGATCTGGCAGCCCGATCGGCGACGTGGGAACGCCAGCCCAGTGGCATAGGTCGGCTCGTGCTTGATTCACTTTCAGGGTTGGTCGCGTGGGACCGGGAGCTGTCCAGGTCATGCCAGACGTTTCTGAAAAACGTGTATTTACACGAGGCGCGCGTGGTCGGGGCAGTGTGGTTAGTCTGGGTTCCCGATCCCTTGGCGAGGGGACGGCAGAGCGTGTTGCTGGCGAATCAGTTACATCGCAGCGGACGGGCGCTCAGTTGCACATAGATTCGTTTTAAATTTCAGTTGTACATAAATTTGCCGTAGATTTTTCCGACGCGGACTGAAACGAGGTCTGCTTCCTCAGCTCAGAAGTCCTTCAAATTAATGCCCGAAGAACGTCAAACAAAACAACAGATTCGTGAGAGTATTGCACGAATAGTTGATTCGTACTCGTACATGTTATTCATATGCAAGAATGACTTTTAGACACTCGTGCAGGACGAAGGGAATTAAAGTTTGGCAAATGTCAAACGGTCGGGATTCAGGATTTTCCTCGGGAGGGGGGGGGGGCAAACGTCAAATTTTGTCATATGCCACTGGCATTTGACAAAGCGTATAGGAAAAAACAGCAATTTTATGTAACTGACCTCACATTTAGCGCACAGGAAAAACATGTAATGTTCGTTTTTGCAGTATATTATTGGTTATTACTTGCTTATTGCTTTTGCATCATATTGATTTTGTGTCACACTTTTCCGCATTCCTGAGAGATCGCTAAATATCTAGCGTAGACCGCTTGGCTCAGGGGAGGGGGTCATGGCCCCATGACCCCACTTTTGGTTACGTGCTTATCGGGAGCAAAAGCAAAAACTACTGTGGAAACCTAACGACGTGGAACTCTAAAAGCACAATAATTTTGAAACGTGCTTAAATTTCATGGTTGTATGGCAAGACACAAAGGCAAGAATCATACCAAAACATATTTTTCCAGACAAAGCGAACAGCGAGCATCGCGGACCTTCTATGCATGAGAAGCGTTAGAAGCAGAGATCACTTCACGGTGAGCATAAAATTTGTCACGATTAACGATATCTGGAGGAAGGTGTAGAGGAGTGCAGTATACCCCACTTGAGCTATTTTTACAATTGTCCTCGTTCGTGGCGGCCAATATCACCTCTGTCGCGCAAAACAGATCACTGGAATCGTTTGAAAAGAACCTCTGTCGTTATTTTCACATTCATAGTGCTTGTGAAATTTTTACAATTTGATACCATACGAAAGTCAGTTGATCTTGGTAGGCGTTATATGACTGCGTTGTACTGGAGGCATGATTGAGTTTTACCGTCCGTTTTGTGTGAACTCAGATGCGTCTGGAGACTTCCTTTTGCCGCCCAAAAACACCGCAGGCTTTGGGTTAAATACTTTATCACTGTTTGTAGTCTGCGGGTATTCAGACTTTTCATGCTGCTTAAATACAATGTTGCATTATTTTCGTGTTCAGACGACTGGTTTGCTATTCGTAGCATGAGCTGAATAATCACATTCTTCCTAAGCAAGACAGAGGATCTGATGTTAGGGACAAATAATCGCACCTTGTCATTATGGCTATGTTTGGGAATATTGCACGGACTTTGGCAAGTGTCAGTGATATGTGCAAAATGTGACGCCACCGCACTATGCGAGACCGTGGTTGACACTGAGCGGGCGGTCCTGGGCCTTCTCGTGCCATATCCAGCCTCATCTCACCGTTCTGATGTACGGTTCTGATATGCGTAATCTTTACACGGTGGCCGCCGCACGGCCGCAGCCGTGAGAAGGGCCATCTGCCTCCGACACATTGCAACATCACCTCAAAACGACGCTCGGAAACTCTCTTCATTCCCATACAATTTCACTATTAGCCAGCGTTGTTTTACTCGTTTTTTCCGTACTTGTTCAACTGACTTGGCATAATCTGAACGCACTATTATGTAAAACATCTCGGAGACTTTATCGAGTGTTTTGCACTCAACACACGTTCTTGGAATGTCAAGATTTTTTCTCATTTTCTCAGAGTTCGGAACCACTGCGTGAATGTGTTGTAATTCACGATGCTTAGAAACGGGTATAAGACAAGTCGCTATCATTTCCGCTCCCCACTCAGATATGACGAGCTTTCAGCTAATGCCACTCTTGTGCTTGCAGTTGCATTGCTTCCCGGGATTATGGGGTTTTCAGGAAACCGCTTCCAGCGAATCATGCTCATGACCGCGCGGACTATGAATGATATAGCCAGCTTTACCCAGTTAATTCTGGACTGATGTCATTGTGACGACCATGAATTGGCAGCATACATTTCCGTTTGCATTTGATAAGTTCTGCAGTTCCCAGTACACCGAAGTGAGTATGTCACACATTATATTGTTTCAAATTCAAATCCACATTGACAAGAGTCAAGTATACATGCGACTCACATTATCCAACGTCAGGCGGATAAGAAAAATACATTTCTGGTAACGTACAAACAAACGCGATTTACTTCGTAATAACTGAGTGTGATGGTATGATATGATATGTACATGCATAGCACATTCATTATGCTACGAGTATAAAGTACGTTAGCGCGGCATTTTCTACAGATGGAATGCGATGTATGGAGTGCATCAAATTTCATAAAGGTTGCACGAGCCACCGCATCTGCGTGATCTCAACCATCCTAAACAGTCGCGACTTTACCGGGCTAGACAGTCTGGCCATCTGGCAACTGGCCTGTATGCAGAGGGTCACAAACTGACCGCTCTGCCCTCCAAACTGAGCAGTCCAGCACACCACTGTACACAAACAGACCGGCTTCTCGGTGACGCTGTCCGGCACGAAATCGGAGCAGCGGCCATTTCGTCATGCGCTCACCCGGGGCGGAACATCACATCGCTCCTCAGACACGACTGGGTACACTTTAAACATGAACGGTGACGCAATGAAGACGAGCGATGCCTCACGATGATTTATGTGGACGCGCGGAGAATCAGCGCATCACTGTGGATGTCCTATGCAGGATGGAGAATGGACATTGGGCGAAGCCCGTTTAATCACCCGAAAGTGGCCAGCAACAGATATTTGCGCACTGCGCAATCAACTCAACATTTCGTGGCCCGTCGCACCGTGCACGGCATTCAGAATGCATAAATAAACAGGGCCCCGCCATCGACGGCTTTGTTCCCGGCTCTAGGGGGCCAATGAGAGGTAACACTTGGTCCTCTCACACCTTCCGAACCACTTGGTGGCCCGCGCGGACGCGGTGCAGGTTTCTTCCGCGCCTGTGAACCTTAGTGTGCTTGGCTAGGTGGTCGGAGCGCGTGAACGCCTTCTGGCAGACGGCGCACGAGTACGGCTTGATACCGTAGTGAGAGCGGCGGTGGCGCGCCAGCTCGTCCGAGCGCGAGAACTTCCAGCCGCAGCCGGCCCAGCCGCACGCGAACGGCTTCTCGCCCGTGTGTCGGCGCATGTGCGCCTTCAGGTGGGACGACTTGGCGTACAGCTTGTCGCAGCCGGGCTGCTGGCAGGCGAACACCTTGTCCTCGGGCCGGACCTGCGTGCGCGGTCCGCGGCGACGCACCACGGCGGCCGGCGGTGGCGAGCAGCAGGCTGCGCCGACGGCCGGTGCCGGCGCTAGGCGCACCAGCTGGCCGCGCCAGTCGTGCGCCACCAGCGTCGCCGGCGCCCGGTGCGGCGCCGCCGACGCCGGCGGCTCCGCGCCGCCCTGCATCAGGTTGCACAGGTTTATGCCCAGTACGACCATGTCGTGCGAGGCTGGCGGCGGAGGCGGAGGCGGTGGCGGCGGTGGCGGCGGCGGGCTGGCCGACGGTACGCTCAGCAGGCGATCGCACATGCTCATGGTGGAGTCGATGAGGCCGTCATCGTCGGTAGGGCCGCTGTCCAGCCCTGGCCGGTCCTCCAGGCTGGAGAAAAACTCCTCCAGGTAGAGTGTGGGACTCAGACATTCGATCGAGTCGCCGTCCGAGAAGCCAGTCAAACAGGAGTCAGTCCCTGCGTGCAAAGAACATGCTCAAATTAACAATGCGGCAAACGATGGCACCGGCGCCCAAAAGCATCAAAAATACTTCCCTTGGCGGAATGGTGACGCAATTACGGGAGCACAAGGGACAAACGTTTTAACGTAGTTCCTTCGGCGAAGCATCAGAAAAAAGATTAGGAGGATCGTTTACCGCGCTCTGGCCTTGCCGGACAAGAAGAGCCACTAACTCCTCCCGGTCTGCATACTGGCTCGGCGTCTGTTCAAACTGATGGGCGGTAAAATCGCTTTCTTAGGATTCCTCCCGATGATCTTTCTTCTTTAGAATGCTCTGCCGGATATAACGCAAATCCAACCTTCGAGGCGTTCTGCAACCACGCTGAGAGTTTCAAAGAAGCGGCACAACTGTAGTAGCTGTTTTCCTATGAGATACGGTTAATGGTTCTCTCCTACGAGAAAACCCACATCACTTTTCCTCTTCGCACCACTGCGCTGGATTCAGGGTAATCTCGCCCGCGCTGGAAAAGTCTGCTGATGACAAAATGACCACGAAGGTCCGCAATATGGTTTCAGGCATGCAGTGTCTGTAAACATTCTTGATCAGTTCTTTGAACAATTCTTTGCCAACTGAGCTCCCGTTGGGGCGTGGCATGCCCCTTCCTAGAGCGATTCCTGCATATAGTATTCACGGTATTCACAGTATTCACATTCACATTGCAGGCTGCCCAGGCCACTGTGAGCGCCACTGTGTCGCAGGACAGTGACCGCGGTGTGAGCTGTGTCGCGGGACGCCTGCCGGGTCCGGTGGCGCCGGCGGTCGGCCACTCGCTCCAGGTCACCGCTGTTGCCGGAAACGTCCGCTCGTCTCATGATTCCCCGAAGGGTTGTGGTAGCGACGCGGTGACAGACTGCAGACGCGTCTCCGGGCGGCACCCGATACGGCCGCTTGACGCGACCAAGGCCTTCTCCGAACGGTCTCCATCGGCGCGCCAATCGAATCCCACTGCGTAGTGTTCGTCGCCGCCGCGGACCGAACCCCGGCTGACGCTGACGGGGATCGGGTCAGTGCACGACTCGACTGGTGCACCTGCCGCCACCAGCCAATCTCGCTCATACTGGCAACGTCAGTAATGAACTAACTACCGACAAAACTGCCCAAACGGCGAAAATCACCTAAGCAAGAGCTGAACCATAGGCTGCGGATGTCGAACTCACTTCGGAGGCTGTCGGGAAGTGCCTAATCAGTCCGGCCAGTACGCAAAATTGCCATAGTCGCTTCCTATATATATCCTGTATATTCCTATATATATAGGAATATATATATATATATATATACAATGATAAAAATGTCAAAGGACGCATCGTACATGGGCTGTTGTCACTACCCCAAACCTACCGCAAAAAGATTTCGTCTGATCTGGATGTCGCCGGAGGTGTGCCGTCAAAGGAGCTTGTAACATTACACGGCAGTCGTTTTGTTTTCGATTGCGGACTTATGAGTCTTACGAAAAGAACGTTGTACCTGCGCCATTCGGGAAATCTTTGGTTACCCTTTCCGCGACCATGCGCAGAAAAGCGGTAATGAGTACTTCGATGGTTCGCCGTCAAGTTTTCACGTTATTCGCTCAAAATTCCGCCTGCAACATTGAACGGAAAGACAGAGACAGAAATGTCGCATCAGGTATTCTCATAATGAAGTCTCCCACATGCTTGACCGAACACTGGACCTGGCGTACATAAACAAAACTGATGTCAAATGCCGGGATGCAGATGCATGCAGCTGACATCTGTATCAAAACGAGCGATTCGTGCTAGTTTTCCAGGTCTTCCGTTCCGTCACGACCGTTTCCCACATACTTCCGTCCCCAGTTTATCTCCGTGGCCGGTTGCAGCATGCCTGCGTCATCCGTAACCCGTATTCAGGCACTTCTGAACCCACGTGCCGGAGTTGTGGTCATTGTGTTATTTAACGACGCTCTCGACTGCCATGGTCATTTCGCGTCGCAACCTCTCACGCCGGTTGTCGCGAGGGATGGCGACATGCTGCTATTACCCGGATTCGAACCGGGGACCTTTCGGCCACAAGGCGAGCGTGTAATCTCTACACTACGCCGTCCCCACGGGCCAGAGTTGTGACGGGGAAATGCAGGCAGGTGAGCTTAACCTTTGCCTAACCGGTACCCTGACGTGAATGGCCGGAGCCGGGAAGTCGTCTCGACGCCCCCCTCTATCTCGCGAATGGAACGTCGGAGAAAATTAAGCTTTTATCAACGAAAACCTCGTCGTGAGTTTGTCCGAATACATGTAAAATTTTGGAAACATTTTGGAAAATTATGGAACTTTTTTGGCCTATGCATGCCAAAATACGACTGTCTACAAAAAGCTCTAACTCCGCCACAAACAGTGGTAGAGCAATTATGCGCATTCTAATAGAAAACTAACGGAATGTAGATCGCGTTGACATATGATTTATTACGTACGTATCATCATATATCGCATCAGGTAACCTATATAATACATGGACATCCGGATATGAGCTTAGATTCTACCACGGTGACCTCACAGGCCTCGGATGACCTAAGGTCATTTCCAGCTTGGAGGCGTTTTGGTGCGATTTTGGAGCGCAAAATTGACTGTAATGCCGTTCTGATGATCTCTGAAGTAAAAAGGCGGTATTTTTTACTTCAGAGATCATCAAAACGAGGTTTTGGGCTTGTTTTGGTTAGTTTTCCCCAAATGTGACCCGACCTGATTTCATAACCCATCTTGTGGATCAACACTGTCTGTCGTACACAGTGACTTCCTTGGCCCAGGAATGTATTTCAGCTTCTGCCACGGTGACTTCACATGGCCCCAGGCGACCTAAGGTCATTATACAGTTTGGAGGTGTCTTGATGCTATTTTGGACTGCAAGGTGCACCCCAGTGCGTATCGCTACGTCCGCTCTTATCAAAACGGGGTTTTAGAGTCATTCTTGCGAATTAACTTAAAATGTGACTTACTTGACCTCATGGCCCTTCATATGGGTAAACATTGCTTGTTTTGATTAGTGGCTCCTTTGGCCCAGGAATGCATTTCAGGTACGGCCGAGCCAAAGAAACGGTTTAAGGCCGTTGGAAATAGGGGAATAGGGCGGAAACTGAGCTGACCTCAGGTCATTTGCCTTGATCTTAACAAAAAAATTCGACATAGCGCAATTCTGAGGAATGTCCTCGATTTCTGTCCCTGATAGTGGCCGAGGCCAAGAGTAATATATGTAGCGCAGATGTGTAAAGAAGTATGCTAACTACCGATCTCATCCTAAGTAGACGGCTCTCCTGGAGATCGGCGCCCCCTTGGAGGTTGGCAACCCCTAGACGAATGGTCCCTTCCACTTTTCATCGCTCTCCTTCGCCACCAAGGAGGTGGGCTGTTCGGAGACATTCATCTCACCTGGTGACGTGGACACTAGGACAGCTCGGTGAGGTTCCCACCTGTTGAGGTGTCCTGGTTGGAGGGGTTCTCACCTGGTGAGGTGGACAGTTCGGAGGTGTCGGTCGTGTCCGACTCGTGCCAGGTCCACTCCTCGCCCCAGTAGCCGGACGGCACCAGCACCATGGGGTCGTCGCTCATGTACCGGAGTGCGATGTCTGCGGACACGGAGAGCACGGGAGGCTGGCTCAGCTCGGCTGCGTCACGGCCGCTCTGTTTACCGCCGCTGAAGGGGCTCGTCTCCGGACCCTGGCCGCGCAGGCGCAGCCACGGGCCACGTGATCTCGGCCTGCATCGCACCCGCACCTCGAGGCGAGCTTGTCTTGGTGTCATGCATCCGGGCGACAATGTTTACAGATCGCATTCGGTTCGGCTGTAGAAATGAATACCGTTAGCCTTCCTAGATATGTCAGATACACAGCGTTCGTGTACGGTTTCAAACCCGGCGCTAACATCAACAGAGTCCGTAGAGTTGAATGTCAGGGCCCGGGGGCCCGCTTCAGGCGACGTGCCGAGCCGCGCCAGAGCAGCGCTCTGAGACGTAGTAAACACAATGGGCCGTCCACTGCCCAACGCCAGACACGCGGCGCTCAGCGTACACTTCTGAGTCGTCTGAGAGAGCCCGAACACCCACATATCATTCCCCTGATCGCAACCCGGTACGTGTCAACACTGGGCGGAACTTTGCACAAATGACTGGTGACGCAAGCATTTCAGACATCTGGTACACGCGGTTCATGATTAGGAAGTTTCTCCCGCGGTTCCAATGGGCGGAGGGTAGGCAAATGTTAGTACCACACAAAACGCAAATGCCTGAAGCGCTGTGACGGCTCGGCGAAGTGTCACGTAGTGACAGGGAGTGTTTTCCGTTGCCTTGGGTGTTCACTTACTGTTACCGAGGCAGCAATCACTACACACACGTGCATCAATTATGGCAATCCAATGTACTATTACTGTAAAATAACCAATCAGTTACGTCTGGTTAAACGTCTGAAAATTAGCTTAAAACATGATCTGACCCACATAGCAGGCCAAAGGGCAAAGCTGCCGATCGCAGGACTTAGCATCAGCGCGTTTATTTCAACTAATGCCGATAAAAAGAAATGCAGGACAAAAAAACTCGACGTTTCGATCACGAACGCACAAAAAGCAGAAGGTTTACTCGACCTCAGGCCAGCGGTCTTGAACTTTCCAAACAAATCCAAATAACAGACATGTATCCGCTGGCTTTTCAGTGTGAGAAGTTTCATACTAATCGATGCATTGCATAAAATGCTTTGCCCCTTTATTTGCGTGGGAGCATAAATGTATGTGACCTATCCTATGCCAGAGACATAAGGTGACCACAAGTTCAAGAAATTACGCAAGATGTAAGAAATTTATGAAAGTGTATTGTAAGTTTCACGCTCCTGCCATTTCTTATTTTTATTTTTGTTTTCTTCGGAAAACTGATGGGGTTCTCATCAATTCACGGCGCGGCGAAGGTTGAGGTAATTCATTTCTGTATTATATTATAAATGTATAAATGTATAGCGAAATAATGATCGTTTCACTACATGAATAATTAATCTTAACGACAAATCCATACTGTTGGAAGTCATAGATTTCACGCCCTCAAACCAACAATTCAACGCAATTTTCGGACATCTCCAGCCATAGGCGCAGCCATCCAGGATATGCTTCCTTCTGAAACGGTTCTTGCCGCCTAAAGTGGGCAATGGCTGGCCGACAACAGCACACACACGCAAATAAATATTTAACTCATTTTGAAAATAATGCAACGGCAAAGCGAGAATTCGTTCTAGATTATTATTTTCCATGTCAGACGTAGTTTGATGTTGCAAATAGCTCTGGTTACTAGGGTCTATCGATGTTGATTCTTTGAAACGCGGTGACACGCCATATCCCAGAAAGCATGCCCATGTCTTACTGCCCCGATTACTGCAGGCACCTGTACAGGGCATATAGACATTTACTGAGTGGATTGACAGGACAAATGATGTGTTTTCTCAGTGACGGCGCCGAGACCTTGAAAATGGATAAACAGGTAAAAAATCCCGAGGTCCCATCCATGCCGTCCAATGGTGTCTAACTCTTTTCGGCTATTCTTTCAATACCACTCGTGAATGTGCTTCTGTCAGAAACATTTTGCTGTTTTTGTTGTGACACTGTTCACAACGCCTTTTCATTGATTTCTGTCAATTTACTAAACTTTTCGAAGCTTAGCAAAGGTTACTTCTTTGGCTGAAATGGAAATGCACAGATTGTACTGTAACCCACCTGCCAATTTACACGCATCATGCTTACAAAAAAGGAAGAGGTTTTGTCTGCATCGCATAGCAGGGGTGCAGCCAGGATTTTTCTGGGGGGAGCTCAGCAACAACTGGAGTCATACGAAAACCTCCTGCTGGGAAGACGATGTGCAATGGGTTTCACTACAAAATGCGAGCCTGAGGGAAGAGAGGGGGGGGGGGGCGGCCCCGACCCCTTCTGGTTGCGCCGGTGTCGCTTAGAACCCTTGTCCACTTTGCCCGAGGCTTGCGTCATCAATAAATGGCAAAGGGTTTATGTAGCCCGCTAGCCCAGCACTAACTGGGGAATTTCGTCACCCTCCACTGTCCAGGATATTTCGTCACCCCTCCAGTCTATCCTGAGGACCAATCACCTCATTCGGCTAATGTACACGGCAATGGATAGCGCCGAACCGTGCGGTTCTGTGATATGTACATTTATTACTTTCGGGTCACTCATAGCATCACAGGTCAGGTCAAGCACCCAAAAGTGACCTTTTTCTCCAGAGTCGCCTGGTCGCAATGAAAGGAGACTGAGACTGAGGTTTGCATGGCAATATGTCTCTGGCAGCTTTATCTCATATTCCGAGTGACACCTGACCCAAAGCCATCAAAGGTCAAGGTCACAAGGTGGATCAAAGCTGATGTACATAATAATGGGCCATGCAATGAATGTTTCCTGGCATATTTGAAACAGAGATCCTGAGACGCTTTCAGAGAGTTTTGGGCAAAAAACCTCGTTACGGTTCCAATTGCCGTCCACGAACAATACCGCAACAATTCTGCGGTTTCAAACTCGGAGTATCATGGGAACGCTGGTCAGCTCTTTCTAAAATCTCAGATGGCCCTACAAACCCATTTGCCCCATTTTGCACAGAACGTTGCGGAACGTTGCAAAGGACGGTATCTCCCCACTGTTCATCCGGAACTTGGAACGGACACAACCAGTTTACTCGATAATCTGAAATCTGCATAAAACCACCAAAAAGTCAAACCACAAGAAATCTGCACTGTTGTGAGAAGCTGTTGTGAAAATGCACGCGCAGCATGTTGTAAGAAAATTCGCCAGTCTACCTGGCCGAATCCGTAAATCGGTTTGTTTAGCTCCTTTTCTAAAATGCATCCTCACTGGACCGGAAAGTGGCCACTGGCCTAGGACAGGCGAAAAAGGCAATGTTCCGAAAAAGCACGGTTTCATATCATTTTGTGGAATGTATCGCATACGATGAAACTTGCCACATTTACAGAACATGTCAGATGCCAAAATTCTGCTATCTCGGATTTTGCAGAAATGTCAAGGCCATTGCTCTTAGGTCAGATGCACTTTTGGCTTTTTTAATTTTACTACTGAAATTCCGAATCTGATTCGGCGCTTTTGATACTTTAATATACGTCCTGCTGTTTATCATGCCCTTTGCATACGTATTTTTCCCGTTGACCAGTGACCTGGATTCAGATGGCGTTTTATACGGAATTTTCTGCATGTCGCCAAATGATTCATCGACTGACAGTCTTGGAACTGTCTGTAGTCAAACATTTAGAAACACTACGATATAGTGAAAACGTACTTGTTAACGGTGACGTAACTTTATTTAACCAGGCTAACCTGATTTGACCTTTTGAAGTAAGCTGATTGTTTCTGATGCCATTATGAGCACACTTTGTGTGACCTTAAGTGATAGCTACAACCCTGCCGTCTTTCTATACGATTTGTACTGTTCCATCTCTCTTATTTTTGGCCGCGGAAATAACAGCCAATTTCATCGTGAAAATAGTTTCCCACCAAAAGTTAAGCTTTTACACACATTTACATACGGTTGCACCCGCCATCCGATGTCTACAAATGCCATGGAACATGAACTTCATGGCGTAGAAACGATATACGAATCTATGGCATAGGATATTATGTTGTGTTGGAGGCTAATCAATGGTAATACGGTAGATGATACGACAGACACGAGAAACGTCCGACTTCTGGGTGTCAAACTTTGACCTTCACATACTTTGTTTAATATTAATATGATGGTTGCAGACTTGTTCCACGTCCCAGACACAAACGGAACGTGTTCCAGCCAAAACACAGTCTAGTGCATTCATAAAAGCGCGACTCCTGCCCTCACGAAGAGACGGAATTTTTCCTCCGTTCCAGCTTTGTCTGAAATGGTCAAATGTGACCTCGAGTGTCTTTTTGCGGCACCAGATAGCGAGCTCTGGTCTTCTTTTTACAGCTCACAACTTTGGAGCCACGTACGAGACTTGATCGTTAAAATTTTCCGCCAAAAATGTCAATGGTAGATTTGGCCTGTGTCCTTCGCTGGGTTCAGTATTGACCAGAGTGGGCAAAATCTGCTTTCTTTTTGTTTTGCCCAGGCCTTTCGAACTGAGTTTTTACTTCTGCGCGAGTAATAGGTCTCCACGTCTTGGGGTTCTCACAACGCTCCGGGTCCGACGAAGGTAGGTGCCGGGGTCGGTCCGGCGACGGTGCGAAGAGCCAGTGGATCTAACCAAAGAGGGGGCCTATGGATACGTCCTAGTTTTAAAAAGTACGGCTGTGATGTCTGAGTTAGTGCTCCCGGAATCCAAAAATAAATCCGAATTTGAACGTTTAAACGATGATTCCTTTGGTATTAGTCTCGTAAAAAGCATGTCTGAGAGAGGTATACCATTACGGCACTGTTCCTATTTCAGCATGCTCAAGGAACTTGTGACTAATACGTACTCGTGCATCGTGGTGCATTGTGTACAACCTATCTGGGATGCCAGCCCGCTGTTGTTTGGCTGCCCGAACAGTCTGTGTGAAAAGGATAACACGTTTTCCAGAAAACCATATTTGGCCGAATAAAACGAGATTCCGCATTTTTGGGCTCAATCATTTTGCTTTCCATGACAGCAAAACAGCGGCGCACCCAGGATTTTCCTAGGAGATTTGGCCAGGCCTTCTGCCGGGGACTTCCGACTTCAGAGGTTCTCCTCGTTCGGCAGCATGCACTGCATCAGAAAATGCAGTAATATACACACACACACACACACACATATATATATATATATATATATATATATATATATTGCTACGCTCCATCGTCGCCGTGCGCCTCAAGACCTCGTCAAGAAGCCAAACGAAAACACCTTCTGGATCTCGGAAACGAGCCTTCTATTCATTGTCCTCAATCGATCAGACCAACAGAAATGCAGGTAACGTCGGAGCAACGCCGCTTGCCACAGACAGATCTGTGGGTACGTGTCTCCACCAACAAGGAGACAAAATGAGCGAGAAGTGTGCGAGGAGATGTCAGGAAAGGACAAGGAGTGCGCCTCAGAGAGTAGCCCTGAGCCAGCGCGCACGGGAAGAATGGGAAGGACAAGGAGTGCGCCTCAGAGTGCAGCCCTGAGACAGCGCGCACGGGAGCGAGTCGGGAGGTCGACTGCCCATCGCTTGCCGACCCGCTACTGAGGTCAGGTTAGGATCACGTGGTCAGGGGTCAGCCGGCCAATGAGGAAGAGGGACAAGAGCGGGAAGCGGAAGCGCATGCGAGCAAAGAAAATACATCTTTAGCCAGGAGTCGAACCCGTCTCGCCTGAATGAGTAGCAGGCACCTTACCAATCTGTTAACATATCGTACATAAGAAGCGACTCTGCGGTAGAACATAACAACATATAGATGTATTGTATGAAACAATCGGAAGCCTTACACGGACGCCACCTTTACAGCTCAGATAGGTCCCTTCTAGGTAAGCGAGGGCTCTGAACCACACCATATGCATAAAAAACACGGAAAATTGCGTCTCACGAAAGCGGCAACCTAAATAAAAACTGTTCACTCACGTGAACTGATGGACACCAATTCCATTCTGCTAGAAAATGTGATATGACTGTCTCTATAGCGAGTTCTCGTTGCTTACAAGCCCTCGGAAGCTTCCTTCACATATCAGCATGGATCCCTTATAGGCCAGCAGTGATCATCCTTACATGTCAGCGGGGTCCCTTCCCTGCAGAGAGAACACGATGACTTGGAAAAGGGATCCGTGCTGTTTACAGGCCACTGGGTGCCCATTTATTGGCAGACAGGGGACCTGTACTGCCAGGTGGAGACCACTTTACGGGACGTCATGGGCCCCTTTACAGGACGGCAGCTGCAAGGGTTCCTCCACCGGCGTCCAGGGGCTTTTTTAGGAGCCAGCTTTGGGTGCTCTTTACAGGGACATCTCTACAAGCCCATAGGGCCTCTCTACAGGCCGGCAGAGTTTCTTTACAGGTCAACAGAGGGCCCCTTTACGGCCCGGCAGGCTGTTCCCCTGCAGCCCAATGGGGCACCCGTTGGGTTGTAGAGCCAGCAGCAGGGGGCCTCTTTAGAGGCCAGCAGGAGGCCATCTAAAGGACCGTAGGCGTGCCCTTGACAGGCTAGCACGCTCCTTTACAGGCTAGCCAACCACCCTTTACAGGCCTGCAGTGGTCCATCTACAGGCCCGTAGGTTGGCTACTCACAGGACACCATGGGCTCCCATAGGAGCCAGCAGGGCACGTCTCACAAGCTGAAAAGGGTCTCGTTACAGAGCCACCCTACAGGCCCGCAGGAGGACATCTGCAGGGAGACACAGGGCCCCTTTACAAGCTGCCAGAGGACCTTACAGGTCGGCAGGACGCCTATCTACAGGCTCGTAAGCGGGCTCTTCACAGGACGGCCGAGGCCATCTGCAAGCCGGCATGGGCCCCCTTAGCAGGCCGGAAGACGTTTCCTTGACGTGCCAGTAGGACCCCTAAGCTAGTAAAGTAGCCTTAGCTAATAAACAACCCCTTAATATAAAAGGGCCCTTATACTGGCGCCCCTTGCCTGAGGACCCGAAAGCAGCCCGGAAAATCTTCCGCGATGCACGCGGATGAACCCCAGATTTAGGTTGGAGGGGGGCCTCCCCAGTGTTAAGGGACCCCAGCCACCTAAGCCCCCTTGGGTGCGTCTCTGAAAAAAAAGTATTGCCTAATTATCTAGCTACTACCTCACCTAGAACTACCTAACTGCCTACCTCACCTACCGCCAAACCTCAGCGATTCCACATAGAAAGCCAGTTTACATTCGTGCATGGCGATCAAGACATGAGTTTAGGTTCTACGCGGTCACTTGCGAAACCGTGCTTTAACACTTGACGCCAGTATCGGTTGTTTCACGCCACACATGACCAATGGCCACTTCACACCACGAGCTCGCGGGCAGTGTAAACCCGATACCTTCTGTAGCAGCAGCCCCCCGATCCTCGGTAGAAACAGCTGCGACAGCTGACGTCAGGCGACAGTCCGTGCGGACGCGCGGCCGGCCGTGCAGGTGGTGACGGGGCGCCGCCAGCGCTGGTGGTCGGCCGCTCGACTGCCGGGGGGCACCGCGCCTGGGCCCGCAGCTGCACTGGCGGCCGCCGGCCCGACGACCCTCTGCTCTGGTCACCGCCTGACGTCACAGCGCCGACCCGTGCCGGCTGTCACCCGACACCGGCGAAAGCCGACACTGCGCGCGCTCAGAGCGCGACGAGACGGCGTCGCGCGGCCGGCCTCGCCGAGAGCAGGCGGGCGGCCGCCGTCGCCGCCGCCGCCGCCCAGACGCTCTCGTCACGCGGTGTCACATTACGGAAGGAGTCTCGTGACGGGCGACTACGCCATTCGCTCGAGAACGCGGCGTCCAGTCTCTGGCGCCGTTGCGTTGCATTCGCCCCGCTCTTCTGCAAGAGGAGCGGCGCGGAGCCGGTGTGGAGCATGGTCAGAGGATCGGGCGGGACGCGCCGGACTCGTGTCCCAGGTCTGAGGCTGGAGGAATCCTGGACTCGTGCCTCAGGTCTGAGGCCGGAGGAATCCCGGACTCGTACCCCAAGTCTGAGGCTAGAGGAATCCTGGACTCGTGCCTCAGGTCTGAGGCTGGAGGAATCCTGGACTCGTGCCTCAGGTCTGAGGCTGGAGGGATCCTGGACTGGTGCCTCAGGTCAGAGGCCGGAGGAATCCCGCTCAGGAGGGACGCCGCCCGGGCTCAGCCGAGACCGTGCTCCGCACCCCTGGGATCTTCCACCGCAGCTGGCCGTCTGGGCCGGAATTCCCCGCAGCAGAACGTCTGGGACGGACTGTCTGGAACCGGGGGGGGGGGGGCGCCGCTTGAGGCACTTAGGCCCCGAAGGCTGACTTCCGGCCAGCGTTTGCAAGCAAACCCAAAGCGAGCGCCCAAAGACATTCTCCGGAACTCACAAAAGACACACGAATCACAGAACCATGATGTACTAGAGAACGGTTTGCGAATTCTGCATAAGGAACACAGACGCAGCCAAGGATGGGGTCGGGGGGGGGGCCGGGCCTCCCTTAGGCCCGCATTTTTTGCGAAAACCATTGCCATTGTCTTCCCGACAGGCGGTTTTCGTATGATTTCAGTCCACACTTAGCTACGCCCCCTTCCCTTAAGATGGGCGCCGAATGGCCCTGCAGTCGGTGCGCCCCTAAGCCCCAATAACCAACCAACCTTCCCTTAAGAAAATCCTGGTTGCGCCCCTGATGAAGAAGGTTGCAGCCAGGACTTTGTGAAGGCTACTAGGGCTAAACATTTGTTTTTCAAGATTGACTCCCATGCTATGAAAAGAGGGGCCCCAAGAAAAAAAGTTTTATGACCTTCATTATGGTGCCCAAAAGAACTGTCAGTGTAGCCAAAACATGTGCCAGAGTCCCTGGTATAGCAGTAGAACTCATGTTCAGGGGTCTTCAGGGCTTGTGAAAGCTCCTGGCCCTGATGGCCCTGAAGCTCCTATGAGTACCTTCAGCGTTTCTTGTGGTTCCCTTACGCTACCAAGGAAGATTTTTCACGACAGGACCGGATTTTCTAAGGATCTTATCGGAGAATGATGAGGGCTCTTATATTCAGTGCAAATCAGTATTATATCTCTTTCTCTAATTCAGTCTAATTCAGTCTAGATCAAGATTGTTATATTCAGTCTTGAGTTATAGATATTATGATATATATATATATATATATATATATATATATATATATATATATATCGTCGGGCTATCCAGGTGTCAAACAATCGATGTTCTCCATGGCAACTCAAAAATGCCAGACAAGTGGAACGTCGCATACGGCTCTTATATTTACAAATCATGCACATTACTCCGTCTGGTTTCAACAACAGAGCATAGGCGTAGCCAAGGGGACCTGGGGGTCCGCCCCTCTCCCTTAGGCCCAATTTTTTGTGAAAACCATTGCACATCGTCTTCCCGGCAGGCGGTTTTCGTGCGATTTCAGCTCACTCTGAACTCCGGTCTCTCCCTGTTAAGAAAATCCTGGCTGCGCCCCTGCAGCATGGGACTGATGCAATGCGATCGCACTGAACACAAACTAGCAGAAAAGATCGCTAGCGACTGATGCTCATGCATAGCCGCTTGGTAGCCAACGGCATCAGCTAATGCGGCACGACCCTGGCTTTAACGTACGCATCGCACCCCTCAAAACCGCAAACTCATGACTGAAACTGAATATTTGGAATCAATGCTTGATGTCTGATCTGCAAGCATCACCCTCACCCCACTTCATTGCCACCCTGTGACAAGGCCTATTTAGCATATAGACTGGGGGGAGGGGCAAATATCCCCCCAGTCATCGGTTTTGCTCACCCGTTGATGAGACTTTGCCCCCAAGTTTGTCCTATCACTTGTAATCCAAACAAGAGGAACTATGACCTGGAGAATTTCAAGTCATGGTGCTTACCATTTAAACGGTTCAAAGGCCTCTAAAAATATATGATATGGAACCTTTTATGCACTCCAAGGACGTGTGGGGGTCTTCACATATATCAAGCGATCCTAAGGCCTAAATCATTTATACTCCAAAATCATTTATAGCGTTAACAGATCTTAGTAATGCCTATTAACCCATTCTTGCACCCGTGACGCTATGAGGCATTCTCACATTGGGGAAGGGACTTATTCACCTCCCACACTGAGATCTCGAGAATTACCCGTTCGATTTGATCGCAACCAACGACAATCGATTCGCAATGACGTTTTTTCATACACCGAAGTTTTAAAAATCTTGAAAGGCTTTTTTTAGCCCATGCTAGCGCCCACAAGAAAGCGATAGTTTTTTGCATAAGCTTTTTTTTCACCAACTCCAGTCGTTAGCTACGCAGAGCTAGAAATGCATGGTTTACACGGACACGGGTGGTTAAAAAGATGTGACTATTGCGTATTTTTTCATCCGTAGGCACCACCTTATAGACAGGGGTGTCGATCTGCTTTTTTTGTGACGGCCCTGTCCCCCTCCCAACGTTGATCTGGACCCCCTCCCATGTCAGTTTGCCTCCCTTCTACCGGTTTTGAAGGAAAATGGGCACTAATAACAAAAAGAACGTCAGCAATAGATAAGAGACGGGCGAAAAATATAAAATAAAGCATGAAGCGACATATCTATCTTTCCGTCTACTATATATATATATATATATATATATATATATAAATATATATATATATGTGTGTGTGTGTGTATATACACATATGCGTATAATTTTTACTCTTTATCAATGTATTAAAAAAATTTCGTTGGTCAAAATAAAGCGAGCTAAATCCGTTGAGAAACCAACATTTCGGGGGAGGCTAGGCTGTCGGGCCCTCGGCTTGCCCCCCCCCATCATTTACAGAAATCGACGTCCCTACTTATTAAACTACTCATACTACTCACTCAGCATAATCAAAGATGTTTAGGATAGGGTGTCTAGGTCGACTGGTTTGTGGAAATCTATGCGGAAATTGCCATTCAAAACCGATTTTTTTTTTTTGCTTGGGACGGGTAGGATATGGGCCACCACAATGTCGAAATGGTTTGAGAAACACAAATCTTCCCAATGTAGCCTAAAAGTACAATGAAAGGCCCATAACCATGCCTGAGTGCTTCCGGGCTACTTGTATAGTTGCCATGGCTGCTGACATGCGTGCAAGATTTTTTGCCTTATTTTTTACTCTTTTACACGCAAACTGGTGATTTGGACATTTTTCGGCTTTAAGGGTCTAAAAAGCATATCTTACATGAAATTATCCATTGTTTATAGTTGTATGCGATAGCCAATGTTATCCGCTACAATGCAAATCAGTTCAACTGTCATTATGCATGTGAGCTAGCATGACCTCTAATGTTAACGTGTCACGGTTTCATATCCTTTTGGGTATCGTGTCCTATGTGAGCCCAAATAATCTATGCATTATATTCGCGAATATTATCAAAAAATGAAGAATGTTGCCGCCACCGCCCGAAGAGGGGAAAACATGCATGCAAGGGTTCACTTATGAAGTCATATCTCCGTGACCTGACCTAGCATGGAAATGGTGGTTTCAAAATATGTAGAACTGACTGATTTACAAGTACTGAAAGTTTGGTTGGGCTGACTTTTATGGTTCAGAAGTTATTCACGAAAAATCGAGGGGCGTGCGTATTTGACACTCCCAGGCGGTGCCGGGTTAAGACAGAACGTGTAAGTACGAGACGATGCGTTACAGGAGGTTGCATCTACCTCTGTACTGGTGAGGGTTATAGAACATCGTCCAAATTAGCACGTTTTGAAGATAGCCTGTTGTGGCCGATAGTTTTATAACTCAATCCGCCATATGCACTGTGTCCCATTTCCAGCTGGTTGTGCCATGTCACCAACGGGTGCACACACGAACGTTTGCGTTCATTGGCCTTCGCAGGCCCGTGTTGTTCCATGTCGGCGGGAAGCTACAGGGTGTGGTTTTAAATTAAAAACATTTGGTTATGTTCCAATACATTTTTCAAACAGATGGGTACTCAAATCCTATTGGGTATTTTTCGTTGATTTAAATTCATTTATAAAAAGTCAACCAAGATGGAACATTCCCCTTATCCCGCGACTTGAGATGGGAAGGGCGTTAGACACCCCTTTTTTCTCTGCCGCGTGACTCCAGAATCAAACTGTGTAGCTTCGCCTGCCCGTTTGTCACCACCACCGGATACATCGCTTCTGGGCATTTTCTTGAAAAAACCGTGGAGGCCATTCGAGGTCATATGAACACGACGTCGTAAATGGTGAGATATGATTTTGCCGGATTTCCGGTTTCCTTTGATCTCGATCGATATCCTGGCGCGAGATGATCAATGGTTTGAGGTGTGTTGTAATGCCATGGGACGTTAATGCACTCAATCCGTGACCTCGCACAAGGTCTTCATGGGTCAAATTTACATGACGCATTTTTTTTAAATTTAATGTCAACTTACGTCGCTACAACAGCGAAGCCAACCATCTGAAGGTTTTATGGAGGAAAAACAGTACACCGGAACGTCCGATTTTTATGGCGTTAAGCTCCGCATGAACCAGGTAGGTCTACGTCACCATTTTCCTCGGAAGACGTCTGTTGACATCGTATGCATGTCTTTTCATTTACTTCGGCCTTACGAAGTCTGCAACATTATATTTATACACAGAAAAAACGACAAGCCCAAAATCGGTGAACTTTTGGCATTGGACGTGGTCTGTGACATAAGATGCTATTAAAGGCTCGAAAAAGTAACCCGCCCCGGTCCCCGGCGGCGGTCCCGATCCCCGGCGGCGGTCCCGACCCCCCGGCGGCTGCCCCGGTCCCCGGCGGCGGCCGACAGCGATTCTGCGGTGCGCTGCGACATTCCTGCGCTGGCGGCTCCCCGCGCTGTAACCCGAGCCCAGCCTCTGTTTACCGATTCCGTTTATGTACTTGGCCGTGTTCATTTCGCTGGCGCGCCGGCGGCCGTGTGGCGCAGCGCGGACTGCCGCGACACGCGTCATTACCGAGCCGGCCAGACGGGGCACTGGTCCGGCGGCCGGCCGACCCCGGCCCCGGCCGCGGCGCCGGCGCCTCGCCGCCAGCCCATTGTATGGCAGCCGCCAGCAGCGGTCGGCGGCGCGATGTGCGTCCCCGTGCGGAGAAGAGCCAGCTGGCCCGGTCACGGGACGCCGGCAGGCCTGGCCACGCCGCAGCGCACCAAACAGGGCATAATTCGCGGCCGGCGCGTCCACGGGCCGGGCGGCCCCGCTTTCTGAGACAACAGTGGCCGGGGCGACGACCGAATCTGGCTGTGACGGCGGGCGGCCGCCGGCAGCGGCACCGGGCCGCCACCACAGGCGGCGGCGGACGTCCGACACCGGGCCGCGGCCGGCCTCGGCGCCTCAGCACACCGTGCAGAGACGTGGCACTCGGCGAGCGCGCACCAGCAACTGAACCCTCCAATTTTCTGCCGGGAACGTTCCCAGGACAGAATGGAGGGCTAGCTCAAGCGTTGCTAGTGACCGCTTGAACTGAGTTGTACGTTATTTACTAATTATATCATCTTTGTTACCATTAAAATTCAACTTAATTTAATATTAAACCACTAAAAGCTTAATGATACTAAAATTAACGTGGCATGGTTATTGAAAACTAATTAATCAATGAGTTCATGTGCAATAATTCATTGCTCAAGTGATATTAGTAACCGCTTTAACCTGCCATCGACTGGCAGTCGGCATAACGCTCGCCCGACTACGGGAGGAAGGGGCTGATCGCCCCCCTCCAACTCGCGAACGGTTGGTCGCACGATAAAAATAGGCGTACTGTTCGAAAGCTTGTGGCGAGTAAAACTCGAAACTGGCCTCATTTGTATTTTTTGGGTAATATGTCAGTCATTTACGATCTATATACTCATGTTTTCTCATAGCCAACAACATGGAACAGAGAAACGACTTGGATCTCAGGGGCTGTGATTAATAAAGTCTAGGTAACAACACGAAGAAATAAGCAAAACTCTGCAGATGCTGATATACGCTTAATTTCTCTGATTTTTAAATATATATGCGGAAACGTTGAGTTAAAAACACAGCGATATTCGTGCTGCTGCACGGCGGGCGCTGTTGCCGAACGCGGAATGAAATCAACGGGAACTAATTTTAGAGTCCCTTTAATTTGGCGACGCACACCTTGCAACGTGGTGTATTGATGCCAATGGTTCCTGTGATAGTCTTCCATGGTTAAATTTTGAAACAACTCAGTAGTGATAAACAGTTGGCGGGGCTTTACTCGGGAAAGCCTGTTAATTTCCAAAACGCGCATTTTTTTTAAACTTTTTGAGCTTTGTGGTATCATTCGCAACTGTGAAAGCCGATTGTCATTTCCCATCCGTTCCAAGTCATCTGTCGCCGAGAAAAATCCGCTCAATATAAAAAACGATGTCTTGGAAATGGGACCGACCCCGAAGTTTACAAAAAATCTTCTTATCTTTATCCATGACCTCGAAGTTTCCAAAAATCCTAGCAGATTTTTTGCATCTATCGTGATCTCTGATCTCTGAACGTTCCATTGCGATATCACTTTTTCTAAAAAAAAGGTACAGAGCGTTAAACGTCTTTGGACAAAGGTCCATTCGACCGGACCTAGTTTAGACACCTCACTTGTCCTGAGATTAACCCTATTCCCGGAGGATTAGACGGTATGGTCGATTCCCGGCAGGGGGGGGGCGATTCGGCCTCCCCAGAGATCTCGAGAACTACACATCCGATTTCATCGCAACAAACGGCAATCGATTTGCCACGACGTGAACTACATTTTTATAAAAAGAAATCTTCAAAATTTTGAAATGTGTGGATACAGGGAGAGGGGGCGGCAAAATGTCAAAATCAGGGGTATTTTTGGACTTCTTATAACTCCGCTGTTTAGGGACCGATTTCGATGAAACTGGCATGAATCGAGAGATTATGGATAGGATTTTTACCATTGGTACACACATCTGAAATTTTGAGAACATTCATGGGCGTTCACAGGGTTTCAAAAATAGGAGGATTAGTTTTTCAACAAATGAACAAAGAATGCAAAAACACTTTTTTGGCTTCTGCTCGTCATGAGATGCCAAAGAAGTACAAATCGCATTACAATGTTTGTATAATGTTAGCATACGCGGTGCCAGGGACATGGAAAAGGGGAACTGTCAAGGCCACATGTTCTTCAGATTAACTTGTGACCTTTGACCTTAAATGACCTCCAGTGACCTTGAGGTCACTTGGAATGATCTCCTGCGCATTTAATATTATCTGTAAACGCTTTCGATCATTTGAATTCACTCTATTTAAAAAAATTCATTTTATAGCTAGTGCGATATAGGGTACGCACACTGACATTTTAGGTAATAGCTCCCTGACCCGACCTGATATCAAGCTGAAACTTGATACACAAGTAGAAGGTATCTTTGTACGTCATATGTATTCCGAATTTCACATCTGAAACAAACAGCGCAAAAATTATTGCACCAATTATAACACCAAATTTTAATTTTTGACCTTGACCTGACCTTGTAGTGACCTCAGATGAACAAAATTATACCCGCACATTGCCCAACTATTTAGCTATACATGCATATAATGTTTTAAGTTCTGTCTTAAAAACGCTGTTTTTAGCAGACATTTTCCTTTTACCGTCAACATGGCCAAAAATGGCCTGAGGTGCCTCCCAAAAACGTTGCTTGGCTCCGCCCCTGAGCAAAATAGAATTTTGAAATTTTATCACGGCACGTAGAAAGAATGGCTAGGAAAAGTCAGCAAGTTTCGTGAAGCTGCGTTAAAAAGCCTGGAATTGGCGAGCAAAAAACCCAAGGGGGGACGGATTCAGCTCCCCCCGCCGGGAACGGGATTAAAACTTTGGCACAAGACGTGAAAACAGTCCAGCAAAACCTACGCAAAACTTCGTGGCGCTGCGTTCGTTCGTTCTCTCGCAGTGTTGGAAAACCTCGGGGGTCAACCGCCCCCGTGGCTTCCACATTCATTAAACCAGGCCCCCGTCAGGACCGGGTTAAATAAACTGGGAAGTCACTTCTGCACTTAAATTCCGATATGACGGGAAGAACAGCTTGGTGCTGTACAGCTAAGAAAAAAAAATGGAATTACAAAAAATGGACAATGTTTATTCGATTCCCACTTGCACAATGCCAAAGTTTAAATCTCAGAACAAGTTAGCATAGCATAATCCAGATAGTCACTCGTGGCTTAGTAATGGCCTTCACAGCAGCACCAAAGCGACAAACGTCAGCGAACAATGGCACAACACATACTTCCGCTAGACACTTCACTGTGCTCCATGTACAGTACATACGACTTGCGCAATGCGAAACGCAGAAGGTGCATGGCACTGAATGGAACCATGCTCCGGTATTGAGCATGTACTGAGATCATCATTGCTGTTATTGCTCCTGCTGCTGCTGCGCCCGCTGGTACTGCTCGGTCCACATCTCAGGAGTAACGTCCTCACCCCAGACCTGTGGCAGAGGGAGCCAGCGAATCAGGGGTGGGCCACCACTCACACATCGCTCACCAGCATACCAGAAAACGCAGCCACGTATGGCATGCACCCATTTTTCACACACACACACACACACACACACACACACGTACGCACGCACAAACTCACCCCCCTCCTCCCCACACACACAGGCAGACAGAAAAGACACACAATAAGTCGCCTGAGCATCTCCGAACCCAAACCACACAAAGAACCTCGCACCATAATGAGGATTCACATCTCCGCAGAAAAAATGTCCTGGAAAGAAACTCACTACTGATAGCGGAACTAATGCTACCTTCAAGTCAAGCCCCGATTTGTGTTTAAAAAAGTAAAGTGATCTGATTCTTTCCACAATATACTGCTTCTGATTCCAGTTAGGGGAGACCTCTTACAAATCGTGCACGCGAACGCCAAAGAAACACGCAGACAGACGAACTATTAGCAATCAAATACGGCGTTGGAAAGCACTGACGACAAAAGTGGTCAATGTCAGACTGGATGTAGAAACTCCACGGTCGACGAAAAAAAATAATGGACTAAACTGCTGGCATATGAAGTGGTGCTATAATCACATAAACATTATTAAAATGTAAAAAATAACGTCTCTCAGGACGAAAACACAACGCAAACAAGAACCACTCAAACATAATCGATATTCATTACTAACAGCACCTGGACCAGCCAATCGCACATTCATTCATGAGGTCTGAAAACAGCTATAACAATTTGCTGCAGAAGAATGACTGCCTTCCTCAAAACACAAAAGACCAGTAAATGAAACGAATGAACATTCGGCTTGGTTTACACCAAATTACTTGCAGCAAGGCCAACACCGTGTCCAACGCTTCAACGGAATCCACATCAATATGTTTAAACTTTTAAATTCATCACCAGTTACTCCTGTTTTATCATTCAAACTTACAATTGCAAAATGCGCTTTCGTTCAATCTCCCTCACACAACATCCGCGAGGTTATATTTCATATCGGCATCGTTTCGGCGGCAAACCTTGTTACCGTAAGACGAGCATTCTGCGGATCGTCAATTATCATTAGACGATTGTTTCTGACGTCAGTGGCCGTTGATTGGCTGCTCGGTTGGGTCGTTGCCGATAATTCGATATATAGGTGGTACATTAGCATTTGCAACGCTGATTAATAATATCCGTTTTCTCTCCTTTCAGGATAGTCGTTTTTCTTGCTTTATGAGTATTCTGCAGGCCTTTTTCCTTTTTAATTAGATACTTCACATAGACATG
Source organism: Capitulum mitella (assembly GCA_030062745.1). Classification (NCBI taxonomy): domain Eukaryota; kingdom Metazoa; phylum Arthropoda; class Thecostraca; order Pollicipedomorpha; family Pollicipedidae; genus Capitulum; species Capitulum mitella. The sequence goes on from CP099839.1 coordinate 20,154,601, forward strand.
TTTTTTCTTCCATTACTTTTTTCGTGTCATTCATCTTATTTCCAATCATGTGATACAATACTTATTTCATTTTGCATTATATTTTGTTTGAATTTTCTTTCCGAGTTTTGGTTTGTTCCAGTGACGTTCATTTTCCTTAAATATTTCACTGTCGTTTTTTCGCATTTTTTGTTCTTTTTTCATTTCTGCATTATTTGATTTTATTATGGTTTTTCAGCGTGTATACATATTCATTTTTTCAGTATCGTTTTATGATTAACTTTACTTCTATAGTTGTATTTATGTACTACTTCCTTTCAAATTATTTTGGTTTTCTACGTTATTGTAATATTTTATTAATCTAATTTCGAATGACCTAACTCAGGTCACTTTTACATTCTTGCAGACTAACTCTCCACAAAGTTTTGTTGATATCAGATGAAAAGATGTGCAGGGCAGAAAAAACAGAATCCTTATGTTCACCACTCTGTTTTGGGAGCTCCGATCGACCTGATCCTGGCTACCAGTTCGTTTAAATCGTGAGCTTATCACACAGGGCAATTCCCTACCATGTCCTCGACCTGGCTACCCGACAGCCATTGGCCTTACCAAGGACAGTGCTCTTCCTACGGCTCGACACGAGTGCGGCCGCCTGCCGCCGGTGTTTGACCGGCCGCGTCACCGGCCTGGGCTTTCAAACGCCAAAAGATGAAACGGGAACACACCAGACGACAGAAAAAATGTTCGGTGCTCTAGCTTTATTACTGTGAAAATCGTGTACCAAAAACAAACCGTGTGGTGTGAAAACTTTTTGCCTCCACCCTCATTAGTGCGCATGTTAAAAAGGCATCGAAAAAATTCGCAAATGGAATTTACTCGTTGACATACGCCTGAAGACCTATACGACCTACGTGCCTTTGACTCCAGCTGAGCGCCAGTTTTTGTAGTATTTGAACACTTACTACTAAAAGACAACGTACTAGTGGTGCACTTCTAGACGGTCACGTACGACATGACTTCGCCCGGAATCATTGCATCACACTACTGCCTAGATATAAACCTCCAGACTTCTCCATACACGGGAAAATACGCACTTGAAATACCCATGACATGCAGATGCCGGGAACATGTCGACGTAATGTGCATATCAACGGCTGCACGAATGGACCGACTGGCGGCCCCTTAACATACCCTTCCGTAACGAGAACTCCCGAGAGATTCGAGAAATCCCAGGACAGATTCAAGCTTCAAGCGAACTCGGTCAAGTGGTCTCTGGCGCCGTTGGCCTTCAGCACCACTCAACCGGCTACAACGCAAAAGTCTTACAAGGGGCGGCGTCTGGGGGCCAGCTTCACGGAATGACAGAGGCATGCATCACATGAACTTCTACCGTGCGGGGCTCACCGGGGGTCGAACGACGGGAAGACGTACCGAAGAAATTCCTGTCATGATCGCGCGGCTCGCGTGGGACACCGCGAGGAGCGCATCAATTTCGAGTACTAGCAGCAAGGGGTACATCAGTTGCAAGTACTGCAGACAGGATAACGGTTGTCCCCTAAAATCTGACATCTTCCAGCAGCTCTCGTTCATATGGTATGTGTCGACCCGCCGACGATACATAAGTCATTTCGCACGTGCTAAAGCACATCGCGCACACTATGTATGTGTACCTCCTCAAGCGTCTCGCCGATCTTGTTTTCAAATGGATTCTTGGATGGTGCTATCTGCTACCTTCGTACACTTTTTCTTCATTCTCCAAAGCGACTCGATCTGCATCATGCTAAGGCTTCAGGCAGAGTTTGATGTACTTTGCCGGGAACGTTTGTACTTTCGTTCGTACCGAAAGCCCAACGGCTTCGGTCCACGATTCGCGCGCCATCATGGTCTGCCTCGAACCAGACGATCCACTCATTCTCGAAACGCGTCTCGATTCAACTTCAGTATAATACAGAAACTCTTGGCTTTTGCAGTGAAAATCACATCGACGTGTAGCCTGCCTTTTTGCTCAAAATCTGCCCATGAAATCAACATATCTTTTTCTAGTTTGTCTGTGATATATCGTTCAAGTTCTGCACGTCCTGACGCCGATTTGTCCCGAAAACGAATAGCATGCCGGCCGACTGCAGCCACTGGCTGAATTCACGGCCAAGTAAAATGCGCGGCGCGGCGCATTTTAGCGCACGCGCGGCTCAAAATCCAGGGTCCCCATAGACAGAAACTCTGCACAGTTCGTTCCCAAAATAG